>OZ002737.1:13589857-14189857 GCA_963924305.1 Polygonum maritimum | reverse complement strand
GTAACTACAAGTGCGGGATTTCCGGGATCTCATGTAACGCCCGCCAACGGCTCAATTGGAGGAAGAAGTCTTCATTATAAAAGGAAGGAAGAACACCAAAAGGGGACACACAATATTCAGTACTCACGATCGCCCAAAGCTTACCAAAAAATCTCATTGTTCTTGCCTTATTTCCATCAATCGCAATCTCTCTTGTTCCAAAGATTCAAGTGTATTCAAATTTAGCCATTTGTACCCAGAAGCAACGTTCGATCAATACAATTTGCACCACGATTCGCACCATTCTCATCATTTTCTTCATTGTTGTATTCGTTATTTCTATTAATAATCTTTTGCTCATAGTTTCTAACACGTCGTGACGACTTTGTGACTAGGAATCCCCCTTTGTAGCGAAGTAACGTGTTTACACAGTTAATTCGCCCAAAACAGGAGTTACGCGCATTTCACGAGTCGATTAGTGTTGTTTTTTGCTATGATCACTATGTGACCATTTGGTGTTTAAATTATTTATTCATTGATTATAATTGGTCCGGAAGTAACATTTGATCCCAATATTGGTTCATTTTAGAAGTCGGTTGTGCGTACAATTCATCATTCATCAACAGCACAACACAATCATTTATGACGAAATCTGAATCTTCAAGCAAATGGTTAGGCAAAGTCAAGCAACAAATTCAGTATTAATAACCTCGAGGAAAGACTTAAAGGAGCTACGCACGGGAATGTGCGATGCAAATTACCACTCTCGACCCTATGATCATGCCGTACTACACTTTAGACAGCAACGACCCAGACACCTTTTCTCGTTGGTCTACATGAGTGCAACAATAAATCAATCCATAATCCCAAATAAGGTGAAAGTGCCCTTAATTCGTTATAGCCTTCGGACTAGAGAAATTAACTCTAACTTATGACTTACCACCTGAACGAGTCATGTTTTGATGTTACAATCCAAAACGCCAACGTATATGCAAGTAAGAACGCAACGGGACTCAGGTAGTAACACTTGTCAAATCTCATTCTACTTGCTTTTACATGTGTACGTACGTAGTTCATTATGATTAATTTGTGTGCACTAGCCATCTTATATGTTGTCAATTACATGTACTGTTCTTGGCTACTCTCACTACTATTTTGGGCGAATTAATTGTGTCAACACGTTACTTCGCTACAAAGGGGGACTCCTAGTCACAAAGTCGTCACGACGTGTTAGAATCGATGAACAGAAAATAACAGCAGAAATTATATGTAAAGAAAAGAGAAGAATGGCGAGAATTGTAGTGTGATTCGTATTGATCTTCTTAGACGTTGCCTTTGGATACAATCGACAGAGTTCGGGAACAATAAGCTCTTAAAAGAGAAAAAAGATTGCGATGAGAGAATGGTAAGTATTGCTCGAGAGATTGTAAATGCAGAGTGTCGTTTTCTTGAGCCTTGTCCTTCCTTTTATTTCGAGACCTTCCTAATCGAGCCGTTGATGGACGCCTAGAAGATCCCGGAAATCTCGCGCCTGTATTTACTTCTTGGTGTTGGAGTATCTCCTCCTTGCTACAGTCAGAGCCCGCCTTAAATTGTGGAGCGGAAATCTCGGGCTTAACTCCTCTAGCCGTTAGCAATAGTTTCAATGGGCTTATCCGCTTCGTGTCCGTGGGCTTGAGATTTGGACGGCCCAACAATACCCCCTCTGGTATCAAGGGTCGCCGAGTTGCAGGAGGAGTTGAAGATGGCTAAGCAAGAGTCTCAAGTTTACCAGGAGGAACTCGATAACGAGCAAAAGAAGTCCGCCGCCTTGGCGAGCGAGATAGAGGAGTCTGCTGACTTCTACTCCTTCAAGGCTCGAGTGGAAACAATGGAGGAGCACTTCGCTGGGAAGTCTGCCGATTGGGACGTCGCTAAGGAAAAAGCAGACTTTATAGCGATGTTCCCTGACGCGGTCAAGGTGCTGAAGAATCCGTCTCCGATGGATGATATTCTGAAGGTAGCGCAAGAAGTGGCGCAAGTGGAAGCGTCGGAAAAGGACTCCCTGAAGGCTCCTGAAGTTTAATCTTTGTTTATGTTTTTAAAGACTTCTTATTCTACCCCCAGCATGTTGGGGCTTTTGAACTTGTTTCACCCCTTACGTATTTGGGGTTGGTTTGTAAAACTTTACACGTTTTGGCCGCTAGTTTAGGGCCTCTTGACCGCTTGCCCTTTGCCTTTTGGGGCCTGTTTAATTATTATTATCATGCATGCTTGTCTTTGCTTTGTCTGCGTTTGTTTTGCAGGTTTGAAGTCAAGCTGGAGGCGTATGAGCCTGGTAGAAGATTTAGCTTAGTGTAGAGATCTCTTTGTAATTTATATAGCGCTAAGTATGTAAGATGCAACATATGAGGGCGAAGATATAAAAGAAAGTCGTAACTTGTATTAATAATGATCAATTGTACAAGCAAATGAATAAAGAGCTCTTTTGTATAGAAAACTCTTGTTTGTCTCGTTCGCCTCGTGCATCTGGTTTTCTTGACTAGTCAATTTTCGTGCACTTGTTGCCTGTTTGTAAGGCTTGGGCCTTTTGTCTTGGCCTGTAACGTCACAAGGCGTCCCTTGTTAGTTTTTATAAAACCATGTATGTCAAGGCTCGTATAAAGCCGTAATGTAATTGAGTCGAGTATCGCGTAAGAATGTAAAAGTAATGTTGTAAGTGTATACCTTACTCAGAAATGATAAAGCTTCAAGTTCATCGCGTTCCAGCTTCTGGGTACTGTCTTGCCATCATATGACTCTAGCTCGTATGCACCTTGTCCTACGATTTTAGTGATCTGGTAGGGGCCTTCCCAATTTGCTCCAAGTTTGCCTGCATTTAGTTCCTGAGTGTTTTGAAAGACTTTTCTCAACACCCAGTCTCCGACTTGGAATGCTCTAGAGTTAACTCGTTTGTTGTAACTCCGTGCTACCCCCTGCTTGTATGCTGCTAATCGAATCGAGGCTTCGTCTCGTAACTCGTCCACCGTGTCGAGATGGTGTAACAAGTTAGAGATGTTGGATTCTTCTGTAGTTAAACCATATCGAGCAGTGGGCAAAGATACCTCAACTGGTAACACAGCCTCGCACCCGTAGACTAAGGAGAAAGGCATGTGCCCAGTTGCGGTCTTAGGTGTAGTGCGATCTGACCATAATATAAGTGGTAACTCGTCTGCCCACTTTCCCTTTGCATCATTAAGTCACTTCTTGAGATTGTTAAGAATAACCTTGTTACTTGCTTCCGCCTGACCATTAGCTTGTGGGTAGCGAGGCGTAGACATAACAAGTTGAATGTTGTATTGTTGGCAAAAGGCTTTGGTCTTGTCGCTGATGAATTGGGAGCCGTTGTCGCACACTATAGTGGATGGTATCCCGAACCTGCTTAAGATGTTTCTGCGGATAAATGAGATAACTTGAGTGTCCTTGACCTCCTTGAAGGCTTCGGCCTCGATCCACTTAGAGAAATAATCTGTCATGGCAAGTAGATAAACGCGCTGCCCTGAAGCTGGTGGGAGTTTCCCAACGATGTCCATCCCCCACTTCATGAATGGCCATGGTGAAGTAAGGGGATGAAGTAACTCTGAAGGTAAATGTGGAATTGGTCCCCTACGCTGGCACGCGTCACACTTGCGAGCAAACTCCGCTGCATCTTTGTTCATGGTGGGCCAGTAGTACCCCATCCTGCTTGCTTTCTTCGCCAAATTCCGACCCCCGGTATGATTGCCACATTCGCCGTCGTGTATGTCTCGTAACACCACCTGTACTTCGTTTTCTCGTACGCATCGTGCGTATATTCCTGATGACATCCACTTGAACAAAATGTTATCTTTAACCGTAAATGTGGAAGCTTTTACCTTAAGTCGTTTGGCCTCCTCCTTGTCTTCTGGCAAGACGCCTTGCTGTAACCATTCCAGGTAAGGCGTTACCCAGGACGGGTCACTGTCTGAACTGCTTATTGCTAATATGTCAGCCTCCTTGACTATTGATGGTGCATCGAGGTACACGAAGGGAATTTTAGTGTATTCTCGTGGGTCTATGGCGGATCCAAGATTAGCTAAGGCGTCAGCCTGTGTGTTAGCGTCTCGAGGAACTTGCTTGATCTCGAAATGCTTAAAATCTTTCACAATCTCGCGCACCTTCTCTAGGTATGCTTTCATCTTTGAATCCCTGGCAACATATGAATCTGTTACTTGGTTCACGATAAGTAACGAATCACAGATTACCTCGATTTCCTGTACGTTAAGATCTCGGGCAACGAGTAAGCCCGTGATGAGCGCCTCGTATTCAGCTTCATTATTGGTAGCTTTGAACGTACATCGCACAGCCTGGGCTATCCTATCCCCCTGTGGTGACTTCAGGACTACCCCCAGACCGACACCAACTTGATTTGACGCGCCGTCGGTGTGCATCAGCCACTTGTTATTACTCGTTACGTTTAGCATTTCCTGTTCTTCTTCTTGTGAAGGGGTAGGGGTGAAGTCGACCACAAAATCTGCCAAGGCTTGCGATTTTATTGCTGTTCGAGGCTCATATGAGATGTCGTAGCCATTCAAATGAATTAGCCAACGCGTTAAGCGACCTGATAATTCTGGTTTCGACATGATACTCTTCATAGGATAGTTAGTTCTCACGATAATAGAATGACTTTCAAAGTATGGACGTAACTTAATGGAAGCCATTACCAAAGAAAGAACTAATTTTTCCGTAGGAGAATACCTGGTTTCCGCGTCAAGCAATGTTTTACTTACATAGTAAACTGGTAACTGGCTACCATCCTCTTCTCGGATTAGAACTGCACTAACTGCAACTTCTGTAACGGCGAGGTAGACATACAATTTTTCCCCTTGCTGTGGTTTTGACAATACCTGCGGATTTGATAAATACTGTTTCAGCTCCTCGAACGCCTTCTCATGCTCTTCCTTCCACTCGAACGACTTATTCTTCTTCAAGATGTCGTAGAATAACTTGTTTCGATCTGATGAGCGGGATATGAATCTGTTCAAGGCTGCTATCCTTCCTGTTAACTTCTGAACGTCTTTCACGCACTTTGGTGACTCGAGTTCCATTATGGCTTTGACCTGTTCTGGACTTGCCTCTATCCCCCTTTGGGTGACTATATACCCGAGGAACTTCCCTGAGGTGACGCCGAAGGAGCACTTGGTTGGATTCAACTTCATCTTGTACTCTCTTAAGATTTGAAAGGCGTCTCGCAGATGAGTAATGTGATCTTCCACCTTTAACGACTTGACAAGCATGTCGTCGATGTAGACCTCCATTGTATCCCCTAGCTTTTCCTGAAACATCTTATTAACCAATCTCTGGTAAGTAGCACCTGCGTTTTTCAATCCGAATGGCATAACTTTATAACAATAAGTTCCTTGATTAGTTACGAATGCCGTTTTTTTCTTGATCCTCAGGATTCATCATTATTTGGTGATAGCCACTAAACGCGTCCATAAAAGTTAACAACTCGTGTCCTGCCGTCACGTCCACCATTGCGTCGATATGAGGCAATGGGAACGAGTCTTTAGGACACGCTTTATTTAAATCAATAAAATCGACACAGACGCGCCACTTACCATTTTTCTTTTTGACCACCACCACGTTTGCTAACCATTCAGGGTATTTGACTTCCCTGATTTTGCCTGACTCAAGTAAAGATTTTACCTCATCGTTAATTACCTGATTTCGCTCGGGGGCGAACTTACGCCTTTTCTGTTTTACAGGCGGCAGCTTCGGATTGACGTTCAGGGCATGAGTTGTCACGCTTGGATCTATTCCAATCATATCTTCATTTCCCCATGCGAAGCAATCTTTGTAAGACCGTAAAAACTCCACCAGCCCTTCTCGCAAAGTCGGCTCCAGATCTGCCCCGATCCGGACCTTTTTCGAGGGTTCGGATGGGTCGAGAGCTACGTCTTCTAGTTCGGGGGCTTCCGGCTTTACGTAGAAGGATGGAGTCTTACAGTCTTTTAATTGCTAATCAGAGATTTGCTTACTGGTTCCCGCCTTCGAGGAAGTGGGAGCTGTGGAAGTCGTCGCTCTCATTGTTACTGAGTAACATTCTCTTGCAAGTCTTTGCTCTCCTTGAATTTCTTGTATCCCCCAAGGAGAAGGAAACTTCACGCATTGGTGATATGTCGACGGGATTGCTTTCATCCCGTGAATCCATGGCCTGCCCAAAATAACATTAAAGGGTGAGGGACAATCTAGCACTTGAAATTTTACTTGATAGTTTACTCCCTGGGCGATAGTTGGAAGGGAGATTTCTCCGAGAGTGTTGCGTGATTCACCGCTGAATCCTACCAAAGTCGTGGACTTTTTGACTATGTCGTTAAGTCCGAGACTTAAGCTGTATAATGCATCCAACATAAGCAAGTTAGTAGAACTTCCATTATCAATCAAAACACATTTAACAAGGAAGTTTGCAATTGTCAAAGAAATTATTAAACAATCATGATGAACTTCCTCTTCTTCGACGTCGTCGAAGGTGATAGGCATGACGGCATGACTGGAACGTATGGGAGCTTTGGGGTTCTCTCGCCTGGCTTCTCTTGCAATTCTTTTAGCTGCGGAATAGGTCACGCCACAAATGTCTGACCCCCCGGTGATAACGCTGATAACTCCTGCATGCTTTGGGGAGTCAGGTTTTCGGGCTCTTTCCTCATTCCGGGCCAAGTGCTCTCTGCCGCGCTAAGAGATTAGTTCTTTGAGGTATCCTTTTCTTAACAAGTCGACGACTTCCTTCCTTAGCGCGATCCACTCCTCCGTCGTGTGACCGTGATCAAAGTGAAAGTCGCACCACCTTGACTCATCTTTACGATGATGTGGTATGTCTTTCTTTCGTGGCCACTTGACAGTGTTTCCCATCGTGCTAAGGGTCCGGACTATCTCTGTGGCACTAACTCGGAAGTTGTGGTGAGACAATTCTGGAGGCAGCTGGGTGCCCTCACTTCTCTTGACGTATGACGTGTTAACGGTTGGCTTGTTGTGTGGGGAATGGTGAGCGGCTGATGGGTAGGGGGCGTACCGAGCCTCCCGTTTTCCCGGCCGTCGATCATTCCGTTGAGGGCTTGCTCCCTTCTCAGCGTAGAGGTCGTCTTCTTCAAGACGGACATGAGCCAACGCCTTAACCTGCACTTCATCAAAGTTAGAGCAAGGGTATTTTGTTAGTTCACGGTATAATTCAGGATTTCGGGATGATATCCCTCGCCGAAAAGCTTCCACCGCCGTGGCTGCGTCGCATCCTTCAATAGTTACTAGCTCCTCGTTATATCGATTAAGGAACGCCTTTAACGATTCGCGCGGCTTTTGGACTAAGCGATATAGGTCGCTAGACCGTTTCCTTGCATGGCGGCTGCTGGCGAACCTGATTCTGAACCTGTCAACCAACTCAGCAAAGGATGAAATACTTCCAAGTGGTAAATGAGAGTGCCAGTTTAGCGCGGGACCAGACAACGTGTTCCCGAACCATCGACACATGACGATTTCTTTCATTTCAAAAGGGACGGTACTAATATTCATAGCTTGCTTGAAAGCGGCTATATACTGGTCGGGATCGGTAGTCCCTTCATATCTTTGAATTTCAGGAACATGATATTTTCTAGATATGTTAACTCTTGCGATAGCGGGTACAAAGGGTGAGTCGGTGTAACCATCTCGCCTTTCTACTGCTATCGGTTGAGGAGCACCCGGGACTTGAGTGATTCGATCCTCCAAGGCTCTGAGGCGTTCCTTGAGTTGGATAACCTCACTACTCTCCCGAGTTGTCCCCAACGTGTTAAAAGTTACCTGATTACCCGTTGATGGTCCGGCGCCGTTTGGAGTGACGAGATTGGGATCCTCCATATCCAGGCGCCGAGCTACGTCATTAATCACGTTGCTCCTTTGATGGTGGGCCGGAGCCGATTGGACCTGAGATCGAAGCAAATTACGCTCATTAGTTAAAGCCTCAATTTGTTTCCCATAAACTTCAGTAATTTTAGAGTTAGCCTCTCTTTGGCTATCTAAATCTTTCTGGAGCGCAAGCATGGTTGCGCGGATCTCTGCAATGGCGCTGGATTCAGCTGTCTGCCTTTCGGAGTTGTTGTCGTCATTTGGTGGCTCCTCTCGAAGAGGCAGCTCTTGGTGCTGATCGTCATCGCCGCCGTTGTTGACGGCGTTGTTAGGGTTGCTGTTGTCGTTCAGATTTTGGTTGTCGTCGGAGTCGATGATTTGGTGGTTGTTTGGCTCGAGATCTCCGACGTGGCTATGAGTTGCCTCCATGCTTGGTGTGGATTCGATAGCTTGCTAGATCGTGACTTCTTTTTTGGCTAGGGCCCCACGGTGGGCGCCAATTGTTTTGGGCGAATTAACTGTGTCAACACGTTACTTCGCTACAAAGGGGGACTCCTAGTCACAAAGTCGTCACGACGTGTTAGAATCGATGAACAGAAAATAACAGCAGAAATTATATGTAAAGAAAAGAGAAGAATGGCGAGAATTGTAGTGTGATTCGTATTGATCTTCTTAGACGTTGCCTTTGGATACAATCGACAGAATTCGGGAACAATAAGCTCTTAAAAGAGAAAAAAGATTGCGATGAGAGAATGGTAAGTATTGCTCGAGAGATTGTAAGTGCAGAGTGTCGTTTTCTTGAGCCTTGTCCTTCCTTTTATTTCGAGACCTTCCTAATCGAGCCGTTGATGGACGCCTAGAAGATCCCGGAAATCTCGCGCCTGTATTTACTTCTTGGCGTTGGAGTATCTCCTCCTTGCTACAGTCAGAGCCCGCCTTAAATTGTGGAGCGGAAATCTCGGGCTTAACTCCTCTAGCCGTTAGCAATAGTTTCAATGGGCTTATCCGCTTCGTGTCCGTGGGCTTGAGATTTGGACGGCCCAACAACTACCATGATAAAATTGTCATATAGTAAACTTGTGAAGTTGATATCTCAAGGCAATACATTACATGGGAACAGTTTACGGTTTGTAATGACAAGCTACATCTTAGACACTGTCATTCCTAATCTGCCCCAAGGAACATCATGCAAGATAATCATTTTACAAGTTCATATAATAAAAACAAGGCTAGTTTTACTAATGGAACAGTAAGTCGTAACACTCAAATAAAGTCACGGACATACATGATACTATGATAGTATTGAACTGAATACAGGGGCGGATTTAAGGGTATGCTAGCTAGGCTTAGCTCTAGCCCACCTTAAATCCTAAATATAATTATAGTAGTAGGAATTGAATGCATAAATTAAGTCTAGTACAAGTGGCAATTGTGACCTTATGTATGTAAAAATGATGGTCCTTGTTCAAATCTCAGTAACAACATTACATAGAAGTGCTAGTTTTAGCTCTTTTTGACAGTTTTTGCCCACTTTTTTTATACAATTGCTCGTTTTAGCTTTTTTCTCCAATTTTTTTTTTTTATCAATTACAATTTTTAGCCTACCCAAATTTTTTTTCCTGGATCCGCCGCCACTGAATACATGCAAACATAGATAAAAGTCATAAAATTAAATTAAAACAAAGTATACCGCCGTACCCAGACACATAGCTAAAAAAAAAAGATGCATACTTTGGGTTTGTTCTACAATTTTAAAATACGTGAAAAGCATTTCAAGACAAATACAAATACTTCTCCCAGATAAGTACATTTTCACCATTTTGCAGATGAAAATAGCACTGCCATATGCCCATATTGGCATACATTTAACTCGTAGTTTAAGCACATTTTGGAGATCGCATGACAACTTGAAAAGTGCCAAGTTGCATTTACTTTTTACCCCTTTCAATTAAATTAAATCAGATAAAATAATAGGATAAATGTTTATTTTTCTGATAACTCGATGACCAATATTTTTCATCAACCATTCTATATAATATACCCTTATACTTGAGCATAAAATGAATTCTTAAACGCCTTGTTTGAACACCAAGGAAATGAACTGAGATGATGCACTAGGAAACAGGCGAGCAGTAATGCTGTTATAGGCCTAATTTTACAGTCAATCTCACAGCAAGTATAAGTCACCGGTTGGTACAAAAAACGGGAAATACCCTTGCAGATGTTGCAAATCTTGTCTACAGAACTGAAACAAAAAAAAAGCAACAGTTTGAGCAACGTCTAACATTTAACAAGCTAACACGTCATGAAATACACAAAAGCGACTTGGAATACTAGTTAGCTAAAATCGCCGCATGTCTTTGGGTGGCCTGAAGTTCAAAGGATGAGTTTCAGGGGTGGCATTGTCGTCTTCTTTCCACATCTTGATCGTCTTATCAGCTTCACAAGTAACAAGCCTTGTTCCCGTGACATCATATGAGAGTGCATAGATTGCAGATTCGCTCTCAAGTGATCCTGCAACAATCACAAGATGAAATATCTTATAGCATCTCTCATTTCCAATTAGTCAAAAAATAAATAAAAATAGGATGAAGGAAAGAAGTAGACAAAGATACACACCAGGCTGCACTATAGTCTCGGCTTGCTGGAAGTTGTGACCGCTGTTCCAGTCCCAAAACCACAGGCTACCGTTGTCACCTGTCATTATACATATTAACCACACAATGCTTAGAGACAAACAACTATGTACAATATGACCAATAATTTTAGACCATTTTTTAATTGTTTCTGGATCAGAATACTTAAGATGCATTTTTGCAAGGCAACAATTGCCACTATTTATGATTTACTTCTGAAGCAAACTCAAGTCACATGATATGAACAGTGAAGTGAAATACATTGCCCAAGAAGAACGCGCTCGTCCTTAGAAAGCCCATGCTCAAAAAGATGGATTTGAGTATAGCTTTAAGTAATTCAAGTATATCTTTTGCAGGTTGTCATGTGAAGATTATATCCAATTTAGCTTGCTTAAAATAAAGTAACATACTAGGTTGTAAAAAAGCAAGTTCATTGAGGGGCAGAAACAAAATTCAAAGAATCAGGCATACCTGCAGTGGCCAACACCCCATCCTCGTTAACAGCCATTGAATTAATAATTGTTTTCTGCTGAGATCTGAACAAGAATACACAAAATATCAACTAACAATCTACATAGAGAAGGTGGGCTTGCAAAAATACAATACGGATAAATGATTAACTTACAGCATATTGTGCATAAATTCTCCTTTAGGTAGAGTGAATTTCTTGGTGTTATCAGCTGAAGCAGATGCAAACATATGCCTGGAATACAGACAAAAGAAGCAATTGTTTGGGATGTGGAACCATTTTAAGCGAAACCAATGCGGCAAAGAAACATGTGCCAGTAAAAGGAGTGCAATATCATAAGAAAGTTAAACATATGAAGAAGGCAAGAAAACAAACAAGAACATTTGACAAGGGAAGCACATACTCTTTGGGATGTGGAGCCATTGCTCTGACGGATTTCTTATGGTGTGTCAAAGTTGCCATTGTTTTTCCTGCATATCATAATAAACTTTTAAGTATTTATAAGAACCAAAACCCTACAATGTGGTGAACTATTGAAAATTACGGCATACCATATCGAAGATCCCAGAACTTGATGGTCGAGTCATGTGAGCCAGTGACCACTTGGGGATCCTGGTGCAAAAAAAAAATGTGGATGAGAGCTGACACTAGGGTTAAATTAAATAAGGAATTCATTATTAACACATCATAGGACAAATGCTAGAGACAAATAAGAAAAACTCTATATAAAATGCAAGCTGGACAGGTGATGAGTGAAAGTTTCTCATCATTGCATAGTAACTCTGGAGTGAAGAGCATACCGTGGGTCTAGTAAAGACAGAACACACAGTATTCTGATGACCAGATAAGGCATGAATCTGCATCTTACTGCGGATATCCCAGACCTAAAACCATATCCAAGGATTTCAGAAAGATCATATGGCAAGTATACCAATTTGAAATCAAATCGAATGGAACAATAAGACAAACAAGAGTTTCAGACTGGATTCATACCCGGCAAACAGAATCTCGTCCTCCAGTAAGCAAAACATCTATGGTGGGATGAAGGGCCAGGCAGTAAACCCCACTCAAGTGACCATGGTAAGAACGGATCACCTACAAAAAAAAATAACAATATGCATAAATACTAAGTCCATCACTAGATGTGCAAACATGCCATCAGCAGTTCAGCCCGGTCCAATTGTTCTAACCTTATTTTGTTCAAGGTCCCAACATTTGACCATCTTGTCATCACCAGCAGAAAACATGTAGGTATGCTTGTTGCTAACAGCAAGGCCTGTATTAGGTTGCAAAAAATGTCAGAATGTCAGACTCGAAAGTAATGACTCTTTTGAATTAATTTCCAAACTAAAGCATAAAGCAAGTATAACCTCGTATTTGTTCAATATGCCCAGTGAGTGTGAGCTTTAACCGTCCACTACCAACATCCCATATCTGCCAATTTTGAAATTAAAATAAGCCGTGGAACATATTAAAAAATGACTAATACCTTATAATACATAAATATCAGAAACAGCTAAGCATGTGACTTAAATTTACAGAATAATAACACCTTTCACCACACACATCAATAGAGAAGAACCTTAATAGTTCGATCTGCTGAGCCAGTACAGAACCACTGGTTGCTTGGATCAAATGCAATAGACCTAACCCAACCCAAATGACCACTGATAACCTGCAAAAGCAATGTTGAAGTGATGTTACAACTTACAACCAAGTTATAGATCAAATTATCATTCAATTTGTATCTTCCTGTACTCATTACTCCCTTATAAAAACGTCTGCACTAACATGCAGCATTTAGAAGGCAAAAAAGGAAAATCAATATAAACCCCACAGAACAGTCTATAACGGGTAAACGACCACAAGAGCAATTGGTATATTATAACCATGTCGTAGATTGAACAAATTTCATACCCTGTAGTTCTTCCATGGAGCACGCCACACAGGTCGTGGCCATCTACTTGGAACCCGCTCCATGAGGGCAGATGTTGAGAAATTCCTGCGAGATGGATACACACCACTGTTATTATGCAAAGTAATATAAGTAACAGTATTTTAAAAAGACAAGAACTGACAATTCAGTATGGCTACAAAATATTGCATTTGGTTTGAAAATACATAAGAAGAAGATACATCACATATGGTTCTATAATTGTTAAACTTCAGTTTTGAAAAATCACACTTGGTTGACACTTGTAAACTGCACATACTCATTCTTCTTTAAGGAAACACGTACAGAAAAAAATATGACCTCCAGGCTCCAGAATTTTAGAACAGTATGGGCATGCAGCAATCTACCACTTAAATCTAGTGTAGCCTCTATTTGATGGAGAAACATAGCCCATCACCAAAGAAGGCAAATTGAAATCCACAAAAATGGTAAAACAAATGCACACCATAGTGCATTTTATAAAACACAATCAAATGGATATGTTAACGAGGTTGACAGATATAAACCTTTGAGATGTCCCAGCAGCAGAACTCAATGCTTTACTCTTGTTATGGCCACCATCGTTTCTGAAACGAAAGTTTCAGGCATTAAATGTAAGCAGTATGAGTGCATGAACCGAAAGAGATTAATGATTACTTAAACTATAACACATAGGCACATAATACTAAACCTTCTTGCAAAACAATTCAATTCCTAATTATTAAAGAGCGGCAAATTTGACAGATAATAACAGAAGCTAAACAGAATTAACAGTGGCAACATGAAGGTGCTTATTCACTATCTGATCAGTATTAATGAAGCACATGAAAAGAAAAGATATACTTACAATCCCTTAGGCTGCACAGACGGACTAATAACGATGGCATTTTGAGACCCTCTTTTTTGTGGAGCTTCTGGACCTGAGTAAAAACATCCCAAACAGAGATGCACTAGAATCAGTAATCTCAGCACTCAACATGGACTTATTCCAAACTATTAAAAGTCCTCAATTGTCCATTAGCCATACTTCTTAAAAGAAACAATACCTGGAAGAGCAAGTGCGTTTGATGGAGCAGAAGCAGCCTGAGACTGGTCTTGCGATTTGACTTTTGCTTCACTCGAAGGCTGAGCTGAAGTAGGCATAATTCCTCCGTACTCCGCATTAATCTACAAATTCACAACATATGAGGCAAATTAAACAATAAATACCGGAAACTCAATCAAAACACAAGTGACAAGTCCCAACAATCATTCACAAACCTTGTAGCTCGTTCTTATCTGTTTGCTGCATCAAAAGAAAAAGAAGACAGCAGAGAAAAACGTCAGAAAACAGAACTGTGGTCGGAAGATATTACAATTTTAGTGTTATCATAGAGCAAATTGAGAAACCTCTCAGGATCAGGGGGAGGTAATTGGTCGTGAAGAGGTGAGAAGAAATCAAGAGAACGCTTGAGTGACTTGAAGCTCAGCTTCTTAAGGGACTGTGGCTCCACAACCTCCATGTCTGCCGCCGCTACACATTCGAACGAATCAAGATTGATAAGATGTTAGGGCAAAAGAGAGAGGTTGTCGATTGAGAGAATGCACACACCATCAAATCACACAAGAGAACAGCGGTGGAGTTCAAAGATTCCGAGATCAATGGTTATAGTGTTGAGCTAAGCAAGGAATGTAATTCATCAAGTTAGGGCAAGGGAAAACCTCCCACGATTAACAGCAATAAACGAAAAGCTAGGGCAAACGAGAAAGGTTCGGAGATAAGGCGGCAGGTTGTGATTTTAGGTTGAAGTCGGCCAAATTGTCAGGATAAAGGTTCCACAACTAGATTGGAACAATGAAATTACAACTCCTCCGATTCACAACCAATGGATCGGCAGATATGGAAGAAATCAAGGGAAAGCGAAAACCGAGAACGAGAAGACAGACCTGTCGGAGGCGGGGACAACCAGACGACGGAGGTGATATGTACCGGAGAGGGGCGAGGAGTACGGAGCGGCGTGGGCGGTGCTGGCGACGGGTTCCAGACAGTGGAAAAGAGAAGCGGCCGTCGGATTGAGGGAGGGAAACGCAGAAGGAGATTTGATGTAAACTTTACTACCCCCGGCCTACGGGAACTCGTTAAGATTAAAAATCGAATCAATTTACTTTCTACAAAAAAACAAAAAAAGTACAGTATCAATTACGTTTCGTAATTTTTTTTTTTTTGAAAGAATCTTATATCTATCTTTAAGTAATTGTTTATACGCTTATTACGTGAAGTTAGAGGGGAGCCTACACCTTTTTTAATGCAAAAACTCAAACCTATGAAAAACGAAAGGTACTCCTAAAGGGTGAGTCTTTTTAACGCATGTTGAAATTGCTTTATAACGCACTATAAATAAGGGTAATTGACGCTTTTGCACCTTCAATTTTACGCACCCTCTTCTGCATCCAGCGATCCTCCTCCGCCCTCTTCGTTCATCTACTTCGTTCATCCTCCGCCCTGCGTTCAGCAGCTCTTCGTTCGCCGTCGTTCCTGTTCGCTCGCCGGTGGAATTGGCGATTCAACTGTGAGTGCGAGTGCGACGATTCAACTGGTCGGGGTAGAAATCAAAGACGTCAGGTACTGCTGTTGAACTTGTCTTCCTTACCTTCAATTTCTCCAATCTCGCAGATCTACTCGGTTCCTTGAAAGCCCTAATTCGTTAATTCGTTTTTTGTCTGTCATTGTCCTCTTCATCTCTTTCTCGTTAATTAGGGCACCATTCTGATACTTTTTGATTAATTTCATCTCGTGCTAGATAAAAAATTTGTGAATTAGGGTTTGTGTTTGTTAATGAATGGATTTGTTGATGCTAAGTTCATGTTTGGATTTGCTATAGCTTTTACTTAGGATTCAATATCTCATATGCCTCTTTTCTCTAGGTGTATGGTTTGGAGAAATTGAGTTAATTTCATGGGTATTACCGAATGTGAGTTTCTAAGTTGTGCTATCTTTTTCTCCTGCCAAAGTTTGGCTTATGTGATGGAGGGTTTAAGGTACAGAAAGGCAGTTGATTGCTGGTGTTTTAGCATGCAAATGGGAGATTCTAGGCTTCAATTTGGTTTAAAATTGTAGCAAAGCTCTTGCTTGGCTGTTAGTCTATGTATGTTTGCAATTGGTAAGCTACTTTCCATCTGTAAAATCCTTTTTTTGATTATGTTTCTTTTGCATGCATTTAACCTGTTCACCAAAATGCCACTGGCCCATGTACTCTTGTAACTTTTTCACCCCTTGATCATAAGCTATATAATTGGGCCACCCCAATTTCAATCACGTTATCCTTATCTTGAATTTTGTAGTTTATTATAAATGATGGTGGAAATTATTGGTTTTATTGATACAGGAGGAGCATTTGTAGGTAAAATTGCTGGTGCCATGAACTGCCAAACAACTGAAACAGGGTTCTCTAGAGGAGCAGCCATTAGAATCATATCAGGTGCCATTCTTGCCCTTGGAATACTTGATTCAGTCATCCATGGTTATTTCCTATCCAAGGTATATGAAGATTCTAACGTTCTAGTTTACTTGTGAAAGATTGAAATTGAGTTGATTTGGTTAGAATTCGATTGAAATTTAACAAAAAAGGGATTAGTTATGCCTTGTTGCCCAAGGACATGGAGGTTGGGCCTACATGGTTACAAAATAGGGTGAATATTTATGAAAATTTAAATAAGAACAGCACGTACCACTTGTAATTGCATATAGGAGAAATTCATAACTAGGTTGACCCTTACAACAAAAAAAGAACATTTAGTAAAATGAAGTGCCACCCGCCTTCTCAAACTCTGCCTACAAGCTAGCTAAAATGTATTCTTGGTAATTCCTTTGATCCATGCTCTCTTCAATGTCTTTTGTATTCCGTGTTTGCATTAATCAAGTTTCAATAATGCAATTGCAGGTTGCTGGAGCAAATTCGAGTGTTGGTGGAAAGAATGGAGAGGATTACAAAAATGGGGTCCCACAACAAAACTCAACCAGCTGCAAATTATTATAAAAAGGGTGGGGTGGGGAGGGGAGCACAAGAAGAGTTGAAATGCTTGTTGAAATGTTTCATTATTGAAAATATGGATTTTATATATCTAGTTTATAGTATTACTTGAATGAATTGCATAGCTAAATTACTGTAGTTGCCTTGAAAGCACATTATCTTAAGTTTGTAGTTGTTTTTGAAGACATTATAGTTAATTTACTAGTTATGTTATGCTTATTCTACCTTAATTGAATTGTAAAGCATATTTGGAAGGTGGGTCAAATATTACATATAATAAAATAATCCAAAAAAAAATAAAGGGGTATTAAATCGATCTGACATTTAAACGGTAATTGAAAAATATATATACCATACCGGTTTTTTGAAAAGTGGTATGCGTTTAATTATTGCTGGATACCACTTAATTTAAAACTGGTATCCGTATCCGTTTGTTGGGATGGAAAAAAGGAAAAAACATAGATGCCGGTTTTTTAAAAAACTGGTATGCGTTTGTTTCACATACCACACAAATAAAAACCGGTATGCGAGTGGTAGATACCATCTCCATTTATACCAGAACGAAAACCGGTATTCGTTTCATATAAAATCCGGTATCCACCACCTACGTATGTACTAGTGGGAAAAACTTGATACGTCCACACACATATCATGGACAACGTTTAAGGGTCCATAATTTTTCCATGGACGAACATTTAATGACCATTAAAAAATGTTGGACAAGGTTCGTAAACAAAAACTGATGACACACCCGGCCAGTGAAAATGTCTGGACAGTACTAACTTGTCCACAAGTTTTCTATGGTCATGTATGAACCGTCCACAAGTTTTTTGTGGTATGTATGAACCGTCCATCCCTTTTTAATGGACAAAGGGGTGCGCTATAAAGTAATTCGGGGGTGCGCTATACAGAAAAGCCGCTCCTAAATATTATGCCTGTAATTCAAATTTTTTATTTGTATTGATAAGATTAAAATTTGTTATGAATAGTTTCGACCAAAAAAAAAAAATTCTTATGAATAGTTTCGACCCAAAAAAAATCCCTAGAATACTATGTCATAATCTCTCTGTTATTATTTTTTCATTTGTCAGCCCATTCATTGATCCCATAAAGGCTCTTATTTGTCATGTTCCTGGCATAATTTTTTTGGTCAAAAATACACTGAAAGTGTAAGATGTAACGGGTATTTTTGTCACCTCATTTCTTCAATATAAACCTCGTTCATCGTTGTCAAATCACTATCATTCATGCGTCCTTCAAACCTTGTAAACCCTCGTGCAATTTTTGTCAAATCAACCATCATCGACAAAGAGTGAGTGCATAATAGAAGGTGCACGAGGGCAAACCATTATTTTGTGCAAACTAATCTCCAAAACGTATAAATCCAAGGATTTCTATGTAAGAAATTTTAGTTCACAATTTCAATTTCCTCATGTTCATCCATGATGCAGATGACCAAAATCAAAACCCTTAAGCCTACAAAAGAATACTAGGCATGATCTGTAAATTCAGTTAAACTCAAGAAGCAATGTTAGAAACTGATTCACCAACATTGCAGAATAATTTGAATTCTCCACCAGCTAAAAACTACATGTACAGATTTGTCCTCTTTATTTTTTTGCCATCTCTGCAGTGTGTAGTCTCTCTGGAGTAAACAAAGGCTTCAGTGTTTGCCAGCGCCAGCACCAGCACGAGCACGAGCATCGCTGTCTAAGAAGCCTGCTACACGTTCCACCTTAGCACCGGACTTGTGATCATAGTACTCCACAACTGCTGCCCCTGCTAAGGCAGCCAGAGTCAGCGCCTGCGCATGCAACCTGTAATCCACAACACCATCACTAACTAGGAATGTGTATCCTTTTAAGGTTTCTAAAGAAAATTGGAAAAAAAAAATCACTCCTTTCAACTGGTGCTGTGAATTCTACTTCCAAAAAGCGAATACAAACCATTCATTTGATTATGTTAGTTGGTAGTACAGGACACCATGTTTCTGAATTGGCTATTTAGATAAGACCGGACCAACATTAACATAACATCATCAAGGCATATAATTTTTAGGGGGATCAGGCATCAAGGTCTGAATGGGTCGGACTAAGTCAACCCAAAGGGGTACCCAAGAACAAAGCCTGTTTTACTACTGAGAGTCTGTCCTCAATCTCGTGGTGCTCAGAAGGCGGTTTTACATAAAAAACAATACTTTTTTTAGAAGATGAGCACAAGTAATGATAGCACTTCATCAGTATACAAACTATCAAAACTTGCATTAAATTGACCCTTATCCTAGAATGAACTCATGGGACATATAGATTGTGCTTCTCCATCAATTCTTTTTTCATGAAACATACAATTGACAATAACAAAAGATGTTCCAATATCGAGCATTATGAGAACCAATCCTAAAACCAAATATAGGGGGTTTGTTTTGTAGTGTTATTATTGCAAATCCCACAATATAAATCATTAAGTAAAGGACTCAAAAGATGTTCGTTTCATATGGACTTGGACTACAGCAAATCACACAAGCATCAAAGCATATGGAGCATGTGCCAAACCAATCAAATAATAAGATCATCCAATATCAATCCAATCATGCGGACCGATCTGTGTTGGCTTACAATATAAAGGCATAAACCCTAAATAACCACACATTGTTCAATTCTCCTATCCCAATCCAACACTCAAGGTGGACAATTTACAAGCAGTACATACATCGAGTTTTTTCAGCACAAATTCTCGATTCATAAACCCCTAGACAAGTCAAAGATCGCAAAAGCAACAGAGGGTTTTTAATTATAACGTATACACTGTATACACATCTGAAACCACAAACTTCACAACCAAGGAGAAAGAAAGAAGAAATTAACCTGGCATGAATGATTTTGACGCTGGTTTTCATGTTAGGCTGTGACCAATTGTAAGCGATGGAGCCTGTTATGCCGCTTAGCCATAAACACCCTGTCGATTTCCCAATTGTTTCAATACACAAATTGGGACAACCACAGCAGCAAAATAAGAACTTGTACCCTAATTCACGAAATCGGAAGCAAAATCACAAATCATCATGAGATTAAAAGTTGAGCGATTTACCAACAGTTCGAAGCTTGTGATCGACGACCCATTCCCGGAGGGATTGAACACGAGTTTTCGTTCCGTCTTGCATCTTTGATTCTTTGAGCTGATTGAATATTTTCAAGGTTTCCGCCTGGAATCAATGTTTTTTCCTCGTACGCGCAGAATAAATAGGGTTCATGTTTTCGCCAGGGTGTTAGGTGGGACCTGTCAACGGGATCTCTCCGTTTCAAATCCAGCGGGTGGGGGTGTTGTAAACTGTGGATTATAGCGGTTTTGGCTTTGGACGCTCGAGATTGAAACACGTGGTTACTGGGTTGTGTTTAACGGTTTAGATCTATACTACTATAATATAAAACGGAGTCTATATCTATTTTATTTTCTACTTAATCAATGAATAAATTTCTATCTAAAATTATATATATTAATGTTATTTTTAATATATTTTGGAACCACTAAGATAAAATCAGGAATAATTTTAAAATAATCTAATGAGGAAATAATTTTTTATCTAATAAAACATATATCTATATTATTCTCTATATATTTTGGAACAATCAACATTTATCTATCTATTTAATATTACTTTACTTTATTACTAAAGTAGAAACAAATTATGTCACCATATTGTGCCACATCACCCCCTAACCAAATTAGTTATCTTATTAAATTATGGTTTTATCATAATCTTATACATACTTAATCAATATATACTTCTAAACCTGAAGCAGTTAAGGACAGTTTTGTCATTAAGATTTTATTAAAAAAACCCATCCTATTTTTAATAACTAACTGTTATACTATTTTTCTATCCATTTATATTTAATAGGTTTAATAGATTTAATAGGTTACAATTAGATATTTAGGTGGTAGTTTCTATCTTGATTTTCTAAATTAAATACAAATTAGATATACATACGAAGATCTTACGGTCAAATTGTTATACAATAAAATAATATTACTATATCTCTTGCTATATCAATCATGTAATATTGGGCAATCTTATTATACGGAAGATAGCGTGGTGATTAATTTTGCTCCTGAATTAACTCTATAATAATATTATTATGTCTTTGTATCAATCAAATAAGGGTTTGGTTCAAATAAAAACTCGTTTTAACCTAAAAACTAAAAACAAATACCAGCCATCAGATTATATAGATAGACGGCTACGATTAAAAGATCTTATCCTTAAAATTTTTAATGAAACGGGGGCAAAGTCGTCTTTTTCATTACCCATTTGCATTCTACTGCCCTTCTCTTCCCATCTTCCCGAACCATTCTCGAGCCCCCTCTCTCTCTCTTCGAACTCTCTCAGGCCCCTTCTTCGAGCCCGTCTTCGTTGCCGGCCGTTCCGCATGACAAGGTCAAGCTACTCAGATTCGTGTCCGTCGGCAGGAGCCTGGTTCAACCGGTGAAGAAGCTATCCGTCGGAACATTCATGGTCTGAGTGCTCAAGGCCGAGTTCTCATCGAGCCTCCGCAGATTCGTTTGTCAACAATCCTTGCAGGAAATTCACGATTTTGGTGCCCCGGAAGCTGATTACGGACCTCGATTTGAGCGTGGAAGCCATCACAGATGCATTTTCCAGAGGCGTTTGAGGATTGGAAGAGAAAGGCCTCGTATGGGTGAAGAATCTAAGGGCAACATTTCGTGTTGAATTGGTCAGAAATCGGCAACAAGTCGACATTGATTGGTTTTGGAGAATGGAAATCGGAAAGCTCGCGAATGTCTGTGTTGATTAAATAGGTTTGGATTTTGTTTGGTTGGTTTTGAGAGTGCCTGCCAGATGTTCGACGAAATGTCTATCAGGCCTGTGTTCAAAATTTCCATATTTAAGAAGATCGATCTTGGAGTCTCAGCTCGAGGAGAACGGAACGAGATCAATCAGCTTAGGCAACAACAGAAGATGATGCCAACAGAAGAGTAAGAGCAGAATTGTGGATTATCTTGTGGAGGTTGAGGAGGAAGAAGAAGTGGAAGAAGTGAATCTTTGTTGTTTGAAGGCATTGGAATTATCGGCTGGGAAGATGCATTTTGGGATGGGCAGGCCTGGCTTCTTCAGCTTTTCAAAAGCTGTTAAGGAGATTAGGAAGGGATGGTCAAACACTCAAACCCCCATCGCCATCAGTCCATCACTATTGAAAGAAGAAGGTTTAGATTATGGGTTTGGTTGGTTAAGAAAATAATTTGAGATGATGCTTCTAATGTGTATATGGTTAAGAAAATAACCTGTAAGGTGTTCTTGTTACTTCATGTTTCTTCCTCCAAAAGTGTACGGTTGGAATTTGAAACTACACAAACACATATTGCTAGCTAATTAGCTTCACGTTGGGCAACTCTTGTCCTTGTGTGATATGCAATTCCTTGTCTTTTTTTAGTTGAGTGAACATTGTTTCATGTGATATGTGAACCATGTAAAAAAGATATGAAATATATGAACATCCACATGAAATATGTGAACAAAGACATCAAATATGTGAACATTTAGATTTATGAAATATGTGAACATAAGTATGGAATATGTGAACATATAGATATAAGAAATATGTGAACAGAGACATGAAATATGTGAACGCACATCTAAAATACGTAAACATGATACTAAAATACGTGAACTTTATACTTAAATATATGAACGTACATTTAAAATACGTGAACATAGTACTCAAATACGTGAACATTATACTCAAATATGTGAACGCACATCTAAAATATGTGAACATGATACTCAAATACGTGAACACAACTACTTCATATGTGAACGCATATCTAAAATACGTGAACATGATACTCAAATACATGAACACAAGTACTTCATATGTGAACGTGCATTTAAAATACGTGAACGTGATACTCAAATACGTGAACATTATACTCAAATATTTGAACTTACATCTTAAATACGTGAACACAATTATTTCATATGTGAGCATACATCTAAAATACATAAACATGGTACTCAAATACGTGAACATGATACTCAAATATGTGAACACCGTACTAAACTGTCATGGAGACAATATATCTTACTAAAATGTCTAGTTTTCCAAGTTTTTTTTTTTACCATGAAATATGTGAACATTCTCATAAAATATATGACCTACCAAATAAAATAAGTGAACATGATACTCATATACGTGAATATTATACTCAAATATGTGAACGTACATCTAAAATACGTGAACACATGTGAACATAAAAAATCATTTTTACATTCATATACCATCTTTTACTAAGATGTGAACGCCGATATGAAATTTGTGAACAACTCCATCAAATATGTGAACATCCAAACAAAAAACGTGAGCAAGATCGATAACGAACACAAAAAATCGTTTTTACATTCATATACCATCTTTTACTAAGATGTGAACGCCGACATGAAATATGTAAACAACTCCATCAAATACGTGAACATAGTAATTAAACATTACCATTTTATTTGTGAACAAATGCATAGCATAAGTGAACATAGTAATTAAATACGTGAACATAATAGATAAATATGTGAACAATCGTTGAACTAGTGCTCTTATCACCTCTTGCTCAAGTGTTTTGACTAACACTTGGAAGCTTTCCTTAACAAGCTAAGTAGCTATATATACACAAGACTATTGATAACGTACATGTCTTCTTATAGAGCCAATAAGCTCCCACTGCACTCTATACACACAATTACCTATCGTGTGGCTTATATTCCCTTGGCTTATTAGATATAGTATCAAACTTATAAGAACGTTAACATGTGTTTGTCTACTTTTGCTACGTACATATCTAAGCATGTGACTTGATTACTCCAAGCATGAAGTTTTAAAAGCTTGACCAACCATATAATTCTAATATTGAAATATGGTCTTGTAAACCAACTCCTCCGCTCAAATCCAAAATTCAAGCTTGAAAGAGCAAATTTCTAGTAAGAAAACCAGCAGAAAAAAAGCATGTGGGTTCATAACATTTACATGATAAAATTACTGCTCAACAGT
The DNA here is from genome assembly GCA_963924305.1 of Polygonum maritimum. Lineage (NCBI taxonomy): Eukaryota > Viridiplantae > Streptophyta > Magnoliopsida > Caryophyllales > Polygonaceae > Polygonum > Polygonum maritimum. The sequence continues at coordinate 14,165,921 of OZ002737.1, read as the reverse complement.
CAATACTCATACATAGAGCAAGATGTTAGCTGGCTTTTCCCAAGAATTAGGAGCTCCATGACAATACTTCCCATGAAATGGGTCTGCAGAATAAACAAGTTTACAATAAGCCGATCACTACATTTCTACTGCAGAAACATTGTAGTTTGATACTATTCTATGTATCTGAATTTTTGAAGTTTATGAGGATTTGAAGAGAGACTCTAAACATTACAAAGTCCAATCTCTCTACATCTTCTGTGGATTCAACATCGGCTCCCATTGTTAGCGAGAGCTCAGCCTCTTCAACCATGGCTTTTGCCTCCTCCACCTCCCTCTTGACACTTTGCAATCTTAAATTGAACAACAGATTTTCACAAGCAAACTCTTAATAGTTTTCAATTACAATGGAGTCTCGAGATTTAACCTCAGCAGCTCTGGCTTCCATCTTCTGGATGTATTCCTTCATCAGTTTAGCCTCCATCTCTTGTTTCTCGATCTCGGCGAGCTCCTTCCTCGCCGTCTTTTCAACTCTCTCTATTAAAACCAAAACACTAGCAATTTCATCAAATTGAACCAGGAAACAGTTTTACCAACTCAAAAAACCCTAAGCCCTAATTCAATTGACAGAAAAACCAGATCCAAAGAAAAAATAAAGCCTCAATTACCTCCATTTCACTGAGGTAGTCGCAAATCCCCATAGCATAAAGCGTGCACATCTTGCGGATCGTCGTCGGACTTCATCGTGTCGATCCCAATCTTATTCGCCGACTGCAAATTGCTCGCATCTTCCACCGGAGTTTTCGCCGGCAAACGGACTATAGCTGAATGTTTGGCCTTTTGTTGAGGCTCCTTTTCTAGGTTTCCGTTCCAGCAAGCCAAGATGTTAGACGGAATCTCACCGAGAACGACTCTCTTCCTCTTCGTTTGCGAGGTTTGCAGGCGAGAGTTGTTGTTGTTGGACGATGTCATCGCCTCAGCGGCTTTCCTCTTCATTGCCCTCGTCACCCTCATAGAGTTCGCATTGTCCGCCATTGACGAGTATGCAAGGGAGACGAGGAAGGTCGAGGTCGAGAGATGACATTTTTTGCAGCCAAAAGACGCTTATGTCCTAATTTTCCCTATAATTACAAAAATGCTACCGTCCCAATTCAAATCCCAAATTTTCCATCTAGCTTCCCCTTTCGATCTCAACCGTAGATTCTCATAATCCAATGGTTGATATTTATTTATAGTTTGTATTTTAAGGAGTATTTTTATCCGAACCAACCTCATCATATAATATACTAGTATTTCCGGCACGGGGCTGCGCTCTTAATGTACGGCCGTAACGCAGTTTGGTGTAAAAGTAGAAATACATTTGATAGAATTACCGCGAGTTTGTTGGTATATATATGTAATGACGTATGTGTCAGTGAAGAAATAAGGTCATATTTACAATTGTGGCTTTTAATTGTTATTTTGAATGGACTTGTTGTTGGCCGGAAGAACATGTACGACATATTATCGGTAAAGGATCGTAATATAAATGTGAGAGCATATTAAAAATAGAAGCTAATGGACTTGTTGTTGGCCGGAAGAACATGTACGACATATTATCGGTAAAGGATCGCAATATAAATGTGAGTTCATATTAAAAATAGAAGCTAATGGACTTGTTATTGGCCGGAAGAACATGTACGACATATTGTTATTGTGGCTTTTAATATGCTTTAGGTCTTCTGGGCCGTGCCTACGGCACGGGGCTGCTCACTTTGTGTACGGTTGTAACGCGGTTTGGTGTATATGTAGAAATACATTTGTTGGATTTACCGACTGTTTGTCCGCATATATAAGTAATAATAAAGAATGTACTGAGTGCTACCCATTATTGGGGAATAATTGCAATGTAAACGTGAACTCATATAAAAAATCTATTTAAAGTATATTTCTAGCTTATATATAAGGAACGTACAATAATACTAATAATCCAAAATTTGGCCGGAAAATTGTCCGTGTTTTATTTTTAGTGAACATGTTAATGTTAGTAGTTTCGCTATGCTTTTATGATTTTTTGCAATTGGAATTATTTTTGGTTCAATGACAATAATCGGTATTATTTTAAGGTAATAAATTTAATTTAGTCACATTGTAATTGCAAGACTATTAAAATTTCTAATAATGTAACATAAATTAGTTTAATATATGTTAATTAATTCACATAATTAAATTTGAAAAACACATAACAAAATAACTATATTTAAAATCCTTTAAGTAATTTTGTAAATCCACAACCGATTTTTTTCGCTGTAAAGAAAATAGAAATTAATACAATACATCAGTTATGAGAATAATATCATATATGACAGCAAAAGATAAAAATAAATAAATAATACTTCTAAGATTCTATAAAACAACTGAATACAGTTAGACTAATTAATATACTTTTTTTGGTCGAAAGACTAATATACTTTTTTGCACTATTATGCAAAACCTATGATTTTAATGACATTATTTTTTTTCCCTTGGCTAGTAATAAATATGTCATTGGATTCCAAATCCATGACATCAAAACTTAAAACATCTATTTATTATCCTTAACTCAATTAAAATCCTATTAATCAAGATGTTGATATACATATCAATTTTTCAACCCATTCATATTTCCCTTAACCTTGAAATTGAAAAATAATAAAAGAGATTTATTCAGAAATACACGATCAAGATATACAGAATTTATCAAACTTTGGATATGTCAAATACTGAATTTTTTTAGATGAGGCTCAGTTGGATTATTGTAGTGTATTACTATTCACTCTCTAATTGTTTGGTTGGTTAGGCGTTTAAAGTTCGTTGGAATGTTGGTTTGATATACCCTGCTTAGGTAGTGTAGTGCTTTAAGACTTATGTGGAAGCAATGCCTTTGAATTATATGAGTTTTCCTCTGGGCGTTGGAATGCATACATTTGATCCTAATTTACCGCCTTTTCTATTTTGCTTCCTTAAGAACTTATTGACTTCATTGCAAATTTGCAAAAAAAAAAAACTGGAGAGGCTTAAGATTTTCTGGATTTTGATTTGTTCATTTATTTTGCATGTAATATTTCCTAGATATACTTGGACATTTTCAGTCATCAAAGAACGGATCACCTTGGCACCTATCAAACACGACAACTGTATTTTATTATGACCAATCAAAAAGCTCGAAGGCAAGCATCATCACATCAGTACTTAATTCATTTTCATGTAAATAAAAAACATTTGCATAAGTATCACCATATCATATTGCAAGCCAATAACAACAAAACTATCCAAATTTCAGTAAACTTCAGGAAAACAAAAAAAAAGATTATAAGGGTCAATATATTACAGTTGGATACTTTGTTCTTCAGTGACAAAATAGGCACAGATAAAAGATGCATGTTACTGTATCTAAGGTCATCAAAAGATGCATTATCATAGGCTCAACTACATGGTCAATTCTAAGATTCCAACTACAATGATACAGCATCATAAATATATCTTCTTCTACATGAACTTAAATACTTTGGCCCGTTGCTTTATAAATGTATTGAACATGATCTCCGAGTTCTGTGTCCAAATCCCGCTCTCACTTGCAGCATCATCTCCCAATTCCTCTATGGTGTAGTTAGGAGGCAAGTTAGGCATTTTCCAGTTGAAGCTGTCATTCCGTATGGACCGTATACCTTTCAAATCCGAGACATCAAACTCTTCGGTCTTGAAGAATTCACTATCGGATTCATAGCAGCTTTCGTCTTGCTCGGTTGCCACTTCGCCTGAGATGTCGTCTTGACCCTCTTCAAAGGCCGTGAAGTGTACCTATGAGCAAGGCCTTGTGGTCAATGGCCTTGTCCAAATTCTGTTTAAAATCCCACAAGAAGTAGAAAGAATATCATCAGGTTTTGAATGCATGAATTACCTCATTAATTTCAAAATAGAGAACATATTTGGCATTAGCATGAACAAATTGACAAACCCACTTAACAAAAATCAGTTAGTAATGGATGAAATTCCATACCTTAACAATAGTCAGTTGTTATATAACGACATGGAATGAGAAACTTTATACAAAAACATAATCATGCTCTTCTAGTTCATAAACACACTTCCATAGGAAATTAGCAAATCCAGTTCACAGTCAAAGCAAGCCTAATGAAACCAAGTGCCTAGACAGTAACAGTAAAATCAGCAAAACCCGATGTCTAGACCATAAGAGAAGAGCAAATTGTGACTTCATACTCAGATCAAGATTCAGCATCAGCATGTATCAAATCACCAAATGAATTGATCCATCAACTTTTCATGATTCAACATTAAGCCATGAATCAAATCATCAAAGCACTATGGTAGGCTAGACATATTAACAACCTGATTCTTCAGATTGCATACCCAAAAAAGAGATCATCAATGGATCCCCTAAAAACAAATAAATCCTATAATGATCAGTGCTAGCTGCAACAATCTAAAGTTCATGTCCTAGAAGAAGTTAATTAGTGAAGATAATTAAGAAAGATGAAAACCAACTTACATAGACAGGATGCTTTCAAGGAAGCATCAAAATTTTCAAATGCAAGCATTTTAACACAATGCTTAACATCACTGAGGCCCATGAAGCTTTCATTTTGTGTGTTTCCTCCAGCATGATCCATATCAGAACCAAGAACTGCAGCAGAAAATTCAGCATCCTTCTTTTGCTTATCCATGTCATCCTTGGGGTTTGGTTTTATAAGCTCAAGATGGATCACTAATCTGCCATATATCATCATCAGAGTAGTCAAGAGCAATTAATTTACCAAAAACTATAGTTGACATTAAGATATGAGTTAAACATTCCACTGCAACCAATCACAGCCTTTGACATCTTAAATTCTACACTACCAGCAAAGATGACCTGTCAAGACAGAAAGAACACGATCTCAATAGAAACCTGGATATATACATACCTGCTGCAACTTCATAAGGCAAGGAAGAACCACACAGAATGGACAACATTCACAACCATCAGAGGAATCTCTAGCTTCCCTCTGGCCTCGTAGATCGATCAGGGGAAGGAGACGCCGGAAAATTCCCTGGCATCTGGATTCCGGTGTTGTAAAGAATCGAGAACGGCCGCTTCTCAAGCTTTGGAAAGACCTACTGCTCCAAATACCTGTTTACGGCCTCCACGCGCACAGGACAAACCAAAATATTGTGAATCTTAGAAACATGAATTCATAATCGAAACTGAAAACTCTCAACATCAAGATCTAGAGGAATTGAAACCTACCCGGGATTCAGCACCTCTCTTCCTTTGCTTTGCGTTTTCCAGTGTATGTCCGAACACCATTTGCGATGCGCTTGAAAAAGCTACATGTTAAGAACTTGATTAGTCTCAAAAGAATATATTTGTGTAATTTATCCTATTAATAATCAATCAATCTGGGTGCAAAACTACAATCAAATGGTAGAGATGAAACTATAGAGAATGGCATACGGATGTGGTGAAATGGTAAGTCTTGCAGTTAGCACGCAAAGCAATTAAAACCTTGCCAGGGCCGCTTCTCGAGCTTCGGAAAGAGCTTCGCACCTCTCCGATCGCGTCCTCGTGCCACGACCACCCCGACCTCCTCCAGCAGTATCCGTTCTCCCTCTGGCCGCCGGATTTCTTCCTCGCCGAATCCCTAAGTCTTCGTGGCTGCCATCCCCTCCCTCGCCGGCGATGCTTCTCCGCCACGCCTCCGGATCCCTCGCTCTCGCTCTCCACCGATCCGTTCCCGTCCTCTTGCAAGAGCTTCAAATGCATAAACCCTTTGGCCGCCGGAGTTCTTCCTCGCCAATTGGAGATCTCCTTCGTTCTCCTCGTCCTCTTGCAAGAGCTTCAAATGCATAAACCCTAACCTCGGCTTCGACATGAGCGTGGAGGCCAAGAGGTTCGTCTCCTACAAATTGGAGCTCGATCTCACCGTCTCTCAGCGAATCACCGCCTCAAGGCCGCCGATCCGGCTCGGGGTCGACATCGGCGGGGGTGCGGGGACGTTCACGGTGAGGATGAAGGAGCGAAATGTGACGATGTTGACGACGACGATTCGAAGTCGTGGATTTGGGGCATTATATAGAGGGAATTGGTTGTGGATTTGGGGCGTTACTTCCCAAGACATTGATGATATGAAACCCCTCCGGACGAAAACTAAATACATTCCACCGTTAGGGACATTGAAGGACGCCTTATACCATTATTCATTCCCACTTTTATGTCGTTCATAGCCTGTTAGGGACATTGAAGGACGCCTTATACCATTATTCATTCCCACTTTTATGTCGTTCATAGCCTATATTAATTGGGAGAATAAATAACGCCGGTTATGGCCTCTTAAACACGATCTTTAGGGCTGGAAGTTTCAGCAAAATAACAACGCTCGTTATGAAGATGGCATTTGAATACAACCTTCCTCATTAAAGGCAAAAACCAAGGTATAAAACATGCTACAAAACTATAAAGATTTACATAAAATGTTTTGCATTCGTTACGTCAAAAACCTTTCTTTATAGGTTTATTATTGATGATGATTGATTGATATTACTAATTATACGGAAGGATAGTGTATTATCTAATATAACACTTTATGTATATACTAAAGGCAAGTGAAAGTTTTGATAAGGAGGTCAAATAAAATACATTAGTTGATAAATTTTGATATTAAGTGAAAAACTGTGGGTTCTAATAGAAAGATATATCATTAATAGAACTAATCTGAAAAGTTCAAATACTATTTTTTGTAATATAAAATGGGGTTAGAAATAATATACACTAGTTTTACCCGTCGTACCGTGTACGACTATGTTTTAAATATTAAAATTATTTTCATTACATTATATTATCGAATTTATGCACATTTAATTTCACTTACTAATAACATACACTATGATAATACTATTTTATTTAATTTCAATTAGATTTTTTTTCATATAAATGTTTATCGTATTATACTTTCTTATTTATAAATTTCTCCTAATATCAATAATTGATTTGTCTTATAAATCAACCTAAAATATAAAATATAATAAATATAATACAGATGTCCCAACAGATCATATTTTCTTATCAAAGTTTACACACAAAAATATAATATTGATGTTCTAGTAGATAATCTATCTATTACTATATACTAAAGCGGAAGCAAATTCTGCCACCATGTTGCGCCACATCACCCCCTTATTTTAAAATCTATCTTTTTAAATCTGATTTTATCATAATCTTGTAGATACTTAATCAAAATGTTAATTTTATATTAGAATTTGTGTTGTTTAATTACTAATTCTATCCAAATATATAAATCTCTATCTTATCAATATACACATATAATTAATACTTAGATCTATCATAAACCTTTTATTTAAAAAAGTATTTTTTTGATCACAATCTATAAATCATAATCATAATATTTTACCCATTTATTTAAATGTCATATTAAATTTAAATTACTTTTCGTAATTTTATTATGGTATTTTTTTAAATCATCAATGGTAACAAATTCTACCACTATATTTTTGACAAATATTCATTCTATTAAAATAATATATTAGATACATTTTTACTATCATATAATATTAAAATATCAAAAAAAAATAGATGTTATATTTAACATATATATCACTAATATTTTTATATTGATTACACTTTAGAAAAAAAAAATAGATAGATTTTTTAATTAAGATAATAATCCGTTCACATTTTCATTACATATTTATTATTTGATTATTTTTCAGGAAACAATAACATATATAAGATATAATTTGGTTTTCTATTTAACTTATTAAATATTATTTATATATTTAATATATAATATATTAATCCGAATTTTATTTAAACTTATTGATTTTATTATATACGTTAGTTTACATATTCTAGTTTAAATGCCTGATTTTGCATCTTATTTTATTTTATTCTTCCTCAATTATTTAAATATATGTTTACGTATGTATAAAAAGTAAATATATAAATAAAAGTTATTTATATATATGATGGTACATAAGAATTATGTCATTCTATAATCCAAAAAAATATTATTTTGATAGATTTTTTTAGGGTAAATCTAAATATTTTCTTAATTAGTACAATATTGATAGATTGTATAGATATTATTTGAATAGTTTATGAATAAAAGATATTATTTTGATAGATTATGGATATAGATTTTATTTTGATATGATATCATAACTATATACTAAAGCCGATGTTAGAAATAATATTTAATACGACACGTGTCATACATGAATCTTGTGATTGGGTAGAATTTGACCATTGATTGGTTGAAATAATACGAATAGAAAAATAAAAGGAAAACTCAGATCTTTTCAAAACAAAGATTTGAAAAGCACGGATACAGTTTTTTGTTTTGCAAGCTGTACACGGAAAAAAAAAGGAATTTATATAAATAAGAATAGAAAATATAAGAACTACTTCCATATTACTTACCAAAACGTAGATGTTGCTTGTAGGGCAAGATGTTGCCTGCGTAGTACCCATGTAAAAGAAAATTAAAGATAAATATAATTTAAGAAAAATAAAATTAAAGATAGATAGTATGACTTTAAAGATAAAATTGAGAATTAGATGCTTAAGAAAAATAAGAGATATAAAGTTGTTATTATCTATTTCAGCTGGAAAAAAAAAATCAAGCGGGGCCAGAATCAACGTGGTGGCTCGAAAACGGTCGGCTTTTATAATATATATTGATATTGATTATTGTAATATTTTTAAGATGATACAATATATGAGTTTCATGTAATTTTCTATAATCATAAGCAAAAAATGAAAGATCATACAATATTAAAACTTACAAAAATAAATACAAAATAGCCAATTTCAAAAGATCGGCTCAATGACAACTAATTAGTTATAGGATCGTATGGGTTGATTAACAAGATTAAATATTTGATAATATATGATCTTGTATGATAATAAAAGGACAGTCTGAAAAATAAAGATAGCTTTTATAATTGATTTTAAATAGAAAATAAATTGAATATGTTAGTGTGAACTTGTGCATACATAATATTCTTTTTTGAGTTTTCAAATAAAAAATCACATAAATAAGATATGTATATAATTTGTTGATTTTATCTATACACCAAATAGGCAAATACCATGAACATAGATCTTTGTCTGTATATATTCGGATAAGACACAAATGAAGACTATATAATTATTTTTTGTTAAAATTATCAATCTAACTTGACCCGTAATCAGGTTGACCCAAACTTGCACACAACCCGAAAGGACCGAGTTCGACCGAACTGGCCCGTTTTGACAAGTCTTAAGAGTAATATTGATATATACATTTAAATATTTACATATTAAATTAATATATTTTGTCATGCAAATTTTTAATCACACAAATTATTCATAATTTCTTAATTCTAAGTATGCACACATTTATTATAATAATCCGAAAATATTTAATATGTACGATGATGCTTTAAAATATAAATTTTTATAAAAAAATTATCAATATATCAAGAATAAATCTATTAATCAAGTCGGTTAGATGAGTTGGTCATTTTGATTTGGGTTAAGTACAAGGTTGAGATATTATATATGAAGAATAAACATATTGATGGGTCTGCTTCGGTAAGTTGGTCATTTTGAGTTTGAATTGGGTACAAGTTTGGACCGTTATGTATCGAGAATAAACCAATTAATAGGGTCGGTTCTACGGGTTGGTCATTTAAGTTCAAACTGAGTATAAGTTTGAATTCTTATATATGGAGAATAATCCTATGTATGGATCAGTTTCGTACATTGATCATTTTAAGTTCGGATTGAGCAAAAGTTTCAACTATTTTATATAGAGAACAAAATTGTTAGCATGGTAGGTTCGCAGATTGGTTATATCGAGTTCAGATGGAGTATAATTTTGGGCTATACTATATATATGGAAAATAAAGTTATTGATGATACCAGTTTGATAGGTTTTCAGTTCGGATTGAATATAGGTTTGGATTAAGTTTGGATCATTGCAAATTCTATTCATTTGGATTTGGATCAGTTAGTTTGGTTCGGGACCGAGTATAGGTTCACACCATTAATTTTATAGGTTAGTTGGGCCAAGTCATTATGGGTTTCTTACAAGTTTAGTTTGACCAATTGGTGACGAGAGTCAATTGTATTATACTTCCATTTGACACCGACATTTAGGACTAGCTTGACGACAAACGAAACTTATTTCAATTTATTTATTTTAATAAATATATATATTCAATCTATAAATAATTTTATATCTGCAAATTTAATGTTATAAATATGATGTTAAGTTGTATTCATCGATCATATGTAAATTTATTATTACGCTTAGTTAATGGACAAACTTCGGATCATTAACTAGATTCACACCATCAAATTCGAGTTTACTCTATATCGGTTCATGTCACTAAAACTAACCAGTTAACCAATTATAAATATTGAAGTTTTCACTATACTTATCAGATTTAAAAAAAATATTGTGTAAATGAACCCGGGCAAGGCCTGGGTTATAACTAGTTATGACATTATTTCTATCATAGAATTTGAGTTGTTTAATTAATGATTCTATACAAATATATAAATTTCAATCATATCACATACTGACATACCCATTTAGTTAATACATAGAGCATGAACTTTTTATTTTTAAAAAAATCGTTTATATAATCATAATCAATATATATATACCTAATACGAAGATATTTATTATCCATTCCCTAAGATTGCTACGTTTTCATATGCAAAGTATACTATCTTACGTAGGTTTATGCGACAAATCAAATAGTAATATTAAGAGAAATTTATAAATCCGAAAAATATACTACGATCAAAAGTTATATAGCGCAAACAAGTTAATTCGAATTCAATATAATAGTAGTAAAAATAACTAGAGTGTATTTTATTAGTAAGTGAAATTAATCATGTATAAATTTTATATTATAATGTATTTAAAAACAATTTTAATATTTTAGAAATGGTCGTATATGGTACGACGACCAAAGCTAGTTGTTGCATGAAAAGGGAACATTAGATGAGCCAATTGTTGTATTGAATGGAACATTATCCTTCTTTAGTTTGGTTAAGCCGATAAATGCAAGTCGTCCATTTAGTTAAGTCGATTAACATAATCTATAAACTTAAATCTTATATCAATTCACATGATCCATGCCTAAATCATGAGTTCAATTCCTTGTTAGATACGTCACACGTTGAGCATCATTATTTCATTCAATCCCTTGTTGGATGGGCCACACGTTGAATGGCAATGTTCATGGTAACCGGGTGTGTCATTGAAGAGGAAACTATATTTTGGAATCATGGCTACCAAGCTTATGTTAGTACATTTGATCGAAAAAAAAAGAAGCTTATGTTAGTACATCTTCATCATGGGATTCATGGCCCCGTAGCAAGTATCATATTATGCAAGCAGCCTATGCAGCTGGTCAAAGCACACAGATGACTCAAATGAGTACAGAGCTGAGAGATGAATTTCACAAAGATGTGATTCAGCAAAGAGTAATGAAAAAGTAGCTGCTTCTAGCTCTCTACTTCAATCAAACAGCTGGGTCAGCCATTATTGTTTAATAACTATCAATTATAAGGCACATGCCCTTGGTATAATACTCTCAGATGGACAGTAGGCACATAATCACTAACACAAAATTACAAAAAAAAAAACAAGGAAGATATCCATATGCCAAGTTATAAACAAAGGAAGGGGAAAAAAAATGCATAAGCATCCCTTGCAGATTTAGGCGTGGTTCATAGAGGCTGGACAGAGAGCCAAGTGCTGACTGCTGAGTCCTAAAAGTCCAATGTCAACTGACCCTTTCGCCAGGTTATCAATCCACACCAGCTTGTAACCTAGCAATGCTGTTAAGCAGCTGCCATTTTCTACAAGATGTCTCTCTGCTGAATCTGAAAAAGAAGAGGGTGGTCAGTTCCTACTTGTTTGCAAATACATACACAAGGTTAATAAGGCAACCACTTCCTTGCTCAAAAGCAAAAATGCAAAGTGATTGAACTGTTAAACAAAAAACTAGTGCCGTCTTAAAATATCAAACATAGTTCAGTTTAAAGTGGCAACATACTTTCAAGATTCAAGAAGATTTAAGCCAAAATGTTTATGTAGAAACAGCCTACTGAATGGCCAATGGTAGGTCAATGATAATACCAATAACCTACTCTAGGAATACATTTTTCAACTTCTACTTACATACTTAATTTTATGTTCCTAATCTGATAAGATGAGTGTTCGATGTATCTCATAAGACCCAGTTGTTTTGAGATAAACTCTATATGTTGACAATGGAGCTAAGAATTCAGCTGTCTAACAGAAAGGGGGAGATTGTAAGGAAGCAAAACCTGATAGATCTAATCAGTTTTAAAATCAAAACAGTTGTACATTTTCATGCTTATTCACCTTGTTTGTAAATATCTAATGCGGTTTAGAAAAATGAGAAAGACAACAAAAATATACAGAGATAAAATATAGCAATATATCAGGCATTTATATGCTGTATAATTTTGTTGTGTAGACATGATGATGCAACAAAAAATAAGATAGTTCAGCAAGACTATTGCCAAGGTGAGTAGAAAATTATCAATAGAGAAATGAATAGCAAATTAGTTGACAACTGCCCTCACAACTATGACCTGAAAACAATTTCAAACCAAAAACTCCATTTGCACTATACTTTTTAGAGCCTCGTGAGTCATTACTAATTCCATCACACGCTGAAATGTAGTCAAATAACATAAAGATTAACCTTTTGGCTCTTACTTAACAATTAAAACAGTATCAAACATCTCCCTTTCCATCTCTTTTTTATCGCCCCTACGGTTGCCCTAAATATGCCACAAATCATTCCAATTCATGTACGGAAAAGCTTTAAATTATCCAATACTAGACTGGGAATCTATCTTACAATGACATCCCTATATTTGCTGCTCATCCTTAGAGAGAGTCATGGGGCAAAATGGTATACTGACTAACTTCATAGCACGTGGAAAGATTTATGTGCCCCAGGGAAACAGGGAAGACGTATCCAGAAGCGTATTGTGTGTTTAAAGATGGTTCGAGCAAGTATTTATGAAAGTGATATGACTTTACAGATGATAATCAGATACAATACTTGCAAGAAAAGCTTTCTTTGCCAAGACGTTAACATGGAGATTTAAATAGATTCCGACTGATTTGTTCTTTTGAAAATAGGCAAACCTTCATGATTCATAACCTTCTCCCCAAATGCTGAAACATTCTAAATTAGAACATTCACCACTAAGAAGTTTTGCCAGCTTCATCTGTGACCCGGGCAAGAAGGTTGAAGAATCCTATAGATCTTTTTTTATTATTATAAAACTTAATGGCCCATTATTTCTTTCTTTTGAAAATACCAATTTGCCCATTTAAGGTACCAATTTGTCTATTTAGCCATTTCTACATGAGAGGTGAAGTGAAAAACAAGTCCACAAAGCAACTTCTACTCTCTAATTAGACAAGTCTGAGGCTGGAAAGGATATTTATGAAATGGACTTTAGACCCTTTGGAAGAAAGAAATAGTTCTATTAATAAGTACGCTCCTCTGACTCTCCTATATGAATATTATAAGGGTAACCTTTACCTCCTAACATTCTTCTAGAAGGTGTCTCCTCTGATTTCAAAGGAGAATGAAGATCATAGCAAAACAAGTAATAATATAGCCTAGAACTGACTATCGCTCCTATCAGGTTAACAACACATAAGTAGCCCCCTTCCAAAAGCAAAATCCTAAGTGATAAAAAATCACGTGACACTCACTGCAACCCAAAGTTGACTCTGGTTTGCAGATACTATATCATGTATGAAGTATGACTATCACATCTCCTTTTGATGTACCACTAGCGTTTTTCTTGTACTAAACACTAGATTATAAACATTCTTTTGAACTTTCATGCATACTTCTGTAGCTCCATTGATACAGAAATCATTCAAATTCCAACTTAACAATGGGTTGAGGTTTTCTAATTGCAGCAGTAGTATAATATGTAAAGAAATATAGCATAGCAATTAAGTCATGGATGCCAAACATCATAAATGGCCTCATTATGTTAACAAACTCTCCTCTCCTCACCAAACCTCTCCTCATGACCATCACAAGTTTCAACACTATGACTGACATTATGAATTATATTCATGCTCAGAATATGGCACACGTCCTATTGACTTGATAAGTGATAAATGTCATAGGACAAACATGTAGAGAAATCCCTCTTGGAAAGAAAAGGGAAAAAAAGAGCACACATACACGTAGACTTATATAAGAAAAAATTTAAAAGCACATCAACATAGAGCTTAATCTAACCTTCAAGCCCATCCATAACTCTTGAGTTTGTCACAGTGAGGTGTTGGCATGTTCCAGCTCCATTGACGGCGCTGAAGTTCAACATGGCAGTACCGCCCAAGCAGGTTCTTGTAATCATAAATCACATGAGCCTCAAGGTTGACTCTAGATTCACTTCCAATGGGATACTTATTATCAAAATCAGGATCCTTAACAAAGAATTCAACCCCGTACTTCTCAGTAGTTTTTGATATCTGATGACTGTTGGTCCTCTGCAGAGAGTAATCAGGCTCCGAGGTGGGCAAATATGCAAGTAGAACAATCAACAAAATTGGTAACAACTGAAAAAGAACCATGAAATTAGGTGCTGCTGCATCAGTCCTCTGCTGAGTGCCTGCTGCCCTAGTTCTGAACACATGGGAGGTGTGGAACACATTTGTCTGACCGAAGAAGGCCCTGAATATCTCATCAGGATCAAAATCATCCTCATAAAAGTCACTAGTTGCAGTCCTTCTCCTTCGCCCGACATGCTGCTGGCTATGCTCATATTCATCAACAAGACCAACTTGATCATAATGTCTCCTTGAGTCCTCCTCACTCAAGCATTTAAAAGCCTTTGAAACCTTCTTAAAAGCCTCCTCCGCACCCGGGGCTTTGTTCTTATCAGGATGTACTTTCAGGGACAGCTTTCTATAGGCTTTCTTAATTTCCTCCATGGAGCATGACTTCTCTACACCAAGGATAGCATAATAATCCTTGCTCCGCTTAACTTTCGTAATCAACTGAACATGCTCTTCGGTATAATTCCGCTCTCCATTGGCAGCTCCCTCAGCTCTGACCCCTGTAGCCCCTCCCTTGGCCCTGTCGGAGTAATTCCCATTTTCAGATGGACTAGGCGCAGTTGAGCCTATCTTTTCACAGGCCTCAAGAAGCTCGTTAACAGAGAGATCACTGTTAAGCCTTTGAGCAATCTTTATGAATTTCAAAGCCCGCTCCTTTTTGCCCGAAGCAATCGCCTCCTTCACAATCCCAATGCATTTTAACGCCTCATCCTTGTTGCTATCCATGGGTTCAACCAAGGGTTTATCCAATCGAAAGCTCGAAGCCCTAGAAAATCCACTACAGAGCCCCGATCCAAAACCAGGATCTGATCAAATCCGGATCAAAAGCTCAAACCTGGTCCACGTTTATCACCAATATAAGATCCCAAAATCAAATCGAGATTTGCAAATCCATCAAAAAAAAATAATCGAAATTATAGGGCTTCAGTTACCGATCGGCTTCACATACTTGGTGAAAATCATAAAAACAGCCATAACAAAAATAATCAAAGCATCACAATTGCGGAAAACAATCAGTATGTATGAAAGTGACGAGCTCTTTATCTGACCTTTGAGGATATTTGGTGGTGGCCACGGCCAGTAGAAGAGACGGAAGAGGGGTTAACGCAGTCGCGATGAATCCAATTAACCAATTTTGCTACGAAAGAGGAGTTCACGTCATTTGGGATTTGATTTGTTTTATGCTATCTTTCCTTCGTTCCTCTTCTCCTCGTTGAATATGTTTTGGTACGTATTGAATCCGATTCGGATTGATGCATGAGATATGAAAAACGGGCGAGTCCACCCAAATAACGCCCCAGGTTGTAAATGGCCCACTACCGAGTTCGGCCCAATAGATTCATCAGCCCAAAACTAATTGCAATATTTTTTCTTTTTCTCTCTCTTTTTTTTCTCTCTTTTTAATGTGAATTCGGCTATTTTGTTACGAATAAATACAAAGTACTTTAGGATCATAATTCATACCACTTACAATTACAAAATTATGATAAACTTACATCTTTAGTATCAGGTTCTTGAGTTTTTATTTTTCCACTTTCTCAATGACAAAATGCCACCATTTTTTCCTCAGCCGTTGAAGATGGCCTTGAGGAGGAAGGGAATTTCTTGTGTCACCAACTCACTGTTTGAATAAAGATCCTTGTCAATGATGGGAGCTCTCCCTAGGAGATCAAGCTTATTCGTATTGATATTCAGCATTTGATAGGTCTGTGTTAGGGATTGAAGGGCCTCTCATGTCTCTCGGAAGCCCAATTCTATTACAAACCACATTGTCGGATTCTTCCGTCGTGTTTCCTTTCTCACTGTTGGCTCGGACCTGGTCCTTAGTGACGTCATCCACAAGAATGCGCTAGCATACTCTCCTCTTACTGACCGGATACTCTAAATCCTTTCCATATAAAAAAATCACTCATATGACTACCACTTGATGATTGAAGTCCATAAACAAATAACAATATGGCTAAGAGATATTTTTAGTTTCTATGAGTATTTGTAAATAAATAACTACTTTTATATACATTTGAAATTGGAAATTGGAAATATACATTTTTTTATAAAAGGAAATTGGAAATATACATTAGTACCTACGTAATTTGGTGATAATGCACCCACTTTTAAAATTACAGTCCAACTATCTTTAAAAAGTTGTACTAATCATCAATATCTATACTATATATTAAAGCCGGAGAATTTCGAGCCTCCACGTTAATTCTGGTCCCACTTCATTAACAATTTTATATGTTTTATTTATCTAATCTTTAATTTTATCCTTTTTCTATTCATCTAATATCTATCTTTAAAGCAATATGATCTATCTTTAAAATCTCCCTCTATAAACTATACATATTAATTAACTTATCTTTTCTATTACCTTTTTAATTCATTTATGTACAAAATAATTTAAAAAAATCGAATTTAAAAAATAATTTTAAAATGGAAGGCCCTTTTTCTAAATAAATTATATTTTTTATATTTGATACTAAATTGGTTTATATGTATTAAATTTTACTTAATTATATATTATCATGTTCCTATTAACTCACATTTTATCTCTCATAATTAAACAATTAAAAAAATTCATGTTATTTTAACTAATCTAATTACATGCTTTATTATCAATTCATGTATAAGATATTATTTAAATTATGATAGAATATTCTATCCTTTTTAATATAATAGTTATATTTTAAATCTCTTTATGTAAGAAGTAATTAAAAATTTTTGTATTAAAATAATTTAAAAATAGAATCCCTCTTTTATAATCAAATTATTATTCCTATAATTAATTCTAAATAAGTTTATATTTACTATATTTTACGTAACTTATATATTATCATTTTCATAATAACTTAGCTTATATCTTTCATAATAAAATAAACTGCTTATTAATATTTTTATTTATTTCAATATATAAATTCATTAGAATCATGTTGGACTCATTTTATATTTCTAAAATTTGATATTATATTTTAATATTTTTAATTAAATAAGAATTCATAGTAATTATATCTCATACTAATAGATTATAGTATTAAAATAAATAATAAGATCAAACCAAAATAGTCAATTAAAACATCTCATTTTATATTATATTGATTTATAATGTCTCAAAATTGTGATAATAGAGATAATGATATATATTAACGACTAGAGACAAATTTTAAAGGTTGAAAAAGTAAGTAAATTTTTATTTACATAGCTTGTTCTATAATTAGAATATGTTTTATATTTTTATAATGTCATACGTGATACGTGTGGTACTACAAATTTGAAAAATAATCTTTTTCGCTTAGAAAAAAAAAACATTTTCACATACTAAAATTTTCATTATATATATATATATGTTTTTACTTATCAATATCTTATTTATAATTAAAATAATTTTAAAGTATGAAGCATGAGTCATTGTCGTGCATGGCACGACGGGTACACCTATATTATAAAAGCCGACCGTTTTCGAGCCACCACGTTGATTCTGGCCCCACTTCGAAAATACCTTTTAAATCTATCTATCTTTTTCTTAAATATAAATGATTTATCAAATTAAATTAACTTGATTTTGGCCCTACCTGATTTTTTTTTCAACTCAAATAGATATTATTGGTACCCATTATATGTAATGGTATTATATCTTCAACTTTATATCCATTTGTACACATTGATTTTATAATATATATATATATATATTAGTTCGTTAATATGCAATTACTTATTATGCATATTCGACCAAAAAAATTACTTATTATGCATATACATACTTTTTTGCTTGATTATCTAATACATATACCATTACGTGTATATGTAAGGAAAAAAAAAGAGAATTTTGTATGTAAAAATTGCTATATCTACGGGGATTACATATATAGATATTAACTAACCTTTTTTATATTATATTTACGGGGATTACATATACAAATCGAGTAGCAAATGGATGAAAAGGTTATTCAATATGTAATGGTATTAATTTTTTTTTCAACTCAAATAGATAATAACAATTTTATATCTTTTATTTTTCTTAATTATCTAATCGTCAATTTTATCTTTAAAGTCATATTATCTATCTCTAATTTTATTTTTCTTAAATAATTTTATCTTTAACTTTCTTTTATAATCAATTTAATCTAATTGATTATTTTTAAAAGTGATAAGGTAATATTCACAAAATATCATATTTTAAATAATCATTTTTTTCCTTGAATTTTTATTTCTATCTTTACATGATGTGCTAACTATCTTGAATTTTTAACACATGAAAGTCTATTTACAAAATTTATCTACAAATGGATATAATATCTACAAATGGTATTATTTGAATTTAATGGTATTATTTGTACACGTTGATTCAATTATTATCTACAAATGGATATAATACAACTCAAATAAATAAAAATATATATTTATTTATATTCCTTAAATAATTTTATCTTCAATTTTCTTCTATAAAAAATATCCAACATGCATTCACATACACCATTCTCATACAATACATTCACGTACAATACGTACACTAATTTTGAGTCTTCTACGTTATCACTTACCAGGTATTCTTAGGATTGATTTTCTCCAACATTCATTCACGTACAATATAAACAATAATTTTGAATGTTTTCTTTTAAATTCAAATCCAACATTCATTCACATACAATATGTACAATAATTTTGAATGTTTTCTTTGAAATTTAAATACAGGTTGTTCATGTACTCCTTGATCTCTTAATATAAACATGTAATATTAAAATCTATTTTTTTATATGATCTACTTATTTATGTATTATTGATTGATAGTAGATATCGATGGCCAACATTATTGATGAGCTTACAAAAAATAAGATGAATTATACCATCATAGTCCACATCATAGGAATGTGGAGGAAGAGGAACTTTAAAGGAAAGGAACACCTTGAAATGGTTTTCTTGGATGAAAAGGTTTGTTTTTAAACAATTTTGTATTTCTCCTATATATTAAATTACAATAAATGTGTTAACATTTTTTTTTATTGATGCACAATTGCAAGATTGAAGCTACTATCCCATCTTTCTTTGTCAACAAATCTATACTATATAATAAAACCGATGAATTTTGTGTCTCCACGTTGATTCTGACCCCGCTTCATATCTTGGTTTTAATGTTTTCTCTTATTCAACTCAAATGGATATCAACAAATTTATATCTTTTAATTTTTCTCAATTATCTAATCTTTAATTTTATCTTTTTTTTTATTCATCCAATATTTATCTTTCAAACAATACTATCTATCTTTAAAATTTTTTCTATAAAAGATAGGCAAATAAGAGGCTGTACAAAGCATAAAACACATTATTTTCATAACAAGTATTGATTTTTTCTTTTCCATGATACAATGTCAATTTCATTCAAGTACCAATTCTTTCCCTTTGCATTCATGTACTTTTTTTTATATTTAGATGATCTTCACATTGTTTTTGATCTACTTATTTTTATAGTACATTGGTTTTATATGATCTACATATTATATATAATTTGCAAAATAATGTATGTTATTGACTATAAAATATGAGTACGTGATTTGCATAGCAATATATTCTTAATCGATTATAGAACAATTAAAGACTTCTAATATTCCACGAAATTAAATTATGTCAAATTTTTTATTATACATTTACACACTAATATTCTATTTATAAAATATTCAAAAAAATTACTAAATACAAGTCGAGTATGACACGACGGGTACAACTAGTCAACATAACATTATTTGTTTTTGAAAGAAAAAATAACCAAAAACAGGGGACGGTTAATCAGGTATATCCGCGTATATTCGCTACCACTTTGTCAGGTGTCTACACACCCTCTAAGTATTAACCACGTTTATTGCTAAATAAAGAGGCTGTTAGGGGCAATTACATCATACATAATTTTTAAATATTTAATTGGTAAGGTAGTGTTTATTTATAATACAGTTTGTAAAAAGTTTAAAATTATGCATATTTTAAGAGTTTTAAAAATAAGTTTTGGAGAAAAATAACTTTTTGAGTGTAGAAGTATATCAACACCTTCCGTTTTTATCTAATCAGTTGTTCACACAAATATTAAGTTTGTTAAGTCAGTATAATCTTATCTTTCCATACAAAAAAAAAAAAAAAACAATCTATCCATTATTAAATTTCGACCAAAAATCCATTTAACTTAATTTTTTTTTTTTGTTTTGTAATTTCTAGAGCCTTGTAACCTCCTCCTATAAAAGACGCTTTTCATCCAGTCTAGAATCCTCTTTCGCCTTCACTACCGTCGCATCTACGCCTCCTCCCGTTTCCTTTGTTTCGTTGTCTGACAGCGTCTCCGAGGGCTACACCAACCATGCTGGTCTACCAAGATCTCCTCACTGGTAATCCAATTTTCATACTTTCTGCCCAATTTTCGTGATTTTTATTCTTAATTGTTTGATTTATATGTCTCCGATTTTGAACTGGTGTTCCCCTAGTGACTTTGATTTGCAATTCTCAATTCATGATGATGCTACTTGCTTAGTTCATAAATTTGGTGTTGTTGCCATGATCTGGCTGATCGCCATGACTGTGCTATGGAGTTTATTTGGCTTTTTTAGAGTTCAATTTCTATGAGAGTTTTTCCAGATATGCTCGTGCTGATTTTGTTGTAGTAAGTTGAATCGTAGATCTGTTGCTATTCTTACTCGGTCGATCGTAAGCTTTTATAATAGTTAGTTCTATGTGTTTGTTCTCACCTTAGAATTATGATCTTGATCAAATCCCATGTCATGTAATCTTAATTTGAGAGAAAGTTGTATGCTTTAACGTCTTACTGTATGCTTTAGATGTTAGATCACTTGAATCCACCGAATTCTTTGTTATATTGGGCTTTGAGTGTGGTGTGAATGATGGATATATTTCTTTTTCCATTGTCCTGTTTGCTCTCTGTTGGACCTATTAATGCTAACTCTGCCTGTTTCAGGCGATGAACTACTCTCTGATTCGTTTCCATACAAGGAATTAGAGAACGGGGTTCTGTGGGAGGTTGAAGGAAAGGTTAGCTTCTTAGATATTCACTTGTCTCCTTCACAGTTTTATCCAAAAAAATAGAGTCCTGAGTTTTGGTAACTTATGAGAGTGTAAGCATTGTTTGATCATAAGTTGTCATCTTGATCTTCAATCATTCTGTAATGTATGTTCTGTCATGATTGCAGTGGGTTGTTAAAGGAGGCGTTGATGTAGACATTGGCGCCAACCCGTCTGCTGAGGGCGATGGTGATGACGAAGGCGTTGACGACCAAGCTGTTAAGGTCGTTGATATTGTCGACACCTTCAGACTCCAGGTAACCATAATTCATCAAATTGCTTGGTAATGAGTCCAGTCTCTGCAATTTGCTAGGTGTAAATTTGATCTGTGTGTGTTTTGTTGACATATCAGGAACAACCCCCATTCGACAAGAAGCAGTTCGTTGCATACGTGAAGAAGTACATCAAGCTGTTGGAGCCCAAATTGGAGGGAGAGGCCAAGAAGCAGTTCATGGACAACATTCAACCAGCTACCAAATATCTGCTTTCCAAACTCAGTGACCTCCAATTGTAAGTGATCGTGCACTCGCAAGCATAGATGATTTCTATTTGATATTGACGAAGTGTAATTACTTATTGGTGTCTGCACTTGATGCAGCTTTGTTGGCGAGAGCATGGGCGACGATGCAGGCCTGGTGTTTGCATACTACAAGGATGGTGCCACAGATCCTACATTTTTGTACCTTGCCCATGGTTTGAAGGAGGTCAAATGTTAAGAATAGGGGTGTGTTTGAAGTTGTAACTGTTATTGTGCCTGTCGTGTTATTGTTCTATTATTTTGCTTGAATTGCAATCCGAGTCTGTCAAACTGCAGTGTTTCTATCTTATTTATGACATTTGGTGGGTCCTGTTATAATATCTCTGACTCTTGAATGAGGTGCCCTTGATCTTACGGTTTCTGCTCAATCCTTACTAGCAAGAACGTTAATCACGTTATCAATAATGATGGGTGCATGAAGAGAGAAAAGAAAGTATGCTTTATATCAAAAAGTATTTTTTAAGAAGTATAGGAAGGCTTTATGGATAATTGTTAATGCAAATAGACTTACAAAGCGTGAATGCTGTAAGTTTTTTGGGTTTTCTCTGAAGTTTATAGCACTGGAAAAACTGATGTTGAATTTGTGTTAGAGTGCTATCCTTAGGCTTAACCCTAGTCCACAGGTTTTTTGGGTTACTGATATGGTGTAGTTTAATCTTAGACATTAATCTCTGTTACAATTATAACAATATATCCAACTCTGTAGCAAAATTATACCTTGGTAAATGTTGGTAAGAAAGCTATAGTGACATCTATGTTTTGTCAATCCCTGTAAAACATGATGAATTGTTACGCGGATGAGCAATCACCCAGAGTTACTAGTAATGTAAATTAAGCACATTGAGTTCACATAGGAAATGGCATCTTGATGTATCCCAAGCTTGCCAGGGAGACATCCACCTTAATCAAGATAAACGACAGCAGCCTATATAGATCCAAAAAATCTATACTACCTATAGTATAAAGCGGAGACAATGTCTTCACAAAAAAGTGCGCCACGTGTTATTTCAATAATAAAATAATCAATCGGGCCCTCCTGTATACAAATTAGGTAGTTAGAATCTCATATAATCTTATCCCATAAAAATTGATTAAAATTTTCCAAAAATTATGAATTATCCCGAAAATTACTAAATTATCACTTACCAAGAATTAATTATAATCTTCCCATAAATATTACTATTTAATAAAACATGATATTTATCATAAAGTAATTTTTAAACAAATCCAACATATTTATATTATGAGTTGATTTACTATTGGTAAAAAAACACTAATCATAATACGAAGATAAATATATATAATCCTATAATTTTAACATGATCATTGACATTACATATCTATATTAAATTGGATTTATAATTACATTACCCGTACATGGTACGGGGGTTAAACTAGCTGTAGGTACATGGAAAGAACTTCTTAGTGACCCCTTGTAACGACTGTTGATTCGCCTCAATTTGATCACCACAAGGCATGAGCAAACATTGTCTTCAATGGTAAGAGATTTTGATATGCATACGTGAGATTTGAGCTAAATATCTTATCTACTTTTTAAATAAAACTCACTCATATTTTTAAAATAAATAGTTCCCACTTAAAAAAGTACTCTCTACCAAATATAGTTGATGAAGAATTTTCTCTCACATACAATATCAATTGCAAAAAACGCTCCCTATGGCGATCTGAATCGTAGTATTCTGCAAACCGTCAAGGCTAACAAAGGAGATATCATTATACTTTTTCTCTGGTGGACCATTTGGATGCACCGTAACAACCGACTTTCAATGCAGACAGGGCACTAAGAGATGAGAAACCGTCGGAATTGGCCCTTGCTACCTACTCACAGTGGAAACTAGCGGAGCAACTAGAGCATAAGCAAACAGTGAAGCGACAGAGACTGAGGATCCCAACTTGGAAGAGACCAGACAGGGGATGGATAAAACTAAATTTTGACGGATCACGGCGATCCAACTCGTCTACGCATGGAGGGTTTATTTTAAGAGATAATAACTCCAAAATTCTTGCCTTGGATCGACGGAAGTTGGCCGCCCCGTCCATCCTCCAGGCTGAAGCTCTAGCGGTTCTGGATGGGGTTCGGAGGGCCAAGTCCCTTAATATAACAGAGCTAGTGGTTGAATGTGATAACTTATGTGTGATTAACAACATTACGGGGGTATGGAGATGCCCTTGGGAAATCCGGACAGTTATTGATGACATAAAATGCCTCCTTTCTTTTTTTGAGGAGGTTCGCGTTTTCCATTGCTACAGGGAAAGTAACAAAGCTGCAGATTACTTAGTAGCCAGGAATGTGGATCCACAACTCCTACTCGCCGGTGGGATGACAAGCTGCGAAACGCAATACTGGGAGGAATCCTTGAAGATGACGTTTGGATTAAGTGAAGGAAGAATACGAGAAGTTAGAGATTTCTTGAAGATCATCCGGGCGGATGATTTAGGCTGGTCCTACCCTAATTGGGAGGCCTAGTATTTTCCAATTTTTGTAAAAAAAAAAACGCTCCCTATGAGCTTTGTTAACAATTGGCCAAGTCAACCAAGGAGAGAGCCATTAATATACTAATAAATGTACAAAATGAGCATTTATTTTGGTGAATGCAGAACATCAACAAGGCCAAATCTTGTATTGGACTTTCTCTACAATCTTGACACATGTCTATAAAACAAAAGATGTTTTAACTAAATCTAGCATTTTAACAAAAAAAATAATATTTTTATTATACTATGACCAAATTATATATATGGTCCACTATTCATCATACTAAAAAGATTTCTGGTTTTTATTGACATCAAATTATTTTTTTGTTGTTAGGGTTTTAAGAAGGTGGGAGTGTTACTGTTAGATGATCAAGACTTGATATTCTTAAAGGGGTGAATTGGTGACTTGGATCGGAAATTAATCTTTACAATCAAGATTCAAGAAGCACGTAAACAACATGTTCCCCCCTTCCACCAGGAATAAGACACACTGGCAAAGAGGGACAATATATTAAGCATGAGAAGCAGAATTACGTGGTCCATTGCCTTCCGCTTGGAAGCCCATTGACCACTCCTTATCTGACCAATTTATTAAGCTACATACTTACCTGCACAATTTTAGGTTGGGAGACTTTATATTTAATTACGGACTAGTTAGCTTAAAATCTTATAAATTGAGCATCCTCTTAAGAAATTTTGTTTTCCCTCAAATGAACTTAGCCCTCATGCCATATTTCCTAAACCACTACTGGGTCTGGGTTTAAGCAATTATCGTGCCATTTCTAAAATAAAAAATAAGTGTTGCGCTTTGGGAGAATTACACACAAAAGTCGGGTAATTGTGCTAATTTTCGCTTTCGCCAGCCAGTCTTAAGTAATCACGCAACGCGCATGACAGATTGTCGTGGAAATTTAGCAACCGCAATATTAACGTCCACATAAATGGTTTGTTCCCTGAAAATCACCCCTAACTGTGCGAACCACAACCCATCGCTCGGGCCCATTACACCATTAATCAGAAATTGAAAGATTGAAAAAAAAGGTTCAGCTTATAACAAATCCTTCTCGCCATATTTTACTTTCCGTTTTTCTTTCGATTGCTGAAATTCGCTACACACGAACAAACCCCACAGAGGGAAGAAAAAGAAGATGGTTGATCTTTCCATAGTCGGAGCAGCCATAGCTGCTCTTGTCATTTGGTGGCTTCTTGCCTTCTTCTTCTTCTCCCACCGGAAAAATGCTGCCTTGATTTCTTCGAGCGGAGGGAGGGAGAAGCCTCTCGAAGCTTCCACTGCCGGAGACCGTGAAAAGTTGCCGATGAACGGCGATGCGAGCACCGACGACGTCATTATTGTCGGCGCCGGCGTCGCTGGCTCTGCCCTAGCTTGCACCCTTGCTAAGGTCTCTTTTTTGTCTCCGTCTGTGTTCGGAATTGAGTAGAGTGTGTTGCTATTGCAACTGTTTGTTTGTGTCAGGCGTATTGATGATTTTTTTGGCTGCAATTCTAGTTAAATTCGGTCTGCTGTGTCATTCAATTACTTGCCTGATTTCTGTTAACGACTTCAAGCATGTTCGGTTAGTTCAATTGATTGGTATACATTGAAAGTTCAATTGTAAGGCTAAGTGTTGGGATTTTGGCCTTTCTTATCAGGCTTCGAGACATGCTTCGAATTCTGATCTTGGGAAAATGTTCAAGAAAAGATTAGTTAGTTTAGGATGTCACCTATAACAAGCCGATACATGTGTAAACGGAGAATCTAAAATTCAGGATTAATTGCCCTTGTGGAAACGGAGCATTGGTAGTAGGATTCTTTTCCAACTCAATTTGTACATCTTGATAGTCACATGACGTTTTTATCAAATACTTTGATGTTCATGTTCTCCATTCTAATGGTGTTGTACACCTATAATGAAGGCGAGTTTCTATGGACACGAGAATTTGTTTTGCATATAGATTAGGCTTGGCATAGTTGCTCATTGTATCCATTTTCCCCGTTATGTGCTAAAAAAGTTTTCTGCATCTGTATTTAGGATGGAAGGAGAGTACGTGTGTTTGAAAGGGACTTGACTGAACAGGACAGGATCGTCGGCGAGTTACTACAACCCGGAGGGTATTTGAAGCTAGTGGAGCTTGGTCTCGAAGGTAGATGACCCATCTGATTGTGAACCAAGGCACTTCTTAATGACCTTGTCCATTCTACAGCATTCTGCTCTTTTCTGACCAAAATCTTTTGCAGTTTGATTCTGGCATAACATCTGGCATTTTGCAGATTGCGTGAAGGACATTGATGCACAACATATAGTTGGTTATGCTCTTTACAAGGATGGCAACCCAACAAAACTCTCATATCCATTAGAAAGTTATCAAGCCGATGTTGCTGGAAGGAGTTTCCATAACGGTCGTTTTGTGCAAAGGATGCGAGATAAAGCTGCTTCTCTTCCCAAGTAATTATCAAAATTTTCACACTAATTCTGCATACTATCCTTTAGCGTAAAGAAGCTGTTTTGAATACCTTTGAGGTTTATGCTTGCACCGTAATTTTCAGCATAAAAATGGAAGAAGGAACGGTTACATCTCTCCTGGAAGAGAGAGGCACTGTCAAAGGAGTGCAATACAAATCAAAGAGTGGCGAAGTGTTAACAGCATATGCCCCTCTTACAGTTGTCTGTGATGGATGTTTCTCGAATTTGAGACGTTACCTTTGCAAAACCAATGTGAGTCCATAGTCAAATGTGCTCAACTGTTAAGCTTATTATCCCTTGAATTTGAAGATGTGAGTTCAAATGCTTTCCATTTTTTAATTTCTCGACAGGTAAAGGTTCCTTCCCATTTTGTTGGTTTGATCCTTGAGAACTGCAATCTTCCGTTCGCAAATCATGGTCATGTGATTCTGGCAGACCCTTCTCCAATCTTGTTCTACCCCATTAGTAGCACTGAGGTTCGGTGTCTGGTTGATGTTCCTGGAGAAAAGGTTCCTTCTATTAGTAGTGGAGAGATGGCTCAGTATCTGAAAACTGTAGTTGCTCCGCAGGTATCCTAATCACTCAATTATTTTGGCACCATTAGATTATTACTTTAACAGCTCAGATTTTACCAATAGAGCTAAACGACCACTCTATCTTCTTTATCCTCTTTTTAGGTGCCTTCTGAAATGCACGATGCATTCGTATCTGCAGTTGATAAAGGTAACATAAGAACAATGCCAAACAGAAGCATGCCAGCAGATCCTCAGCCTACTCCAGGAGCATTACTGTTAGGGGATGCATTTAACATGAGGCACCCTTTAACAGGGGGAGGAATGACCGTCGCTTTATCCGATATTGCTGTCCTGAGGGAGCTTCTCAAGCCTATTCCTAATCTCAATGACTCTTATAAGCTTTGCAATTATCTCGAGGCTTTCTACACTCTTCGCAAGGTAGAAAATTCATTCTTTTCTTGTTGTGTAGATCTTTGAAGCTCCATAAAAGCGTATTTACCCATTTACTTCCGTGTTCATTAAAATTTTGCAGCCTGTGGCTTCTACGATAAACACACTTGCAGATGCCTTGTACAAGGTATTCTGTGCCTCACCCGATAAAGCAAGACAGGAAATGAGGAGAGCATGCTTTGATTACTTAAGTTTAGGAGGCGTCTTTTCTAATGGACCCATTGCATTGCTCTCCGGGCTTAATCCTAAACCTTTGAGTCTGGTTCTCCACTTCTTTGCTGTTGCTATATATGGAGTTGGTCGTCTCTTGCTTCCTTTTCCTTCGCCTAAAAGAGTTATGCTTGGAGCTAGACTGATTTCAGTAAGCACCGCCTTTCTTTCTAAATAATGGAGCCTTTAATTGCAATTTGTGGCTCATTTGTGGGTTGTGTTTGTCATGTTTCCAGGGTGCATCGGGAATCATCTTTCCCATCATCAGAGCGGAAGGGGTTAGGCAAGTGTTCTTCCCAGCAACAGTACCTGCATACTACAGAGCTCCACGCGTGAAAGAAGATTATAATAGAATGATGCAAGAGAATTAAATGGAGAGTCAAAGATGGATTTGCTCCTGCATTGGTTGATCACATTTGTTGTACATGTTGGTTTGTGAAGCTATGTGTCTGCCACGGTAATTGTTAATGTGAACGTTGGGGGTTTGGAACTTCTGGTTTCTTGCTCAATATTCATCATGAGGTGTTTTGTAAACATAGTATCTGTTTCTTAATCAAAGGCCAAAAAAACTGTATTCTTGTAACTTTTAAAGCGAGAGTTATCAGCTGCAACTATAAATAATTGGTATGCTTCAAACATTTTGCTTAAGGATGCATTCGTATAACTTGTGTTTGTGCTCAATACAAGCTACCTATCATTGTTAAGTGCTATATCAGAGCAATCGGACCTAGTTAATTATCATTACAATTTTAGCAATTGTTCTTCATCGTATAGTCTGTATAGATTTTTTTTTTTATCAAGGTATAGTCTGTATAGATGATGTTTTGGTTGAATGACAGTGGGAAATTGTTGTTCCTGTCTAATCCAAAAATTTCACAATCACAAATTCACAATGGTGCATTTGCTTTAGGTCAAACTGCAAGCATAATCTTAAAATTTTGACAAAAACTATACTTGAATATTAAATCATGTGTGTTTGTTGAGAGTGAAACAAGTCAATAAAATTACAAGCATCAAGCATCTTCAAGCAGAAATAATTACAAGCATGCAATTTCTGAACATTCCGACACCTCCTAATAAAAAAATAGAAAAATACTCTGTCCAAAAAAATCAAGCCGTTGGAAACCTTCCATGTAAAATCAAACACATTCCAACGTCTCCTAAACTTTTCACCGTCCCCCCTCTTTTTAAAATTTGAAAATTCCAATCAGCAGAGTGTCAAATACCCAAATTTCCTGTGTTCCCACTTTCCAATTTTGAATCCGAAGAAAACTTCCCACCATAGATTTAGCATTCAGTGAACGATAAAGAATGGCTCTCAGACCCATTGACAACGCTCCCACGCCCACCCCCGAGCTCGATCGCCCGAGAAAGCAGCCCAAGCTCTCGATCCCTCCTACTTCGGTCCAGAAGAACAAGCCGTCTTCTCTTCCGCCGCCGACCATGAAGAACGACGAGAATCAAGCTCCTGAGACCGTCATCGAGTTCGAGTATATCGCTTCCGAGGATCTCAAACCCCTTTCTGACCCCGACGCCAAGATTCAGGTTTCCCTCTCACTCCAATTCTCGATTTCCCCCTTTTCTAGGGTTTCTTGTTTTCAAATTTTGTTTGGAGAGTTGTGTGAGTGATTAGATCTGGAAAATTTGGAACTGCAGACGTTAGTTGAGGGCTTGGAATCGAAGGACTGGACAGTGATCTGTGATTCATTGAACGATGTTAGGCGGTTCGCGATTTTCCACGCCGATCTTTTGCTTCCTGTCTTGTAAGCTCTCTTTCCAGCCTCTAAGTAATTTTCCAGAGTTGATTGGTATAAGGATTTCTAGAATGAGGTTTGAAATGTGAGCTGATTTGGTGAACAGAGGAAAGGTGATAACTGTGCTGGTGAAGGCAATGAAGAATCCGAGGAGTACACTGTGCAAGACTTCCATAATGGCCTCCTCTGATGTCTTTAGCCACTACGGCCACAAGTTCGTAGAGCTCAACGATTCCGGGGCATTTGATCAGTTGGTAAGCCTATCTTGTGATACATGAGATTACTATTTTTCCAAAGAAGTCTGCTTATGAGTGTTGCTGAAGGCCTATTTGTTGTTTGTTATGTAATCCACAGCTACCTCAGCTGTTGCTGAAAGCTTCTCAGGATAAGCGGTTTGTGTGTGAAGAAGCCGACAAGACTCTAACAACCATGGTGGAATCGGTTCCTCCTCTTCCTCTTCTCCACAAGCTCAAAGCTCATGTGAGGCACAACAATCTCAGGATCAGAGCCAAAGCTGCCATTTCCATCTCCAATTGTGTAGCCAAGATGGTATAAAACCCTAAACCCACAATCTTAGTGTAATGTTGCACTTTTTCCCCTCACATTAAAAGTTATCATGAGAGTTGGAATAATGTTGCAATTTTTTTCTCCTTCTGCAGAGTGATGAAGAGCTGAATGAATTTGGAATGGTTAATTTGCTGAAAATGGGAGCTGATATGCTGAAAGACAGGCTTCCGGAAGCAAGGGAGGCGGCCCGGAGCACTGTGATGCTACTCTATAAATCATTCCCTGGAAGCGAGGAGGGGGAGGAGGTTCAGAAGGAGGAAGCATGGCAACAGCTTTGTCAGAATAACTTGCCTGCTCTTGATGCTCAGTCAATCATCAAGATAACACTTGCTCAGTAGATTCTTATGTTAGGAATCTGAAAACAAACCTGGTAATAGTGTGTACTAGTACAAGTGATAGTGCTTGAAATTTGCATCTTATCTAAAGATGTATTGTTGCTATTCATTCAAATAAGTAGAACCACTTGTCTCTGAGTTGATGCAATATAATGTGTGTATTGAGTCATTTTACTTGAATCCCAGTTGGAGTTTTTTTAGTAGCTCTCCTGTTTTTCTTGTTTGCTATTTGGTAACAGAAGAAACAGGTCAAGTCATATATCAAGAAATTTTCCATATGGCCTAGAATGAAGCAGCCCTTGCAAGAAAAACAACCATCGTTGACAATAAATATCCGTTGGAGAAGGATAATATCCAATGTCAACTTGTCCAAATTGACATGCAGGAACTTCAAATCTCTCTTTTTTTTTTAATCAGAAAAAGGGGAAGACCCCAAGCTTAATAAAACAGGACCCGCAACATCTTCAAACAAAATACGATGGGTACAAGAGGGAGCATCCGACATAACATGAAAACCAATGGGAAAATCAAATGCGAGTTTGGTGAGGAAGTCGGCGACCATCTTCGCTTCCCTGAAGACGTGGGTGAGTCAGACCTCCCAAGACCGACTAAGGTAGCTCTGACATCTGGACACCACGCTAGAGAGGGGGTGAGAAGCTCTAAGAAGGAAGTTCAAATCTCTAGGAGTGACCTTTGGCCTAGAATGTTGCAATAATATTTCATACGATATAGTTTTATAACAATTTGTAAGAGCTAACCTAGATCCAAAATAAGGATGTTTATATTGTTTAATTCGAGTAAAACCATAAATATTCATACATGAACTCTAGTATCCTAAAATTGGATAAACAATGTTAAAAATAAATAAATTAAATGATGAAATTACAAGCCATAACATATTACTACAACATGTACGAAATGTCGTATCATGAAAATAATTTAGCGTATGCTCTATTAATCAATTTTTTTTGTCATAGACCACCTTTAATAGATTAGTTTAAAAAAAAATAATCAAACTAACTTTAGTAATTTTTCTAAAGTAAGTAAAAGCACATGTTATAAATTATAATATAATTGTTAAATTAAATCACATACATGAATTTTATATATGCTCTTCATTCATATGTAATAAGTTTTAGGAAAAATATCAAAAAAAAATCCTAATTTTATAGTAGTATTTTTTCACAGTCGACATTATGATATAGTTTTAAAAAATCATTATTTCATATTTTTTTTATTTAAATAAAATTATAAAAAGGTTACAAGTTACAACCGGTCCAAAACAGAAGAAACCGGATCGGACCGGACCGGCAGTTTACGAACCTGGCTCTCACAATTACAATCGGTTCATGCCTGACTAAAAATAAACCCTAAGGCCCTCTTCCAGTGCTCGTCTTCCTTCCTCAAGGCGTCCTGTCCTGCTCTTCTTAGGCCGCAACTCTGTCTCCTCTTTCAGCAATCAATCCGGTAACCGGTGACGTCTCGATATCTGCCACCGGCGACGCCACTCCGGCGACCCAGCTAGACCACCTCGTTGTCGATACATTTGTCTCTCATAGAGTATGCTGTCTAATTCCTTTTCCTAACTCTGCTTATTCATCTGAGCAATGAGCAATCAGTGGGGAATTGTTTCCTCTTATCTATCCTTTTTGGTTCCTATTCCTTCACTTGTCTTTGAGCGTGCTCTTAATTAAATTTGAAATTGCAACAAGGAGCTGAGCCGCCCATACAGTAATTCGAACTGTCTAGTTTCCAGATTTTATTGTGGGTGTTGTTAATCTCATACAAGCGTGTGTTTCTATATTTGTATGATACTTGATTTCTAGCTTATTCAGATTAAATTTTCAAGTTGGAAGCCCGATCTTCGTTACTACTCGATTGTATGGCATGATATTCAATCTTACTTTTGTGCCTGTTTATTTTCCACGTTTCACGGTCATTTGACATCATGTAATAGTCTGTTCTGTTTGCTCTAGTTCCTCATAGTTAGATCAGATGTCGGTCAGTGTGAATTGTGGATATACGTTTTCCTTCTTTGCATACACATTGACGTTGATGCAATTTAGATGAGAATACTTTCTTGAAGGGAAAAAAAAACTCCATAAATTAACATTTTTATGTGACAGTTGGATGGCATGATCGCATGTGCATTATCACAAATTCAAGTTACCACTGTCACTTTTGAGTTTTGATAGAGGTTTGCTAATGCTATCACAGGGAAATTGCATAATCACAAGGCCATTAAGTAGAATTCCAGAATAAACTAAATAGTTTGAATGGGAGGAAGAAGAAGTAGCAGTGGGGGACGGAACCAGACCATTCTCCATCGCCGTGTGGAAGAAGCCTATCTGAAGCACGGCTGCAGAACCGAAGATGATGTCATCGGTTATCTTCGATCAGCATATACTGAGTATTCCCGTATGAAGCAACAATCCTTTGCCTCCAATGTACGCCGGGCTTTCAATGAGTCCCAGCGGACCCCACAGAAGCCATCTAATGGGAGAAGATCAACCAATGAGGAGGATTTCATGGATGATGAGGAGGATGAAATTCAAGGATCCGAGTCTCGAAAGAAACAAAGGAACATAGATAAGAGTGAAGAGAAGATAATGCGGTTGGAGAATGAATATCTCATGCGTAGGAACAGAGATGTTGATCATCAGTCTACATCGAGCTCTGACTCGGGATCGAATTCTGATGATGTTTCTACTTCTTCATCTTCGGATGCGATTTACGAGGAAGAGCTTAAGCCCAAGTTTGATTTGATGAAATCCATGCTTCGGGATAGCTATGGGGGGTCCAAGGTTGAGAAAAAGCCAACACCAGTAAAAAAGAAGATAGCACAATTAGAGAGGAATTTGGAGGTGGAGGATGTTAGGAGGGAGAAGACACTCATTACTAATAGAGATGCAAAGAGGCCGAGCTCTAGTGATAGTGCTGTCACAGAGAGAAAAGCGTTGAAGAGCTCTTCTATCCCTGTGGAGGAGGTGAAGGGTAGGGAAGGAGGGCCAATGTTTAGTGACCTTGGTGGGATGAATGGCGTTCTTGAGGAGTTAAAGATGGAAGTGATTGTTCCTCTCTATCACCCACAGATTCCAATTTGGCTTGGAGTAAAGCCTATGTCTGGGATATTACTCCATGGTCCTCCTGGTTGTGGGAAGACTAAGTTGGCACATGCAATTGCAAATGAGGCTGGAGTGCCTTTCTATAAGATTTCGGCTACTGAAGTTGTCTCTGGTGTTTCTGGTACGCAGTACAACTTACTCCCTTGTAATTGTATGGTTGTTAGTTTTCTCTACATGAAAATTCATATGGTTTGTATAGCTGTATGGTATTGTTGTGTGTTTTCAGTTTTATTTATTTATTTAAGTTGCGGTTTTCATTTTTCTATAATCATAACTATAATTGCATTAAACCTTGTGAAACTATATAACCTCCGTATAGAAGAAGATGCATATTTTATCCCTTGCATCTTGTTAGGAAATGATTGTCATTATAGAGTTTCAGGTAAATGATTTTTCAGTAAGTTACGAGGTTCGTTGGTGTTATAGTAAATTGTACATATATTGTCTATTTCCATGCAAATTCTCTCATTGGCCATAAATGAGGTCTATATGTAATAAGTTGTAAAAGTTAGGAAAAATATATCAACACTATTAGTGTTTTATTTCCGTTGCTCTCAAGTAGGTTCTTCTCATGATTAGTATAGACACTAGCTTGTATGACAGATAACTGAAAGTGTGCAGTGATTATGGTATTGAAGCCTCATGATGCCTAGCCTAATATGTTCATATATTGCAATGTTAGGCGCATCTGAGGAGAACATCCGGGAGCTTTTCTTGAAAGCAGAAAAGACAGCTCCGTCAATTGTATTTATTGATGAGATTGACGCCATTGCTTCAAAGAGAGAAAATCTACAAAGAGAGATGGAGCGTCGAA
This sequence comes from Polygonum maritimum, assembly GCA_963924305.1. Lineage (NCBI taxonomy): Eukaryota > Viridiplantae > Streptophyta > Magnoliopsida > Caryophyllales > Polygonaceae > Polygonum > Polygonum maritimum. Next base: position 14,130,957 of record OZ002737.1, on the reverse strand, counting down.
TAGTTACCCAACTAATGACCTGCATGGATGAATCCCATAGATCAGTGGGCAAGAATTCTGATGATCAAGACAGTAATAAAAAACCAGGATACGTTCTTGTAATTGGAGCTACGAATAGGCCTGATGCAGTTGACCCTGCATTGCGTAGACCGGGACGATTTGATAGAGAAATAGTATTGGGTGTTCCAGATGATAAGGCAAGGCTTGAGATACTGTCAGTAATGACCCGTAATCTTAGAGTTCAAGGTGACTTTGATTTGGTGAAAATAGCAAGGGCAACACCGGGTTTTGTTGGAGCTGACTTGTCTGCACTAACTAATAAGGCAGGTAACATTGCTATGAAAAGGATCGTAGACCAAAGGAAATCTGAGTTTTCTAAAGAATTTATGGATGAGAAAGTTGATGAAGATTGGTGGAAGCAACCATGGTTGCCTGAAGAAATGGAGAAACTTGGCATAACTATGGCTGATTTTGAGGTAATTATCCGTGGAGCATTTTTAAGAAAGAACTGTACTATAACTTTGATTTATAACGTCTTTGAAGTTCAGGCTTGTTTTCAATAGCTGAATACGGATGGTTTAAGAGAGATCCACTTTCATAAACAATGTTTCTGATTCTATTTTTGCCAATAAATGGCTCCTGCAGGAAGCAGCAAAGTTAGTACAGCCTTCTTCCAAAAGGGAAGGTTTCTCATTGATTCCAAATGTGAAATGGGAAGATGTTGGAGGCCTCGATACATTGAGGCATGAGTTTGAGCGTTATATAGTTAGACGTATTAAACATCCTGAAGATTATGAGGTAACATGCTTAAAATCGCATCTTTATAGATGATTGACGTGATGGATTGAAAACATAACGTGAATATACGAAATTCTTATTGTAGTTAGTTAGTTTCTAGGCATGAGAATACCACCTATAAAGATTTTCCTTTTCACCATTAACTTGATTGCAATGCCTGTTTTGGTTCATGGAAAAACTAAAATTCATCCTTATTGCATTCTCATTTTATGAAATTTATTTGTCAGGGTTTTGGAGTGGATTTGGAGACAGGATTTCTACTGTATGGCCCACCTGGTTGTGGCAAAACTCTAATTGCCAAGGCTGTTGCTAATGAAGCTGGTGCCAATTTTATACATATTAAGGTTTGCCCTGTAAAAAGTTATGTGATTAGGATTTATATGTTCTGTAAAACCATTCTGATTTGCACGATTATTTATCTGTTCTCCTTTCTACACTTCCGAAGGGCCCTGAACTTCTGAATAAATACGTGGGGGAGAGTGAATTGGCTGTCCGCACCATATTTAGTCGTGCCAGGACATGTTCTCCTTGCATCCTTTTCTTTGATGAGGTATGTGTTTATTGCTCCACTTTATTTGTATTTTCTTACATATCCTTTTGTATATGGAAGGGAAACCACAGGCTTGCCTCTTATTAAAGATAGATTTCCTGGTTCAATCTTATATATCTTACGGGAACCACTGTAGCAAAACATGCTAATTTTGAGAGTTTTAAAATCCCAATGACGCATTGATGGGTTTCCCCTTAATGATGTCCATACATCAGCATAATTCAAGTTTGTATTGAACACCATGAAGCTGCTGAAAGTTGTTTGACTTCTTGGGCAGGTTGATGCTTTGACAACAAAACGTGGAAGTGAAGGGGGTTGGGTTGTTGAAAGGCTATTAAATCAGGTCAGTTTACCGCTAAAGTCTTATATACCGCTCGAACTGATCATCTATTAAATATCTGATCATCGTATTCTCTCATACTGTAGCTGTTGATTGAACTAGACGGTGCAGATCAGAGGAAAGGGGTGTACATAATTGGTGCAACCAATCGGTATGATAGCTTAATTTGGTGAATTTAGTTTCCATTTGTGCATTGAGATTTTCTCTCTCAAATGCTTTTTGTTTGTAATTGCTAGACCTGAGGTGATGGATAAGGCTGTCCTTCGACCTGGAAGGTTTGGGAAACTCCTCTTCGTACCTTTGCCTAGTGCAGATGAGCGTGGATTAATCTTGCAAGCACTCTCGAGGAAAAAACCCATTGATAACAGTGTGGATTTATTCACTATTGCGAGAAACCCATCTTGTCAAAATCTCAGTGGCGCTGACCTTTCTGCTCTGGTTTGTTTGTCTTCCCTTTATGTACAGTTTAGGGTGTATCTGGATTACATCAGATGATGCAAGATACGACACTGTGTAAAGTAAACGTAGTTCTACCTTATTTTGTATTTTTGCTAAAGCTAGTCTGTGGTCTTGCTAGATGAATGAAGCTGCCATGGTCGCACTGGAAGATAAACTCGCATCAGGCAGTGTCAGCTCAAATGCTACTCCTTTAACCATTAAACCCAAGCATTTTGAGGAAGCATTGGGCAAGATCACTCCCTCTGTGTCAGAAAAGGTATGTAACTGTCTAAAACCTTTCTTTTTTGTTTGTCTCTCTATAACTAATCAGAGTTACATGGCTAACTCATTTGAATATGTTTTGTCTTTTGGAGCAGCAAAAGGAGTATTATGACCGTTTGTCTCGCAGCTTCAGACCGTCCTAAAAAACTTTCTGATGATCCTTATTTACAGAACAGGGTATTCATTCATATATATGTTCATGGAGTTGCTGATATGCTTGATTGCAAAATTTGCACGGCCCATAGAAAGGTTATGTTGCTCAGTGACTTGAGGAATCCAAATTATGTTTGTGCTTAGAAGTATACAAAGTGGATATTTACAGGTCAATTCGTTCATGCTATAATGGTTGTGTTAAATGGGGATGCTGTCTATAAGTCGGTTTGCGCTACAGCCCAAAATTTGTGTCTGGATAAAAGGATGCTAACTACTTGAACACGAGTGAGCGAAGTATCATCAAATCATATGTAGTGATTGTTGTGAATAGAAAGAGATAGCTTTTGCCCATTTATGATGGGTCCTTACTAGTACCTGATTTGAGTTTTGTTCAACATACAACATCTGACCTTGCAAGTGTGTTATAACAAACTGAACAACATTTCTACGCATTGATTTGAGGGGGGTCTCACTTATCAACACTTCTCTTCTCAAGTATGGCGTGAATCAGAAGAATGCTTGGAATTTTGAGCTAGTGGAACGTAAAGGCAATCTTCTCGTAGGTGCATGTAGATAAAGTTATTCGGCCTAATTCCAACTAGCTGAATAGGATAGATAGAATATGAGAGATCGATCAATGAAGATAAAAGATTTTTGGCGCCCCCACGAATCGACCCAAATTTAGAAAAGAGAAGTTGGCATATCAGCTGAATTGTGTTGTGGATAGGGATGAACAAGTAGCTACTCCACTTTGAAGTTTTCCATTTCATTGGCTCTGACAGAAGTGATCGAACCCGTATATTCTTAGGCCCGTTCGATCGTAAATTGTGGAAAATGTAAACTTAATGAAAATGAATTTAATCCATTTTAGTGTCATAGTACTTTTGGCAAAAAATATCTTTAATCACTCCCTTTCACTATCTCATCCATGTCATGTTATACCTTGAAATTAGGGTTGAACCGGGGACCCAATCAAATAACTAGAACTAGATATAAAGAGATGAGTAAATTATGGGCTTAGTCCTCAACGTTTTATTAGTGTTCTATAATGATCTCAAACCTTTAAAACGTTCTAAATTAGTCCTTTATCTATTCTAAAGCGTTTAATTTTTAGTCCTATGGTTAATAATTGAAACCCCAATCCTAACTGGCAATTTGAGGTGACACTTTTCATTTGACATGGATTTATTAAAAAAAAAAAAGGTTTTAACTCAAATTCCTTTGAGCTGCTAGTTTTGATGCAGTATCCACTATCCACTTAATTAATAGTGATTAGTAAGCACCATGGTGGTGTACCGTAGTTTACATATTAATGCTATGTACTAGTTTAATTAATTAAGATTCATTCTTGCCTTCCAACTTCCGGCACAAGAAAGAAAGAAGCTAAATGCAATGTTACGTGGGATTGCACCCCCCACCAAACCGGCCAATGGTTGAAATTCAACAAACTGACAACAAATTAATAAATTGTGATATTTAGTCCACTACAGCTAAACAACCACTTCAAAAATTCAATAACAAAACAAAAACACAACTCCAAAAATACAACTGCGCATATAAAACAGAGGATCAGACACCAGCAACACTTCAAATTTTTGTTCAAATTCCAAAAAATGATACCTCAAATTTTTCCCTTTTAATCCCAAAAAAAATGATCCCTTACAATAAAACTCATCACATGAACATGATATCAAAAAATACTGGGGCATGTTGCTCTCCTTCCTTCTCAGTTTGTTGCTCTATGTGTACTATTTCTAGATTCATGCACCTGTTGTTGATTTGAACTACTTCCCTCATGCTACAAGAGTAATAAGAAATAAGTCAGCTACCAATAGATGAAGGAATTAATTAAGGATAAGATGTGTGTGCATACCTGAGTGTTACCCGTCCTAGAAGATTTTGAAGTCCTTCCTCTAGAAGATCTTGAATTTGTAGTTGTTGCATGAGACTGTGAGGGATTTGTACATGCCCTTTTGTTGTGTCCAGCTGTACCACATTTACTACAATGCATTATCATGCCCATCCTTCTCATCTTACCAGTAGGTTGCCTTTCTCCAGCTTCTCTTCTTCTCTTCTTAGGTGGTCTCCCTACCTTGGGTGGAATTGTATTTGGAGGTTGTATAGGGTTATGGTGCATATTTTCCCATTGCTCCATACTCCTCATTGGATAAATGATATGCTCATATAACTTCTTAGCTGCATCAACACTATAGCATGTATTCACAAAATCCTCAATTTGATTTCCATTAAAAGCCAGAACAGCACATGAATGACTACAAGGGATTCCAGTAAGTTGCCATTTTCTACATGAGCATGTATGTTTGGCCAAATCAACAACAAATTGAGCATTTCGACAGCTGACTTGGAATTGGGCTCCTCCAGAAATTGAGGGCCAACTGTACTTAGCTTCTTCCTTGAACTTGTCCAATTTCTTCTTAATTTTTGGACAAATAGAACCAGTCCATCTTTTCATCCCCTCTATCTTTCTTCCTATCCTAACCATTATCTTGCATCTAATGATTTCCAACATGGTTAGGATAGGTTTGTCTCTTGCATCTAAAATAAATTTGTTAAAACATTCAGACATGTTATTCAATAGGATGTCACTTTTGCTACCTTCTCTGAAGTGAGATCTTGACCAATATTCAGCAGGAATTGCATTCATCCAAGCCCAAGCATCTGAGTTTAATGATTTTAAAGCTTCCATGTGACGTTTATACTCAGCCAGATATGTACTCTGTGCAGCTGCCCATATAGTATTTTTCAAAGTTTCTCCTGGAAAAGTCTTCTTGAAATTTCCCATCAAATGTCTTAACACAAAATCTGTGTTCTGCATTCGGAATCAATTGTTGTACAGCTGCAATTAATCCCTAAAACATAAAAAAAATGTTATTAGATGTTAGTAAAGTGTGTAAATTAAAACATACAATACTCAAATTGTAACTAATAACTAACCTTTTGTCTATCAGACATGAAGGTCCATTTATGGCTATTATGAATTCCTAACTCCTCAATAAGTAAATGTAGAAACCATTTCCATGAGTCTGTACACTCAACTTCAACAACTCCATATGCTATTGACCAAATGCAATCATTAGGATCAATAGCTATAGCAGATAGCACATGATTACCATACCTCCCTTTGATATGGCAGCCATCAATACTTATGACCGGTCTACAATGAGCCATGAAACCATTCTTGCAACCTGATATACAGACAAACAATCTCTGAAAAATCAAATTATGCAATGACAAAATGAATGCACTGCCAGGATTTGTCCTTCTTAATTCTCCTCCATAGTCGGCCAATTTCAAAAATTGCTCATTTTCATTTCCTCTCAAGATTTCAAGAGCAAGTTTTTTTGCATAATGCACCTTTGTTTTGGGAACACTGATGTTGTATTTGTCTTTAATCAAATGAATGATTGTAGACAACTTTACATCAGGAGTAGCTCTTATAAGCTCCAAACATTCATCTGCAATCCACCTATACGTAGCATATTTGTTGGAGAATTCCTTGGAACAATTATGCTCATCAATATAGTTTCTGATTTGAACCCTTGCACCATCTTGTATTGGAGCTGCATATAAATACCATGGGCACCCTTTTTTACAAGTAACTCTGAGCCTTTGCAAATCATTCTTCTTTATACTCAATTCATATCTATTGGTAATAGAATACCTCCGAATAGCATCCTTTAGAACATCAAAAGACGCAAATAACATACCTGTTCTAAATATTGGATCTTTCATATCAGTTTCAACATTAAATTTTGGAAACCTCACCCTCTCTTCATCACTATCATCTGAATCCAAGCTTTCTATTTCATCTGAATCTTCATAATCAGTGTCAACATGAAATTTATACCCCATAGCTTCAAGATTCATATTCTGTTGCTGCACATCAATCTCATCTTCTAAGACATTTCTGTCAACTCTTTCCGCTTGCATTGTTGGTGGGACTTTCATCCTAAAATCAAGGTCATCATCACCCATATGAATTTCATTATCCCGATCTTCTAATTCAACATCACAAGTTGTATCATCTTCAGAAAGCCCCTCGTTGATAGGATATTCAATATCATTTGGTGTTAAAACATGAGCCAAAATTTGCTCCAATTCAGCATTTGACTGTTGCTCAATAGAACCATCATTCTCTACTTCTTCGGCTTGATTGGTCACGATGTACAAATCAGCTATTCGATACTCCGGTAGATGACTTAATACCATATCCACAACATCAAGCTCTTATTCTATTCGTCTAAACTCAACCTCGTTACAAGACATTCTCGGATAAGGCAATTTCCATAAGATTATCATGTAGCCAGGAGCATATCCTAATTTTTCCATCATCTCATGAATACTTGCAATGGATGTTCTATCTCGATGACGAAAATCAAAGTATGTAACATTAGCATCCACATACCTCTTGAATCCTCTTTCAGAAAAGTATCCCCCATGATTCAGTTTTAAAGTGAAATAGCTTGTTTCTACCCCTGTTAATTAACAATAATCACACAAAGTGTTAAACACCCTCCAATAGACTAATCCTTAGACTAATCCACGTGAATTCATAGTAGTAAAAATCTGCTGGTTTTTTATACTTTTGCAAATAGCCCCACCATATCAATATATAATATTGAATTTAGAAAAACCTAGAAATTGGTCCCCAATATTCAATACGTACAGAACCCAACAAATAACTTGAAATCAGTAAGTGATAAATTGAAAAGCAACTATCTCATACCGTATTCAGGTTGATCAAACAAAGGATCCCGTTCCCGCCACTTCTTGATGGACTCAAGCTTCTTCATCATTCAATCAATTGATTCACCAAATTGCAGCCCTCTCTCAAGTTTGTAGAGCCAACTCGCAATCCTCCTTACAAAATTTTCTCGTAGAACCCTCTCAAACCCTAACACAAAATAGCGTAGTTAAAACCTTGATTTTTCTTAAACTAAATCCATGTCAGATGAAAAGTGCCACCTCAAATTGGCAATTAGGACTGGGGTTTAAATTATTAACCACAGGACTAGAAATTAAACGCTTTATCATAAATAAGGGACTAGTTTGAAACGTTTTGAAGGTTTGAGACCATTATAGAACACTAATGAAACATTGGGGACTAAACCCATAATTTACTCATAAAGGAATATTAAGGGAAAAACCCAAACAAAGACAGATAACAAGCCATTCAAGTGACTTCTGAAAGATTTACTTCCAAGGCTCGAACACAAGACCTCTAATTATACAAGTTAGAATCTAATTATTAAGTAACATTATAGACTCAACCCATCCATGTGAGTACCACACTCGCCCATTTATCCATATAACTTAGCCTTAGTTAGAGTTTGTGTTTTCCTTCATAACTATGATATATTGAAATCCGTATGCGGCTAACAAGTCACATAAAGATAGAATCTTTTACGAGTGATTCGTGATGGGTGGATTAGATGAGTCATTTTCATCCATGGGTCGATAATAGAATAACTCCAACTACAACCCCATGTCTGACCTCAACTTTGAATTAATTCAAGGAACTCAGTGCCCTTGTGCATGTCGTTCAATGGTTAAGTTATAGGGTCGTACATATCCCAAGATTACTGTATCGAACCTCATGAGTGGTGATTTGTCCTTTCTTTTTAGAATTGGTACCTTAATGTAATTTAGGGATGTACATCGGCCTAAAAGCGGACCGGACATGATTTCTTCAATCTTATGGACCGGGGACCAGACCCCAAAAAATCCGGTTCGGTTCGGTTTTGGACCAGTTTGTATTTTTTTTTGATTATAATATAGTTAGAGAAATCATATATGATTTATGTAAAAGGTAATATTATTAAGTATACAATATAAATGTGAAACTTAAATATTAAAAATAAACTATATAATATTAAAAATTAATATAATTTTTATTATATTTAAAAAAACTGGGACCGGATTTCTAATTTTTATGGACCGAGGACCGGGCTGGTATCCCCTAGGTCCAATCCAAAAATCCGATCTGGACCGGATTTTGCCGAGCCCTAATATAATTGTATAAATTGAGTTAAGGTGTGGAGAGTATTGGCAAAAAGGAGAAGAAATTTCATGACATAAAGAATTATACTCCCACCCACATTATTTGTCCCTTTTCTTTTGTAATTTATAAAGGAAAGAGAAAAATAACATAGAAGTTAATTATTTTCAATTGAAAGTATATAGAATTAGAGTGAAACCCTAATCAGAATACAAGCTAAACTAGATTAGAAATGGTAGATACAGTATAACCTCCATAAATTAATACTCGATAAATTAATAAAAACGGTAAATTAATATTTTTTTTTGGTTCCAACTTGGGCTAGTGTAAAATTTGACGATTTTCGATAAGATAATGAGATAATAAATTTTCAAAAAACCACTATAGAAATATAAGGTCCCAATGAAATCATAAATTAATAATTATTATATAAGGAACGCACAATAATACCAATCATCCAAATATTGGTCGAAAATTGTCCATGTTTTATTTTTTGTAAATATGTTAATAGTTTGACATGCTTTTATGAGTTTTGTAGTTGGTATTATATTTGGGTCAATAACAATACTTGATATTATTTAATTGAAAATATTTCTATCACTAAAATCTCTATAAATTAATAAATTTTTATTTATCGATGAATTAATATCTCTATAAAATAATAAAATACACCGATCCCGACCCTATTAATTTACGGAGGTTTAAATGTATATTATATATAGACAGTATTAGCATGCCGTTGTTTTTGGTGTTTGTTCGAGACGAGTGAAGGAAGCTCTTGAATGTGTCGTGTTCATGTACGTCCTGTCAACTTGGCTACAACTGTCATTTAGCACTAGAAATTTCTAGACCCCGATCATCATCATATTCTTAGATAAAGAATATCAAAAAGAGTGAGATTCTAAGTGGTTTGATTTGATACATTTATATTCTGTTTTACAAAAAATAATGAATTTCGAGTGTTACGTTCGCATATATGCTAATATATGCATGCATGTGTAAATCCAAGTTATCTTCAATTTCTTGTAGCTAGGGTGTTTTTAACCAATCCTACAAGCTAGCTGCCTAGATTAAACCCTGACCGTGCATAATGCATATATACATACATATACTACGAAATTAATGTACGTTTATGTTGTGATTTACTTATTGCTGATACTTGTTTCACGAGGGTATTGTATTCCTTATGTGTATGCATGGTTATGCTTTATGTTAGTATGTTCTCATAGCACTATTTTATTTTGAAGGCATAGAGATATATGGATGATGTACAAATTATATTAGAGATTTAATTGTATTGTCTATTATATTGTACCCCTTTCAAGAGAGTTAACCGATTGACTAAACTAATTGTGATCATGATTTAATCTAGACCCTTTATCTACAAAGCGAAAAATCTATCATTTTGTGACAAGGATCAAATCTAGCTCGCAATGGTCTATGTATAAAAAAAAACAAAGAAGACTTGATGATAGCAGCAATTCAGGGAGTGGTTAATGTAGAAGGAAGCATGAAGAGAGGAGAAGAAAAGGTGCAATCTTGGAATGTTGTGATTTGGTTTCAACTTTCAAGGCGGGTAATGGTACATTGCTATCGTTAAACGGTTGTGTCTAGGTTAATGTTGGATAGTCATTTGCTTTCATGGGTAACAGTCGCTGGGAACAGTTAGACTGATACCAAGTCAACAATATTAATATCCACCAGATGACGATTGAAACAAGAAAACAGTTACACTGTTACCTCCGGGGAAACGGTTAACTGTTACCTTGAGTTCAACGACATCATTCTCTAGTTTTGAGGATGACAAACTCTCTATTACTTGACCTTGTGTTTGAGTGTATTGAGTACAGGAAATAACCAAGGAAGAAAGAAAGCTGATGTGAGGGAACAGTGTGAGGGAACAACAGCGTATGCAAGCAGCGACTTACTATACTTAGTAAGCGCGGGGAAGAAAAGCGCGAAACCCTAACACAGCGTGTTAATGGGCTTTTATGGGCTTGAATACAATTAAGATTCGGCAGAAGGTCATGTGCAACGAATATCCATGAAGATAAAATCAAAGTTTGTTAGAGATAGAGTTGTTGGGATAAGGATTGTTTGTTGAGTAAACGCGTGAAGATCTTGGTGAAGATATGAGCCAGATTTCACGTGTGCAACTCTATAAATACCTTACGCCTATTCAAAAGTAAAGTGACCGATTACCAAGCATTCAGAAGTGTTCGTGAGAAGAAGAAGAAGTCTCGTTAAGGTGTTGTTGATCGATTTAGTTATTGCTATACAAGGTTCTTAGACTGAGATACTAGGGTTTGTATGTGCTTAATCTAGGGATTAGATTAGACTACTTGAAGTCCCTGTATGTCTAGAGTAAGCTTGTAACTGACATTAATAAAGAGATCATTCAAACTCCTCTAACGAGGGAGTGGTTTTTCCCTTTAACAACTAGTTGGTTGTTGGAGGGTTTTCCACTATAAGTAATCGTGTCAACTCACTGTTACCTGCTAGTGTTAGTTTGTTTTGTGACGTTCCGCTGCCTAGTTCACTGTTACCCCCTAGGTAACAGTGTCTGTAAACTGACACCGTTCCAACAATTGGTATCAGAGCAGGAAAAGCTCTAGATTTTGCTTTTGCAGGATAACAGGATGTCTACCTCTCATGATGTTGGACTCAACAATTCGAAGCCTCCTCTTCTCAAGCCTGGAGAGTTTCAGCATTGGAAGGTGCTGTTTGCTAGTTGGATGAGGAGTAACGACTATCAGGCTTGGTGCACTATCACTGATGGTGACTATGAAGTTCCCGCTTCAAAGAAAGATGACAAGAAGCTATGGGGACCAGAAGAGTATCAAGGGATGGAGAAGAATTTCAAGGTTCGCATGTGAGTCATGAACGCTCTATCACATGAGGATATGCTCAAGGTTGTCAACATCGACTCCTCAAAGGAGATGTGGGAAGCTCTTGAACAAATGCATGTGGGGAGTGCTGATCTCAAAAAGGGCCAGATCAGTCAAGCTAAGTGTGAGTTCTATAACTTCAAGATGGGAGACGACGAATCGGTCAGTGCGTACCAAACTAGGTTCCAAAATCTCTACAACAAGATGACTGCTCTGGGTATTGATGACAAACTTGTGGATCGAGAGGAGAAGAAGGAAATTGTCTTGAGAGGACTCGCTCCTAGGTTTGCCTACACCAAAGGGTTGATTAAGGAAAACCCAATCACCAAGACTTCCACTCTGTATGAACTCTTTGGGAAGATCACTGAGTATGAGCAGTATTATGTTGATACTAATCTTACTGGAGTAAGTTCTACCATGCTGAAGGTAGAACAGCCCAAGAGCATAGCATTGAAGGTAGATAAGGCCTATTATCATGTCAAGGAGGAAAAGGAAGATGATAGCTCTCTGGATGAGGAAACAACTCTTATCACAAGAGCTATGAAGAATCTCTACAACAAAGGCAAGTCCAGAGGCTTCAAATCTCAAAACTTTGAGAAAAAGGATCTGAAAGATATCACCTGCTACAAATGTCAAGCTAAGGGTCATTATGCTAAGTATTGTCCCCATGGTGACGATTCTGGAAAGGATAAGAAGAAAGCCTGCTTTGCTGCGTGGGGAAACGACTCTGATAGTGATGATGATCCTGAAGGCTGGGTAAGGCCTAACATATGTGCTATGACCATCAAGACAGTTGATCAAGAGGTAAATCACTCAGAATTTCTTGCATCTCTTGATAAATGTAGTAGAAACAGTCTTATTGCTTTATCTAAAAGAATGTATGAAGAGAATTTGTGCATGCAAGATGACCTAGATAAAGCTGAGGAACAATGTCATGCCATGAAATCTATGATAGACAACATAGGTAACAACACGAGTACCACTGTTTCCTGTAAGACTTGTCCTAAATTGAAAGATCAATTGAAACTTGCTAAATCTACTGAAGATGATCTAAAGAGTCAATTGAGTAATGTGAAATCTGAACTGAGTAGTCTCATGAATGCTAAGAATGAGAATCAACCAACTCAATTTGTCCCTGCTAGACATGGAATAGGTTACACTGGTGACAAAGGAAAATCTGTTGAAACTGAAATGACTGTAGATGACATGATTCTAGCTAGAGATAAGGAAATCCAAAGTCTTAGATCGAAAAATGAAAACCTAGAGGAAAGGATTAGTGTCTTGGAAAGTTCTGATGAAAAACAATGGTACACGGATCAACCTGCTCATAAGATGTTTATCAAACAGTCTAAGGGTAAAGAACCTAAAGATTTGAATGTTGACCGTATCAAAGAGAGAACCCTTCAAAAACCTCACCCTAAATACTATCTTGGTCCGTATTATCAATTATGTAGGCATTGTGGTAAGGGAGGACACGACCATACCCAATGTAGGAAAAGAGAAACTTACCACAAGTTTAAGGGTAACAAGGGTAACAGTTCGTCTAAGAGCACTAGGTCTAATCCGAAAGGAAAGATGAATAATAGACACTACTGGAAGAGTAACAACAAGGAATCCACCAATGATCCCTCTACTAGTCAAAACTCTAAGGGAAACAGTGGTGGATGTGCTAAAGTGACTAAGAAAGAATACTTTGTTGCTACCTATGAGGAATGTCTACGTTTCTGTCCTAACCGACCCAACAAGGCAACTCTTGCCTGGGTCGTTAAAACTTAGTTTGCTTTTTTGCAGATTGAAGTGAGGGGGAACAGTCAGTGGTACATAGATAGTGCTTGCTCCTGCCACATGACGGGCAACAATGAAAATCTAACCTCATTTCAAGATGGCACTGGAGAGAAAGTCTCTTTTGGTGACAAAAGACAAGGAGCCATTCTAGGACTTGGAGAAGCTAAGCTAAATAATCACATCAAAGTAAAAGAGGTCAGCCTTGTGAAAAATCTTGGTTTTAACTTACTTAGTGTTGCTCAGATGTGTGATCAGGGAAACAATGAAGTTACATTCACAACTGAGTCATGCATAGTGAAGAACAGCTACACCAACCAGATCATCCTCAAAGGAAAACGAGTTCACAATGTCTATGTTGTTGATACTAGTTTCAAACCAAAGGTGAACTTGTGCTTTGCATCTCTTGCTGATGAGACGCAACTGTGGCACAAGAGATTTGGCCATGCAAGTCTAAAGGCCATTTTCAAGCTGTTCCAACAAGGTTTAGTTGAAGGATTGCCAAGAATCCGTGCTGATAAAGAAGGAGTTTGTGAAGATTGCATCAAGGGGAAACAGAGTCGAACCTCATTCAAGTCCAAAAAGACAATCAGTACCAATCGACCTTTGGAAATGGTACACATTGACTTGTCTGGACCCATGAGTGTTCAAAGTCAGGGAGGTAAACGTTACATGTTTGTAATTGTTGATGACTTCTCTCGTTTTACCTGGGTACTGTTTCTAACCACTAAAGGAGAAGCTTTCTCTAACTTTGTATATCTTGCTAAGAAGGTTGAGTTGAGTCTTGGATTAAAAATTGCTTGTATTAGATCTGACCATGGTACAGAATTTGAGAATTCAATGTTTCTCTCATACTGCCGAGAGAATGGGATCAGTCACAACTTCTCAGCCCCACGCACACCACAGCAGAATGGTGTCGTTGAAAGGAAGAACAGGACCCTTGAAGACATGGCCAGGACGATGCTCATTGCAGTCAACACAGCATGCTATATCCTTAATAGAGCAATGCTTCGTCCATTACTTGATAAAACTTCCTATGAACTGTTGAAACAAAGAAAACCAAATATTTCCCACTTGAGAGTCTTTGGATGCAGTGTTTTATTCACAACAATGGGAAAGATAACTTGGGCAAGTTTGACCCAAGAAGTGATGAAGGAATCTTCATTGGCTACGCCGGTAACAGCAAGACGTACAGGGTCCTGAATAAAAGAACCAACAAAGTGGAGGAAAGCATACATGTCGTGTTTGATGAACAAACCTCTGGAGGAAACAACAAAGATCATGATCTAAATGTTGAGACCGACGGAGATGCCTCTTCAAATAATGATGATGATGACGATGATGACCAAGGTCCCACCTCTCAGGCTCCTAGGTCAAACAACAGTGTTAGTGTTCTCCAAGGTACCAGTGATCCCCCTGATGATCCCACTGGTGGAGACTCACAAGATGATGATGATATGCCTCTCCTTGAGGATATTCCAAAAAGTCGTGATGATGATACCCCATCTACATCTCACGCAGTTGAGGAAGAACTGCCTGCTCCAATCTCCAACGAGGAAACAGTTATTGAACAGGCTTCTGGTTCTACCTCAGTTGATGCCACACAAATTGTTACCAGGAACTATCATCAGAAAAAGGATCACCCCATTGATAACATCCTTACTCCATTTGACAAAGGTGTGCTCACTCGTTCCTGCTATAAAAACTTTTGTGCTTTCAATGCGTTTATCTCTTTTGTAGAACCAAAAACAATCCAAGAAGCCTTGAAAGATCCCGACTGGATTGTGGCGATGCAAGAGGAGTTAAATCAATTTGAAAGAAACAAGGTGTGGTGATTGGTTCCTAAACCCAAGCACAAGATGGCTATAGGCACAAGATGGGTTTTCAAGAACAAGTTAGATGATACTGGAGCTGTTACCAGGAATAAGGCGAGATTGGTAGCTAAGGGGTACAACCAGCAGGAGGGTATCGATTATGATGAAACGTATGCCCCTGTAGCTCGAATCGAAGCCATTCGGTTGCTCATTGCCTATGCAGCTCATAAGGGATTCACTCTGTACCAAATGGATGTCAAAACAGCATTTCTTAATGGATACATTCAGGAAGAAGTGTATGTTCAACAACCCCCTGGGTTTGAAAGTACAGAGTTCCCAGACCATGTCTACATCTTAGACAAAGCCCTCTACGGTCTAAAGCAAGCGCCTCGAGCCTGGTATGATCGCTTTGCTCAGTTCCTACTATCACATGGATACAAGAGAGGTGAAGTCGACAAGACCTTGTTCTTGAAGGAACAGTCAGGTACCATTCTCATTGTCCAAGTGTATGTAGATGATATTATTTTTGGTTCCACTGACCCTGCACTAGTAGAACAATTCAAAAAGTTCGAAGCTCTCATCCATGGCGTCCTCTGGTTTCCCAATTGATTTCTCCAACCTCACCCCAGAACAATTCGCTCAGTTGCAAGAGAAATTTGCCGAGGCTTCCCAGAAGATGCGCACGCCCACTCCTCAATCATCTTCTCAAAACCCTAAGAGTGGTGCGCAGACCCCAAAATCGCCGGCTCCGGCAACCGAAGGTAGCTCTGAGATTTTTCCCCTCCAAACCCTTATTGAAATCCCTGACTCATCCTCTCACTCTCCCATACGCTCTATTGCTGAAGATGTTGAGAAAGCGGCCATGGAGGAAACCGAGCAAATGCTGGCTGATGATCCTCTTCTCTCCAAAAAGAGGAAGGAACATCCTGATGCAGAAACAGAGGTCGAGGTAGAGATTGAGCAGGCAACTCCGAAGGTTTCCAAAGGCTCCAAGAACAAAGAGCCAATGGTAACCCCCATAGCAACGGAAGCTGTTACCCCCGCCACAAAGAAGCCCAAAAAGATTAAGGTAACAGCTCACCGAGAGCCCTCCTCCGCTCGCCGCCAAAACTTGCGCTCTCAATCTATTATTCCCCCCTCTCCGTCACCTGCTGTAACAGAGGAAGTCTCCTCCGAAGCTGCTGAGGTATCAGTTGATGAACGAGTGATCGTGCCTCCGCTGATTCTCACCCCCGAGATTTGCAAGAAGAATGAGCTCGAGGATCTCTGGGCTCTCATCGTCTTCCAAGGCTGGGAAAAACTGTCTCTTGCCCCCACCTCTGTTGATCCAGAACTTATCAAGACCTTCTACTCCGATCTCAAGGTGGCTTTTGAGCCCTCCGTCATGGCTAGTGCTCAGGTTGGTTCTAACAACTTTTGCTTCAACACTTCTCAAGTTGCTAAGATCTGGGGGATACCAGCTGAAGGTATCGACAAGGCCGCCCCACAGGGTACATGGACAGTTGACAAAGAAGGAGTTTGCCAACGGCTCTTTGGCTGGGTACCAGACTCAGGTTACTCAACCACCGAGCTAAGTCGCTTAGGGAGGCTGGCACATCAGTACCTCATAAGGATGGTGATCCCTCGCAAAGAGAAACGGTGTGTTCTCACTGTGAGCGATATGATCCTCCTTGATCAGTTCCTCAACAGAGAAAAGCTCAATCTTCCGAGCATAGCCTTGCATCACATGCACAGAGCCCTCTCCATCACTCACCATGCTCTGCCATATTCTGACCTGGTGAAGAAGCTTCTGATCCACTTTGATGCCTATGACCCGAAGAAGGAAGAGAATTTTGGTGGCCCTCTGGAGAAGCAGAATATCGACAAGATGGTCTTCCAGGGACAGCCCAAGGCCGAAAGCTCCAAGCCAAAGTCCAAAGCTGCTGCTGCTTCTGCTGAGCATCTGGCTGTTCTCAAGGACATCAGTGTCCATCTCCAGTGGCTGTGCAAAGCCTTTGCTGCCAAGTTTGATGTGCCACCACCAAACCCAGAATAGGACCCCTTGTTCCCTAGCCCATCGTTTCCCCACAAAACTATCTTTTGCTCTTTTTGTGTCTTGGCTGTTTCCTGATGTTTTTAGTATAAATTAGACTAATTGCCTTATGTTGCTTAGTATGTACTGCCTGCTTCATTAATCCTACATGACTATTTTGATGATATGTGTATCAGTACACTGTTTCCTTCCTATACTTGTGATTTTTTCGATGATGTCAAAAGGGGGAAGAAATTGGAAAAATGCAGAGATGCGTTAGTCTAGTTTGATACAGGAAAACCATTTGCTAAGGGGGAACAACGTCGCCTGAGAATTAAGCATCTTAATCTCAGGGGGAACTTTCATTATCTTATTAAGGGGGAACAATGCTCTTTTCTAATCATTCCTTGATCTTCATATTATACATGCTGTAGCCTTTACAGTTTTTAGGATGATTTTTCCCTATGAGTTTGCCATCATCAAAAAGGGGGAAAATGTTGGATAGTCATTTGCTCTCATGGGTAATAGTCGCTGGGAACAGTTAGACTGGTACCAAGTCAACAATATTACTATCCACCAGATGACGATTGAAACAAGGAAACAGTTACACTGTTACCTCCGGGGAAACGGTTAACTGTTACCTTGAGTTCAACGACATCATTCTCTGGTTTTGAGGATGACAAACTCTCTATTACTTGACCTTGTGTTTGAGTGTATTGAGTACAGGAAAAATAACCAAGGAAGAAAGAAAGCTGATGTGAGGGAACAGTGTGAGGGAACAGCAGCGTATGCAAGCAGCGACTTACTATACTTAGTAAGCGCGGGGAAGAAAAGCGCGAAACCCTAACACAGCGTGTTAATGGGCTTTTATGGGCTTGAATACAATTAAGATTCGGCAGAAGATCATGTGCAACGAATATCCATGAAGATAAAATCAAAGTTTGTTAGAGATAGAGTTGTTGGGATAAGGATTGTTTGTTGAGTAAACGCGTGAAGATCTTGGTGAAGATATGAGCCAGATTTCACGTGTGCAACTCTATAAATACCTTACGCCTATTCAAAAGTAAAGTGACCGATTACCAAGCATTCAGAAGTGTTCGTGAGAAGAAGAAGAAGTCTCGTTAAGGTGTTGTTGATCGATTTAGTTATTGCTATACAAGGTTCTTAGACTGAGATACTAGGGTTTGTATGTGCTTAATCTAGGGATTAGATTAGACTACTTGAAGTCCCTGTATGTCTAGAGTAAGCTTGTAACTGGCATTAATAAAGAGATCATTCAAACTCCTCTAACGAGGGAGTGGTTTTTCCCTTTAACAACTAGTTGGTTGTTGGAGGGTTTTCCACTATAAGTAATCGTGTCAACTCACTGTTACCTGCTAGTGTTAGTTTGTTTTGTGACGTTCCGCTGCCCAGTTCACTGTTACCCCCTAGGTAACAGTGTCTGTAAACTGACACCGTTCCAACAGTTAAGTTCAGAGTTGATAGCTGAAAATGTAATTACATGGGCACGAGTTCTGGCTAGTTATCAGTCTTGCTTAATTGTAAAACATTGAATTTAAATAACACAATGTAGACCATGACATCCTACTAGGTGAGAAGCCCATGCATGCATGGATAGAGGTTTTCTCCCATCGACTAAGTTGGTCAATCAAAATTTCCTAGATCTACCACTAATTTGTTCATTGTGACCTTGCATTATTGTTATTTCATTGTCAAGACTCAAGAGAACAACTATCTAACACGCTACTTCCCAACATGGAATATATATCAAGATAATTTTCTTTAAACTAAGAACCTATTTTACTTGGAAACTCTACCAGGGTAGTGTTTCTCGTTTCCGATAGAGATATGGAAACTCGGAAACTAGTTTTTACACTAAAAACATGAAAAACATCTATTTCTCCAGTTCCGATTCCGTGTAACACAAATAAGCTGAGTTAATTGCCATTGCAAGATCTAAGATCTAAAGCAGCATTAGGGTGCGATTCGTTGTTCGCTATTTAATGCCTAAGGTTGGTTGATTCATGACGTTATGATAGTATAAGCAATCAACATGGCTTGTTAGGGAAGTATTACATTGTGACGATGAGTCTCTTGCGTTGAGGCAAGGATTCAAGAAGCCAATCGTCATGGTATCTCTCACATTGAGATTGAGAGATAGTAGCTTTTATTTGATCAATGTTGTGAAAAACATTTGGATTTGTCCATGAAAGATTTGTGATCATTTTTTCAAGTATATCTTACGAGCTTAGTCGGTTTCAATCCTAATGCATTTTTAGAAAGAATAAACTTGTATCGGAGATCTCATTATCATATCGTTTTTGAGAGTGTCACATAAGTTCGATCTTCAATTTCTCCTGATATTTTTTGTTATTCTTTACTGCATTATATATTTTTGTTTTTGGATTGATCAATTGGGTGTAAAAATAAGTGTGCACTTATTTTTTTTTATAAGGTAAGAATTTAAAACATCAGACATATACATATTCGATTAATCAAGAGTCTAGTTTGACGAAGTTGGTAAAGGAAAAAATCGACAACTACAAAAGCAGGAATAGAAAAATACCATGATATATAAAGTTCGATAGACCATAATCTCGGGATATTGTGGGTAATTGGACCTAATATATAAGTCGAATCACATTTTTAGAAAATCATTTAAGGAAGAAGTAAGTCTTTTTTTGGTTGAATAAGGAAGAAGTAAGTCTTGTATAGTGGAATATTTAATTTTTTATTTTTCAATGCGTAAAGTACTCGATCTTAACCAAACATATCCTTGCAAGAATCTAAAACTTTGATCGGACATTAAAAAACCTCCGGATCGAATTGAAATAATAACATAAAAGACCAACCGAAATTACAAGAAAGCCCTTTCCATATATGCATAAACACAACAATTAAACTTGAAAATCAAATAGAACACCGTTACATTCAATTAAGTACGTAACATAACGTACGTAGCCTTTACTGAATGTCTCTAACTTCGAACATGTTCCGGTTCTTGACCACAATATCATACATATGCATGGACTTGAACTTGTTAAAGTCCCTAGGCAGTGAGATGAGGTGCACGGTCGACCTCTTGTGATACTGCAAGAGGTCCGGGTCGTCATAGTACCGCTCCCAACCCAGCCCGAACAGCTTCGACTCCAGCTCAGCATACGAACTAATAACCTCGTTCGTAGGCGAGTACACGAGCGCCTTCCTCCTCATCCTCGACTGAGAAGACGGCTCTGCCCCTGGATTCTCTACAAGTCGAATCACGCCATTGTTGAACATCCAAACGCCTGACATATCGAATGTCTTTGATCTTGACTAAATAAGCTAGATCGATATAGAATGTCTTTGATCTTGGCTAAATAAGCTAGTTAGGGTTTCAAGTGATTGAAAAGATAGAAGCTAGCTTGTAGGAGATGGAAAGAATACATGGGTATTTATATTGGAAGGTGGGCCATTATATTGATGGTTTAATTTATTTTATTGTGATGCAAGGGGAAAAATAGTACTCCCTCCGTCCCAAAAAATTTGTCCATAAAGCGCGTTTGCACGCGGATTAATGAAAAGTGGAAAAGTTTGATAGATGATGGGAAAAAGTGAAAACGTTGGTGAAAAGGGTAATAAAAATGAGTAATATATATAATTGAAGGAGGATAGTTTTGTAATTTTATAGGAAAAAATGATAAAGTTGAGGGTAAAATTGTAAAAGCATAGTGATATAAATGGAAAGAAAGTAGAGTTGGACAAACTATGTGGGACGACCGAAAAGGAAATATGGACAATCTTTTTGGGACGGAGGGAGTATTGTGGATTGATGGGAATCAAAATGTCCAATATATTCTTTTCTAATGGCTAACTTGTACGTTCACAACGGTACATCTTGTTATTTTAGAAACAAAATAAATTGATCCCGATGAAAACCAAATCCAAAATTAACAATCCATTTAATATAAGGAGGCGTTTAGTAATCCGGTACGAGGGTACGAAAACCCCATATCTTGTGTTTGTCTAGGTATTTTTTGGATCTCGTATTCATACCTCATATTGGATAAGTATGGGTTTTTAATACCCTACTACCCCCTTCGGTATGGGTGGAAATGAAGAGAAAAAGAAGCAAACTTCGTTTAAAAACACATCTCCCAAATACCTTCTATTAGGTATGGGTTTCCAACCCCATACCAACTCAACCTTATATATTCCTAATCCCATTCCAATACTCGGATTTGTACCAAACTCCCCCTTAACGAGTTCATCTACAAACATGTTAGACAAATGGAAAAAGAAAGAAAGTAGCATGGACAAATCTACCAAAACTACATTATACCCAATTTTGATAATACAGAGAGTTTTAAAGGTATCTTTACTTTCGACCACGAGGGTGCACTCATCTATAGTAACGTAGGTTTCATTGGAGGTTGTTCCGCCTTGACGATTAAGGTTATTGCCTACTTCGACATGAGATTCTTAAGGTCATTTGTTATGATGTTTCCCACGTCCAGAATTAGGGAGATTAAACTTGTCTGAACTAATATCCAGTCTTTGTTGGATCGGTTTTTGAGTTGGAATGTCTCACACGTGTAAGGTGATTTGAGTTGTCCTTAGGGAGATTTGAGTTGTCTCACACGTGTAAGGTGATTTGAGTTGTCCTTAGGGAGAATGTCTCACACGTGTTTCGAGAAAGCAACACTATTACGGACTACATCGTTGGATTGTTTCAATGCGGCTCTTGCATACTAACTACTTCTAATCTGATCCTTTAAGATCTGATGTATTTCCAGTTTGATGGTGTCGTCTAAACTCATTTTCTTATTTCGACCAAAAAAAACTCATTTTCTTATTAAAAAAATATTCTTTCCAAAGCCGCCTATCCCTCTTACCTTTGAGAATCTTTATGGGAAGCAAAAAGGTATTTAAATTTGTTACCCTTCTAGACCAAAAAAACACAATGAGGTCAAAAAGATATATATTTGATTCGATCCCAACTAAGTTGGTATTTTCATCATACAAGTTACAAGCATGCATTTCCACAAGAATTCAAAGAGTTCATGTATGGATCATCAACATGTTCACATACGTTAATCTTGTCGATTGTCGACATACTAGCTATCTAGCCAAGAGAGTGATACGATATGGTGTGTGTGTTTGCTTAACATAAACGTATCTAATTGCTTTTTGTTGAAGACGAACCATCAAATTAACTGGGAGCGACACGTATTATCAAAGTACCTATGTAGGGTAACAATCAATTAAAGCGTACGTACGAGTATGTGTATGCGTAGAGTTACGTATATATTCTTAATTATTGCCAAAGTTACTTTACGTATATATGCTGGTCGATGATTTGGCCATGAAAAGCGCGACCCATAGGGTGAGATACTTAGATGATTGATTATATGGACAAGTGCATGAATATATATAAGTATATAACCTATACATAATTGCATCCTTATAACTAAGCTTATACCTTACGTGCAAGCAAAAGTTATTCCCTTTGCCCTATATAACCTTTGTTTTGCTTGTTGACATGCATGTCAGAACAGGTTCGACGAAGGGCGTTTGCATAATCTTATATGTTCTAATTAAGATTCTAGCTACTACCATTGGTTTAAAATAACATTAGTGCATAATTAACTAGGAGTTTTTTTTTATTATTATAAAAAAAATGTAGGTGTTTAATTGAAGTTTCTTTTGTATAAGATTCTACTTGTCTACTTCCAGAGTTCAAACCCCTTGAACCCTCGGAAATTGAACTCGATCTCAACAACGCCCCTAACTCCCTAAGTGACGCCTTCTCATGGATGTCCATGTCGACAAACCCGAAAAATCCCTCAAGTTCAGTGAATCACCATATTAGAACCGGTCCATCCATACTTGGAGGATAAGAGCTACCGCTCACTCCTTTACTTCACAACATTTTGAAAATGTAATCCATCTACTCATCAAGTTTACTTCATGATTAAATCAATACTCTAACTACATGCAACAACATTTCAGTAGTGAAAAAAAACGAGCTCTTAGGATCGCACACATTAGTTCCTTAGGCACCGGAATAGTAAAACAAGCAAGCCGTCAAACAGGAGCAAGAAACTAAAACATGTAATGGAACGATTAAGGACACATTTCTTATAGAGGAACCTCTACCGGATCAACTAATTCGATCGAGTAAACCTCTACCCCCCTTGGAGAATTTTTGAATGTTTTTCACTTTATATTATTGATAGAAGTTTTACAGATCGTCTAGATACAGCACAACGTCAACAGTTCCTCGCGATTCTCTCTGATCCTAGAGCTTTGATCTTACTTCTCTTCCCTAGATCTAGTAACAACCTCTACTCCAAATAACACAAGTAAAAGCAAACCTCACCAGACGATCCCAACTGGACTCGTCTTCCTTCCTTCCTTCGTTGAGAACTCGCTTCTCAACAGTTCTGATCACCGGTCTTCCGATTGTCGATCTTTCTTGGTCGCCGATCACCTTCTTCTTCTTTCTTCTTTTCAGTTTTGTGGGTTTTGTGTGTTTAAAGGCGTGAGTGAACAGTAAATTACTGTTCACTATTTACAGGCTTGATGGGAGACCTCTCCTTTTCACTTTCCCAAAGTGTCTTTTGTTTTCATTACTCGTTAGATTACTGCCAAGTGTCCTTTTCATATCTTTTTGTGCTTTTGTGGGATTTTTCTTTTTGGATTGCTGACATGGCATCACTTTTGGATGAGACTCAAATACCCTTAATTTGGCACGGCCAATTGCAGAAATGTCATCCTTGGCTTGTTGCGCAAGCTTGGATAAGTCAGCTAGCTCTTAGTTGTCATGCATTTCTCTCTTAGCTGTCACCCATTAATTCCGTACATTTCCTGTACTAATGAAGTTGTTCCAAACGTATTTCCTAAAATACTTATTTTAATAAGTTAGTTCAAATGAGTTTGTCTATCATCAAAACCGAAGATGATATTGTTCCTTATGATGTTTCCATCATTTCGTTACAACACACTTTTTCAGAACAAAGCGTTGTTTCGGTGATATTTCTATCACTGTTCCAACATGAGCGATAAAGGTCGCAACTTCGGAAACTCATCCCACCGATCACTAGTACGTAGTATTTTTCATAACCCGTTCTAAAATGTTCAGACTGATTCCCTATCATGGCACTTTAGCACATCAACGATTATGACTTTGGATTGCCTATTAATTTTATCCTATATAACAAATAAAAGAAAGTGATTCACGAGAAATTAAGAATTGGGTTAACGAAGGGCAAAGCCCGAAAGTTGTTTGACGTCTTTGGTTCATGATTGTGACGTTCAAAGCTAATTAGGATACGTGAACGTCAGAATGGGCTGCCTTGCCTGCTTGAGGTGGGCATCAACACGAAGAAATGAGAGTTTTATTTGATGGGTGGGGCTAAATTTTGAAATTTTGGAAAATTCCCTCCCTTTTTAATGTATTAGCAAAATTCTTTTTGAAGACGTGGCAAACAACTGTCGGGCATATATTGGTTGGCTAGTGGGGCACAAAACGATAGTGAAAGGTTCAAGTATCCTTTTTTTTTTAGGAAAAATAAATAGAAAACTTATTAGCAAGTAAGAGTTCCTTATAGGATGTTATGATCTGATTCTTTATATTTTTCCCTAATCCTTTGTAATTTGTAAAGGAAAAGGGGTAAACGTTTAGAGATGAATGAAGTATTATAGATAAGTGGAAAAGATAACACGTAATGAAAAGTCTCAGCAATGTAGTAAGCTAAACCGTGCATGGACATCATCGACCATGTACCCATTACGATGTTGACCACCTATAGGTTGTCATTATCAAATGACAATACAAAGTGGCGGGAGTAATGGTGAGGATGTGAGATCTCGAATTTAGAGAGGTTGGTAGAAATGGAGGGTAGCTTCAGGAATTTTGTGTGATAAGTAGGTACCGCTTAAACTTAAGGGAAAGTTCTACAAATCTGTGATAAGGCTAGCGACCCTTTATGGGGCTGAATGTTGGCCGATGACGAAGGCTCAGAAACAAAAACTCACAGTTGCAGAAATGAGAATGCTCAGATGGATGTGCGGGCACACGAGATTGGACAAGATTAGGAATGAGGAGATCAGAAGCAAGTTGGTGGTGACCAGTATAGAAGACAAGCTTCAAGAAACGAGGCTTCGTGATTTGGGCATGTTTAGAAGCAGAGCTTGAATGCTCTAATTACGAGGTGGGAGCGTTTGGACCTAGAGGCTTGCAAGCGAGATAGAGGTCGCCCAAGGAGAGCGCTGGATGGATAACATAAAGCGGGACATCAACTTGTTGGCGATTTCAGTGGAGTTTGCTCAGTTCAAGGAGAGTTGGAAAAAGAAGATCAAGGTGGTGGATAGCTAGTCGTCTGGTTGTTGGAGTAGGCATTAGTTTAGTTTTTTTTTGCGTATCTCTTGGGTTATATTGGGCGTACGCGTATTCCTTTTAGGTCTGGAATGTCCCCATCATGGCCCCTAGATCCTGCGTTTGTGGGACTAGCCGGGTAAATGTTGTTGTTGTTGTTGTTTACAATTGCGTAGGTGACTTGTATATCTAAAAATGTATGTCTTTGTACTCACTATGCATTCATTTTATAATTATACATATTGCTTGTATATTCAAACATTTGGTTACTTATGTTCAAACTAATCATACACATATTCAAGCATTTTAGATTGTACAATATTTTTTCGTATATTCAAAATTGTACACATCCATATTAAGTTTTCAATGCCACACATTAAAACCATTGATTATTCATGTTCAAACTAATATGTAGTTATATTCAAATGTTTAATATGTATACAATATGTTTTGTTTATATTTAAAGACCTATGAATTTATGCTCACTAGACATGTAACAACACATTACACATAATAATAATATTTTATTTGAATCTGAATACACATTTCTGAATATTCAGACACATCAAACTAAATATACGTACTAGCAAAATGAAGATGATATTTATTTTTTCGTTTCTCCACAATATTTGTTTCTCTTGGATCTTTATCTATCTTGAGCTTTATGCGTGCACATATATGCTTATTTTTCCGTTTATGTACGAAAACATACATATACTGCATGGCGGTCCTAGGAATTTACTCAAGAGGGGGCTAAATATTTTAATCTATAACCATTAGAACAAGTTAGAAATTTCATCAATCTGTTAATCTTTAGAGCATGGAATAAACCCGAAATAGTTTACTCTAAGTATAAAATTAGTCCTATATCTAAGTAAAGAAAATGAAAAAATTTAAGTTTTATTAAAACCGAAGTGGAACTCTGAATATATTATGATCCATTGACAAGTTAAAAGTTCAAACCGATAAATTTTGGAGACGAATATGCTATGACAAGGGTCACGAGGCAGACAACTCTTTCTTCTTGTTGGCAATGGCGGAACCGCGAATGTGAAGCGGTCGACGGACGAACGTTTGCAGATTTAAGACAGACAATGTTGATCCTAACAAATTAGAGGTCTAGGGCGAGTAATTAAAGGCCCTTTTGTTTACATTTTCTTCCATTATAATACACAAAAAATCTATCTTTTCTTTTTTAAAATTAGCTAGTATATAATATTTTCCACTAAACATATGTTCAGTGTTTCACCATCTTTTTCTTATAATTTTACGGTCAAAGTAACTTTATTTCAATTATAGTGTATGATTAATATGTTTGTTTATATATGAACTTTTAATACTTCATCCGTTTTAAAATAGTTGTTCACATGACTATTTTTTCTTGTTTTACAATACTTGTCCAATTTATACTTTTTACCATTTCTAAAGATTTATACCCCAAGTAGTTAACTCTATCATAATTATACACACTTTCCATATTTCTTTACACTAATAATTAACTCTACATTAATAAGGGTAATATAGGAAAACCAATTATTTCTTAATATATATGTGAAAACGCTATTTGAGCAACTATTTTAAAGCAAAAGTATTATTATATTAGTGGTATAACAAAATTAAAAAAATCCAGTGGGGGCTACATCCCCCCACTTGTTACACTATAAGTCCGTCCCTGTATACTACCCCCTGACCTTTGTCAAAATGGTCCCTTTAACACCTGAACTTTGAATTTTACCTACTAATTAAATGCATGAACTATACACATCGAGATTTATTACACACGTATTGTGTTGATATGTAAAAACAAATTGCCATTTAAACGTCACATATGCACCACATCCCTGCTTCCTTTAATAAAAAAAACTACAATTTTTAAACATTAAAAACAATAAAAAAACAAAACCCTAAGTTTTAGCCTTGGTGGAGGCATTCCTCGTTGGACCTCCCTTACACACTCCTAGCGGCGACGACTTTTCCGACGCAAAGTTGTTCAGCGAGCAGTGAGATCTTGCTCGAGTTGGTCGGCCTAGCGAGCCATCGGGATGGGGATAGGGGGATTTTAGTGGGGGTGATGATGAAATGGGGGCGAAATAAATACCCGCATGTGTATAGATATGTATATGGGGATAGATGTTCCCGCCCCATTCTCCGACCCGACCCGACCCCGTCGGGGGACCCCGTGGGGAATCCCTGCCAGGTGACCCGTATGGAGTCATGTTACATATGTACGGTAACGGAATTAATGTAAGGTTTTTAGCAAAAAGAATTTATTTTGATGAATTGCATACATAAGTATTTAAATTGTGTTATTATAATTTTATTTACAAAATTATCAAGTTAAAGTGATAATTATCAAACCCATATAATCATGTTCACCCTATTTCGTGTTCCAACTCTTATCATAATTCATAAACTTTATCAAATCTTAATGAAAACAACTCAAACTTTTATTACTATATGCGTATATTATATACTTTCTTTTACTTGATTTTTTCATCAATCTTATGTATATGTGGAATATAGAATTATCATTATAGTTATATATTAGCAAACGGCCTACATCTTTTATGGGAATTATTCATTTCTTTATTACTTTATAAAATAATTTACTATAATAATTACAAATATTATCATAAGTCTACTTTGTTTGAAATTTACACTTATCTAGCTTATGAATTATAAAATAAATTAATTCTTGTATTTCGTCAAATATTTATAGAAATATATATATATATATAAATATTAGGTTTTAATACATTCATAAAAATTTATTAAAAATTGTTAAAAGTATTTTGGCGTTTAAATTAAATTGCATAAACTAAATTAGATAAATATTTCAATAGTTTTAAATAAACAGTAAAATTACTCAGTGAAACTTATACGTATTTTTAATGAAGAAAATTAAATGGGTATGGGAAATCCCCAATGAGGATGGGGATCCGACGGGTACAAACATGGTTACAAGTTTTATTACCCAAAGGGTATGGGGATGGGTATGGAGAATATATTTTTAAATGGGTATTGGGACGAGGAGGGTATTTCTCGACCCGAACCCGCCCCATTGACATCCCTACTAGTGGCAACAACAGATTCTGCATCGACGAGGCCGAATTTGAGCACTTGGTTTGACGGATCAATCTCAAGGCCCTTCTTATAGCTAGGTGGTGATGGAATCAGAGGGGTTGTGGAGGCCGAGGTAGGCGGCGGCGAGGCGATAGTAGCCCTTGGACCAGGAGAGATTGAGGTCGACGGTTTTCTAAGCGTCATAGAGGGTGGAGGAGTAGTCATGGAGGGGGGCATAGGTGGAAGATCAGAACGTGATTGGAAGGAGAGAGAGTGATGGTGTCGAAGAAGTGTTTGACGAATTCGGTATAGCTGTCGGTCGAGAAGGTTGTCTTGCCCTTGGCTTTAGCTTCTTCGGCGGTCATGCTTCTAGAAGGTTGCCAAGAGATGACGGACGAGTAGGAGGTAGGAGGAGCTTGGAGGCAGTTATAGAGTTTAGGGGATTAAGGTTTCTGATCAAAAAAAAAGGTTTCTGTTTATTTTTTTATTTTTGTTTTTATGTTGTTTTTTTTAAAAAAATATTTGGTCAAAAAAAAAGTTGTTTTTATTAAATGGTGATGTAGAGTATACGTTCATCTTGGCAAAAAAACAATTGTACAGTCAACAAACAAAGTGTTTAATTTTTTTTGGTTGACAAGCAAAGTGTTTAATAAGTCTCAATGTTTACTGTTTAGGTATTGAATAGGTAAATTAATCCAATACTCAGGTATCGAAATATATATTTGTCAGCTTGCTTATGTATACTTTATGGTCGGAGATGATGATGCGTGATCATTGCCAACTCAATTCGTAGAAGAAGGAATTCTGAAGAAAGGCAAAACGAAAATGGAGCTCACCACCTTGAACATAAGGTAATACCGCAAGATAAATGGTTCATCCTCATTCACCAGAGTGGGTCAATTACTTAAATTTATTCAAATCTAATTGAAAAAACCCTACTTATATATATAGAGTATTCTCTAAACCACTGAAATTACAAATTAAATTCATAGAAAATGAAAGAAAACTCTACGAAGTTATGCTCACAACATGAAAGTCACTAGGAAAATGCTCCATCGTTTAGTTCTAGCCTTCTAGGTATCTATTGGGTGGGTAGGCCTTTGATGATAATGGGAATATAAATGGTATGATTAAAAGTAATATTTCGAACATAATCCATGCATACATTCCCCATCAAATAAGAGATGAGAGACCTAAAATGCTAATTTGCTTTTACAGCATAGTGTCCCATATAGGCCAAAGCTTATATACCAATGTTATTCTATAATCTTACTTATTCTAATTAAGAAAATCTTTAATAATATATTAGTGGATGCCATTTTCAAGATTCATTATTATATCCCTTATTAATAAGTAGATTGTTTATTCTCGGATAATCTAACAATTGATTTGCACTAATCGTGCGCTTAAAGTTTTTCTTTTTTTTCTTGGTCGAAAGCTTTAAGTTTTTCTTTGCTCGTGGACAAATCTTACAAGAATATATCCCTTACTAATTTCTCAATTGAAGAATTAACTTTGTAAGAAATAGGTAAAGGGTTGGTGCCATTCGCGTACGATTAGCTGGGCAAGAATATTATTTTCGCCGTCCAAGTATTAATCTATATGTCCACATTTTATCCAAGACAAAATTGTGCTTCTACCTACGTGGGAGATCTCTCACTAGATCCCCTTACATTATTAATCCTCAAAACTTAAAAAAAGAGTACTCTCTTCGTCTCCGAAAGTTGTCCGTCTTTTCTTTTTCGACGTTTCGATAAGATTGTCTATCTTTCAATCTTTCTATTTACATATCCATTTTTTTTTACAATAATACCTGGCCCCTACTCAATTTCAAATATTACCCTCACTGTCCAACTTTCCCATCAACTTTTTTACTTTTCTCTATAAAATTACAAAAATACCCTCATCTAATATCACATATTACCCCCCATTGTCCAACTTTTACATCAACTTTATCACTTTTTTACCTTTTTTCTCTACAAAATTATAAAAATACCCTTATCTCCTTTCATTATTACCCAAATTATCTTACTTTTCCATTTTTCTTTCTCTTAAAAACAACAATTTTTTTTTGTGCACAATCAATTGGAGACGGAAAGAGTATTATTTAATTGGTGAAAGACTCAAATAAGCCTGTGTTAATGAGAATGCTCTTAAGAACACGTGACAACCCATGTTTTTAATAGTTATTTTTACATACTATCCTTTTTTTCTTGTAAGAACTTTTATGTATATTGTGAAATTTTAGCTTATTTTATTCTAAATACAATTCAGAGTAGGACTTGGCAATTTACAACCTCTCTTTGTTTTTTAAAAAAAATCTACTATTCATTTTTGCTTGTTGTAATATGAACTTGGCTGTAAAAATTAACAAGAGCGCATCTAGTGTAGTGGTACCATAGTACCCTCCCACGGTACTGACCGGGGTTCGATTCCCCGGATGCGCAATTTTTCATAATTAATCGTTTTGTATATTTTTTTACAGAAAAACCTCAAAAGTCTGACGTATAATGGTATCAAATGAGGCTTGAACTCTACTGTGTACAACGCTGAACGTATATTTCACGAAATGATCAGTTATCCAATAATATGATAATGGCCTCCTTACTGTATATGTACTATAGACAAAAAATTCATACAGCAGTGTTTGAGATGTTTGTATAGAAAAGGTGATAGACTCAAGGAAAACTAAAAACATCAGGTTACACCATTAAGCTCTCTTTACAACAAACACTTCTTCAAGCCACCCCCAAGATCAACAAGACAGTGGTTTGATCAGGGCAAGTACTTCAGCATGCTTTGATCATCCTCGTCTCTTTCCAAGTATTCGCGACAAATAAGACCTTCAATCCGCTTCTTTATAGCTTTAGTATCCGGCTGCAAGAATTCAGAGTCCAAAAGAAACCCATCACAATAATGTTCTCTCAACATATCAGCACAAATATGAAAATTTTCAGGCTAACATTATTTGTAATACCTTGAAAATGTGACTCATCTGCTTAGTACACTCCATCACAAGACTTTCTTGGTTTAAAACCTTGTGACTCTTCATAATTCTCATAATGGAGGCATCAAGTGCATACCGCCTATCCTCGACAACATCTTCAATGACCTTCTTATCGATGACGAGGGGAAGAGGAACCTACATTACCAAAGTTATATTGTGTTACCAAGACAATACTCAAATCCTTACAAAATTGTTACAAACTGATTTTTTTCCCGATCTTTTAGAAGTGTGTTGTTACCTTGATTCGTTCCTTTGTGTCCGTGAACATGGAATTGAACTCAAAGTTGTCGGTTGATGATATTCTAGCTGTGCTTGGATCTTTCTTAAGGATTTGATACTTTCCACACGATAAAGAATGCAACAGTCTAACAACGTCGTCGTCATCACCCAAGTTCAACTGAGTTTTGATCTGTGAATAGCTCAATCTATCTGAATTGTTGAACAGAAGCAATGTAGCCGCCTAAATTGAATACAACATTAATATTAGTACTTATAAGAAACCAAAGCATAATACAATTAATCTAGGTGGTAGTGTAGTTTGAACCTGATAGGGTGTCACAACTAGCTCAATGGTCTTTGCATCAAATTTCCCATGAATGTAGCATGTGCCCAAGGAATAATTCCATGTTAGTTTCCTACCCTTTGTCTTGGCTTGATAAAAGTCTTGGTAACTTTCAACACACTTAGCCTATAAAAAGCAATAAGCAAGGATAAATTTTCATATCATATACTTCAATTCATTCTAAGGCGAGAGGGTTGTAGTAGTATTTTTACCATCTCTGGTGGTAGCTTAAGATCTAATGAGTTGTACGTGGGCCAGAACGCGCAAGTTAGCACATTGATGTTGAAGTCAATGTCGGGTTTCGAATGTGGATTGCTACTAAGGAATTCATTGAATTCGGTTTGATTCTGTTTCGCCAAAGTTAGATCTTTGAGCTGCAAATAGAAGGACAAAGATCAACAAACATGCTACATTTAGTCTCCATTTGGTCTGACAGTTACATATTGAAACAGAAAGGAAACAAATCTAGTCCAATATCAAGGGTGGGAAACTAACCATTCCTTCCATTTTCCATGTAAATTGGCTACCAAATTGATGCTTTAGCTTCGACAATACAATCCTTTCGTGGTCTTTGTTTATGAATTTGTCAAACAGAAGGCGACGACCAAGTTTCCTCCTGCGGAAAACAAGCTACATTTTAGTACTTGCCAGTATTGTACAAGCTGTAGGTAAATACAAGTATGCGTTTAACTTAACTTAAATGTACCTGTAAAATTCAATAAACAAATCTACATCAGCTACACAAGTGACCAGCTTCTCAAGTCTTTCATCTATGGATTCATCACTAAAATTCCCACTGCCAACTTTCTTCAGAATATCGTCACTACAGAACGTTGCCAACAGCTCTGCACTCGAACGGTTGGGTTCAAACTCATTGCAGAAGACCTCAAATGCCTCCCTTATTGCCTGATTCAATCATATGTGTATGTTGAGCAATATTTTTAGCACCACAAAGAAGAGCAGGAATTGAAATTTGGACCAGCTATATAAGTTCTGGTACACGTACATTATATAAGGGATCCGAAATAGCATGCGCGAAGCGATCCCATACATAGTGCATGTGTTTGTAATGGAAATCAATCACTTCCATCAAAGATAGCTGCAAAATAATGCATTAAAAAACCAGTTCCATCAGACCATAACCTCTATGGCCATCTGAAAAAGAAAGAAAGTTACAGACAATGTATGAAATATGAATAGTCAAGGTAGGAATTAACCTTTTTGTTGGTAAGTGCATTTTCAGCTTGCTTAAACAAGGTCATACCTTCAGCAATTACATGCTGCCATAAGCATTAACAGAACACAGTCAAATTTGAAGTCATAAAATTTCCTTTCAAGACATGGGCAAGAAGGTGAAAGTGCCAATTTTCAATGTACACAATATATACACACACTATTTGATAACTTTCATGTAAAACTCAAATACCCAATTAGTTTCATACAAAAAGAAGTAAGAACAAGGTATTAAACCTGCTTAAATATAGCACCAATACGTTCTGGGCCACCAGGTACTTTATAGAAGAGAAGATACATCCTTAATAGATCTTCCACCTAAACCAACACAGATTAGCAATCATATATACAAGCCATTCAGAGAGACTATGCAACATTGAGCCATATATATATATTCAAATTAACCTTGTCGTCTCTAAGT
This sequence comes from Polygonum maritimum, assembly GCA_963924305.1. Taxonomy (NCBI): domain Eukaryota; kingdom Viridiplantae; phylum Streptophyta; class Magnoliopsida; order Caryophyllales; family Polygonaceae; genus Polygonum; species Polygonum maritimum. The sequence continues at coordinate 14,097,237 of OZ002737.1, read as the reverse complement.
AATGCACGCCATCCAGTGTGTTCGTTCTCGAGCAGTTCCGTAGCATAAACACCCAACAACTCGTATCCAACTTTCTACAATAAGGAGGAACAATCACATATGCATGGTTTAGCAAAAAGAAAATCAAGAATTAATGCGGTTAACTAATGAGCAAGTCAAAGTGATTAAGGTGGAAAAAGTTGACCGACCTCTATAAGCTTTGGCACACTACTAGGTTGCAGATAATGGCAACCAATATCCTCCTCTCTTTTCAAGCACTCTTCTGCCTAATTATGGAAACAACTTGAGACATTTTTACTAGGAAAAGTTAACCCATTCACATTTAATTAGTAAATAGAGCTTCATGCACCTTTAACAAGTAGTCAGAGTAGGAATATTCAAGAATCCAACTTGAAGCCTTCTTTGAATAGTAAGCACTTGTACATTTCATCATCTGAGCTTCAAAGCACTGATAGTAATCCATCAGCCCCATCCCAATTTCCTCAAAGCAAACCAAATAGTTCTTGGGGAAAGCCCTGGCTGTCCGGTTTCCTTCGCGTTCTTGATCAATCTAACATACGCACGTACAAAACCAAGTGTCAAAAGCGCATCGACAAAAGCTTAGCTTGGACAATGACGAATCGATGCATGGGTTTGTAGAGCTACACTCACCGCCCGTGTCACAGCATCCCATGCGTCATCAGGGACAGAGAGAACGAGATTCGAGGATAGCGAAGACCGGAAGCAGCCAATCCCGAAGTAGAAAAGCGGTGGAAGTGATTTTCTTCCGATGAAGTATCGCTTACAATAGAAGAATCTTGCGAGCAACCTAACCATGATCTTGTGGTTTTCCCACCTATGAACCAGTTCATTCAGCATCGGCATGCCATTCTTACCTCCAAGAGATGGGACTACCTATTTTTTATTACACCACAGGCCATGGTAATCATCAATCATGCACACATAAGCAAAACTACTAAGCATGATGATCAAATCATACTGTGAGATGGATGTTGGAGCAATAATTTCTTACCTTTGAAGAGACGTAGTCCTCAACGGATTCTTGGTATTTAGCATAGAGCCGTGTCGAGAAGTTAGAGGGTTTGTGTTGAGTGCACATGTTATATACGATTCTGTAATACAAGACCGGTGACCATAAGATCGAATTAGCCATATAACAAAAATCAGAAATTTGGACTAAGTCATGACGACTACTTATGTAATGTACAGCAAGCTAGGCTACGTACTTGTATAAGTTCATGTAGTTCTTCCTTGAAGTGAAGTAAGAATCGGGTACTTGGTCCAACTTTCTGTTCAACGTGGTCATCCCCACGTTTTCGATCAGCTTCCATCCTTGATCGAAATCGATTACCCTTCTCATTCTCAACTTTGGTTGTCAATTAAGTTTCACAACAAGCTATAGACCGGCCTGCGCATGTAACTCAATTGATAAATTTCAAGTCTTTCGTAATACGTGATCAATGACCACAACAACTTGATAAAGTGCTCACTTTTAAGGTGTACAATTAGTACAGGGGAGGAAACAAATCAATTAATATCCTAAAAGGCACCAAGAATCTTCTACATAACGAAACAATATACGGGTGCAGAAGGAGGAAAACTTAAAAGAGAGTACCTGATGAATTGAATTGTCGATCGCTGCTAACAAGTGGTTTGATCGTTTAATTTTGCGCCAAAGGCCATGGATATATATGTATGTATTTTTTTTCGGTAGAATATATATGTATGTATTGTGTACTATGTTATCAATTTATCTTGTTATCTATATAATCTTTAATTCATATATATGGAAATACCTTTTGAAGTCTCTATAGCTATTCCTTATGGGATATATTGATAAAATATATCTTTTTAATATGATTATTATTTTTTTGGTCGAAATTTTAATATGATTATTATTGTAAAAGAAAAATATCTTTCGAAGGCTGTTGGGTTACTTGACTTGTGGCCCAAGCAATTGAAACCGTTCTTATGTTTTCTCGAAAGTTTACTCGTACAAGTGGTACAACCCAGAAGGAAAAAAGAATCAATTTTAAGGACTTGCTTGCAATTCTTGGAGCAAATCGCACACAAATTAACTCTTACGTAGATTAATTATTAGTCTCATATTTTTTTTTTGGTTAAGATTATTAGTCTCATATTTAACATTACTAGCACATCATTTATCCATATTTGCAGCAGATTCATTAGGGGTTGTTGGTTCTTAATGGCGAACTCCCGCCTACCCACCCGGAATTCTCATTGGTGGTCCACTGTCGCAACTTGATCCAACGACGGGATTGGCCGTTTATACCCGTAGAGCTTTGAATAAAATTGCTGATAAGCTAGCTAATTATGCTTTTAAATTAGTTGTGGATACTATGAATTTTGAGGAACCTCCCTCCTCTATTGTCTGTGTGTTATTTGATGATTTAGCGCAATACAATGGGGCTTGACCCTCTTTTTAACCCAAAAAAAACAAATGTGAAATCAAACTTTTTCAGAACGTACATAATGGCAGCCTTGCATCTCATCAATCTTCTATATTACGTCAAGAGTATATACCAAAATTCACATGAGTACACAACCATGTTTGAAAGATGACATATAAGGGAGATTGAAAGAAAACTAAAACGTCAAATTACATGACACCATTAACCTCTTTTTACAAGAAACACCTCAACACACAGGAGGTGTTCAATTGATTAGGCCAAGTATCTCAAAATATTTCCATCATTCATGTCTCTTTCCAAATATTCGCGACTAATCAGACCTTCAATCCTCTGCTTTATAGCCTTTATATCCGGCTGCATCAATTCAGAGTCCAAAACAACAACAAACCCATCAAAACCAAGTTTTATCAAGATATATACAGCAAAAGAAATCAGTCAAAACGTTATTTGCAATACCTTGAACATGTGACTCATCTGCTTGATACACTCCATAACAAGATGTTGTTGGTATAACGCCTTATGACTCTTCATAATCCTCATAATGCAGGCTTCAAGTACATACCGTCTGTCCTTAACAACATCCTCAATGGCCTTCTTTTCAGTGACAGGAGTAAGAGGAACCTACATTACAAAAATTACTCTGTTACCAACACAATACTCTAAATCTTTACAAAATTGTTGGAGACTGAAAGTTGAAATCATTACCATGATTCGTTTCTTTTTCGCTGTGAACTTGGAATTGAACTCAAAGTTGTTGGTTGATGATATTGCATTCATGCTCGGCTCTTTCTTAAGGATTTCGTACTTTCCGCCTGACAAAGAATGCAACAGTCTAACAACATCATCGTTGTCAGCTAAGTTCAACTGAGTCTTGATCTCTGAATAGCTCAACCTATCTGAATTATTGAACAGGAGCAATGTAGCTGCCTATAGAACGGAATTGAATGCAACATTAATATTAGACCTTATAAGAAACCAAAGGATAATACAATCAATTTAGGTAATGTAGTTTGAACCTGAGAGGTTGTCACAACTAGCTCAATAGTATTGGCATCAAAATTCCCATTAATGTAGCATGTGCCCAAGGAATAATTCCATGTTAGTTTCCTAGACTTGGTCTTGGCTTGATAAAAGTCTTGGTAACTGTCAACACACTTAGCCTATGAAAAACAAAAAGCAAGGATAAAGTTTCAGATCATATGCTTTAATTTGATTCACGCTAAAGCAAGAGGATTGTAGTATATGTGTTTACCATCTCTGGCGGTAGGTTAAGAGCTAACGACTTGTAAGTAGGCCATACAACGGGAGTCAGCACACTGACATTGAAGTCCACGTCGGTTCTTGAGAGTGGATTGCTCTTGAGAAAGTTGTTGTATTGAATTTGATTTTCTTTCACCAAGGCTAGATCTTTGAGCTGCAAATAGGAGGACCAAGATGAACAATACGTTTAGTCCTCGTTTGGTTGACAGTTATATATAGAGACGGAAAGGAAATGAATATAGTCGGGTTTTGAGAGCGAGAAACAAACCATTCCCTCCATTTTTGATGTACATTGACCACCAAAATGATGCTTCAGCTTCGACAAAACAATCCTTTCGTGATCTTCACTTACGCATCTGTCAAATAGAAAGCGACGGCCAAGCTTCCTCCTGCCAAAGACACTCTACATTTAGTACTAACAACTCTACAAGCTTTTGGTTAGTTCATACATGGATGCAACTTAATTTAGTTTACCTGTAAAACTCAGCAAACAAATCTTTATCAGTCACACAAGTGACCAGTTTCTCAAGTATTAAGTCTATGGATTCATCACTCAAACTCTCACTGTCAACTTTCCTCAGAATACCATCACTACAGAACGTTGCCAACAGCTCTGCACTCGAAGTTTTGGGCTCAAACTTATTGCAGAAGACATCAAATGCCTCCCTTATTGCCTGATACAAAACATATCATTTGTATGCAAATAAATTTAGCACCAAAAAGAAGAATAGGAACTGAAATCTGTGTGGACAACAAGCTCTCATGTACATACATTATACAAGGGAGTAGCCTGCGTGAAGCGATCTGCAACATATTGCATGTATTTGTAGTGAAAATCAATCACTTCCATCAAAGATATCTGCAACAGAATGCTCTAAAAATCAGTACCACCATAACAATTCATAAAACTTACAACAGCATGGTATAGAGAATTCAAGAATATGCTAGGAGTAGGAATTAACCTTTTCACTGCTAGCCACATCTTCAGTTTGCTTAAACAAGGCCATGCCTTCTTCAATTACATGCTGCCATAATGATTAAAACAACAAAGTCAAATTGAAAGCTATAAAACTTCCCTTGAAAGTATGGACAACAAAGTGAAGTGACAATTTCAGTTTGTGAAAAAAAGAAGTAAGAACAAGATATATGAATAGTCAACCTTCTTGAATATAGCAGCAATATATCCTAGGCCACCAGGTACATTGTAGAAGAGCCTATACATCCTTAATAAATCTTCCACCTAAAACACCACAAATTAGCAACCTAAATAGATAAACAATTGAGAAACTTTGCAACCTTTGGCAATCTATATTCAAACCTTATCGTCTCTAAGTAATGCGCGACATCCAGAGTGTTCGTTCTCGAGCAGTTGAGTGGCATGGACGGCCAACAACTCGTGTCGAACTTTCTACAATATGGATCCACATTTGCACGGTTTAGTAAAAAAAAATGAGTTAATGAGCAATTCAAAATGGTTAAGTTGGAATGTTTTTTCACCTCCATAAGCTTTGGCACACTGCGGGATTGCAGATAATGGTAGCCAATACCCTCCTCCCTTTTCAAGCACTCTTCTGCCTAATGAAAGAATCCCATGATTAATTAAGTAAAATTAAGGACTTAATTCAAAAACTGAAATATAAAGACGTACAAGTTGAACAGAAAAGAGCTAAAGAGCTTGCATTGCATCACACCTTGAGCAAGTACTCAGAAGAGGAATGCTGAGCAATCCAACTTGAAGCCTTCTTTGAATAGAATGCAGTTGCACCTTTCATCATGTGAGATTCAAAGCACTTATAGAAATCCTTCTTCATTCCCATTTCATCAAAGCAAACCAAATAGTTATTGGGCAAAGCCCTATCAACCCGGTTTCCTTCGCGCTCTTGATCAATCTGATTCCAAAACCAAGTGTCACACACGATTTCGACAGAACGAAAGAATAACTGGATTAACGTCGGATCAGATGATGGAACCGTGTACTTACCACTGATGTCACAGCCATCCATGTGTTACCAAAATCAGACCGAGCGAGGTTTGAGCGTAGCAAGTTGCGGAAACAGGACATTCCGATTTGGACAAGAGATGGAAGTGACATTCTCTCGATGAAGTATCGCTCCAGATAGAAGAAGAATCTAGAAAGAAACCTGACCATGATCTTGTGATTTTCCCACCTTCTAACAAGCTCACTCAACACGAGCACTCCATTCTTATCTCTAAGAGATGGAAGCACCTAAATTTGACCATGATTACACATTGCCAAACGTCAATCAATATAACCAAACACAAAATCATTCGCCAAGTATAACAAAATCATATGTAGTTTCGTTACCGTGGAGACGATGTACTCTTCAATGGATTGTCGGTATTTGTCATAGAGCTCTTGAGAGAAATCATAGGGTGGTTTTTGAGTGCACATGATATACACGGTTCTGCAACACATTGGTATATAATGGAGAGAAGATTAATTAGCCATGATTAGCTAGTTAACTAAGTAGCTATATATATGAATTAGAAAAACGTAGAATTATGTATGATCAAAAGAGCAAGGCTACGTACGTGTATAAGTTGATGTATTGCTCTGCGGTGAAAGTCAAATCGGGCATTCCATCGAACTTCCTTTTCAACGTCTTCATCCCCACGTTTTCGATCAACTTCCATCCTTTATCGAAATCGATTGGCATTCTAAATTTTTACTAGACCTGTAAATCATTTGAATTTTAATTCTTTGATATGTAGTTCAATGACCCAAGAACTGAACTTTATAAAGCGTTAGCTTTTAATGTAGAGAATTGTTCATGGTGAATGTATACAACATAGAACAAAATCATTGATGGATTTTGGGATGCAATGAATTAGCACAGAGAAGATAAGTTTAGTCCTAAAAAGTGCCGAGAATCTGCCCACAAATACAATGGGTGCTTTGTATAAGATTGAATCTTGAATATCGAAAGAACTGACCTGGACACCTGGTTGATTGAATGATCGCCGCTCAAGAGTTTTGATTATTGTTTTATCACTTTATTGTGTGCAAAAGGCCATGGATCGATATGCAAGAAACCCTTAACCCTCAATAACTTTTATCCATTAACCCCATTATAATTAACTATAAATATGTTATCTAATTTATTTTCTAACTATTAATATATGCTATCTAATTTATTTTTGTTAATTATTATAATTTTAAAAAATATATAAGACTATCTTACGAAGCTAAGGTGGTTGGGGTTACGATCTACTAAGACTTTGGGCCTAAGGAATTCAAAGTATTCTCTTCAAGTTGAGTTCCTATCCCTTAAAAATCTTACGTGTGAAATTCAAAAAAACAATAATAGTAAGCTTATGTAAAAAAACTAAACTATATCATCATCATCATCATAATAATAATAATAATAATAATAATAATAATAATAATAACTATATACTAAAGCGGAGGTTATAAATACTATTTAGCCCGACATGTGTTACCTTCTCATTGGACCGCATCACTCATCTTTATTAAAATAATTCAATTTGTTTAATTGGTTGAAATTTCATTATAGATTCTACATTAGATTCTTCTTATCTATTGATTTCCATTTTAATTATTTTATTAAAAAAAATCTATCCAAATCTATGCATATAATAAAACTAGGGTAACTAGCGGTACCCGTCGTGCCATGCACGACTATTACTCACATAGCCATGCTTCATATTTTATTTTATTTGATTATAAATAGGATAATAATGAGTGGACATATAATGAAAATTTGAACATATGAAAATATTATTCTTCCTTAGGCAAAAAAGAAAATTGTTTTTCAGATTTATATGACCACATGTATTAGATTATAACAAACTATAATCATATTTTAATTATAAAATAATTCAGTAAATAAAATTTACTACTTTTTTCATCTTCTAACATTTGTCTCTAATGATAAATAAATAAATAAATATATCATTATCCCTATTATCACAATTTTGAGGCATTATCTTATCAGTTAATGTGATATAAAGTAAGATGTTTTAATTGATATCTTTGGTTTGATCTTCTACTTTTATTTTAATACTATAATGCATTATAATGAGTTATAATTACAATGAATTATTGTTTAAATAGAATATATAAAGATATAATGTAAAAACTTAGAAATATTAAATGGGTCTAATATGATTCTAATGGCTTTATATATTAAAATAAATAAAATATATTAATTAACAATTATTTTTTTAGAATAGATAAAAGTTATGTTATTATAAACATGATAATATATAAGTCAAGTAAAAGATAATAAATATAAATTGATTTAATGTCAAAGATAAAAATATTAATTTAATTAGAAAAAAAGGCTTCCATTTTATAAATTCAAAAAATTTAAATTACTACTTACATAAAGAGATTAAAAAGATAATTAAAAACACAACTAATATATAAAAAAAGGATAGAATATCTTTTCAAAATTCAAAAATTTGAAAATATCTTTACAAAAATTGATAATAAAGAATGTAATTAGATTAATTTAAATAACATGAAAAAATAATAGTTTAAATATGAGAGATAAAAGATAATTTATAATAAATTATAAAGTTGAAAGCCCTATAAAGTAAAAATATCAAATTATAATATATTATAATATATGGCTGTGATATATTGTAATATATTATAAGTTGAGCGGTCTAGTTTATATTAACATATATTATAATTAATTATAGTTGTATGTTCATACATTTAAAAAATTATCAAACTATAACGTATAATAAATTTTATCTTTTATTTTTTGGATATAAAGTTTATAATATGGTGTATACGGTGTAATTAATTATAAGTGTATGTTCATACATTTCAAAAATCTATTACTATATACTAAAGCGGAAGCAAATTCTGCCACCATATTGCGCCACATCACCCCCTTATTTAAAAATCTATCTTATTAAATCTTAATTTTATCATAATCATATACATACTTAATTAAGATATTAGTTCTATCTTAGAATTTGAGTTGTTTAAGTAATAATTCTATCCAAATATATTCATCTATATCAATCTTAAAAAGATAAGTGATAAGTGATATGAGGTCATAATCAATCTTTTGAAAAAACATATATATAAATATAAATAAATATATATTTGGGCCCGTTTGGATCATCATTTATTATAATACAAGATAATTTTAGTTATTAGGAAATACATGTTTACTTGAAATTACTAAGCCATACAAATATACTTAATTAAAATATATTCTACTTATATGAAAAATTCAATTTTTTTTAAAATATGATATGAGGTCATAATCAATCTTAAAAAGATAAGTGATAAGTGATATGTTGAAAAAGATAGAATTTTTTTACCAAATTCAAAATTTTGATCTTTTACAACTACATTCCAAAGGATTAGGTTGATTTGTGTATTATGTTTAGCTATATGCTAATTCTACGACTCAATCCAAGTTGCTTTTATTAACCATCCATCACTTAATGTTATATTGTATAAAAGATAAAATTGTTTAAGGAAAATAAAATTAAAGATAGGTATTAAGGTTTTAAAGATAAAACTGAGGATTACATAATTAAGGAAAATAAAGATATGAAGTTGTTATTATCTATTTAAGTCGGAAAAAAAATTAAAATCAAGTGGGCCAGAATCAACGTGGTGACTCGAAAACGGTCGGATTTTATAGTATATATATATTGATTGTAGACTTTATTAAATATTTATATTATTTTACATGTTTATTAAATACATGATTATTTAATTATCTATATACATATTATGTGTAAGATTTTATATGAAACTATTATTTTGAATAACTATAAAATTTAAGTAAGTTTTTTGTTAAATCAAATCGTGCCTTCAAGGCACGGGAACTCATACTAGTATTGAACTGAAGCGGAGATTAAACTAACTAGATTATTGCTCGTACCTTGTACGTGTTAAGAATCAACTTAAATTTAAAATTTTAATAATATGACTTAAATAAAAAGTATATATAAAATACTATCATATTATTTCAAAATATATTTGATTAAATAAAAAAATCATATGTAATACAATCTGAAATCTCAAGTGAAATATTTTATCAACATATATATTTTTATAATTAATACGATTTTTATATGATGATAGAAATAAAAAATTAAGTTAATTATGACTTATTTAAATAAATTTTGTAGAAAAATAGACTTGTATCAATAATAATATTTTTTGAAATAAAATAAATATTTTAATAGATCTTATAAAATTATAATTAATTTAATAAAAGTAGATTTATAGATCAATATAATTTATAAATGAATATTATAACAGAAATTTAGTTTATATATATTTTAAGATGTTTTTCAAAGATATTTCTAGATATAGTATCTAAAGCTTAAATTATAAATTTATGGGACAAAAAAAGATTGACAAATAAATATGATGAATGTATTGTATATGATTATAAAAATACAATAAAAACAAAAAAACAAAGTGAAAATTAAGTTTAACAAATTAATTATAATTTTGATTTACAAAAAAGAATGTCTAAGTAAATAGTTGAAAAGGATGGAAATTAGGTGAAAAAGATAGAAATTAGAAAAAGAAAAAGATAGATAATTTATAAGAATAAGAAGACCTTAAAATTATTTTTCTAAGTTTTATTTTCTTAAATGGAGAGGGGCTAGAATTAACGTGGAGGCTCGAAATTGCTCGACTTTAATATATAGTATAGATAATATAGAACGACACGTGTCAACTCCACATTGAACAACATCACCATTTTTCTATTAAAACAATTTAATTGGTTAAAATTTCAGTATAAATGTTACATGAAAGAATATATTATTGGAACTCTATCTATAAAGTTTTGTTAGAGATGTAACTTATTAATCTTACTATACTAAATTGAAAGTTAAAATAATAACATGAACCAACACATACCAACTCTAAATGAATATATAGTTACATCAATAATAATATATATTAAAAGATATAGTTGAACAATATCATCATTTTATTAACTCAATCTGATTGGTTGATATTTTTTGACTTATTTTTTATTGGTTAAAATTCTATTATAAATTCCATTATACAAAAGTTACTTATATATATTTGATTTAGATTTTATTTTTTCCGAAGTAAAAAAGTAATTATAAATTAAAGAAACTTATTGGTGAAATAATTATAATCTTACAAATCTTTGTTTGGATAGAAAAATAAAATACATTATTAAAATAAAGCTCATAAGAAAGAACTTATATAAAATAATACAAGATTTATATCTATCTATTTTTTGGAATAAATGTGTATAAATTTTAAATTATTTTTTATAGTTACATCAAAAATACGGATCAAAAAGACTAATCATTATCTATCTATATATTATTATTATACTATAATTTAAAGCTGAATCAAAATTTACCATCATATTGATGCCATATGACCCTCTTGTTAAAAAAGACTTTCAATTATTAATAAGTTTAATAATGCATCTTATTTTATTATGACATTTCTTCCTCAATCATTTAAATACATTTTCATATATGTATAAAAAGTTAATATATAAAATATATTTTTATATAATCATTTGATGATACACGAGAATATATTATACTATATTCCAAAAGATATGGTTTTTTGAAAATAAAAATTATACTTACAAAATATTTGCAATTATGTATGTATAAAAATTTATTATATAAATAAATATAACTATATATTTTGTATGAATGTTTGATAATATACGTGAATTATTTTAATTGATAATCTAAAATAGAAATGTCGTTGAAAAAAAAGTAGGCATATGATAATATTTGAAATCATTATAGTAAATCTATATAGGAAAAATTGAATAAGTAAATAACGTCCTCGTATAAGTTATGAGTCACATGCTAGTATATTATAAAACCTGATTATTGTTTTAAGTCAGAACGTTGATTCTGGCCCCTATACATCATATCTAGTATAAAAACTAACTTTATCACTCTATTATTTGATTACTTAAATAAATTTATCATTTCTAAGCTTAAGTTATTTTCTATATTTTTGTATGATCAATTTTTATTACCGGTTATATTTGACATTTCTCTATCTTGAAAACAAACTTGACTTTTTAGCCAAATAATATGTGTAAAGTAGATATTTTTCAATAATTTCACTTATTTATAAACCAATCCTATAGTTTTCTCAAATTATATAAACGCCTCTTATTTTGTTAATACAAACATACAAGTGGTGGTTTTCAAACCACCACATTAAATTTGACCCTATCTTATGTCTAAAAAAAATAATTTTTATTCACCTTGTATAGGGGTTTTCCCTATTGAATTTCTTCTTATCTTTTCATTACAAAAAACATTTGTCACTTTTTAATTCTTAAAGTACTAATGGAGAAAAATATTTCACATACAAACTAAGAAAAATTTGTGAATATTGGATTCAAATTATTTCCTACATTTTATATTAAAATATGATAAACTTTATCAAATTATCAATTGACAAAACTTTTTGTAATTTTTACTTTTATATTTAAATTTATGATGGTCGTTATAATATATGATAAATATTGTAAGTAAAATATCAATTTATGTTCTTATACTCAAGTTTAATATCAATATATAAACAAGTGTAAACATATTGTCATATATAGTTATATGTATTAAATCTAGTTGTATGAGCTTCAAAAATAGTTTTGCTATTTTTAGAAGAAAAGAAACATGTTCATACAATATATTATATCTTCTGTATAAATATTTAATTATAAATATTTAATTTAAATATTTTAAAGTGTAATAATGGTGCATGACATATTAGCAAGACAGATTAAGCTTGTATATTATAAATGACCACTATTTTTTAGCCACCAAGTTGATTTGACCCCAACTCATACTGTTATTCATGTTATTTTAATTAATCTGATAAAATTATTTATTATCATTGTATGTAAAAGATATTATTCTTTATTGTTATTCATGTTATTTTTATCTATTAATATATTTACATCATATGTATTTATAGAGGTAAGTTCCACTAAAGAGAGTCTTGTGGTGAGGACTAATTTTATCTATTTGTTTTTTCCCTTCACTATTTAATTTATGAACCTTTTTTAAAATTTAAAAAAAAATAATTCAGAAGTTATATTCTTTATTTTTTATTTTTTTGTTTTGATTTATTTTAGTTTTCACAAAATTTGAATAATATAAAAATTGAGCTTATAGTAAATACAAAATGAACTAATAATAGAATAAAAAGATTTCAAAGTAGTTAATATTTCAATCTAATAATGTATTGTGATTTATTTATATTTTATAAACTATTTAAGAGCTTTGTAGATAAAATATTTCTTTCTTTTACCAATGTTCTAGAAAAGTTATCAATATTACTTGTACATGCTATAGGGGTTGAACTACTTTTAATAACGATGATAAAGACACAATATCAATGTCATGTTGAACCACATCCCCTATTTTTCTCAGATCAATCTAATTAATCGAATTTTAATTGAGTTATTTTTTATTGGTTAGAGATGATTATAAACCCCACATCGAATCTATATATATAACACTATTTATATATATGTAATTTATTTCATACAATTTGGCTTTGTTCCTTTGGATATATTTTCCTTTATTTTATACTATTACCTAATTTCAAAACATTATTATTATATGTGTGTAAATACTTTATTTATTTCATTTAAATTTGGAAATCGATAATAATATAAGTTCTACAACAACAACAACAACAACATTTACCCAGGAAAATCCCGTTTTCGCATGATCTGGGGGGTCAGGATAGGGACATTTCAGATCTAGATGGAATGCGCTCAATACAACCCAAGGAAAAAAAGAAACCAAACCACTCGAGAAACTAAACAGAAATTCCCCAACTACGACAAGGAAAAGTACAACTAAAATTAGAATTATAAGGAAAACAAAGACAAGAAAAGACCAGAAAGCTACATCTTAAATAGACTAGCCGACTAAGCGAAAACCGGCGGCAAACACATGAAAACTGGCTCCACCAACGGTTGGTCAGCTATCTACTACCTTGGTCTTCTCTCTCAAACTCTCTCTGCACTGCGCCAAATCCACAAGAATCCCTAACATGCCGATATCCTGCTTTATACTGTCCGTCCATCGCTTATTCGGCCGACCTCTATCCCTCCTGAAGACCCCTAAATTTAAACGCTCAAACCTCCTAACTATAGCGTCCGGACTCCATCTCTAAACATGACTAAACCAATGAAGTCTCGCCTCTCGAAGTTTGTCTCCAATGTTGGTCTCCCCCAGCTTGCTTCTGATCTCTTCATTTTTTATCTTATCCATTCTCATATGTCACACATCTATCTAACCATTCTCATCTCAGCGACTGCGAGTTTCTGCTCTTGTGCCTTTGTCGTCGGCCAACACTCTGCACCATAGAGAATCGCAGGCCTTCTAACAGATCTGTAGAACTTTCCCTTGAGCTTGAGAGGAACTTTCATATCGCACAGAACTTCTGAAGTTGCCCTCCACTTCTGCTAACCTCTCTGGATTCTAGACCTAACATCCTCATCAATACACCCGTCGCTTTGCAAAACAGATCCCAGATACTTGAAGTGCTCCTTCTTAACAACAACCTCACCTCCGAGATAATACAAATTCTAATCTATAAAAATAATAAAATTAAATTTTGATAAAAAAAATGTGATCTTGATCTCCAAAAATAAGACTTACTAGCAGATGACCCGCACCTTGTACGGGGATGTTGTGTATTTATTTATTAATTTATGTATGAATTTACTATAACAATTACAAATATTATCATATGCATACTTTAATTTAAAACGATGTTTATTTTTCGTATTATAAAACGACATAATTCTTGTATATCATAATATATATATAAATAAATTTTATTTATATGTTACTTTTTATACATACATAAACATATATTTAAATAATTGAGGAAGAATGACATAAGATAAGATGCATTATCACATTTTATTAAAAATTGATACAAATCTTTTGTTATTTAAATTAAATTGCGTAAACTAACTTATATAATAAAAATCAATAAGTTTAAATTAAAACTCAGATTAATATATTATAATATTAAAGATATAGATGATATTTAATGAGATAACTTGAAAACCAAATTATCTCGTATATATGTTATTGTTTTTTAAAAAATAATTAAATAAAATATTTAATAAAAATGTTAATGAATCATGATCTTAATAAAGAAACCTATATTTTTTTTCTAAAGCATAATCAATATGTAATATTAGTGATATATATGGTATATTGATATTTTAATATGATATGATAGTTTAAAAAATATATTTAATATATTATTTTAATGTAATGAGTATTTTTTCTCATATATAGTGGTAGAATTTGCTACCATTGATGATTTAAAAAATTACCATAATAAAATTACGAAAAATAAACTATAGTTAATATGATATTTAATTAAATGGGTAAAATATTATGATTATGATTTATACATGACAAAAGAAATTTTTTAAAATAAATTTTATGTTGTATATATGTATTAATTAAATGTGTATAATGATAAGATAGAGATTTTAAAAATGGATAGAATTATTAAATAAACAACTCAAATTATAAGATAGAACTAATATCTTAATTAAGTATGTATAAGATTATGATAAAATCAAGATTTAGTAAGATAGATTTTTAAATAAGGGGGGTGATGTGGCGCAATATGATGGCACAATTTGCTTCCGCTTTAATATATGGTAAATAGTAAATAGATTAGATAGATAGATAGATATTATGAGACATAATGAGTAGTTTTTATTATTAAAAAAAGGCAACAAATTGTTAAGGCGGGGTGAGTAGATCCAATTAGGCCGATAATTACTTGGATTATTGGACCGGGCCCATTGTGAGATAGATCGATAAAACGAATTTAAATTTGCAAGTTTAAAACTCCCTCTTTGGATTATCACCATTTACGAGGCATGCAAAGAACAATTCAAATAGACCTAGGTCCGGTTTCGAATCAGTAGAGCCGGAAGCAGTGACGGACGCAGAACGAAATGAAAGGGGGTACACTTTTTCTAGGAGATTCGATAAATCAAGAATAACCGATAAATTTTAGTTATGCAACACTTTTAAATAGTAAAAGATAGTTACTTTATAATCAAATAAAATTGTATTATGTATGACATCTAATGTATGCTAAAAAAGGATAATCTATAGAAAAAAAATTGGAGAGACATACATTAAATGTGAATAAAAAACAAAATGATGCTATGGGGAATTGAACTTTGGTGGGATGAAAATAAAATTGAACCATAAACCATCTAGACTAGTTGAATTATTTCATGTCATATTGATGTAAATTAATTAAAAATATATTCATATTTTACCTAAAATTCACTATATATACCGGTAATAAACCCGACGGAGGGGGGGCACGGGCCCACGCATGCCCCCCCGGTGTCCGTCTATGGCTGGAACCATAACTGTTGGTGTGGTTCACAGGCAGTTCAGCTTCGTCCAACCTTGAAGCCGATGGTTTTCCCTAACCGGTGGTTCCTCATTTTTCGAAAAAGAAGGTATAGATTAGGCTAATATTATAGAGAAAAGTCAAATCAAGTTCTACATGTTTGTATCTAGAAACCAAAACCAAATTTATACGTAAAGAGGTCAAATATATCTGACTTAAATACAATTTGTTTTATACAAAAAAACAATAGGCAAGTTTCATATTTATCTTTATCCGTTTTGGAACTGGTGAAACCAGCCTTGGAACTTTCCGGAACCGATCGAGGACCCGTTCAATTCTGGTTCTATGTTTCGTGTAACCTAGAACCGCTAATTTCGATACCGAACTCACTGTTGATTTCATATACCGAACCGCTAATTTCATGTACGGCTCAAATCATGTGTAGCCCCCCGTACTTTCACAAAATTGTCACTTAGACACCTCATCTTTGAATTGACCCTATTGAACACTCGAACTTATGATTTTATACCCATTGAACACCTAACACGCCAGCTTGTAATACACATTATTCCGCATTTTTTTACTTAATCCACGTAAGCAATTTAAAAAAAAAAAAACAGTAAACACTAAACTCAAAATCAGTTTATCAAAAAAAAAAAAATCTCAAAATCCCAAATGGAAATTCGCCGTTCTCCGTCACCTCCTTCAATCCCCATGGAAATTCGCCGGCGATCAAAATCGGGCTCCGGCGAACCTCTCCGGCAACTCCGGGCGGCCAAGGCGTCGGACACCCTGCCCCTACCGCTCCACCTGACGAATTCCGTCTTCATCCTGCTCTTCTTCTCGGTGGCCTACTTCCTCCTCCTCCGGTGGGGCGAGAAGATCCGCGCGCAACTCCACCCCCATCCGCCTCGTCTCCTCCTCGGAGCCGGCCGCCCCCGTCGCCTTCTCCGCCTCCGTCATCTACCTCCTGGGCTTCTTCGGCATCAGCTTCGTCCAGCCCAAGCCCTCTCCGCCGGAGAACCAGACCGTCGACACTCCCGTCGACCGATTCATCATCCAAGAGTCCCCGATCGCCGCCCGCATTTCCCCGTCACCCCGATCCCAACCCCCCACCACCCTCAGACGAAGACGATGAGATCCAAGCAGGCGTCGACGAGGGAGGTGACCTCGGAAGAGGAGAGAGGCTTTCTAGAGGCTTCGAGGAGTTGATGGAGATGCTCCACACCGGCCATCCGCTCCTTGGTGTCCTTGGTCCGGACGAGCTCGAGCGCCTCCTCCATTGATGGAGAGCTCGGAGGGGGATTAGGGTTTTAGATTTGGGATCTGTGGAGGAGCAGGTCAAGGGTCGTGGGATTTGAGAAATTTGGCCTTAAAATTTTTTTTTTTTAAGTTGCTTATTTGGCTAGATCAAGAGGGATGACGTGGATTAAGTAAAAAAACATGTAATGATGTGTATTACAAGCTGGCACGAGAGGTGTTTAATGGGTACAAAATCATAAGTTCGAGTGTTCAATAGGATCAACTCAAAGGTGGGGTGTATAAGTGACAATTTTTGTAAAAGTACAAGGGGCTACGTATCATTTGAGCCCTTCATATACAAGTATACTAATTGTACCATATTCTACTTTATAGTTTGTAGTTTCAAGTTTTATTTTACCGCCTTCAACTCAAGGGGTATCAGAAATTTCAATTAATCCCATAACTTCTATAGTCCTACATGTATAATGGATCATATCAAATCATGTATTCTTTTAGGAGTTTGAATGTTGGGTTAACAAATGTTATATGAGAATATAATGTAGGTAAAAGTGTATCCTGAAGTATTAAAATTATATTTATAAAGCATGAAGAGTGCATTCTTAAATAGAATTGTTATGATATATACATTATAAAACATCAAATGTGTATCGTAAAGTGTCAAAAGTGCAATAATAACTTCAATGCACTTTTAATATGAACCGTAGATGCAGTGCATTCAACAAATAGGAATGCACCTCATATAACACATGACTTGTATGTTAGACATGATTCACGCTCATTCTTATATATTTGGTTTCCAACCACAAAAATATAAACGGGGTGAAAATGAAACTAGTTTAATTATATGTCATTATATATTGGTAAAAAGTTATCTTAATTTGAGACTTTAATATTTATGTGTCTAGTAAAGGAGAAAGTGAATAATTATATCACTTTATGGTAAATGGGTGTGCCTCCTCAAGTGTGGAAAGAAGTGAATTCTACTCAAGCTTCGTGGTCTATATATTATGAATTCATCAGACTATATATGTTTGTTTTCTTCATTTCATTCCATTTACATTAACCTTTGTTTTTGAAAACCAACCGGGCCCGTTTCCAAATTAGACTCACTGACATCACCAACAAATTAAGTGAACAACAATAATATGATACATGTAAAAATATCTTAGGGAAATTCCGCCCGGTAACCACGAGGTTTTGCAAATTCCACGTGGTGCCCAAAGTTTTTCGGTATTCCGCATAGTAACCACGAGGTTTTGCAAATTCCTCGTGGTAACCTTGGCCTTTTATAAAAAGTTAAAATTATATGAATACTTACCTGTACTTTCTAATTAATTACACAAATCACCCTATTTTTAGTTTTTTTTAAAAAACTATCTACTAATCTATTTTTATAAAACATCTAAATTTATAATTTTAGTATTATATATATTTTTTATTTTCTCTTTTCCCATGACACTATATATTATTATTCTACAAAATCTTCTATTTTTTATTATTATAAAAAGAACCACATCTTTCAAATTTGTATAAAAAAGCAGTTCCTTTTTCAAATCAAAAAAAAAATCACACCTAATTAAAAAAAAACTACGAATTCTTATTAACAAAATATAAACTTGAACTTTATTAATAGTTGATCTTTTAAGGGGGTAGTTTTTAAAAGTGGGTGCACTAGTTCAAGTAATTTATTTTTAAAATATAATAAAATTGTTTTTTCTAAACATAATGTACATATATAACGACATTAAAAATGTGTAAAAATTATAGGATTTTTATGACATGTACAACTCTAGGAATTTTTTTATTTATAATAAATTAACATTTAAAAATAATAAAGATTATATATTGACTAATACTTTTCATTAGGTATATTAAGAAAACAGATTTGATAGTTTTGTTGAAAAAATCTATTTAAATGATATTTCTCATTAGGTATAAGAAATTAGTTTGTTTATTTATTTTTTCAACAAACCTATCAAATCTATTTTGATTTTTTAATATAAATTTGAAAATTGTGATTCTTTTTTTTAGTAATAAACAATGGAAGATTTTGTAAAATAATAATATATAGTGTCATGTAAAAAGAGTAAATAAAATATATATTTATAATGCTATAATTATAAAGTTAGTTGTTTTATAAAAATAGATTAGATATTTAAAAAAACTAAAGATAGGGTGATTTGTGTAATTAAGTAGAAAGTATGGGTAAGTTTTTATATAATTTTAACTTTTTATAATAGGCAAGGTTACCACGCGGAATTTGCAAAACCTCGTGGTTACCATGCGGAATACCGAAAAACTTTGGGCACCACGCGGAATTTACAAAACCTCGTGGTTACCGGGCGGAATTTCCCAATATCTTATCTATACTATATATTAAAGCCGGAGAATTTCGAGCCTCCACGTTAATTCAGGTCCCGCTTGATTTTAATTTATTTTTTTTCAACTCAAATAGATAATAACAACCCTATATATCTTTTTATTTTCCTTAATTATCTAAGTTTCAACTTTAAAGATAAAGCCATATTATCTATCTTTAATGTTATATTGCTTAAATAATTATCTTCAACTTTCTTCTATAGAAGATACCCAATATGTGTTCACGTATATCATTGATTGATTTCCTTCTACGTTATAAGGTACTCATAGTATCACGTACAAATGTACAGTAGGACTCAATAAAACAAGTATCACGTACAATACGTAAACAATAATATTTAATTTCTATGACTTCATTGTCCAACATTAGATAAGAATTAATTGTGGTAAACTATAGGTATTTTATATTTTTAATGTAAAAGATATATTTTTATCTTGAAAAGGGGTTTTTAAGATTAGATTAAAATGTTATCTATTTATCTTGATCGTCCAACGTGGTTTTTAAGTTTTTTAATACAAAATATAATTTATATTGTAATAAGAATTAACTTTTCAAATTTTAATTTAGATATTTCTATAATTGAATCGAATATCTTGATTGTTGAAAATATATTATATATTAATAAGATATTTTTTTGGTTTATTCACGCATATAGAGGCGAAAAATTATTCATTAAATATTATGAATAAAACAACTACATGTTTAATTTGATTATATCAAGTTGGTGATTAGCATACTAAAATATAAGTATATATGATTTGCAAAATAATGTATATTATTGACTATAAAATATAAGTGCATGATTTGCATAGTAATATTCTTAATCAATTATATAACAATTAAAGACTTCTAATATGCGATGAATTTAAATTATGTCAAATTTTTTATTATACGATATTACACTACGATTCTATTTATGATATATTCAAAAAATTACAAAAACACGAGTCGTGCATGGCACGACGGGTACAACTAGTTAGTATATTATCCTCGATTGATCTTCCGGTTTTAATGTAAGAACACGGTCCACCATGAGAGAAAAGGTACGAATATTTAAACCTAAATCACATCATGATAAAAATGCAATCTTGACCTATGAGTAAATGGGTTTTTATTATACAATCTTTTGGTAATCTATGTAGGTTTTGGACTCTCCTTTATTTGGACGGCATTTGCAATTTGAACGTGTCATCCTCCTATTCTCATAGTTATGTGGTGGACTGCAAAAGCTTAAATTTAGGGGTCAACAAGTAATTAGGTATTGCCATTTGTTTGACTTAGTGTTCCCTTTGTCCGCTTCCTTTAGAGCTAGAGCTTCTATAGATGATATCTATCTTAGAAATCCTGTCTAGTGTTAAATTGTTCGTTGTTTCTCTTCCTTTTTCTTTTTGGTCCTTGGTGGGGTTGGAAAAAAAATATCTAACGAAGATCATCCATGTGCAATGTAGCTAGAGCTTCTCATTCATAGTTATATTAAGTAATATATCTTGTTTAGAACAATACGTACACGTTAGAACTTCCTTCGTATATAGTGGTAAAACAATAAGATATGAAATTATTCATGGTTGATTACAACATAACTTTCCATTCTTTTTCCTGTTCGCTAAAGTCTAAAGACTGGATTATTTTATCTCCTTATCTTATGGGTGCGCTCTTACGTGGTGTTAAAATGATGGAAATCCCACCGTAAAAACAAAAGGTAAATTAGCTATAGACAGCGGAGACAAAGTTTTCTATACTGTCTATAGTATAAAGCGGAGACAAAGTCTTCACAAAAAATTGCGCCACGTGTCATATCTCTGATAAAATAATCAACCGGGTTCTTGCATATATAAAAAAAAAACGCTAATCACAATAAAAAGATAAATATATATGCATGATTTGATAATTTTAAAGAACATATAGGAAGATATCTATAGAAAGATATAATTTAAGATATAACACCTAGGAAGATCTATCATCTATAGGAATATCTATCTAATATATACATATATGTATATTATTATTTAATAAAACATGATCTTTATCGTAAAAAAAAGGAAATATAGATATAATTTAATTATTTATTTTTTAAAATTCGGACTTTTTCAAAATTATAAAAAAAAAACAAAAACTCATAATTGTATTTTCCAATTTTGTCTTGATCTTTATTAAATAATAATATTTACTAAATCATATTTATATTAAATTGGGTTTATAATCATATTAGGCCTAAAACATACGCAGCCCCCTAAACTTGCACACATTAGTCATTTTAGCACCTCAATTCTTCGGGTATTCACTTTGACACCTGAACTCAACATTTTGTGACCGATCAGACACTTAGACGCTGACATGGCAAAAAAAAAATTGCCACGAGAGTGCCATGTCATATGCCACATCATTATTTAGATAAATAAAAAAAAATAAAAAAACCCTAACTAAAAAAAAACTCAAAAACAACCCCAATTTCCCCCCAATTTCCACCTTCATGCCTCCAATGGCGTCCTCGCAATCCCTAGATCCCAAATCCGGCTACTCCTCATCCACAAAAATCTACCACAGCCTCCACCCCGCCGTCCCTCTCCCGCCGGAATCCTCTCCTCTCTCCATCTCCGTCGTCATCCTCTCCTTCCTCCACTCCTCCGCCGGGGCCGCCTCCCTCAACTCCATCCCCGCCTTCACCGACGCCGGCGACTCTCTCTCTCTCCTCCCTCTTCTTCCGGCAGGTTCGCTCCCTCTCCGCCGCCCTCCGCCTCGGGATCGGCGGTTTCCCTCCGATCGGAAAAGGCCACATTGTGCTCGTCCTCTCGCCTTCCTCCCTCAAAATCCCCGTCCTCTAGTTCTCCCTCCTCTCGATGGGCGCAGTCGTCTCCCCCGCCAGCCCGCTCCTCTCCGACTCCAAGCTCTCTCACATCGT
Organism: Polygonum maritimum; assembly: GCA_963924305.1. NCBI lineage: Eukaryota > Viridiplantae > Streptophyta > Magnoliopsida > Caryophyllales > Polygonaceae > Polygonum > Polygonum maritimum. The sequence goes on along the minus strand of OZ002737.1, from coordinate 14,074,591 downwards.
CCGCCTCGCGAAACCGAAACTCGCATTCGCCGCCTCCTCGTTCTCCCCTCGCCGCCTCGCTCCCCTCCCGACCGTCACTGTCGACTCGCCCGAGTTCAACTCGCTCCTCACGACTCACCGCGACGACTCGCACCGGGTCGTGGTCTCGGCGATCCTCTACTCCTCGGGAACCACGGGGAAGATGAAAGGCGCGGAGATGACGCATCGTAACCTAATCGCTCTAATCAGCGGCCTCTACCACACGCGGCCGGATCGGGATCCGGACTCGCCGTCGATCCTCCATGCCCCCATTTCCCCCACCGGATCCCTCTCGTTCACCTCCTCCGGCCAACTCCTCCTCCGCCGGCGTCGTCATCCTCTCCATCGGAGGCCAGTATGCCTCCACCAATTTCCCTAAAAATAAACTTTCGCCTGTTTTGGGGTTTTTTTTTTTGTGTTTTTGTGTTTTTTCTTTTAACTAGGTTTTTTTTTTTTTGATTTATTTAAATAATGATGTGGCGTATGACATGGCACTCTCGTGACAATTTTTTTTGCCATGTCAGCGTCCAAGTGTCTGATCGGTCACAAAACGTTGAGTTCAGGTGTCAAAGTGAATACCCGAGGAATTGAGGTGTTAAAATGACTAATGTGTGCAAGTTCAGGGGGTTGCGTATGTTTTAGGCCAATCATATTACCCGTACATGGTACGGGGATTAAATTAGTTGTATAATTAAATATATCATTCCATAAGTAACCACGTGATTTAATTTTGGGTTAGAATCTAATTAGATTTGTATGGTAGACTTAAATGCACACGATCCCTAGATTATTAATTCGCCGAAACGGATTTCAGTGTAGGTTCATCTACTAGAGTTTCCGAGCTTGTCAGCTTCGTTACCCAAAGTGGTTTTAAGTTAGAACTTTATTATGTTTGTATGGTAGACCTATTATCTACATGACTCCTAGATTACTGGTTTTTGTTCGTTGAAGGTCTATAAAACAACGACGCAAATCTTCTGCTTCAAAAGTGTGTTTTGAAAGTGTTCCTTTAAAGTATTAATTAAATTTGATTTGTCTAATTTTTAAAATATTTTTTTAGCTTTATTTCCTTATTCAGTGGACCCATCAGATTATATAAAAACACTTTTGAAACATAATTTTGAAACATAATTTATAATGGATGGCATTATTATTGTTTAAGTGCATGTTTGGAGTGAAGCATAATAGACGGTTCTGGGCGATTGTCCAGTTGCATCTTAAGTAGTGAGAAAGAATCCATTTTGGCTATAGATACTATGCACTTATTAGATGCCATATACTACGGAGTACAAGATTTCTGAATTGAAAGGCCTCATAGTCAGTGGCGGAACCAGAAAACTGTTTTAGAGGGGGCTAAATATAAAAAATACTGAAATTACATGCATTTTTCTGGGCGGATTAACACTAGATACACTCGGAACACTTGATGGATCGGTCAGGATCGGTATCGAGGTTTGACTATATATCTAATCATTAATATTCAAATCATTTACAGGTCTATTACCTAGTTCATGAAATTGATCGATAAGATAAAAAAGTTGAGAATGACAATAAGTATTGTAATCGATTTGGATAAAGGATGGAAGTTCAAATGATTGTCAAGCCCAAATTCCCATTTCAAAGTCTAACTCTCCACCTTTATGTCATGTAAGCAAATTTTTTTTAAATGCTAAGAACTGTACTTAAAGAAAACAGAAATTTAACACTAGATTTGTGGTTAAAACAAGAGAAGAATGGAGTTTTCTTGCAAGAGAAAACAGAAATTCAACACTAGGATGGTAGGATTAGCTAGCTTTTGCTATTCAATAACAAAAAAAAATATTAAAATTAAAATCCCAGTGGGGGCTGGGCATAGGCTGGTTCCGCCAGTGCTCATAGTCCTCGACTTAATCATAAAGAGGGCATTAGCAAACAGCTTTCCTTCGTTCTTTTTGCCCTTTTTTGTAAGATGGGTAGGTAAAGTTCCCTCGTCAAATTGTTTGGTCTACTTTTTGTTCCAGATATAAAAGGACTTACAAATACACACTCCATTCAACACTATGTTTTGTCTTGCCTTGGGTTTTTTCCCCTCCTTCATGCATTTGGTGGAGTTTCACTTTGAGTCTCTACTCTCTAGTGTAGGCAATTATCACATCACAAAAGGGTGTTCGGTTACGAAGGTGAAATAAATTTGAGACATCCATTTTTTATTTTGAACGGCAAGTACTACTTGACCTCGTTGAGACGTCCAATTCTTCTTTTTTTAAACGGTAAGTACTACTTGAACTCATGCAAAGCAGCCAGTAAGGATGAGAATTGATTAATTCTAAAAAGACTGGGAAACCGCCTTTCATGGAGTTTTAAATGATGACCTCAGGATGAGAATTCTAAAAAGAATGTGGCTTTGGCACGATAGCTTCGATTCTTGATCTCATGACACACCATAGCTCAGAGTATTATAAACTGGGTGGCTTGGATCGTCACTATGGCTCGAGTTCATGTCATGGGACCCTTCCCTTGACCATGTCTTCCTCAACGCTCATAACTTCTTCGGTCTCAGTTGGAGACATGATCGCATCACTATATTCAATCAGTTTTTTTAACATACTTTATGTTAGAGCTAGAAATCAACCAAGCTAGATTGGTGACCCCTTAGCCTAGATCGGGCGTGAATTAAGCAATATGAACTTAAGAATCGGTAGAGAAGAATGCGAAAATTGTATTGAACTCGTATGTATTCGATTATGTGTCTTGTGTACTAATGTCGATGTCCAATGCACGACCCCCTTTATGTATTTAGGGGTCCTAAAGATATGCCGTTACAAGATAGACTAGATAGATACACGTTTGCTAGATTGATTATTCCTAGATGCGATATAATTGCCGTTTCATAAGATAGAAATAGAGCTTATAAGATAGAATGCAATTCTATCTTATATTGGACGAACGAATTGGCTTATATCGGCACCCATTATTCGGGCACCCTTCTAGAAACACGCCGTTGGGCCTTGTAAACGTCTCGCAAGCTGCTCTAGTTCGCGTCGTGGGCTCTTAGACCTGCAGGGCCCAACACTTTAAGACTATTAATCTTAGATCTTAAAATGTTAAAAGAAAATTGATAAACATAGTAAAAGCATTTTAAATAGTCCACCTATGTAATATGATTTTACAAATACTTTTTATTTTAACATTTCAATCCATACCTTGGATCTACCATTGATCTTCATTAAGCATTATTGCAGGATACAACTTGTTAGGTCTATTTCTCTTCTTATTCGCTTGCATGATCTAAAAGTGGCTGCCTGAAACTTAATAAGATCGCAATGTCCTTGTCACCGAGTAGTTCATTTATAGTGCTTGGCTCACACTAAGAAGCAAGAAGCGATGTTTTAGGCACATGTGGACAAATCCAGTGGGCCACTTTTCTCTTCTCCATTAAGGAAAAAGTGATCTCCTTTGACCAAAGACGATGGAACACTCATAATTAACTACGTTTCTGAAAAAAGTGACGATCGAAATTGAGGTATCTTTATTGTTTAAACCAGTTAAATTATTCTCAATCAGCTAGATTCGCCAAATTATTCCCAACTAGAGGTGGAATGGTATGATTTTATCTCACCACTTAAGTAGAATTATTCATTTATTCTAGGTGGAAAGATAATCAATTCACACTTGTAAATAGTTTAATTGTATTCGATGACGGTATATAGAGGTCACCGATTCAGTTTTTATGGACGGTGTTCTCAACCAAAAAATAATAATTTATTTATATTCAATCTATAATTTCGATTATTAAGTCATTTCTAAAAGTGCACGAGGTATCACTTCCTTTAAAATAAATATATTCACTAATACGGTAAAGGTCTTGTTATAAGTTAAAAAAAAACCCATAGACTATACATTAAGTTAAGAAATCAGCACACAAGTTCATAACAAAACATAGTCTTTGGACATCTAGTCAAAACGGTTAAGCCTCTAAGGGTAGTACCCAGAGGTCACCGGTTCAACTCTCGTGGGCAGTGCGCTCAACTAAAAAAAAGAGTTCATAACAAAACACATGTTTTACATTTGAAGAATTATGAATAAAAGTAATGTAACCTGCAGTGGCGTTTGGTACACAATTGTATATGTAAACTTGATACATATATAAACCCATTACGATTTCAATTTAACAAGGCTTATTCAACTAATCTATTGAAAGTCTAAGATCAATTACATTTTCTCATCAAGTTAATGAATAATACACAATATTTTGGTTACAAGATCGCACATAGCAACCTTGATTAATTTTGGAGTTTAGCAAACTCTAATCTTTTCTTCCCTTGGAGCTTATTAGTAACGTAGTGCTTGCTATACTCCCCATGGTTGTACCTCCTAAACTTGCAAGGATTTTCACCATCCACAAGCTCGCCAATCGGACCGAGCTCAGAATCGTAGCTTGGCGCATAAAACGTGACAATTGAAAGCCGATCCTTGTCCTTGTGGGTCACTGCTCTATGCTCCACGCTCTTGTATTTCCCATTTGTCAAGACCTGCATTTTAATCATCCCATGTCATGATCGAATGTATACCAAGACAAGGAGGCATTGCTTGTCGCGCTTATCATATTGAGTTACTATATGCGCAAGCGATAACGACTTAAAATGTGTTTACCTCCATTGTATCTCCTATGTTGATCACTAGGGCGTTCGGTATGGGCTCGACAGAGACCCATTGACCATCTTTGAGTACTTGAAGCCCCACAGCCTTGCCCTGTTGCAAAACCGTGATCCCACTTCCATCTGAATGGGGGCTTAGCCCCAAAACCTCGTCGGCTCGTGGGCATGGCGGGTAGTAGTTCATCCTCACGGCTTGAACAGAATAGCCAAAAATCTCCTCAAATATGTCACTTTTCAACCCCAAGCTCAAAGCTATGCCTTCCAATATCTTCTTGCACATCTTCCTTATCTCTTTGGAATAGCCCTCAATCACCTCACTATAAGACATTTGATACATGTTAATAAAGACAAGATGGTCGCATACATCTCCTATCCGTTTACGTTTCCGTTGCTGCAAAAACCAAACGGGCCCTAACTTCTACCAATTAAAACAATATAAAGCAAATGTCCAAAGTAAAGTTTGGGAGCATGTCATGCAATAGGTGAAGGACATACACTAGTGTGATTAGAACAAATAAAAATCATTACTTAACAACCCTATAATTCATTTGTGGAATTAGTATGACCTGAAATCTTCAGGGTTGGTGGGCCAAAGCTTGGGGATTCTTGCAGATTTGGGCTCAATCGCAAGAGCAAACATGTTACACCAATCAAGCTTTTGATCCTCAGAGAAGATGAACGCTTGACCGTAGCCCTGAACAGTTCCGGGCAACATGGGATACCTCTGTTTTTCTTCAAGAGGCAGCATGAAGAACTCCATGCCTACCTTCTCCATACTCTCGATCAAGCTTGCATCCACGCCATGATTTATCACCTGATCGATCGAGCACAGAAGAGCTAGTGTTCATAAAGATTCTGATCTCAAGTTATGCAGAAAGCAATACTATATAAAATCGATCAAAAAGATGGAGGATTAACCTGGAAAAATCCCCAATCCTTGCAGGCGGAGGCGAGCTTCGAGATCTCGAGCCGCGATTCGTGTTCATCGGCAGTGAAAATCTTGGAGAGATCGACGACCGGAATGCCGGAGGAAAGAAGAGTGGGTGAGGGATTGAGAGAAGGCCTCTCAGTGGCGTCCCTGATGAATCGGTCAGGGATGATGGGTTTGGCGTTTCGAGCGAGTTCTTGGACGTCGTCGACGCGTCCGACCTCGGTGGCAGCCGAGATTGAGAGAGGGGCCGGGGCCATTGGAACAGGGGAAATTAAGCTAATAAGGTGGATTGGTGGTGTTATGAAACTTGTTAAGGAGGTTTAATTTGTGTTTGGTCGTTTTGTGCATGTATGTAGTGTATGATAAGTGGGTTTATAAAGGCGGCCGGAGAAGGAATGAATTGGGAGGTTGGTATGATGAGAATTGACAAATGATGGATGGAGTAGAATGGTGGATGACAAACGTTGATTGGGGGTTGATTTAGTAGTAGGGGACCTCTTTCCCACGTTACTACACTTTTTGAATTAAGCTTGGCCATTCATGATTCATGCAACTTTTTTGTGCTTGTTTGGTTGGGTAGTGACTTTTGATCACACTCATATAATAGCTCCAATTTAGACTTGTGAGAAAATGTTGTTTTTAGTTTACAATGCATAAATATAAACAAAGATCTTTTCGGTCAATTTGTTGATATATATATATATATATAAGTTTGGAAACTCTATGTTGAAATTGAAAATTCATTTCATCAAAGATCCTTGAGACATAGCTTAAGAATCCCACTTTTAAAAATTAACATCTAAAGGAATATCCTTTAATAAACACACTCAAACTAATAAATATTGTCTACAACAAGGTTGTTATCTTATGTCCTTAGTTGACATAAAATAGTATAATCGTTACAAAAAGAAATATTATCGTCAATCGTTGATTTTATAAAACTGAAGTTGTAAATCAAAAAGCGGGTTTACTAGAACTTACTGATCAATACGTACACCAAGGGATTAACTGTTGAACAAGCTCATCCAAAAATACACCAAGGACTTAACTATTGAACCAGGTACCCAAATGCATATATACCATACTATTATTCATTTAGTTAATGTGTTTATAAGATAAAACCAAGAACTAAATTTACTAGTTACAAGTACGCGCTCAAAATCCCTAAGTAAAATTCAAACAAAACCCATGCTATACAAATAAATGCTTACAAAACTACAGATGTGTATCAGTGTATGTGAGGACTAAGGAGATCGAATCTGATGATGATATATAGGGTAATAGGGAATCAAAGTACAAGTTGTGGGGGAGGAGGAGGAATGGGGAGTTGCATGGTGGCAGACTGAATGAGTGGTGGTGGTGATGCTAATCCTGAAAAGTGGGTTTGCTAGGACTACTGATTACTAATTTCAGATTCTGCCTCTTCTTTGTTTGTTCGTCTTGTACGTTCGGTGGAATTCTAATGTTACGTTGTTGTTGTTTTCTATGGACCAATTTCTTGCAAAAGGGCCATAAGTAGAGATGACCAGGAACAACCCAGAGGCCACAAGTGTAGGTTAGTAATTAGTATGTCACCTTCCATCATCACGCCAATAAGAAATTGAAAAAGGATGATTGAGTTAGGCACGGCCAAAGTCTATTTTCAGGTGCCGTGGTTTTTCTCAAAAAAACAAAATGCTTCATCTGGTATAAAATAGTCGTCAAAATAGCATTTACACATATATTAATAAAGAATTATTTTTTTATAAAATTTGTTTTTTTCCTATTGTCGATATAAAATTGGTTTTTTTATACTAGTGCATCTCGCATGAGATAATTTATTTATTTTCACAAGGATCAAGTAGAAGAAATTAAAAAATATCTATAAGGAGAGTATTAGAATATTAACGCTAAAGTAGGTATAGGAAAAAGATATTGCAGGGCAAAGTAATTAATTAAATGAATATATGTTTTCGGAAATGATTGTTATGTCGTAGAATATTTATTATCATAATTAAACAAACCAATTTGATTATGCTGCAAAGTCATATTTTTTTTTGGTTGAATGATGCAAGTCATATTTTGGAGTTTGTTTGGTACCGTCAATGTATTCTTTTTGAACCGGAGTACTTCTTGTAGGAAGAGAATGGAGATCAATAGATTTAGTGCCGTTTGGTTGCTCCGGCTGAAACCAAAAGGGAAACGAAGTGAAAAGGTGAAGGGAATGAAAAAGAAATCCATTGCTATCCAAAAATGTTTGGAGACAAACATCACCAGTAAGAGATTGAAAAAAAAGAATCTCAAATCAAAAAATTAGGTTTTTCACTTTGCTGCAATTTTTCATCAAAATTCAACCCAATAATTTGGGGAAATCCGTTCTCCCTCCTCGTCTCGATCGAGACTACTTGTACCACTCCTCTTCCGCCGTCAATCGCTTCTGCAATTTCGCCTCCTCCTACTCCCACCATCCGATTCCCGCCGACTACGCCCTCCTCACTAGGGCTGGGCACCAGGACCGGGACCGGGAACGTGCAAAAGCATGGACCGGGGACCCGTCCGGTCCAGTCCGGTTTGGACCGGATTGTTATTTTTATAATTAAAGAAATTATATATGATTAATGAAAAGTATAATATTATTAAGTATATAATATAAATATGAAATTTATATATTAAAAATACACAATATAACATTAAATAAAAATCCGGTCCGGACCGGGACCGGCAACTCCCATTTTGATTGCTCCTGCTAGTACACTCTTCACCGAGGAGCTCTTGGCCCGGAGGCTTCGCGAGCCTCCGTGTACGCTCGTCGATTGCTCCTGCTAGTACACTCCTTCCGCCATAGATCAATACCTAATCCAACGCCGCCATCACCACCACCACCAGATGGCTCAGTAAAAATCCCCGGCCTACTCACCTGTCTGTCCGAGTGCGAGTACTTCCGGGATGAGCAATCGTCGCAATTCCTCCCGGCCTTGTGTGGATTTGGACCTGAGCTCTATCAATCTGATGAGCCTGAGAGGCAGCGTGGTCGCCTATGCGCAGGACCAGAACGGATGTATTGTATAGAGAATGAAAGAGGGAAAGGAATGACACTTCTCATTTTTCTGAAGGGAAACAATTTGGGGGTTATTTCCCTCATTGACCTGAATGATAAAACCCAAAAATGTACAACCAAACAACTCTGAAGGGAAACAAAGTACTCATTCCGTCCACGCTCACCACATTTTATTTTTATTACAAATAGACTATTCATTATACGCTTGTCGCATCAGCTCATTGGTTGAGCACTCATGGTAGTACCATGAGGTCTCGGGTTCGAGACTCCAGGGCGGCGGTTTGCTCTATTTCCTTTAAAGCTGGTTAGTAACCAGTTCTCATCCCTTGTGGATGCTCTAGGCGAGCCCAAGTTGTACTTGCGGCGACCCTAATCCTTTCCTTATCAAAAAAAATAGTGCCCTTTAACAAGATAATTAAAATAATGATATGAAAAAACATACGTCAACTCCAATTAAATACATAGTTAAATTATAATCTATAAACATAAAAATATATCCTACAAATCTTAGAAGTATTCAATCCTTATACAAATATTATAATTCTACAAATCTTTAATCGATTAAAAGAATATATTATAATATAATTTTTTATCTTTAAAATAAATCCCATAAGAAACAAAGTAAATAAAATAATACAAATTTTATATCAAACTATTATTTTGAATAACTTTATATAAAATTTAAACTAAGTTTTTATTTTGAAGGTACGAGACTAATACTAGTTTACTCCTAAGGCGATGTAGTAGTGTTCATGAAGACTAGTAACATCAACCTCCTTTAAGGACAAAATCCAAAGTCCCTCAAACTCTTGTAGCACGTAAATTTCATCCCTAAGTACTTGTTTGAGCCAAAATTCTCCCAAAGGGAATATGGCCTAAATCGGGCCTGATCGTAGAGAATCACAAAGAAGACGAAAGACGTAAAAGCTCTTGAATTGTATTCGAAGTATGACTGAATGCGTAAAACAGCATAATCATGCCCTAGGGCTTACAATCGGTTTATATAGCGCCCTTTAGGATCAATCTATCTTATAGAAAAAGATAAGAAAATACAAGATTCTAGCTAATCGTGATCCTAACGAAATATCTTGAAGAGATCTATCTTATATCTTTAACTCTATCTTGTTTAACCGACTTCGATCCTCGCCGTCTCTCGCTGTGCTTTGAAGAAGTACTGAAGAAGTCTCGACCGGGTATCAATACTTCATCGAGAAAAATCTGGGCCCAACAATACCCCTAAATGCAGCGTTCGGATTTTGAAATCTTTTCAAATTTTGAATGGTGCATTTAAGTGATGTGACGTTGTGGTCAAGCTTGGGATTTCGGGATTTTGCAGACCTCTTAAAACTCTCTTTTCGCCTTCCTTATCCATCTCCGCCTTCAATTGCATTCGTCCTTCCCTCTTCTTCCTCTGCTCCTTGTTCTTCCGACGCTCAGGTACTGCTACTACCCTTTCTTGCTTCATTCTTGTTTTCCATGGCTCCAAGATCCCCCTTTACCTCTTCTAAAGCCCTTAGCGAGGAAGACCTTCTTCCTTGCACCATGACCCGAGATGAAATCGCCGAATGGGTCGAATTTGGGGGTTTCCCCATTGGCACCCGATTCCACGCTCCAACGATCGAAAAGATTGATTGGGTTCGCAAGGGCTGGGTCTGTTTCTTGGATTACCCCTTTACTTTAGGTCTGAAGTTCCCCTTCTCCGATTTCATTCGTGAGTTTATAAGTACCCTAAAGGTCTCCCCTTGTCAAATCCTTCCCACAACGTGGCGGACCCTTGCTCGAATCGACGAGCTTGCCACGGAACGTGGCCTTAAAATGTCGATGGGGGAACTCCTTCTTGCTTACAAAATCGTTCCACAAAGAGCCGGCCGAATTACTCTCCATGTTAGGGATGTAAAAAACCCTTTAATTCCCAAAACAAAAATGCCTTCCCGGAGCTTGCAAGCTCGCTTCTTCTTCATTGAGTTAGAATCTCTAAGGGGCTTAGATGAGGATGTATTATCGGTCTTTCGAGATGGATGGAACACGTCCCGTAAGGCTCTGGGCCTTTATTCGCTGTTATCCCCTGTTTGTTTTTTTTTTGCACTTGTGACTGATTTTCCTCTTTTCCTTTTTTTTTGCAGTACCGGTGGGAATCAATTCCAGGAGTTCGGATACAGGCGTTTGCCGGCGATTGTTGAAGGTCAAGGTCGAAAAACGTAAGCCGAAGAAGATCAAGCCCGAACCTGAAGAACCCGCTGAGGAGGTGGGGATATTGGACCCTGAAGACAAGACCGAAACAAGCGAAATTCCAACATCTTCTGATATGGCGAGTTCATCTGGAAAGAAATCAGGTCCGAACCCATTTATTCGAAATTTTGCATCTCTGAATTCTTTACTATATGCGGGTTACTAATCTTCTAGCACCGGGCAGGCGCTAAGATCGACATGTCCGCTGCTGGGATGGTGAAGAGCCTGAGATCCAGTGGAATCAAGGCTTTGGCATCCCCGACTCCTTCTACAGACTCAAAGAAATCTCAACCGCCGAAGCGCAAGAGGACTGACGAGACCCCATCCCCTGCCGCAAAGAAGAGAGAGCCGAAGGATCTCTTGAGTGTTTTCGGCGACAAGCTTTCCCCTAATATCAAAGCTGAGTTCCAATCGCTACCCCTTGATGCGGCCTTTAGCCGTGTGGGAACTACCCTTAGACTGGTAAGTCAATCTTCTCTATCGTATTTTATCAATACTTCTTCGATACCTTGTACTCAGCAGGCTGTGCTTGTTGCAGGCTTTTCAAGAACTCATGGCGACCAACTACCGTACTCATGAAGAGCTGTCGAAGCTGGAGGCCAATACCAAGAGTGCCAGAGACGTTGCCGCTGCTTCCGAGAGGAAGATCCGTAAGCTCCAATCGACCATCGACTCCTTGTCGATTCAGGTGGAGGACCTTCAAGCTGAGAAGGCCTCACTGGAGTCTTGGATGCACGAAGCGAAGAAGTCTGCTAAGCACTTCTCGGAGGTGGTGACCCAAGTGGCCGGGTATTATATGCTGAAGGCGCGGGTGGAACTTCTTCAAGACCAGGCAGAGGGAAGAGGAGAAAACTGGGTGTTGGCCGCAGAGCAAGAAGCCCTGGAAGAGTATTTTCTGTCCTGCAACCCTCCTCCAGGCCAAGAGTTCATCGAGACTGCCGAACAGGTGGCCGCGGACGAGGATTCAGAGAAAACCAAGGAGGCCGGGACCCCAGGTACTACCGCCGAGAATCCTGGTACTGAGGATGATGCTGTGACCATGGGCGGCGCGACAGATGCTAGAGATGAAGATGCTGGAGCCGAGGCTGAAGGGAAGACGAGCCCGAAAGACGAGTGACCACCCCTGCCTTCTTTTTACTCAAGCTTTATATCTTTCCGCCTGTCTCTAAACTTTCCAGTTGATTTAGACTTTCTTGATACTTTTTTGGCCATCGAGCCAGTACTACTCTAAATATTTTCGGCCATGGGCCGGAAAATATTTGACTTAATCGTTTTGACGCCCACTGTATGGCGCTTTTGACTATCTGTCTTGTGATGCGTTTTGTTATTATTTTGATTTGCGTTTGGTTGGCAATGTTTGGTAGTTTGGGATGCGTTAGTAGGTCAGCATCCGGGGAAAGCGTTATGTGACTTCTCCCCAGCGCATAATGTTTACGAAATAGACTTTCGGTTATTGCGCTTAGTTTACTGCAAAGGGCCGTGCATACTTGTTTGTGATTAGGCATCCTTTGGATCCATAAGGGTAGCGCCTTAGGATGTAATGTGTTCACGGCGTCCCGCGAATGTGGCCTTGGGTAACGGTGCTATAGCATTCCCCTTCCCGTACTAACCCAATGTGACTACATTGATTGGACTTAGATGGGGGGTAACCAACTTATGGGTTACTTCATCACGTTGTATGCGTGACGACATCGTCTTATTTAGACGGTACAACCATGCAAACGCTCAGTGGTTGATTCGAGTAAAACGCTTTTGGTCGCGCATAAGTTATGACCGTGAGGATGTTTTGTGCGAAATGACTTTGAGTTGTGGGAGAGTTGTGTTCTCGCGAAACATATCAAATCATTAACAAAAACAAACTCTAGATCGTATATAAAAAAAGAAGACAGTGTATCGACGTCGGGGGTGATGGCCCCAGAGTCTTTTATTGAAAAGAAATTAACTAGGTCCTAAAGAAGTCTCTAAAACTAGTGCTAAGGAAGGTACTAAAACTTTATCAAGAACAATTGAGTTTAGAAGTAATACTTCTTTAGGTGCGTTGCGTTCCAGCTTCGGGGGACTGCTTCTCCGTCCTTGGATTCCAACTGGTATGCTCCATTTCCTACTACCTTGATGATCTTATACGGCCCTTCCCAAGTTGGTCCCAATTTGCCGGCATTGGCCTCCGCGGTGTTCTGGAATACCTTGCGCAAGACCCAATCTCCCTCTTGGAAGCACTTGACGCGGACGTTCTTGTTGTAGCTCCTTGCGACCTGCTGCTGGTATTTCGAGATGCGCGCGTGTGCTACCTCTCTGAGCTCTTAGACCGTGTCTAGGTCAGCCTCCAATTCTTCTTTGCTACCTGCGGAAGTGGCAAGCCCGTATCGAGCGGTGGGCACCGTAACCTCGGCTGGTATAACGACTTCACAACCATGTACCAGGGAGAAAGGTGTTTGGCCGGTTGCGCCCTTGGGTGTAGTGCGGTCGGCCCACAGGACGAAAGGTAGCTCCTCTGCCCAATTTCCCTTGGCTTTTGCTAACCGTTTCTTCAAGTTGTTGATGATGACTTTAGTGCTTGCTTTGGCCTGTCCGTTAGCTTGAGGATATCTAGGTGTGGAGGTGACCAAGTCAATGTTCCAAGCCTTGCAAAAGTCGCGCATCCTTTTACTTATGAACTGGGAGCCGTTATCGCAAGTGATCTCTGCGGGCACTCCGAATCTGCTCAAGATGTTTCTTTTTATGAAGGAGATGACTTGCTTGTCTTTGATTTCTCGGAAGGCCTCTGCCTCGATCCACTTGGAGAAATAGTCCGTCATTGCCAGGAAGAAAACCTTCTGCCCCGTGGAGGGGGGTAGTTTCCCTACGATGTCCATTCCCCATCTCATGAAGGGCCAGGGAGTAATCGACGGGTGGAGGACTTCCGGTGGCTGGTGAGGTACTGGGGCATGGCGCTGGCATGCGTCGCAAGATTGGGCGTATTTGTTAGCGTCATGACGGATGGTGGGCCAATACCACCCCTGCCTGAGGATTTTATTAGCCAAGCTCCGACCCCCAGTGTGGTTACCGCAGTCCCCGCTGTGGACTTCCCTCATGACCTCTTCAGCGTGTTCTTCTTCTATGCAACGTTGAAGGAAACCCGCCGCGGATTTGTTGAATAGGATCCCATCAACGATAGCGAAACGCGTAGCTTTTGACCTCAGGGCTTTGGCGTCGTCTTTGTCCTTAGGGGCTTCTCCTTTGACGAGCCAATCGAGGTATGGTTTCGTCCAGCTGGCTTTGGTACTTTTTCTAGCCTCATCGGGGTCTTGATATTTCTTTGGTACCCCAGGCTCCGGGGGAGAATCCTTGCTCTGCGCCGCTGATGTCTCAACGAGGGCTGATCGCAGAAGGTGGACTAGCAGTACACTGCTGAATTCTCAGGGGTCCAAGGTTGATCCTAGCCCTGCTAGGGCATCGGCTGGAGCGTTTAGCTCACGAGGGATCTGCTCGAATTCAATTTGGTCGAACTTCTCGGATAATGTTTTGACTATCCCGAGGTAGCTGATCATCCTGTCGTCCTTAGCTTCAAAGACCCCCAAGATCTGGTTGATGATGAGCAGGGAATCGGCGCGTACCTTGATTCTCTTTATAGCCAAATCGGCAGCTAGTTCTAGGCCGAATATGAGTGCTTCGTACTCAGCTTCATTATCTGTTGCTTCGAAGTCGCACCTTACTGCTTGGGCTATTAGATCCCCCTTTGTCGACTTTAGAACAACCCCGAGTCTTGCTCCTCTTATGTTTGAGGCTCCGTCGGTGTGTAGTAGCCATTCTTCTTCTGTACCGTTGTTGGAGGTAGTTAAGACCTCTTCGGGTACTCCTTTTTCAGGGGTTGGGGTGAAGTCGGCAACGAAATCAGCCAGAACTTGTGATTTGATTGCTCTTCTGGGCTCGTATTTGATGTCATAACCGCTCAACTGGATCGCCCACTTCGCCATCCTTCCCGAGAATTCAGGCTTTTGCATGATTTGTCGGAGCGGGTAATTCGTCAGGACTACGATGGTGTGAGACTCGAAGTACGGCCGTAGTTTGTTCGAGCACATTACCACTGCCAATACTAACTTCTCCGTGGGGGAGTAGCGTGTTCCTGCTGGTACCATGGTTCTGCTTACGAAGTAGACAGGTACTTGTTGGCCTTCTTCCTCCTTAACGAGTACCCCGCTCAGGGCATTTTCTGATACCGCTATGTAGAGCTGTAAACTTCTTCAGGGACCGGTTTGGCCAACAACAAGGGGTTGGCGAAATATTTCTTTAGCTCTTCGAAGGCAGCTTCATGTTTTTCGGTCCACTGGAAACTCTTGTTCTTCTTTAGGACTTCGTAGAATAGCCGACACCTGTCCGAGGATTTGGAGATAAACCGGTTTAGTGCGGCTATTTTTCCGGCTAGCTTTTGTACATCTTTCACACTTCGGGGGGATCTCAGGGAGGCAATTGCTCGCACTTGGTCTGGGCTGGCCTCAATCCCCCGTTTAGTCACCACATGCCCCAGGAAAGTACCGGACTATACCCCGAAGATGCATTTTTGTGGATTTAGCTTCATGTTGTACTTCTCCAGGATTTTGAAGGTCTCTTCAAGGTGGCCCCTATGTAGGGATTTCTCTGTGCTCTTTACCACCATATCGTCAATGTATGCCTCCATAGTTTTACCAATCTGGTCCTTGAACATTCGGTTGACCAACCGCTGGTAGGTTGCGCCGGCGTTCCTAAGACCGAGTGGCATCACTCGGTAGCAGTAGGTGCCTTGTCCTGTGATGAAGGAGGTCTTTTCTTGGTCTTTGGGCTCCATTTGGATCTGGTGGTAGCCGCTGAAGGCGTCCATGAAGGTGAGTAGCTCGTACCCAGCCGTGGCGTCTACCATAGTGTCAATGTGCGGTAGCGGGAATGAGTCCTTGGGACAGGCTTTGTTGAGATCGGTGAAGTCCACACACACCCGCCATTTCCCGTTCTTCTTTGGTACCACCACCACGTTTGCTAACCAATCTGGGTATTTTACCTCTTTGATCTTCCCCGTTCCTAACAACTTCTGTACTTCCTCTTCGATTGCTTGGACCCGATCTGGCGCGAACCTCCGCCTCTTCTGCTTAACTGGGGGATGTTCGGGGTTGACATTGAGCTTGTGAGTGATGATGGAGGGGTCGATCCCTGTCATATCCTCGTGGCTCCAAGCGAAGCAATCTTGGTGACTTTTCAGGAATTCTACTAATTCTTCTTTGATGGCTGGTTCTAACTTTTCTCCAATCTTCACCACCCTTCCTTCTTTGAGAGTCACCTCCTCCGCCCTCTCTTCGGTCTCGATCTGCGCAGGTGGAGGGGTGACGCTCTGTAATTGCTATGCTTCCGGTCTTAGGGTGATTGGTTTGAGGGCCGCTTTGTAGCACTCCCTAGCCAACCGTTGATCCCCGCGGATTTCCTCTACCCCCCAAGGGGTCGGGAATTTCACCGTCTGGTGGTAGGTGGACGCGACGGCTTTCATGTCATGCAGCCATGGACGTCCTAGGATGACATTGTAGCAAGAGGGGCAATCCACCACGAGGAAATTGACTTGCATGTTAATCCCTTTAGCGAAGGTAGTGAGAGCAATGTCTCCAACTGTGTGTTTAACTTCGCCGCTGAAACCTACCAATGGAACCGGATGCTTGTGGATGTCGTTCTCGAACAACCCCATCTCTTTTAAAGCATCGAGCGTCATAAGGTTGGTAGAGCTACCGGTGTCAATTAGGATTCTTTTCATCAGAACGTTCCCCATATGTAGGGAGATCACCAGGCCGTCGTGGTGGGGTTCGGCTGAGAAGTCCGCGTCGTTATCGTCGAAGACAATAGCGGACCCGGATGAACCCCCACCGGTACGTCGCGGGCGATCGAAGCTGCTTTCGCGCGCGTGTCGCTTTGCCGCTGAGTACGTGAGGCCGCAGATGCTTGAACCCCCTGAGATGACATTGACTACTCTGTCGGGCGTTGGGGGGTCCCTCCTTTTCCTCGGCTCAGACTGCAGATTCTCCACTACTTCTCTGGGCACCTGAGCATCTGGTGCTACATCTTTGATTCTCCCTTCTGAGATAAGGCGAGCCAATTCCTGTCTGAGCATGATACAGTCTCGGGTCCAATGGCCGTGATACTCGTGGTAACCGCACCACTTGGTGGTGTCCCGGTCTGCTTTTGGGGCTTTGTCCCGCCGAGGCCACCTCACGTACTCTCCTTGTTTTGCCATGTTCCGCAGAAGCTTATCCGTGGAGATATTGAGTTTGAGTGATTCCAACGATGGTGGCGGCGGGTCGCGGTATTGATCGTCCGCTTGTCTCGCTCTGGCCGCGTTCACCTGCCCGTGGCTAGGGCGCGAATACGGGTGTGCTCGACGATCTTTTCGTTGATCGAGCGAGCCTTTACGGCCGTCAGTTGAGCCTCTATTCTCGTACTTCTCGAACTCTGAGGTTCTTTTGCGCAAGGTCCTGTCTTCCTCCAACCTGACGTGGGCCAGGGCCCTGGCTTGAACCTCCTCGAAGGTGTAGCAGGGGTGCTTGGTGAGTTCCTTGTATAGGCCACCATCGGGAATGGTCCCTTGCCTGAATGCTTCCACTGCGGTAGTAACGTCACAAGACTGTATCGAGACTTTTTCGCGGTTGAACCGTTCCAGGAACTCTCTGGTAGTCTCGTGTTGCTTCTGACGGATCCGGTAGAGGTCGCTAGATTGTCTCTCGAATTTGCGGCTACTGGCGAACTGGGTGCGGAAGGAGTCCGATAGTTCGGCAAAAGAACCGATGCTACCGCGTGGCAGTTTTATGAACCAAGTCAGCGCCGGACCTGTCAAAGTTGTGCCGAACCCCTTGCACATCACTGCCTCTTTAGAGTATGACGGGACCGCGCTCGTCATCATCTTTTGCTTATAGATCGCGACGTGCTCGTCAGGGTCGGAGGTACCATTATATGGAGTCATGTTTGGCACGGTGAATTTCTTTGGTATTTCGACTCTGGTGATGCGACGGGAGAAAGGGGACTCATCGAAACCATCGGGGGCTTCTGGTTCGAGAGGTTGGAAACTTTTTCGACCGATCCGGAGTTGATCAGCGATGACCCCTATCTGCTCCGTTACCTTCCTTCTTATGGCCGCGTCGAGGTCTCTGGGCCTCCCCCTTTCGAAATCCTCTTCATCGGTTTCTCCCCTGCTCGGCCAAGCATCCCGAGGTGGTGTTTGGTGTCTCCTAACCTCTGACCGGGGATATCTTGGTGGGTCTTTGTCAAGGAAGACTTCTTCGCGGCGGTGTCGAGTGAAAGCTTCTGGGGCATCCTCTGGTAACACTGGTGTTTTGTCACGTGTGTCCAGAGTTTCGCCCCCCTTGGAGGTTTCTTCTCCCGCTCCAAAGTCGAGCCTCCTCACTATGCCGTCAGTGCGGCGATTGACACGGAGGGACCGACGGCCCGTGGCGATAACCTCGTATTGCTGCTTCAACTGACTGTTTTCTCGCGTGAGGCGTTCCACGTGGGCGTCGTAGAAGCTTTTCTGGTCGCTCAGCTCCTTTTGGAGGAGTTGCATCCGTTCCCTGAGGTCAGTCATCTCCTCGTCTTGCGACCGGTTTTCAGGGAGCACGGGATCTTTGTTGTGGTCGGCAAGGGGAGTTTTTGGTGACTCGTTTCCATCGCCTGACATTGTCGCCGGGGAGTTTGAATCAGCGTGTCTTTCGCGTGATTGTTCCGATCACGGCCCCACGGTGGGCGCCAAACTGTTTGAGCCAAAATTCTCCCAAAGGGAATATGGCCTAAATCGGGCCTGATCGTAGAGAATCACAAAGAAGATGAAAGACGTAAAAGCTCTTGAATTGTATTCGAAGTATGACTGAATGCGTAAAACAGCATAATCATGCCCTAGGGCTTACAATCGGTTTATATAGCGCCCTTTAGGATCAATCTATCTTATAGAAAAAGATAAGAAAATACAAGATTCTAGCTAATCGTGATCCTAACGAAATATCTTGAAGAGATCTATCTTATATCTTTAACTCTATCTTGTTTAACCGACTTCGATCCTCGCCGTCTCTCGCTGTGCTTTGAAGAAGTACTGAAGAAGTCTCGACCGGGTATCAATACTTCATCGAGGAAAATCTGGGCCCAACAGTACTCACCAATAGAAAATCCGTACAACTTGGACACATTACCTTTAACACTTCTACCTTGTGTCGAAACTCTTTTCTAAACACATTTTTTAAATTATAAAATCTCGACATCTTGTTTTATCAATACACGAAGACATACATGTGAAGTCTATACTATATTAGAAAAACGTCCTTTGAGGGCACGGAGAGTGTCGCTTCTCATTCGATCAAAAAACTATATTAGAAAATTTCTTAATATTACTAGTGAAAATTTCAGCATCCTTAGAGCATGTGCTATGGAAGGGATTACAAATCCCCTCTCAACTTTCTCTCTCTTTCTCTCTTTTTGACACATCGCCTACTCTATTTTTTACTTCACCACTTCCTCTCCCTCTCCCTCTTATTCTATTTTCACTCACAACAAAGAGGATCATTTGTTATCCTCTTTCCCAATTTTTTATACATATATTTTACCATATATTCATACTTTAAATTTATTTGAGATCTATTCACTCAAAATCATGATAATGATTTTTATTAATTAATTAATTTAATAATTAATAAAAAAGTCATATTACTTATGACAATATAAATTAATTATTACTAATAATAAAATCCTGATTAACATTAAGATAATTCAAACAATAACATAAAATAAGATGTAAAATGAAAACATTATTTGTTGAACAACTGAGGGGGAGATTGTTGCGGTGCAATTGTGCTTCATACATGAAGAGTTGGAAGGAAAACATGATCACTTATAAGTAAATGAGTTACTCCTCCCATTATTGGCTGAATTAAGATAGATTTTATAGATAGATACTTTCATTAAATAAAATATAAGTAAGATTGTTGGGATGGTAATTGATCCCAATAACGATCTCAATTAGTTTTGATGATGATTGAACACTTGTGAAGTATTTTAATGTGTTTGCTAAGTGTTTCAAGATCGATTAGGATTAATTGAGCAAGAAAAAAAACAGGAACCGATAGAAACAACCACGGGACCGGATATAGCTGAAGAGCTCGCTGATTCTTGATAGTATCACCATGGGATCAACCCAAAGACCTGAGGCTAAATAAGGAAAGTTGGACCAAAACGCGTAGAAGCCGTGTATATGTTCTATTTAAGGAAAAACGCGTTTTGAGGGATCGGTTAAAGGAAATTCATATATTTGGGATTTAGAAGATATAGTTTCCTTAGGAAAGATTTTATCTTGTTGTCCAAGATAAGATAAAATCTTATTTATCCGTTTTTATAATATTTTGATAGAATCTTTGTTCTAGCTAGTAGTATGAATATGGGTTCATGTATTAGGTTAAATCAAACGAGCTTAGAAAGGTTTAGAGGGATGTGTGAAATTTAGGAGAACA
Source organism: Polygonum maritimum (assembly GCA_963924305.1). Taxonomy (NCBI): domain Eukaryota; kingdom Viridiplantae; phylum Streptophyta; class Magnoliopsida; order Caryophyllales; family Polygonaceae; genus Polygonum; species Polygonum maritimum. The sequence continues at coordinate 14,054,266 of OZ002737.1, read as the reverse complement.
CACGAAGACTTTAATCTAGTTGTGTACAAAGGTTAAAGGTGTGGGTCGAGTTTGCATTGTCGAGTTACAAGGAGTGTTCGATTTTGAGGGATCGAAGTCTGGCAATTAGGAGTTGTGTAACTTACAAACGCAGATCTTAGTCCCTAGGTATATTCTGATGTACCATATAAACACATTTTTTATTTTTTTGGTCAAACTAATTAACACATGTTGAAAAACTATTGAGGTTGCTCTTGGTGATCGCTCTCATATCCAAAATTGTCAGCGTAAGGTATTTAGTATTGACCAAATAAATAGCAAAACAAAATTCTTCAACCAACGAGCTATATGACCAAGTACTAGTAAATAGCAAAGCAAGATAACAGTAGTTTGCAACTAAGGCCTTAAATTAAGTTTTGAGATTTCTAGCCCAATTATTATACGGCCCAGTTTGGGATTACTCAGAGAGTATTTTGGGAGCAGCCAGCTGGTCCACCAATTATTTAAGAGCATCTTTTTTGGTTTACTTGATGAGCGGACGTTGGCAAGCATTTTTCAAACTACTTATGCAAATTGTACACACCAGCAAGCAATCGTCTTAAATATATATATACAACATGTTTAACCGTTGCTTTAGGCCGATACTCACTCATATAATAAAACATCTACCTTGAATACCTTATGGGGACTGTCAATCCAAGTATGGAATGAGTATTTTTTCAGAATACATGGCAACTTAACAAATATTAAGAAATAACGAAATTGTATTTGTAAATATAACATCCTAAGTATGTTTAATCTGGACTTAATAGCCATCTCCGTGTGATATGATGGAGCACCTCAAGTCCAAATCAGTATTTTGCAGCATATAGAATTACTGTAGAAAAAAACTAAATATAGTACGTATACTTTATATTACTAATTGTTATGATTGGTCATACAAGTCATGCATACTTTTCAAATGAGATCAGCTGATCATACATACATATTGGCATTGCTCTCCTCATACTCGTTTCCCAACCTCCTCCCTAATTTCTGAATCATCGATCATCCCATGGCTTCTTCCACCTCCTTCCTCAAGCTCACAGTAATCCTCTGCATCGCGGCCTACCTTAGTCCCACCATCTCAGCCGTCGATCATCATCCAACTCCAACAGGGGACGTCGTCCCATACCTGCTATCCCCCTCCACCTTCCCAACAGACTACCAAAGAATGCAGTCCACCTTCAAAGTCTTCCCCTACGCGCTCCCTCCGCTAAGCCTAAGCACCACGCGCCGCCCCCACTCGTCCGCCGCCATGTTCCACTCATCCCTCCTCTCGAGCCGCTTCGTCACAGCCAACGCCGCGGAAGCCCACCTCTTCTACCTGCCGGCCCATCCCGACCTCCCCACGCGCTCACTAGACCGCGTGATCTCACGCGCCCGGTCGTCCTCCCCCTTCTGGAACCGCTCCCTGGGCGCCGACCACTTCCTCCTCTCGTCCTGCTCCTCGGCCGCCGCCCCCTCCTCCGCCCGCAACGTGGTGGAGCTCCGGAAGAACGCCGTCCGCCTCTCCGACTGCTTCTCCGCCCTCTCCGTCCCCCACAAGGACGTCTCCCTCCCGCCTTATCATCACCATGATCAATTAGTTCATTCTCCTCCCGGCCACATCTACAAGTACCTCCTAGGGGTTCTCAACACGGAGGGCAGCGCTTCTGTGCGGGGAGGCGCAGCGCTGATCGACGGCCTCAGATCCGATCCGGACTTCCTGATCATCGAATCACAGCCGTCGATCAGAGGTAACGAGTGGGTGGGGACCACCAGGTTTTGCTTGTTCTGGTACGGCTCAGGGGAGGCGGCTATGACGGGGCTGGGCCAGGCGCTGGCGTCCGGGTGCGTGCCCGTGGTGGTCACCGACGACGACCGTCCCATCCAGGACATGCCGCTCATGGACGTGCTGAGGTGGCAAGACATCGCCCTCTTTGTGGGGGCCCGCGTGGGCCCCGCCGCCTTCAAGCGCCTATTGAATGACACCGCCACCAAGTATGAGCGGATGAGGGGGTTAGGTGAGGCGGCGGCACACCATTTCGCCTGGTACGACCCGCCTAGGCCCTACGATGCGTTTCATATGGTCATGTATCAGCTCTGGCTCAGGCGCCACGCCGTTGCTTACGCCACCCCACCTGGGAGTTCAGGTAGCCATCGCACTCAAACCCGGATCTCTAATTAGAGCCGGTCAATATATACGGGTGTGCTTAATTCCAGGTGTTCAATCGACCAAGTTATGAGAGTTGTTAATATTGTAATTTATGTTTTGAAAATAAAAATACGAGTCAATAAATAGGATTGATCGATCAATTTACGTCAAGAAAAGTTTATACCTTGAATCGGTCATGATAGAAGCGATGCTGGTTTTAGATTTTCCGAATAGATGAGGTGGTTGTGTTGACATATTGTTCAAATCGGTCACATTTGTAAATTAAGCCATTCATACGAAAATATATGAATAAATTGCCATTAGGTGATGACCTGATCAAATAATTTTTGTTTTAATTTGTCTTGACCAACTAATAGAAATGAAATGATGCATCACATGAGAAGTGAAATACCGTAAGAATCTTTAAAGTCTGGTTAATAGTATACGGGTAACGGGTTAATTCATGGTAAAAACGTAGGCCCTGTTCCTTGCAAGATTCCTTATGCTAAATGATGGCTTATTTGTAGATAAAAGTTTTTTTTTTTTTTTATCAAAGTAGATAAAAGTTTCTAGACCAAAAAAAAAGTTTCTACACCAAACAAGATAAACATGTATTTTATAGGTGCATGTATTTTATAGGTCTTGTTTGGTAAAAATAATGTCTTTTTAAAAAATAACTATTATTGTGCATAATGTGTTGTAGTATGTATTTAGAAAAGCCGAATGCATCACATGATTCACGGCCTTAGAAATTAAATCAACGGAAATTCTACGTGGTAACTCTAGGGTTTAACCTTATTTACGAGGTGTATCAATTTTTTACATATTACACACGGTAACCTTGAGATTAATAAGCAATTTCCCCAATATCCAAAATATTAAAATTAACTTTTACCACCGTTAAAATTGATTTTATAAGAAAACAAAAATTCAAATCTTAACAAATACAAAACAAATACACGTAAATCTTCGGTGATGAAGACGGATTTTTACTAAGTCACTCCCCAGAAGTCAATTAAAATAGAGTAGAGGAGAAGAACACGTTGCGAGGTAAATTGCCGGTGAAAAACACGTAGCTCCTTGACAGCAACAGCCGTCATGGTCGAGAGTTCGAGACTGAGCACTTACAGAGCAAGTTGCAGTCCGAAATGGCCTCTCGCATGGCCTTCGATCTCTCCACTCCACCCGTCCGATGGGGCTCCTGGTCTGTCTCCCTATCGTTGTATACAGTAGAGCAATTGAATTGTTGCCAGGATTTGAGACATTGCTTCTGATCATATATATTGTACTCCAATCCGTTTGTTTTTTATAATAAGTCAAATTTCATATAATCACTACTAAACAGTAAACATAGAGAAGTTGATCGACATTCATTTAAATCATCAAATACAAGAGAGGCAATGTTATCAGGCATAGAATTAAGCAAAACAAAATCCTGATCTAAACCAAAGGAAAGATTTGCGAGAGGCAATGTTATCACGACACTAATCATTAATACTTGAGCAATGAAAAGCTAATAAGAAGTTAAGCACTCAGGAGGAAGTTACTGGGCACATTCTTCTCCTCCTGCTGTATTTTAATTGACCTCTTGGGAGTGACCTAGTAAAGATCCCTCTTCTTCACCGAAGATTTACGTGTTTTTTGTTTTGTATTTGTTAAAGATTTTAATTGTGTTTCTTATAAAATCAATTTCAACGGTGATAAGGGTTAATTTTAATATTTTGGATATTGGAGGAATTTCTTATTAATCTCAGGATTACCACGTGTAATATGTAAAAGATTGGTACACCTTGTAAATAAGGTTAAATCCTAGGGTTACCACGTAGAATTTCCGTTAAATCAACAACCTAAAAGTGCGTAACTTAATTATCTCAATATTTATAAACACAATTTGGTTTGTTAACTTGACATATAAAGTAATTGAAATGTTCGTACGTTAGCCCATAACCACCGGCCTCCAAGATGGATGAAATGAGATTTACCAACTACGCTAACCAGTGTGGTAATATATTAATGTGTCTTGTACAAGTAAAGAGACAATACAACTTTTAAGATAGAGAACTTTAGACCTGTAATAAAAAAAATAGTTTTGGAGATAAGGTAATTTTTGTTTGTCTTAAAATATGGTAAAAAGTACAAGAACTATACATATTTTAATAATTTTCAAAATAGTTTTTAAAGAGAAAGTAGTTTTAGGGAGGATGTATAGCAAGACCCTAAGCTCTATTGGTCAAATCAACTTGATTGAAATAGTCATTTTTTGTGTGTGTATTCTAGAAGGGATTGATCAATATATACGTCAATTTTTAATTTTTATAGTATAGTCATTTTTTTTATTGAAAAAGTCATTTTTTTTTTGTGTATTTTTTTTATGTTTTTTTGTGTGGGTAATTTTTTTATTTTTTGAAGTAGTTCTTGTGGAAGATCCACCCAATTAACCGCTGCTTTTTTTGGCGCCGAATCCATTGCAAAGGAAAAGGTGTCTCTTTTCTTCTAACTTTGGTGATGTAGGTTTTTGCTCCTATGAGTTCTTTTCTGTTTAGCTTTTGTATATATAAGTCTAGAGATTAATTGCTCCTTACGGTATTAAGCTTTAGATAAGGAAAAATGAAAATTTTATAAAAATCGGAGAAGATATAATCTAAATTTTATGACATTCTTCAACCTTAAGCAACTACGAGCACTTGTGGCCTTGTGGGTGACGAAGAAGACCCTGTCTCCCAAATCCTCAACCCATGTCGCACTCAAGCCCCACGCAACAACCTCCAGCCTATACACTTGAGGAGGGCCCTTCATGTCGATCCAAACCGCGTATAAATCTCCATTAGACACCACGAACCAAGCCCTACCCCACGAATCCTCTCCGGCGAGAGGCCTCTTTGTCACTTGGACCATCAGCAATTTCGCACGATTGAGAAACTAGATGTAGCCGGCCCTATCAACCGCGAAGATGTCTCCATTGAATCTCACATAGTCTGCAATCATGTGCTGATCCCTACCGTACATGCGTACGCTGCTGACGCCGCTGCCTAAGTCGAGCCTGAACCCGAAAGGGACCGAGAGCAGGTATGTGCACAAGCCAACTAATTGGTTGGATCCAGGTTCGGACCCGAAAGCCAGCTTTTGAGCGAAAATAACTCCATCCTTGCACTCTCTACGTAGAGGGACGATTGTGCGCGTAAAATTTCGCGATGAGTGTCTAAGTAGATGCGATCCAATCGGGGTCTAACTCTAGCCTCGTGCCTTCGCCATTGGTTATCTTATTGTAAGGAAGCGAATGGCGTAGGAAGAGCTTACCCACAACAGGTTCGTGCAGGGATACGTTTCAAGCCTTGGAAGGATCGGATCGAGCACGTAAAAGGTATACGCCGTAGGCATTAATGTCACCATAGGGTTTGTAAAGTTTGTCATCATAAAAAAAGGACGATTTGATGAGGAAGATGGGAGAGAGTTTATTGGGGAGAGGTTCGGCCGATCCCCAAGATCGACAGATGGACCGGAATCGGACGATCTCCGTAGGGTCTCCATGGCAAATGGAGATAGTTTGAAGTAGTTCTTGTGGAAGATCCACCCAATTAACCGCTGCTTGTTTTGGCGGTAAATCCATTGCAAAGGAAAAGGTGTCTCTTTTCTTTTAGCTTTGGTGATGTAGGTTTTTGTTTCTATGAGGTTCTTTATGTTTAGCTTCTGTATATATAAGTCTAGAGATTAATTGTTCCTTACGGTATTAAGCTTTAGATAAGGAAAAAGAAAACATTTATAAAAATCGGAGAGGATATAATCCAAATTGTATAACATTCTTCAACCTTAAGCAACTATAAGCACTTGTGGGTGACGAAGAAGACCTTGTCTCCGAAATCCTCAACCAATGTCGAACTCAAGCCCCACGCAACAACCTCCAGCCTATACACTTGAGGAGGGCCCTCATGTCGATCCAAACCGCGTATAAATCTCCATCAGACACCACAAACCAAGCCCTACCCCATGAATCCTCTCCGGCGAGAGGCCTCTCTGTCACTTGGACCATTAGCAAATTCGCACGATTGAGAGCCTGGATGTAGCCAGCCCTATCAACCGCGAAGATGTCTCCATTGAATCTCACACAGTCTGCAATCCTGTCCTGGCCCCTGCTGTACATGCGTACGCTGTTGACGCCACTGCCTAAGTCGAGCCTGAACCCGAAAGGGACCGAGAGCAGGTATGTGCACAAGCCGACTAATTGGTTGGATCCTAGTTCAGACCCGAAAACCAGCTTTTGAGCGAAAATAACTCCATCCTTGCACTCTCTACGTAGAGGGACGGTCGTGATCGTAGAATTTTGCGATGAGTGTCTGAGACGATGCGATCCAATCGGGGTCTAACACTAGCCCCATGCCTTCGTCATTGGTTATATCATTATAAGAAAGCGCATGGCGTAGGACGAGCTTTCCCGCAACAGGTTCATGCAGGGATACGATCCAAGCCTTGGAAGGATCAGATCGAGGACATACAAGGTATACGCCGCAGGCGTTAATGTCACCATAGGGTTTGTAAAGTTTGTCATCATCAAAGAAGGACGATCTTATGGGGAAGATTGGAGAGAGTTTATTGGGGAGAGGGGCGGCCGATCGCCATGATCAGCAGATGGACCGGAATCAGACGATCTCCCTAGGGTCTCCATGGCTGACGTAGATAGTTTGAAGTAGTTCTAGTGGAAGATCCACCCAATTAACCGTTTCTTTTTTTGGCGCCGAATCCATTGCAAAGGAAAAGGTGTCTCTTTTCTTCTAGCTTTGGTGATGTAGGTTTTTGTTTCTATGAGGTTCTTTATGTTTAGCTTTTGTATATATAAGTCTAGAGATTAATTGCTCCTTACGGTATTAAGGTTTAGATAAGGAAAAAGAAAAAATTATAAAAATCGGAGAAGATATAATCCAAATTTTTTGACATTCTTCAACCTTAAGCAACGAAGAAGACCCTGTCTCCCAAATCCTCAACCAATGTCGCACTCAAGCCCCACGCAACAACCTCCAGCCTATACACTTGAGGGGGGTCCTTCATGTCGATCCAAACCGCGTATAAATCTCCATTAGACACCATGAACCAAACCCTACCCAATGAATCCTCTCCGGCAAGAGGCCTCTCTATCACTTGGACCATCAGAAAATTCGCATGATTGAGAACATGTATGTAGCCTGCCTTATCAACCGCGAAGATGTCTCCATTGAATCTCACATAGTCTGTAATCTTGTGCTGGCCCCGGTTGTACATGCGTACGCTGCTGATGTCGTTGCCTAAGTCGAGCCTGAACCCAAAAGGGAGCGAGAGCAGGTATGTACACAAGCCAACTAATTGGTTGGATCCTAGTTCGGACCCGAAAACCAGATTCTGAGCGAAAATAACTCCATCATTGCACTCTCTATAGGAACGGTTGTGCGCGTAGAATTTCACGATGAGGGTCTGAGTCGATGCGACCCAATCGGGGTCTAACTCTAGCCCCGCGCCTTCGTCGTTGGTTATCTCATTGTAAGAAAGTGCATGGCGTAGGACGAGCTTTCCCGCAACAGGTTCGTGCAGGGATACTTTCCAAGCCTTGGAAGGATCGGATCGAGGACGGACAAGGTATACGCCGCAGGCGTTAATGTCACCATAGGGTTTGTAAAGTTTGCCATCATCAAAGAAGGACGATCTGATGAGGAAGATGGGAGAGAGTTTATCGGGGAGAGGGGCGGCCGATCGCCATGATCGGCAGATGGACTGGAATCGGACGATCTCCCTAGGGTCTCCATGGTAGACGGAGATAGTTTGATGTAGTTCTAGTGGAAGATCCACCCAATTAACCGCTGCTTTTTTTGGCACCGAATCCATTGCAAAGGAAAAGGTGTCTCTTTTCTTCTAGCTTCGTGATGTAGGTTTTTGTTTCTATGAGGTTCTTTATGTTTAGCTTCTGTATATATAAGTCTAGAGATTAATTGCTCCTTACGGTATTAAGCTTTAGATGAGGAAAAAGAAAAAATTTATAAAAATCGGAGAAGATATAATCCAAATTTTATGACATTCTTCAACCTTAAGCAACTACGAGCACTTGTGGGTGACGAAGAAGACCCTGTCTCCCAAATCCTCAACAATTATCGCACTCAAGCCCCACGCAACAACCTCTAGCCTATACTCTTGAGGAGGGCCCTTCATGTCGGTCCAAACCGCGTATAAATCTCCATTAGACACCACGAATCAAGCCCTACCCCACGAATCCTCTCCGGCGAGAGGACTCTCTGTCACTTGGACCATCAGCAAATTCGCACGATTGAGAACCTGGATGTAGCCGGCACTATCAACCACGAAGATGTCTCCATTGAATCTCACATAGTCTGCAATCCTCTCCTGGCCCCTGCTGTACATGCGTACGCTGTTGCCCCGCTGCCTAAGTCGAGCCTGAACCCGAAAGGGACCAAGAGCAGGTATGTGCACAAGCCAACTAATTGGTTGGATCCTAGTTCGGACTCGAAAACCATCTTCTGCGCGAAAATAACTCCATCCTTGCACTCTCTACGTAAAGGGACGGTTGTGTGCGTAGAATTTCGCGATGAGTGTCTGAGTCGTGCGATCCAATCGGGGTCTAACTCTAGCACCTCGCCTTCGCCGTTGGTTATCTCATTGTACGAAAGCGCATGGCGTAGGACGAGCTTACCCGTAACAGGTTCGTGCAGGAATACGTTCCAAGCCTTGGAAGGATCGGATCGAGGACGGACAAGGTATACGCCGCAGGCGTTAATGTCACCATAGGGTTTGTAAAGTTTGCCATCATAAAAAATTACGATCTGATGGGGAATGTGGGAGAGAGTTTATTTGGGCGGAAGGGGCGTCCGACCGCCATGATCGGCAAACGGTCCGGAATCGGACGATCTCCCTAGGGTCTCCATGGCAAACGGAGATAGTTTGAAGTAGTTATAGTGGAAGATCCAGCCCTTTAACCGTTGCTTTTTTTGGCGCCGAATCCATTGCAAAGGAAAAGGTATCTCTTTTCTTCTAGCTTTGGTGATGTAGGTCTTTGTTTCTATGAGGTTCTTTATGTTTAGCTTCTGTATATATAAGTCTAGAGATTAACTGCTCCTTACAGTATTAAGTTTTAGATAAGGAAAAAGAAAAAATTTATAAAAATCGGAGAAGATATAATCCAAATTTTATGACATTCTTCAACCTTAAGCAACCACGAGCACTTGTGGGTGACGAAGAAGACCTTGTCTCCCAAATCCTCAACCAATGTCGCACTCAAGCCCCACGCAACAACCTCCAGCCTATACACTTGAGGAGGGCCCTTCACGTCAATCCAAACCGCGTATAAATCTCCATTAGACACCACGAACCAAGCCCTACCCCATGAATCCTCTTCGGCGAGAGGCCTCTCTGTCACTTGGACCATCAGCAAATTCGTACGTACAATTGAGAAATGGATGTAGCCTGCCCTATTAACCGCGAAGATGTCTCCATTGAATCTCACGTACATAGTCTGCAATCCTGTGTTGGCCCCTGCTGTACATGCTTACACTACTGACACCGCTGCCTAAGTCGAGCCTGAACCCGAAAGGGACCGAGAGCAGGTATGTGCACAAGCCAACTAATTGGTTGGATCCTAGTTTGGACCCGAAAACCAGCTTTTGAGCGCAAATAACTCCATCCTTGCACTCTTTACAGGGACGGTTGTGCGCGTAGAACTTCGCGATGAGGGTCTGAGTCGATGCGATCCACTCGGGGTCTAACTCTAGCCCCGCGCCTTAGGCGTTGGTTATCTCATTGTAAGAAAGCGCATGGCGTAGGACGAACTTTCCCGCAACAAGTTATTGTAGGGATATGATCCAAGGCTTGGAAGGATCGGATCGAGGACGGACAAGGTATACGCCGCAGGCGTTAATGTCACCATATGGTTTGTAAAGTTTGTCATCATCAGAAGGACGGTCTAACGGGGAAGATGGGAGAGAGTTTATTGGGGAGAGGGGCGGCCGATCGCCATGATCGGCAAACAGACCGGAATCGGACGATCTCCCTAGGGTCTCCATGGCAGACGGAGATAGTTTGAAATAGTTCTTATGGAAGATCCACCCAATTAACCTTTTTTTTTTTTGCGCTGAATCCATTGCAAAAGAAAAGGTGTCTCTGACTTGATGAAAACCACCCACCCTATTTATATTAACTGACTTTTATACTAATTTTCTATTAATTTATACGTAATAAAGTTCATATACATAATAGGCAAATATCATATTGATCACAAATTTCAATCTACAAAAGATTTATATCTATAAAAAAATCTCAAATTTTTTATATCATATTTCTAAGTAATCTCATTGTCCGCATTATATACAAAATAAATTTTGGCCTTTTAATTTAAATTCTCTCTTTTGCTTGCAGTGCAATTCAATCTATCAAGTACGTTGACCACTTGACCATCTACGCAAGATCATATAATTGTTTTGATCTATACATAATCTTATTTCTACAATTATTTTTAATTGGGTTACAATTGTTCTCTCCATATACCAAATAGGCAAATAAGTATATATCATATTGATCTTTTAAATAGAAAAAGTAACATGAAACCCAAAACTGCATGTCATTATTCTCTTAATGCAGTTTGGATGATTGTTAAAATAAAATACCTATATTTTGACTTAACTGATATTCTCGTATTAATTGGATTTTATCTGTAAGTTTGGATGATTTTGACTTAATTGGGCCGGCCAGTTATTTCGTCCATATTGATTGTAGTTATATGGCAAATTGACAATTGATCTTTTTAGGTGTGGGTAGTGGCGGAGTCAGGAATGTTTAGAGGCGGGGGCGGACTTCATTAATGGCAGACAACTTGATCTATTTTAACATACCGATGCATATATATACTCCGTATAACATATTTAATATAAAATGCACCAAAATGTAAATCCGAAGTCGTTCAACATAAACATGTAAATCCGAAGTGGTTTAATATAAAAATAATCAATATAAATCAAGCCATATTTTTATTATTTTTTAAATATATTTAATATAAAGTGACCGTAAATGTAAATACTTTGAGTTCAGACTTTTTAATATAAAATAATTTTTGTAGATTTTTTCAATTTCAATTGGATTCAATTATTTTATAACAAGATTTATTTTGGTATGCTCAAAAAAGATTTATTTTGGTGATACTAGTAAAAACCCATTTACTTTTCAACAAAAAAAAAAAACCCATTTACTTAAAAACCATTTAATTGAAGCCCATTTTTAAGTGATTTAAAAAGAGGGCAATTTGATACTCCCTCCGTCCCTTTATGTTTGTCCATCTTTCCGTTTTCGTCGTCGCGGAATGTTTGTCCACAATTCTATTATTTCCATTTATATCACTACTTTTTACACTTTTACCCTTATACATTCTACTTTTTACTTACTTTTCTTCTCCATTTCTCTCTCCATCCAATCATCTCCATCAAATACATTACAAATAAACTCTCATAAACCCAAAAATAAACAATATTTCAATAATTTTTTTTAATATTCATACTTATTGAATTTTTTCCATTAAGAAAACACCCATTTAAGGTATATTTGGATTAATTTTTTTGAGCTAAATTTCTCAACCTCTATTTTGTTCAATTTTTTAATCTTAACCCATCTTCACCTTCTTCATTTCAACCACTCATATTTCTCCACCAAATACCTCTTACACATTTTCTTAATTTACGCAAAATTCTACTTTATGGACATACATATAGGGACGGAGGGAGTATCATTTAAGGCCCAGCCCATTGAAGGTTTTTAGCATTTACACTCTTCTTAACCTAGCTAGTAAAACTACTAATTCCAGCCTCCAACCTCCACCTCCGATCAAATTTCATAGCGGCCACCGGCGAATCGCGAAGACGTCTCTGCCTCCGACCTCAAGAACGCGGCGACTCCGCCCCCACCCCAACCCTTGCCCTGGGGCGACTCCCTACGTAATCCCGTTACTCCGGGCGCCCCCACCCACCCCCTGGCTCCGCCGATGGGTGTAAGTGTCCCCCTATTTAGTTTGCAAACTAGTTATAACCCGGGCCTTGCCCAGGGTCTTTTCAAATAAAATTTAAAATATATATTAATTTACATATGATACAAATATTATAGATTAAATACATAATTTGTTTAAATTCGAAAAGCATTATGAGAACTGCAACATCTTCAATACGTTAATTCATTAATTTTAGTGATATGAATCTATGTAGAGCAAATTCAAATCGGATGCTATTCACCTGGCAAATGACTCAATGCTTATTTGAAAACTCATTTAAATAAAACAACATAATGTATTAATTTACATGTGATCTATAAATATAACTTAATGTCATATATAACCTTAAAATTGCATAGGTAAAATTATTTAAATAGTAACTTTTGCTCATCGTCAAGTTGGTTCATAATGCTAAAATCAAACAAAAATATAAAATTGGCTAGTCGACTCTCTTCACCAATGGTCAACATAAACTTGCAAGACAACTTTAGTGACTGGACCTAACTAACTTATAAAATTAACAATGTAAACCTATACTCGATCTCATACCAAACCGACTGACCCAAATCCAACTGAACTAAACTTGCAATGGTTGTATCCAATTGACATATAAATTTAAACAATCCAAACTTATACTCAATCCGAATTCAAAAGAACAACCTACCGAACTGACCTTATTAATGAATATACTCATCATATATAATATCCCGAACATACATTCAATATTTCAATCCGAACTCCAAATGATCCACCCATCAAGCTGATCTCATCAATTGATTCATTTTCCATATATAACAACTCAAATTTTTGTACTCAATCTGAACTCAAAATGACCAACCTACCGAACCAACCATGCTAATAATTTTATATTTTGCATATGTAGTAGCCCCAACTTGTACTATATCCAAACTCAAAATGACCAACATAAAAACTGACCCATAAATGTTTATTCTCCACATATAACAACTTAAACTTATACTCAATCCGAACTCAAATGAACAACTTATAAACCCAATCCTATCAGTTAGTTTACTCTCCATACATAACGGTACAAACTTGTATCCAATTCGACCTCAAAATGAAATACCTACCGAATTGACCTCATCGATAGGTTTAGTATCCATAGATAATATCCCACATAAAAAAAAATAATTAGACTAAAAAACAAACTAAATAATTAGACTAAATAATTTATTTTTGGAACCTGAAACCTTTTGAAGTGAACAAACTATAACACCAAAAGATGAATAGAGGAAAATAATATAAGGGTCTGTTTGGATTCCAATGCATTATATTGGATTATGTATTATTTTGCATTATTTTGGTTTAAAATTTAAACTGCATTATGCCTTTTCAAAACAATACATTATGAATCAATAGTGTGTTTGATTTTTAACCAACTTAATACATTATTCAATCTAGATCCTTCTGTACCTCCAATCTAGAATCTTCTCCACCCCCTCTTCCCCATAAAAATAGGGCAAATGATTTCTTTTGTCTAAAATAAAAGATAAACATAATACATAGCTTTATTCATCCAAACACAATTTAAATATTTAATACATTAAATCAACCATAATGTATTTTAATACATTTTAAGTGGTCATCCAAACAGGCTCTAAGACTATAACAAAAAATAATAATAGTAAATGGATCAAGTTAGGTTGGGTCATGTCATATTATTATCTAGATGACTCTCTCTATATACTATTAAATTAACATAAAATTAATATACTTATATGGTATAAATAACATATATATATATAACCTACAACAAAAACATATGATATAAGTAGAGGTGTTACACGGGTCGGGTCGGGTGGATTCAGGTTCGGTCTTTCCGGGTTCTGGTTGAGTGCGTGTTCAGGTCAATCGGAGTATAGGTCAAGTCGGGCCTAAAACATTGGGTCGGGTCGGGTCGCGTTCGGGTTAATCGGGTTCGGTTTTTTTATTGCTCGCTACTATTCGGGTCGGGGTTCAACCCAAAAATTTCTGATCCGTTCGGTTCGATTTTTCAAGTCGGATCAGGTTTTGATAGCTCTAGATATAAGTAACCTTTATTATAAATAAATATGGATTTCTAAATCACGTATCTATTTGCATTAGCTATCTCCATTTTAATTTTGTGTAAAAAATATTACATCCAAATCTAATACATATATATATATATATGCATATTGAGCTACTAACGCCTATGTACAAAAGTTAGAGATATATAAAACGTGATTTTTTTTTGTCTTTGGTCACGTATAGATATTGTAAGATAGTGCACTAAATAACACAAGAAAAATAAATCTATTAGACGCAAAAAGATAGAAAATCGGCATAAAAAATCTTATAATTAAAAAAGGATGGATGGTTTATAAAAACTTAATGACAAAACTGCCCTTAACTACTTCAGGTTTAGAAGTATACTAGCAGATGACCTGTACCTTGTACGGGGATGTTATTTATTTATTTATTGCTTTGTGTATGAATTTACTATAACAATTACAAATATTATTATATGTGTACTTTTTTTTAAACGACGCTTATTTTTTGGATTATAAAAAATGACATAATTCTTGTATATCATTTTATATATAAATAAAATTTATTTATATATTTACTTTTTATACATACATAAACATATAATTAAATAATTGAGGAAGAATGACATAATGCATTATCACATTTTATTAACAACTGATACAATTTTTTTGGCATTTAAATTAAATTACGTAAACTAACATATATAATAAGATCAATAAGTTTAAATAAAAACTCGGATTAATATATTATAATATTAAAGATATAGATAATATTTAGTAAGTTAAATAGAAAACCAAATTATCTCGTATATATGCTATTGTCTTTTGAAAAAATAGTTAAATAACAAATATATAAATATGTGATGAAAGAATTAATATCTTAATCAAGAAATCTATCTTTTTTTTTCCTAAAGTGTAATCAATATGAAATATTACCGATATGTATATGATAAATATAAGATCTACTTTTTTTATTGATATTTTAATATGATATGATAGAAAAATATATTTAATACATTATTTTAATAAAATGAATATTTTTCTTAAATATAGTGGTAAAACTTGCTACCATTGATGATTTAAAAAAATAGCATCATAAAATTACGAAAATTTATATAAAGTTAATATGATATTTAATTAAATGGGTAAAATATTATGATTATGATTTATAGATTATGACAAAAAGAAATATTTTTTTACAAAAAAGGTTTATGATATGTTTTAGGTATATGTATTAATTAAGTGAGTATAATCATAATTATAAGATATTGATTTATATATTTGGATAGAATTATTAATTAAAAAACTCAAATTCTAAGATAGAACTAATATCTTAAGTAAATATGTATAAGATTATGATAAAATCAAGATTTAATAAGATAGATTTTTTCAATAAGGGGGTGATGTGGCGCAATATGGTGGCAAAATTTGCTTCAGCTTTAGTATATAGTAATAGATATTGATTAATGATTAATGATCAACTGTAATAAACAAAAATTATTATGATTAATGATAATTTGTTGCTATTCGTGGACCGATGAAGCTCCTCAAAATTTCTAATATATTGTAAAATCGACAGTATGTCATTTGGGTCACTCAAAATTTTAATTCCTCATTGTTTATTATTAAATATTATTTTATATTATTATTATTATTATTATAATTATTAAAATAATCTCAAAAAAAATAACACTTTTTACCATCTAACTAATACAAACATTAGAATATCATGTCATAACATTACCTGACCCGATTTGACCAGTTCACTAAGTTGAACCCGTATAATGACCTAAAATGCCCGGCCCATTTGACAACTCTATTATGAACAATAACAATACATTAAAATTAGGCTTAAAACATATCTAGCCTCCTGAACTTACGCAAATTTGTCACTTAGACACCCCACCTTTAATTTGGACCTATTGGATACCTGAACTTATATTTTTGACCTATTGAGCACCGGTTTACTGACTTGTAAATAAAAAATTGTCATCACGGCGCCACGTGTGTGCCATGTGTATGCCACCTAATTCTTTCATTTAAAACAATCAAAACAATTTAAAATGTATTTATCAAATTAAAAATTGTTTTAAAAAATTGAGAAAGACAACCCTAAATTACGCTGCCATGGCCGCCCTCACATCCCCGTCATCGTCACCGAGACCGGCGAGGAAGATGGAGCCCCGGAGAGGGAGGCGCCGAGGAGCTTGACGATGGCCACGTGGTGGGCCTTGGAGATGACCGCCAGCAAGGGGCAGAGGAGGAGGCCGAGTGGCGCCGCTCCAGGAAGTTGTTGGTGGCCGACCGGATCTACGAGATCTCGTACACGCTGGGGCTCTCCGGCAGGGACTCCCGGAGGCTAACCAGCGACGGCACGCTCACGACGGAGGACAGGGTGTTGTTGGAGTTGTTGTACCAGTGGTCCTTGGAGCTGGAAATCGAATCTCCGATCGATGGTTCGGAGCTGTACGACAATGGATGCTTGAAGAATCATCAAGTTCATTCAGGTCAAATTTGAACCTGTTCAAGCCTGTAAATCTAGGTTTAATCAATTCAATGCTACAAAAGCAATTCATTAAACTACTCATTACGTGATTTGTGGCCATCGTCAATTTTCGATTTCCGTGGCTGACAAAGAACCCAATTGATCGTCAATTTCATTCACAATTTGGCCCCAATTTCATATTCATTAAAAACCATATCCAGCCATTCAAAGTCTCTCTTTCTGCTGTGTCCTGTTATCTCTCCACTCGCTAGAGCTGATTTGTTGCTCCTCGGCGCCTCCCTCTCCGGGGGCTCCATCTTCCTCGCCGGTCTTAGTGACGACGACGGGGATGTGAGGGCGGCCATGGCGGCATATTTTAGGGCTGAGCTTCCTCAAAATTTTAAAACAATTTTTAATTTGATACATATATCTTTAATTGTTTTTATTGTTTTAAAATTTTGTTTTAAATGAGAGAATGAGGTGGCACACACGTGGCGTCATGGTGGCACTTTTTTTTTACAAGTCAGCAAACAAGTACTCGATAGGTCAAAAATTTTAATTTTAGGTACCCAATAGGTCCAAATCAAATGTGAGGTGTCTAAGTGACAAATTTGCGTAAGTTCGGGGGGCTAGATATATTTTAACCCATTAAAATTATTTACAAATTGAATTAATATGTTTGATATGCAAATATTTAGTTACACAAAATATTTCATAATTTCGCAATCCTAAAAATACACATTTATCAAAATAAGCCGAAATATCGATTTTGTATGGGGATGATTTTACAATTGGAATTTTATAAACAATTATCAATATATCAAGAATAAAACTATTAATTAAGTCGGTTTGCTAAGTTAGTCATTTTGATTTTGGATTAAGAGGTTGAGGTATTACATATGGAGAATAAACCTGTTGATGTGGTCGATTCGGTAAGCTGATCATTTTGAGTTCGAAAGTTTGGACCTTTATGTATGGGGAATAATCCAATTAATAGGTTTGTCATTTTAAGTTTAGATTGGGGAGAAAAAACCTATTTAGGGGTCAGCCCTATACGTTGGTCATTTTAAGTTCAGATTGATTACAAGTTTGGGTTATTACATATGGAGAATAAAGTTATTAACATGGTAAGTTCAGTAAGTTGGTCATTTTGAGTTCGAATTGAGTACATGTTTGAGTTGTTATATATGAAAAACAAAACTATTGATGAAATTAGTTTGGTGAATTGATCATTCGATTTCAAATTGAGAACATGTTGGAAATGTTATGTATGGAGGATATACCCATTAATAAAGTTGGTTCAATAGGTCATTCATTTGAATTTGGATTGAGTACAAATGAAATTTACTTGTCAATTAGGTAGGGTCATTTCAAGTTAGGTTCTAATGGGTTCGGGTCAGCCAGTTTGGTTCGGAATTGAGTATAGGTTCACGTTGCTAATTTTATAGGTCAATTGGGCCGAGTCATTATGGTTTTTATGCAAGTTTAGGTTGACCAATTGGTCTTGAGAGCCTACTATTTAATACTTCCGTTTAACACCAACTTTTTGGCCAAGTTTGACTATAAATGAAAGTTATTTTTATTTATTTATTTTAATAATAAAATGTATATTTATATTTAAATAATTTTATATATGCAGTTTAATTTATAGAAAATTGACACTAAGTTATACCATTCATAAATCACATGTAAATTAATATATTATAGTTTTTATTTTAAAAAGTTTTCGAACAAATATTGAGTCATTAACTAGGTTCACACTATAAAATTCGAGTTTGCTCTATATAATTTCATGTCGCTAATTAACTAGGTTCACATTGATTCTAAATGCTAATGTATTTAATTTATAATAATAATATCATATACAAATTAATATATTTTAAATTTTATCTGAAAAAGTCCCGAGCAAGCTAGGCATATAGAATCGAATGGTTAGATTTTACAAAACCTCTCTCCCTTAGTTTTTGACTTTTCGGAAATATATTAGTCCATGAATTAGTCGTCGTCGTTATTGTTTCTTTAGTCCGGTTGAACCCATTTGTTCTTGTTTCGGAAATACATTAGACGACCATTTCAAAAAGTTGGACACTGAATAAATTAGGATGTGCAAACTACTGCTAAACCACAACTTGTTTTCCTCTCTTTCACCGCCTTGTCCTTCCCGCCAACTTCAACGGTCCTGTTTCCATACCACGGCCCAATTTGTCGACCTTCTTACATCATGCAAGCACCCCATTTCCGTGCTTTCACTCCATTCCAATATTCTAAAACGTGGATCCCTGTTGGGCGACACTTACACAGCCAACAATCTCATAAATTCGTACGTCCGACTGCGAAAACTAGACAATGCACGGCAACTGTTCGACGAAATGTCTGAACCAAATGT
Organism: Polygonum maritimum; assembly: GCA_963924305.1. Taxonomy (NCBI): domain Eukaryota; kingdom Viridiplantae; phylum Streptophyta; class Magnoliopsida; order Caryophyllales; family Polygonaceae; genus Polygonum; species Polygonum maritimum. Next base: position 14,035,210 of record OZ002737.1, on the reverse strand, counting down.
TGTCTCCTGGTCATCCCTCATGTCTGGCTATGTCGTCACCGACCAGCCCAGGAGAGCTCTTCAGCTCTTCTCCGATATGATCAAAACCCTGGTGTTACCCAATGCTTTCACTCTTTCTACTCTAATCAATGCATGCTCTGCTCTTGCGGATGTGAATTCCGGTAAGATCTTACATGCCCATGTCGAATTACATGGGTATCAGGCCAACCTTGTGGTCTGCTCTTCACTGATTGATATGTATGGGAAATCCAGTGAGTTGGGCTCTGCTCGACGGGTTTTTGACTCGATGGAGGAAAGGAATATTGTGTCCTGGACTTCAATGATCTCTGGGTACACTCAAAACGCCCTAGGATATGAAGCCTTGAAATTGTTCAAGGAGTTTAATGTGAGTTCTATTGGCCCGCCAAATGAGTACATGTTGTCTAGTGTAGTCAATGCTTGCTCGAGCTTGGGCAGGTTGGGATACGGTAAGGCTGTTCATTCTGCTGTCATCAAGAGAGGGCATGAACTGAATGATGTAATTGCTTCTGCACTACTTGATATGTATGCTAAATGCGGGTGCATCGGTAGCTCTAGTGGAGTATTCAAGACAATTCAGAATCCATCTGTGATACCTTATACGTCTATGATTGTTGCAGCTGCAAAACACGGGCTTGGAGAAATCTCTATCGACCTGTTCCATGAAATGCTTGAGAAAGGAATTAGTCCAAATGATGTTACATTCATCGGGCTTCTGTATGCTTGTAGCCATGCTGGTTTGGTTGAAAAAGGGCTTGAGTACCTGAACTCAATGTATGAAAAATACGATATACTGCCTGATGCTAAGCACTATACTTCTGTTGTTGATATGCTCGGAAGAGTAGGTAGATTGGATGAAGCTTACAAGTTAGCCAAGTCTATAGAAGTGCCAAAAGGGGATAATCAAGGCGCTCTCTTATGGGGTACTCTCCTTTCGGCAAGCAAGAATCAAGGAAGAGTGGATTTGGCTTCTGAAGCAAGTATCCGGCTTGTGGAGTCAAACCAACAAGTAGCAACTGCATATGTAACTATGTCAAATGCTTATGCTTCGGCTGGGGATTTTGACGAAAGTCAGAAGATTCGTTCTGAAATGAAGCGTGCTGGAGTTCATAAAGAGCCCGGTTGCAGCTGGGTTGAGGTTAAAGATTTGGTCTTTGTGTTTTATGCAGGAGACCTGGAATCATGTGCGGATGCAGATGAGGTGTTGAATGTGTTGAGAGAGCTTGGGCAGAGGATGAAGGAAAGAGGGTTTGTTGGAGGAAGTAACGGGATGGTGTTTGTGGACGTTGAAGATGAGGCGAAGGAGGAGATTTTGAGCTTGCATAGCGAGAAGCTTGCACTTGGTTTTTGTTTGGTGAGGATACCGAGAGGAGTGCCTATAAGGATTATGAAGAACTTGAGAATGTGTAGGGATTGTCATGAGGCTTTTAAGATGATTAGTGATATTGTTGGAAGGGACTTTGTTGTGAGAGATGTTAATAGGTTTCATCATTTTGTTAATGGTGTCTGCAGTTGTAAAGATTTTTGGTGAAAGGAGAATTTGGGAATGAAAGACTATATATAGTGACAGCTTCTCACCAAGTGTGAGTTCTTTAGTGCTCTAGCTTCATAGAAATTGAAATCAAGAACTACAGCAACAATTTTATCTTGATTTTAATTCAAAATCTTCCAAGAATAACATCTTGTCTCTATGATATGAAAATTAAATTAGTGGTACAAATTACCCAATGTCACAAAAATATTGTCCACTAGTCCGGTCCATTCAAATATATTTCTACCACAAAATCCATATAAATGTATACTGTCAACTTCTAAGCTGACCATTAGCCACAATCACCATCACCCTTAGCAACTTCTGGTCTGCTGCGAGCATGATTTAACTGTTTGAAATTCAGACTCGGTTGATAGTGTGTATATTACCCCTTTAGTTAAGTTCATACGGAATAAAAAGTCTCACATTGAATGCAAATATTAAAAAAACACTCCCTCTTTAGGATAATACACTATTTGTTCCTAAAAGTCTTTACCATTTTTCCACCAATCTAATTAGATTTAGATGTGTGTATTTAGTTTCTTTCAACTCTAGCTTTCGTTACAATTTTTTCCGGTCAATCTAGCTTTCGTTACATGTAAGCATTGAAAAGCACATATAGACTTATATTAGCCAGGACAAGAATTATGGCTTATAAACATAGGAGTATATATATACGAGAGTGAGGGAATGTTTATCATACAATTAATTTTGTTAAAAAACATATGGAGTATATATAATAAACCATCTCAGCTATGTTTTCATTTTGTTTTGTTTTTTTAAGAATAAGCCATCATACTTTTGAAAACGTGGCGACCAAGTTGACAATGACATGCTTTTTTTAAGACCCAGCATGCCAAAAGTTCTCATACTATGTCCATGTACAATCCTAACTATGTCTATGTACAATTTTATTGTAGGCGTACGTACCTCATTGAATTGTACGCAATTTCTTATTTTTCTCTTCTATCAAAAAGAATCGTATTTTCTTTTGGAAAAAAAAAAGAATCGCATTTCTCATTAATTACCAACCATATTTAATACAGTATGTTATTAATTGTAAATATATATATTGTTTTTTGTAAAGTATTGAAAAGGTACCCTTCTTCTATTCAAATGATCATATCCAACTCTGAGTGATTCAAAATATATATACTCCCTCCGTTTCCGAAAGATTGTCCGCCTTTTCGTTTCGAGCGTTTCATTAAGATTGTCCACCTTTAATACTTTCCCTTTATATCACATGCTTCTTCCCATTTTACCCTCACACAACCACAAGAACCAATTATTTCTTCTCAGTCCCTCTCTCCTCCCCTCTCTTTCTCCACCTACTTACATTCATTAGATTTTACAAACACATTGAGCATCAACAACCCATTTTTCTCCAGACCAAAAAAAACAACCCATCTTTCTAAATCCCTCCTCCATTGATAGAAAAAAACCAACCTCAGTATTTTAAAACCACTCTTTTGCATCATCAATGTCTCAATTTATTCTCTGTACACCCAAAATTTCAATTCCAACTTTTGTATTTTCATTGTTGGACTTATCCAAGCTCTCAATCCTTACTCTTTCACTAAATTTTCAAATTATCTCATCAATTTTATTTAGATCTAGGTAAATGTTTAAGGCAAGTATTCAGATCTCGGATTTTGACCAGAAAAATTCAAGTCCGCCGCACCCGTGAACTCAAGTCCGGGAGGGTGTGAGGGAGTTCTCCGGTGAGGAGGTTGTTGGAGAGGTCGAGGTGGGAGAGGGAGAAGCAGTCGGAGATGGAGGGAGGGAGGCTGCCGTTGATGTTGTTGTTGAATAGGGTGAGGGAGGAGAGGCGGGGGAGGCGGCAGAGGACGGTGGGGAACTCGCCGGCGAGGTTGAAGGAGGAGAGGTCCAAGGAGACCACGTTGCCGGCGGAGTTGCAGGGGGACTTTGTGGGAGGTGAGGGGGACTTTGTGGGAGGTGACTGGTGAGGGGGGAGTTGGACTGCGTGTAAAAGATGGAAAGCCTTTACTTTTGTGGTAGGGATATTAGTGTAAATTTACTTTTGTATGGGTCCATAATCTTTACTCTTCCAGCGGGATTGAGACAAGTGTCCCAAAACTATATTTACACTCTATGAGATCAATACACGTGTCTTTCTTAAAAACTGTGAAATTGGCAAATGTGGACAATCTATTGGAAACAGAGGGAGTATTGTTTTTTGTAAAGTATTGAAAAGGTACTCTCATCCGTCGGGATGCTCTAGGACGACCTCCTTAAGGAGGTTCTTCTAATCTTTACCTTTTCAAAAAAAATAAAAAATGATCATATCCAAATTCACCATTGTGGTCTTTACTCTCGAATTAGTAGGTTTAAATTCCCGAATACCCGAATCTATACCTACAACCAGGGGCGGAGGAGGCTGAGCTATATGGAGATGAGTGAGGGTCGTTGTCCCCTCTGACATTGTGCATATTTTTTTGGTATGAAATAGGACATAAAATTAAGTTAGTGTAATTGGTTACGGATCGCATTGTTGTTTGTGTCCCAATATCCAAATTCTACTTATTTTATTTTTTCCATCCTTTCCTCTTAACAGTATATAATATCTTGTTCATATTTGTGTATGTAAGACTATCAATTACTTATTTCATAAAAAGAGTGGTTGAATTTAATCACTTATTTGAAATATTTTTAAAAGTTCATTATATATTTTTAATATATTACTATTAATAATAATATATGTCAATTACTTCTGGATTTGTCATTGCCTACAACCATCCTCATTTGGATTTGTATACAATATTTCACTTCTTTTATAAGGTTTTAAGGGTAGTCAATGTTGTTTATATGGTCATTGTTTCGTCTCCTTTCGACAACCTCTTGCTATCGTCCAATAATAGTTCGAACCATGTCCAAACGAGCCAATTTGAGACGCGTTCGAGCAGCACAAAGACTCCTTTTGAACCAAATAAACAAATTCAAAAATCTCAAGAATACCCATTAACAAAAAAAGTTAATCTTCAACTACCAACTTAAATGTACTTAAACTAAGTTAAGATACACTAATAGGAATTTCCTAGGAAGAAAGAAGTGTGTGTATTTAGTAAATCCACAATTTCCCAAGTCTCGTGTGGTTGCTATTGGCGCGTATGCAAAAACCACCACAAACCCCATCCCTTTCGCTTCCCCTTCCCTTCTTTCCCCTTCGCGACAAATTATGTAAAGAAAATAATCAAAAAATAAAATGAAAAATAGTAAAGAGCAAAAAAAAATATTAAAAAGGGGAAAAAGCGATTCTGAAAGATCAGACGCTTTTGAAACAGAGAGAGAAAGAGAAACTACAAGAGCATACAATACAAGCAAACTCTCTCTCGCCCCCTTCACTGAAAATACGCAGAGATTCAGAGAAAGAGAAGGCGTCCAACAACACTCTTTTCATACTTGTCCTCTTCTCTCTCCCTTTCCCCATCCCTTCCACGCCCTCCGATCGAGAAATCGCTACCCATTCCCTCTCCCGATTGCTTGCCTTTCCCCCCTTCTTCGAACAGTGTGAACGAACGAGCCCGTACAATGAAAGGGTCCGAATTCGATCCGCCTTCCGACTGGTCGGATCACGGAGATGACACCGCCCTCGAAGGTCTGCCTCCGGATCCTGCATTTTCACTTTTGTCCCAATTTCGCTTTCTGTTTCCGCTCTTTTCAATTTCCGATTTTTTTTTGGGGGTTTGGTTGCCCTCTTGTATATGTTTTGTGGGTATGGCTGATCGAATTGAATCGCGTTGTTAATGAGGGCTTTTTTTTTCCCGGTATGGTAGATTCCATGCAGAACATGGGGCTAGAAGGAGTCGGCGACGGAGATATGGTGTACCCTGAACGGCCTGGTGAGCCCGATTGCATTTATTATCTGAGGACGGGATCCTGTGGGTATGGTGCCAGGTGTCGGTTTAACCATCCCCATGATCGTTCTGTGGTAATTACATTCGTTGTTTCCTTTCTCTGCCAATTTTCCCCCACTTTGAGCATATTTTTATACTGTTTTGTTTGGGGGTTAGGGCATATCTGTTAGCGCTTGACAAGTGTGTGTGTGTTTTTGTCTGTTCACGCCTGAAGTTTTAGTGTTTGTGGTTTGTGGGTGAGGAAAATGACTTTTGGTTTGGGACCTTTGATATGTGAGAACGTGTGTAAATTTCAGCAGGCCTATGGAAGTGCAAGGCCTCCTGGTGGGGGAGGGGACTACCCTGAGAGGGCTGGGCATCCTGTTTGTCAGGTAATGGCAGTCTACATTCTATAAGGTTTCCGTCTAGATTCGGCATCTAGTTCACGTATTTTGTGTGCTGTGGAGGGTTGACATAATAAATGCCAAAAATCTGGTCTCTTTTGTTTTGTTGTCTTCTTTCATCTCCCCTTAGCAGCAGGTATTCTGTTAAACTTTCTGTTCTGTTATTGGTCTTGACATGAATGGAATTTCTGTATGATGCAGCATTACATGAGGACTGGGATTTGTAAATTTGGGCCTGCCTGTAAGTATCATCATCCGAGGGCGGGTGATAGCTCAGCTGCTGTGACATTAAATTTCTATGGATATCCACTAAGACCGGTCTGATAATGTTCACTCATCTTTTTCCAACTCTAGAAGTTTTGTAAGAATGTAGTGTTTTCACTGGCATATACTTTTTGTTTTTGGATGAATGCAGGGTGAGAAAGAGTGTTCATACTATGTGAAAACCGGGCAGTGTAAATTTGGTGCGACCTGTAAATTCAACCATCCGCAATCTGTTAATGGTCAAGTTTCTGCAGCAGCCGCTTCTCCGGCCACTGCTGCACAAGGCCAAGCTGCTATAACACCATCTATTATGTACCCAACTCTTCCACATGCTTCTGCTCCGTCTCAGCAGTTTGGGGTTGTGCCTGGGAATTGGCAGGTGGCAAGGCCTTCTATGGTGCCACGTTCTTACATTCAAAGCCCTTATGGACCAATGCTTTATTCTCCTGGGGTAGTCCCTGTTGCTGGCTGGACTCCCTACACTGTAAGTAATATATATTATTAATTATGATTCATGTGGCTGTTATATTCTAACCTCGACTTACTTTTATCTTACTCTGCACTGGCACTGGCACAGGCACAGGCATCTGTTAATGCATTGCATCCACCTTCAGTTCAATCAGCTATTGGGGCTGGTCAATTCTATGGCATGCCACCCATGTCGCCTGCTGTGCCTGTGTACAATGGAGCTTATCCTCATGTGCCTTCTTCTGCTGGTCAGTTTGGTCCTGTGAGTAGTGCCCACAATGAGCCATCTCATCCTGAAAGACCTGGTCAACCTGAATGCCAGCATTATGTGAGAACCGGGGAATGCAAGTACGGCTCTTTCTGTAGGTACCATCACCCTGCAGAATGGACTGCCCAGAAAGCAAGTTTCTCTCTTACTCCAATGGGTCTTCCTCTTCGTCCGGTATGCTTGCTTCTGTTATCTTTATTGCTTGATAGCTACCCACAAGACGTACACACTCATTTTGTCTACCTTCCCTATTCTGATTGATTGTGAGTTGCTCCTTTGGGTGATATTTCTCTTTTGGGATGTCTCTTTCTTTAAAGAGACAATTAATTTTTGCTATTAATGCAGAGTTGTGCTTGCCATTGAAGCATGTCTTATGCTATGGAGCTTCCGCTGAATGTGTTTGTTATTGTCGTGCCAGACTACTAGTTAGATCCTTATTTCTTGTCTATCCTGATAAAGACCGTAGGAGGAGATGTCTTTGCCTTTTTTGGGGGCCTAGTTTCCAACGATTACTTACATGTCTAGAATGCTGGGTGGTTAGAACCTTGCCTTGGGATTGTTTTAGTCAGTTCGGGATGTTAGAATCCAGAATCTAGGTACCTAATTTTGCAGAGAAATGTTTATTTGTATACCTCATCTAGCCATAATGACTCAAATTGCTTCAGAGGACTGACATAAAATATTTAATGCCAAAACCTCATGGTTTGAATTGTTTTTCTCCTTACAAAGGGTAACAAAGTCGACTCCTTATCAAGACTCATCACAGTTCATTAAAGGAACTGAAAAATGGATTCATCATGGCTGCCTCATAAAATTCTCTGTTGAGCAATGCAGTCAATTTCTACCTGAAGTTGTTTATAGTACATACTATTTCTGTTATTGTAAATAGGCTTTCCTCTCTTGATCTACTTAATTTGCTATGGCTCCCATTGTTGCATCAAAAATGGGAAGCTGGATCAAGCAGTTAGTTTGGTGGATAGCTGGGCTACTGACTCCCACTGTTTCGAGTTAATATCTAAATTTGTGATGTGGGAACTGTTTTTGTTTGGATATTATGCTTATGCATTACATGAGGATATTTAGTGTTATAATATTGTCTTCTTGTGAATTGTGATCTCTGTCTTTCTTCTAAGATTTGGACTCTACAAGACCTCGAGTAGCTTCATATTAACTCCTGAATTCTAGTAAAGTGAAAATTCTACTTATGTGTCACCACAGATACAGCATGCCTTGTGGCATTCATTTGGGCTTTCTAGCAAGATTTGATGGCTTTTTCAATGTTGGAAATCATTCCACATTGTATCACAAAAGTGCCTTGTTTTTGTTTGTCCTGTCTAAGGGTGACAAAATGATTATCTGCCTAGAAAACATTGGAGAGGGTTAGTAGCACTGTAACCTGATAGGCTCATGGGGTTGTCTAGAATTGTTTTGCATATTCAAGGATTATGTTTTTATGTGTTTACATGCTTAGCTAGATCCGGGGGGAGGGGTGAACTGCTGAGAGTGCATGATATGTGTCAGAAGTTATTTTACTACAATTGCAGAAACTCTGTAGTGTTATGTCATTCTCTACTTCTGTATTCATTTAGCTCTTGTAATTCATTCTAAATTGACTGAATCTACCAAATCATTAAAATTCTAACTCCTATTTTGGCAAATGTTTGTGATCTAATCTTACATTCCAAGTCGGCTGTGAAGTAAATATGCATATATATGCTTTAACCACCAATTATATCTTTTCAAACATTGCTAGCAATTTACAAATTCGTGTGTTGATGGGATTCTTTCTTGCCAGGGTGCTCCTACATGCATCTACTTCACACAACATGGAGTTTGCAGGTTCGGACCAACATGCAAGTATAACCATCCTATGGGCTCACTGAGCTACACTCCATCTGCATCCTCTCTATCTGACATGCCTGTGGCTCCCTATCCTGTCGGGTCCTCAATAGCAACTCTCGCCCCATCATCGTCATCTTCAGATTTGCGCATTGATGCTGTTTCTGTGTCCAAGAACTCCTCTTTAAAGTCCACGTCTTCCCTGTCGAACATTTCGAGTGGAACTGTGCTGTCCCGGAGTGCAAGCGGTAACAATCAATGAGATGAAACCTCTCGTTTCCTCTCAGTATTTCCAAGCATTCGCCACATTTCCACTATATGCCTCTCCACATATGTATAGTCATCTATATGTAGTCCGTCCTCCATCTTTGAATAAACCCTCCTTTTTGTACCTTCCCAACAAACCTCCAATCCAAATAACTTTGGGACAGATGATTCTTCTCATCATAGCAATTAAAGACAATCCATCTCATGCCCCTTTCCAAACCCATCTTTCCAGAGCTGTTTATTTATTTCTGCAATCACTTTTGAAACCTAAAGAAACAGAGAGGACAAGATCTATGATTCAACATTGTTTCGCCTTTTGTTAATTAAAAACTGGTGCCCATTTCATCTAGCTTTCCGAGTACCCTTTTCAGAAACCTGGGAAAAAAGTTCCCTTTCCAACTTGAGAATTGAAATCTGGTTACAAGCAAAGATTGTCACAGGGTAAAGAAGACGTGTTCAAAGAGACTTCCAAGGGAGGCATCACTGGTGCTACCTTTTACTTTCCGTTATATACTTTCGTGACAATATTTATGAGTATCACCTTAAATTGTTCAGAATTGGCATCATGTCGACAAGAATCAAACACGCATCTGCACTTTGTTCTTGAAAAGGAAACAATAAATTGAATTGGTAGCCCTTGTTTCCTGAACTTTGTCTTTATTCTGTTTTCCCAACTCTTTCATGCAAGAATTGATCACATGAGGATTGGGTTTGAATTTAGATGGATGAGTTACATAAATTACAAAAATTGATACACTTTTATCTTGGAGTACATGCGTACATAAACCCAATCAACCAAAGTGCGCACATTTAGAGAAAGAGCCTTATACGAGAATATCCGGACGAAGTTGTAGTCCTCCATCTTTCAAGCTGTAATGCAATTTTGTGTACAGATACGAAAAACCCGTCTTCAAGTATTTTGCCATGCACAGGTAGCACAACTAGGTTTACACCTGAAATGGTGGGCAAGCAGAACATCAACAATCGGCTGAGTGCTGGAGTAGCTAAATCAATGATATCATACCTGGGTTGGAGTTTTAGCTTGTCGGTTATGATCGTCTGAAGAGAAGTGGCAGTCTACCACCATGATTGTACTCTGATATTTACTCCAATTATGCTGGTATGATCGGCTGGTAGAAGAAAATGCAAAGTGATAATGCGAACTCATCGCATAAATTAATGCAAATTCATGTTTTGATACTTTTTGGCGAAACCTTTTCATCGCGTAAATAATGAGTGTTCAGCTTGTCATGGAATATATAGAACTAGTAATAGCTAATGCATATGCAAATACCTTAATAAAACCTGCTATTCACTTCCAGTTTGCCCATCTGTCATCTTCAGCTGATTTCCTCTTTACACTTCTAGGTCCACCAGCATTTGAAGAATCACTCCACACCCACTCCATCTGAATGTGACAAAATCCAGCATTTGTACATAAGGTCTAATCAACTAATAGATAGAAAGAGAGATGGTGTGGTAAAGTTATACAACATACCCCTCCTATAACGACATTGTCACCTTCTTTGACACCCTCTTTAATGAGAGATTTATTCACCCCAGATGCATCCAATACATGTTGGAACCTTCTCTCCGAATCAACATATCTGTGTTTTGACAAGAAAAATTGTAAGAAAATAAAATGAAAAAATAGGCGGGAGATTGTGAGATAACTTTCCATTCTTGACCCAATGACCAACCTTTTGGTAGGAAAGACGTACGATACTTCTAACAGAAAAAGAAGGTGGTATACATAGCATTGTTATAGGTCATACACGAGACATAATGGTGCAAGACACACAAGACAGTTAAGTGATTGAAGACGTGGCAAAAAAAAATACAAAAATTGATCATTGATGCACCAGTTGACCAATAAAGTTTAGGAGATTTAATCAGACGAAAAAAAGAAGCCTTACCATGAAGCTTCTCGGGCCAATGAAAAATGGAATTAGAAATATCAATGCAGTTTAAACATAGTCAAAGAGAAAATTCCACACAGGAATTTGATCATTGAATGAACACTGTAATAACTAATAAGGCAATGATAGATGCATAAGAGATTCGTGCTTAAAAAATGACACAGTCAGAGGATTAGTTTCACTGGAAATAAGGTATCCAGTAAAGGAATTCAGTCATAGGTCTTAGCAGGAAGACGGATTCCCTCCCTTTATGCCCAATTCTCCCACAAGAGAGATCCTAGGATACGACAGACTTTTGCAAAGAAGAAACATTCCATGAAAGAAAAGATTTTTTGAGACTATCAAAACTGAACTATCAAGTATCAATGGAACAGATGTTCACATACCGCCAATTGGTCATCTTAATAAAGCGCTCTAAGCCAGGTCCAGTCACGAGCCACGTCCTTGTACTAGCCTCATGAATGATCTCAAACTCACTGATTGATGCTGTTCGTCTCTCAGATATCATCTCAGCCACATAATTTAGATTGACCGGATCAGACCCACCTGAAATAAGCATATTTGGATTAGGAATTTGCCAATCACGTTAGACATTTAAACCACAAGCCATTAGTAACTAATTAGATACACATCTAAGAGGCATAATGTACTTGTATTTAATAAACTGATCTAACTAGAGTTGATTGCCATATCCCATGATCCCCACAAGGGCAACATCAGTTCGCAAACTTAGTATGAATTTTGGCCATTTACCTCATTCTGTATATGCAGAACTCAAAACAAAAAAATGTAAACAAACAACAATGAATCATCAAAATCATAAGAAGAATACCTTTTATAGTATTTTCAGCTTCTTTGACTTGCTTGACAAGTTCATATGCAGCACAAACAACATCATTGGTGCCTTCTTTTGTAACAGCACTCATACAGAAAGGTTGAATGCCCATAGACTGCAGCTTTTCCTTGAATACTGCCCACTTACTAGATGCTTCTGGAAGATCCATTTTGTTGTAGGCGACTATAAACGGCTTTTCAGAAAGTTCAGGGTTAAATAATTCCAACTCAAGGCGAACTGCATCAAATTCATATTCTGGCTGTGAGGATGAGCCATCAACAACGTGCACCTATACAACAGCAGCAATAAACCATGTTTAAGCTCCCAAAAGAAGAATAATTCCAGCTGAGACGAGGCAAAGATAGTTTATAGCAAAATATACATCTAAAGCATAATCAACCAGTCACCATCAGCAACAACTAAATCTTTAATATCCAAGGTAATTGGGAAAGTGGAAAGTAAATATTCACCATTGCACAAAGTTTCAAAGAAGGAAAACGGAAAAGGTGCCCAAGCTAGATAGAAAGCAAGCTTCTATTTTTTCCAATATAGAAGAGCACACGAGCTTAAGAGAACACAATCACACAAGTTAGCATGCAAACTGTACTGAAACCAGTATAAAAAAATCAAAAGAAATACACATAAACAAGGGAATAACAGCCTACGTACTCTAGTCCTGTAAAAGAAAAGTGAAATTATTCTTGACATTTTTACAGCATCACTTGCGCCTATTTAAGCACTGAATAGTAACGAGAAACAGGTAATAAGTAGAACTATCCTTAGAGAAAGTTTTAGCATAATCAGGAGTTCAAAGATAGGACTCTAGTCAGTTGAAAGATAAATATCAATGGAAACACACTCTCATTCCAAACCATTCTTGCACTTAAAACTAACACAGCAATTTACAATGTATTTACCTTGAACGCAAATATTTGTCTAAAAAAAAGGCATTATACCTGCTATTTTAATCAGTATTCATCAGTTTGAATGCTTACTCTTTCCTTGTTTCTCTCGGCGTTATGTCTCCCTAAGGTTCTAAAAACCTCTACCTCAATCAAGAATTCTGTAATTATTCTTCTTAACTCCCTCCCAACAAGAACCCGTTACTGATTAAATTCTTAGCAAGTGTATCCAAAGTAGAAAAGGAATGTGAAAAACAGTGAAGTGCAACTGATACCACTATGTAGCTCACTAGCTCCCATGCAAGCAATATTATGATGGCACACGGCTTTGATTGGTATGCATGTGCAGACACTAAGTTAACTTGCCCAAGATGACTACAACTCCTACTATGCAATCAATCATAAAAGCAAGAAATGGTACATGAATCCGTTAGTAAATAACTCTTAATATGACGTTTAGTTATTAGAAGAAATTATACCAGGACATGACACCTTTCAGTATGACGTAGAAACTCATGACCTAAACCAAAGCCACGGTGAGCACCTTCAAGCAAACCTGGTAGGTCTGCTACAACCATTGTAGCATCGAAACCGAATCCTACTACACCTAGGTTTGGAAGCAGAGTTGTAAAAGGGTAATTTGCTATTTTTGGTTGTGCAAGACTTATAGCACTAAGTAGAGTGCTCTTGCCAGCATTTGGAGCACCAACAATACCAACATCAGCAACAAGCTTTAGCTCTAACTGCAACCACCTGATTCATAAAGGCAACAAATTCCAGAATTCAGAAGCAGAAGAAAAAATCTCACAGCACCTCCAAAGTTTATCAATGCTTTGAAATCTATGGCTCTGAATCATCACAGTCCACGGTGTGCACTATCCACCAAAATATCACATTCTAACTAACACCAGAAAGAAAGATCAAAAAGCAGCAGAATTTGAAAGCTGTGGCCATAAAATGCAGAATATGTACTTCCCAAAGATCTACTATGATTAATGTTCTAGGCTTCTAGCATTGGCTAAAAAGCAAGATGATAAATCTTACAATTCAGGACCCTCTTCTCCATTCTCTGCAATCTTTGGGACCCTATTGTTCCCTGATTTGAAAGAAGCATTCCCTCTGCCACCTCTTCCACCCTTCAACAGCAATGCCTTCTGCCCAGGACTCATCAGCTCAAGCAACACTTCCCCCTCAAACCCGTCACTACCCGCCTCTCGGATAACCGTCCCCGGCGCAACCTTGACCACCACATCCTCCCCAGTAGCCCCGTGCATATTCCTCCCCTGCCCATTCTTCCCACACCCCGCCCTAAAATGGATGTTCTTCCTAAACGGCAACAACGAATTCATTGCAGGATCCACCTCCACGTACACATTCCCTCCCCTGCCTCCGTCGCCACCTGACGGCCCCCCAAAAGGCACGAACTTTTCGCGTCTGAACGCCACAACGCCGTTCCCGCCATCGCCAGCTCTAACGAAAATCTTTGCCTGATCGAAACATCGCATTATCGCCGGTACCCCTTTCTCTTTCTCCTCGATTTCTTCCCCCTCCTCCAACTCCTCGCCTTCCAATTGAAACTCTTCCCCGCCAAACCCCATGAATTGCGTGGGGCCTTCGCCTTTAGCATCGAATTCATCGTCTTCATCCTCGTCGGAATCAAGCTCGCCGTCAAAAACCTCAAATTTGCCGTCACCAAACCCTAATTCGTCATCTGTGCCATCTCCTTCGCTCTCCAATTCATCCAATTCGTCAGTGTTTGCTTCGAATAGGGCGACGTTAGCTTCGGAAAGCTTGACCTCACGGAAGAGCGGGTCGATGGAGGAAATGGAGACATCGTCCCTGGGTGGCAGGCGAGTGTAGGTGGTGGCTTCGACGCCGATCAACGACGACGGCGTTTTTCTCAGGGGTGTTGGGGGTTTCACTTTCGGATTAGGAATTCTTGAGGATTTCCTACGAGAGGGGGCTCGAGGGCTCTGAGGCTTCCGAGGGTTGCTGGGGCGAGCGAGTGCCTGCGGGGAGAAGGAAATGCAGAAGGCCGCCATTGTTAAGCTGGTCCGAGCTCTTTGCAGGGTTTTAGCAGAGAATTCAGATCATGGGGTTTCTCATTTCAAGCCACGTGTCCGGATAATATTTTTTATATTTCACTTGTCACGAATATGATTATACCCTCTTATCATTTCTCTCTTCCCTATCCTAATGTCATTACATAATTCTCTCGTATTCAACCAAAAAAAGGGCTCAAATCATATATAGCCCGTTGTACTTTCACAAAATTGCCACTTGAACACCTCACCTTTGAGTTGGCCCTATTAAACACTCGAACTTATAATTTTGTACCTACTAGTGTAGTTTCCCGCGCCATGCGCGGATTTTTGTTAGAAAATTTATTTCATATTTAGATCGAAAAATATATCTTTTTACATACTCCCTCCGTTCCATTTTGTTTGTCCTCTTTCCTTTTTCGTCGTCCCAAAATGTTTGTCCTCCTTCCATTTATATCATTAGTTTCTTACAATATTACCCCTATTCAATCTCACTTTTTACACCCAAAATCCAACTTTTCCTTCTACTTTATCACTTTTCCACTTTTTACACCTATAAAATTACAAAACTACCCTCATCTAACTTCAACTTTTACCCACTTTCCCATCTCCCAATACCACTTTATCACTTCCTTAATAACTACAAAATGTGTCTTTTAGGACAAACAAAATGGGACGGAGGGAGTAATAGTTTAATACATGTTCATGTAGATATATTGAAAATATAAAATAACTTAACATATACTCCGTATAGTTATACTACTCTAATATTGAAGATGAAAATGAACTAATAAGGCATAATTTCAACCTAAAAGTACAAATTAAATATAAGGCATAACTTATTTTTAACAAAATCAAATAAACATGGTCAAATATATGTCGAGAAAATTCTCCCTTTGAAGATCAAACTGATATATTTAGGGGTAAAATACATTATTTGGGAAATCTTTTTAAGTATATCCGTTTGTATTATTAGGATTATTATAAATATCTACGCTATTGTAAAAATATTTTTTACATGAATTTGCTCATGATAAAGTAAGATACATTACTACATTGATTATTAAAATAGAGGTTCTTAGAAAAATATACATCATAATGGAGATGGTGAGGATATGAATTAAAAATCTAGAAGTTTTAATTATCTTTCAATATACTTAATAAATTTCGAATAGATTGGATATGTATGTTTTAAATAACCAAAACTAACCACAATTAAAAATATGGTTAAGGTTCTCGGCCTACAAAAAATATTGTTACTATTTGTTATCTCAAAATTTATAAATTAATAGAGACTTTAATTCATTTATAAAATTGATTATATGTTAAAAAATAGTGCCTATATATCTCTCCAACAAAATCTTTCCATAACAAACTTATAGTCTAGTTTGTTTATTTTATTATATTTTAGGAAATGATGATAGGTACTCATGATTTCTTACCATTTTTAAAATTGAGAAGATGCATCATTTTTATTTGATCTTTTTTCATTTGGCAAATCAAGATCCAAACGGATCAATTCAACCAAAAAAAAAAAGATCTAAACGGATCAATCTTGTGGTTTTGTTACATATATAGTTTCCTCAATTTGGATATTTTTTTGACAATATTTATTTGTAAAACATCCATATGGTCGGTATAGTTCATATAATAATTAAAATATCCAAATAATTAATTTAAATCAATAAATAATACTCCGTAGAATTTCAAATTTATATATGACAGCAAAATCTAAAATTGACTATTATAGACCTAAAATCTAGAGATGTGGATAAATCGTACCGATAACAAAATATCCAAATAATTAATTAGTTAGGATTCAGATTTATTTTTTGATATATTTTGCAAGATAATTAACAAATTTTAAATAGGTTGATGATGTGGCAATGAAATGACAAATCTAAATATTAGAAAAATTGAATTTATATGGTATTTGAAAATAGCCAAATTGTGTCAATTAATAGGGTTGCGACATGTGGCAAAATCCGAGGTGGCTTAATGTATGAGCGCCATGTGGCAAAAGCTGATGTGGCGCAATGAGAGGGTTTTATTTCTTAGTGGTTTTAAATATACTACCTCCGTTTGTCCATGTTTGATGTTAAGACTATGAAATTACTTAATTACCTTCATTAAATTACTCTAATTTTATAATGTTTAAGGAGAAATTTTGTTAAGGAAAGATTTATATGGGGTAAATTTGGAAAAATAGATACATAAAAGTGTAAAAATCAAACATTTTCTAACAAAATTAATTGGCTAAAACATCAAACATTAGTGAACGGAGGGAGTATATAATAGATTGAGCACCTCGCGTGCCAGCTCATAGTACATGTCATTACACATTTTTTTACTTAATCCACGTAATCACTTTTGACTTAGCCACGTAAGCATGCCACATAAACAACTTTAAAAAAATAAAATTTAAACACTAAATTTTTCAAATCCCAAATCTCTAATTCTCTGTACATCAATTGAAACCTAATCCCAAATCTAAAGCACAGTCAAAGCAAAGCAATTGAGACGGGTTTTGGACATTCAGAACTGAATTACAAAGAGCAAATCAATTCATAAGAACAAATCAATTAGTATGGAGGCAAACCAGAGAGGAAAGCAAATCGGGGTTTGAGAACGGAGGTCATGGACCGACGAGACGAGGACGAACGAGAACGGAAGAACGAGGATGAGGACTGCGGCGGTCGTCGTGGATGGAGGAACGAGGACTGCGGCGGACGTCGTGGAGGATGCGAACTGAGCACTGGACGTCGTGGAGTACTGAGCACTGCGGGGATGCGAACCAGGACAACGGGGATGCGAGCGACGGAGCCCTAACTTCGACAGCAGCGGGGAGGAGCGACGAGGCCTGCGACGGAGTCCGGCGACGGGGAGGAGCGACGGAGTCCGGCGACGGGGAGGAGCGACGGAGGCCGGCGACGGGGAGGAGCGACGGAGGCCGGCGACGGGGAGCTGCTCGATCGATTGCTGTCCTCTTCATTCGTTCTCACCTCTCACACATTGATTTGTAGAGATGAAATTAGGGATTTTAGAAATTTAGTATTTAATTTTTTTTTTTAAAGTTGCTTATGTGGCTAAATTATGGGTGATTATGTGGATTAAGTAAAAAAATGCGTAATGACGTGTATTACGAGCTGGCACATGAGATGTTCAATGGGTACAAAATCATAAGTTTGAGTGTTCAATAGGTCAACTCAAAGGTGGGGTGTCTAAGTGACAATTTTGTGAAAGTACAGGGGGCTACATATGATTTGAGCCAAAAAAAAATCTCTCGTATTATTTCGAGTTACTCACATAAGTATCAATCAAATGTTTAAACTTATTTTTTCACTTTCCAACCCCAATTTATTTATCTATTAACAATTAAAACTATACCTTTTATTAATTTATCCATAATATTTCTTTATGCACATAAACATATTAATTAATTTTAAATATTTATTTAACTAATCCAATATCAAGAAATTATTTTAATACATTCCAATAACAATATTTTACAAGAATCCAAAAATATATAAAATTTATGTCAACGGACACATAAAACAATTATGAATTATAGTATGTCTAAAAGATTTTAATTTTAATTAATATTTTGCTGAAAGGACAAAAATAACTTAGTCTTTATTAACGACAAGATTAATCTTTATTGATAGCTACTCATAATCCACTTGTACCATCCCTCTTTTGTCACCCGTTTCTCACTTTCCCCGTATATTTCCCTCTTTTTATTTTTATTTATTTCCTTCTTTTCCATCTACTTCCCCGATATCGTGGGCCGGTATCAGCATCACAAGTTTACATATATTTTTTTATTTATTATTTTTTGTGATACTCTTTTTTTTTGGTCGGAAAAGAGGCAAGGGCCTCAGAGATTAAGTATTAGAAGAAATAAGTCTGGGGACAGAAAGTCCCTTTACATCATTTTCAAGCAATAATGAAATACAAGGAGGAGGTTGATCAAGCGAGTGAATGCCAAGCGGAAGGTCATGCGCTGCCGAGGCGAGGGCATCGGCCACCTGATTGGCTTCACAGCGGACATGGCGGAACTGGAACGTCCAGTCCCTACACAAAAAGCCTCTGCAGCGGCGTGCGAGGCTGGCAAGGGGGTGTGTGAGGGGCGGCGGGGAGTTGATGAGCGAGATGGCCGAGAGGGAGTCGGCCTCCAAGATGACATTTCGAAGGCCGAGGTCCCAGGCAAGGTTCAACCCCTGTAATATCCCTTTGAGTTCGGCCACCGGAACAGAGCAAGCGCCCAGGTTGTACATAAAACCAGCCATCCATTTTCCTTCGTTGTCTCTGATGGCTCCTCCAGCAGCTGAAAAGAGATGATTACCGTGGACGGAGCCGTCAGTGTTGATCTTGTAGTGGTGGGGAGGCGGTTTCTCCCAGCTGATGTGGATAAGCCGTTTCTCCTGGCAACCAGAAGTGTGGCTGCGGAGGGCCCAGGCTGCCTGGAAGTCGACCGAACACCGCTGAATGAGGACGGCGCCATTGTCGGGCGGGGTAAGGTTGTGGAAGATCCGCCGGTTTCGCCATTTCCACAGCCACCAGACAGCGGTTGCGAAAGTTGTGGCGGCATTAGTGCCAGAGTTGAACAAGAACTCACCTTTGAGATTGTTGTAAAGCCATGTGAGGGGGCTGGAGTTGAAAAAGGCGGCCACCTGAGACGGTTGGAGGAGTTGTTTCCAAATCTCCGCAGCAACTTTGCAGTCTCGAAAGAGGTGGATGATGGTTTCGGGCTGCGCAGGACAGAGGCCGCAGTCCGGGGACCGCGCCATGTGGCGTCGATGGCGCTCCGCATTGGTCATAATTCTTCCCCTCGTCGCCAGCCAGCAGAAGACCCGGATGCGTTCCGGAACTTGCAGGCGCCAAATGGATCGATAGACCCCACGAAGGCTCTCGGGAATTGAGGGTTGCGGTTGGATGAGATTATAGGCCGAGGAGACAGAGAACTCACCTGTGGGCGATGGTCCCCAGGAGAGGGTGTCTGGAATTCCGAGCTCCGTCGGAATATCCCTGGCAGCAAGACGGCGGACAACGGCGGGGGAAAGGTGCGCTGAGATGCGGCTCCAAGCCCAACCCGTGTTCGGGCGCCAGAGCTGGCGAACGGTGAGAGAGTGGGCTTCCGGAGTGAGAGAGTTGGAAGCGATGAGGGAAAGGGGCTTTTGGTCGAGCCACGAGTCCGACCAGAACTTGATGGTCTGGCCATCTCCAAGATTCCATCGAGTTCCCTTATAAACGACTTCGGAGAGGCCCCATGCGATACCTTTCCAGGTGGAGGAGGATCGGTGGCGGTTTTTGGTCTGGATGATTCGATCTCCCACAATCCGAAGACCATATTTGGCGGTAAGGAGATCTCCCCACGTCCCTGGAGTGCCTTGGAGTAGTTTCCAGCCAAGCTTGGCAATGATAGCGGCGTTCATGGTTTGCGCCGTCCGAATCCCAAGACCACCCGAGTCCTTGCTTGTGCAAATGTCTTTCCAAGCGACCAAATGCAGCTTGCGGGAGCCTTCGGTGTCGCCCCAGATGAAGGAGCGATTTATTTGGTCCAACCTCGCATGAGTGGAAGACGGGAGATGAACGGTGCTCATCGTGTAACAGGGGAGGGCAGAGAGCACCGATTTGCAAAGGGTGATTCGGCCAGCCAAGCTCAAGGTTTTCGCCTTCCAGCTGGCCAATTTGTTCTTGGCTTTGGCGAGGGGGCCGGCGAAAGTGTCCTTATTGATGGGCTCGTGGAGGACAGGCATACCGAGGTAGGTTCCTAGGTTGCGAGTAACTTGGATCCCACTAGCTATCTCTAAGTCGTTGGCCAGGTCTCGGGAGACGTTAGCAGAGACGAAGACCTTAGACTTGGAGGTACTAATGGATTGGCCCGAGGCGAGACAAAAGGTTTGTAAGCAATCCTTGATCACTCTCATTTGTTGGAGAGAAGCTTCGGCCATCAAAATAATGTCGTCGGCGAAGAACATATGGGAGATGGGAGGGGCTCCACGACAGATTGTGATAGGCTTCCAACGACCCGAGGCGACCTCTCTTTGGATGATGTGGCTTAGACGCTCCAAACAGAGGATGAAAATATAAGGGGAGATGGGGTCTCCTTGGCGAATGCCGTGCTCCGGAAGGAATTGGTCGGTGGTCTCGCCGTTCCAAATCAGGCGCATGGTCGGGGTGGTGATGCACTCTTTGATCCAAGCGACCCAATTGTCGCCAAGGTTGGAGTCTTGAAGGGTGTCGACTACAAAATGCCAATGAAGCCTGTCGAATGCTTTAGTCAAATCCAGCTTCAAAAGCATCCAACGTTTCCCGCCTTTCTTCAATTGCATGGAGTGCACAATTTCTTGAAGGAGGATGGTGTTGTCAGTGATTGACCTGTCGGGGAGAAAGCTATTTTGATGGTGGCCAATGAGCTTAGACATGACAGGTTGGAGCCTGTTAGCAAGAACTTTGGTGACGATTTTGTATATGACGTTGCAAAGGCCTATGGGGCGAAATTGGCTCATGTTTTCCGGGTTCGAGACCTTGCCGAGGAGGGATATCAGGGTGTCATTTGCACCTTTGGGGAGGGTGCTTGTTGTGAGAAAATTTTGAACAAAGCTGAACACGGACTCCTCGACAATCGGCCAACATGTCTTGTAAAAGATGGGTTGGAAACCATCGGGGCCGGGGGCTTTGTAGGATCCCATTTGCTTGACAGCTTGATGGACTTCCAGCCTGGAGAGAGGTCTGTTAAGAGTGATTCTGTCAGCCGAGGAGATTGGCGGAAACCCGCCTCTTTCCAGCAAGGGGGGGTTGGTGGAAGTGTCCAGGTAAGCATAGAGATTTGAGAAGAAGGAGACTGCATGGTGCTCGAGATCGGTCGGGTCATTAATCCAACCCCCATCGTCATTCATCAGCGTAGTTATTTTGCTTCGAGCTCGGCGGATGATTGTGCTTGCGTGGAAGAAAGATGTATTGCGATCGCCGAGCCTAATCCAATCTTGTCTGGATTTTTGGTACCAAAGCAATTCTTCCTGGTCAAGGACGGCCTCAAGCTCGGATTGGAGATCGGCCTCCCTAGTAATGAGTGTTTGGCAATTGCTACTCTCCAGGGCTTTTTGGGTGGCAGCTATGGCTTCAATCAGGCTCGCCTTCTTGATATGGATGTTGCCGAAGACGGCTCGATTCCAATGAAGGAGGTCGGATTGGAGGGCTGCAAGTGCCGCGCAGGGGCTGATGTTGTGACGCCAGTGATCACGAATGAAGTCCATGAATTGGGGATGGGTTGTCCAAGCAGCTTCGAAGCGGAATGGACGTCTCCGGCGGTTGCTCACCAACAATCCTCCCAACGCTAGGAAGAGGGGGTTATGGTCGGATGAGAGCGCGGGGAGGTGCTTGACGGCGGCTTCCGGCCAATGAAGTCTGCCCTGGAGATTGGTAAAAAACCGATCAAGTCTTTTGGTAACTCTAGTGTCAGTTTGGTTGCCACGCCGCCAAGTAAATTGTGAGCCAAAGGCTCCCATGTCGATGAGGCCAATTTTCTCGACCCAATTGGCGAATTGGGAAGAGTCAGAGGAAAGGATAGGGGGGCCACCGTAACGGTCATCGAGGGTGAGGATAGAGTTAAAATCTCCACCTACGAAGAGCGGGTCGGTGATGTCAATGCATTCTTTCTCCAGGGCAGGCCAAAACAGGCTGCGAAGGTGTGGCTTGGGAGGGGCGTAAACCACGATAAGGTGAAGGGGGCCAGAAGGAGTGGTGATCATAGAATGGATGAAATACTTGTTGGTGGAAATAATGTTGAGGTTGAGGTTTTGGCTGTTCCAAAAGAGCCAGATACCGCCCTTGAAGCCAGAGGCCTCAACTCTTTCACAGTTGGAGAAAGAGAGTTTGCTACAAACAAAATCAGCCCTCTCTCCAGAGATCTTAGTTTCGGTTATGGCCAGGATATCGACCTTATTTCTCTTCAAGAAATAACGGCAAGCACGGCGGAAACCTTTGCCCCCGGCACCTTGTACATTCCAAACGATGCAATTCATTGGAAACAAGAGGGAGAGGGGGGTCCAACGACGGACGGAATCAGGCCCCGGTAGGGGGCGGGGAACTGTGGTCCAAAGGCGCGGAATCATCTAGCATCTCTTCATCGATGAGATGTGTGGGAGTCTCATGGATCGGAGCTTGGTCTGAGGTAGTGATCGGAGCCGAACCGCCCTCTATTTCTGGGGTTGGGGTTGGTTCTATAGGTGGGGGATCGTTCCCGGCCTGGAGAGTGGGTGAGGAGATGGGGTCGGGGGGTTTGGGCAAGGCAGAAGGGGAAGTGGGTCGTGGGTTTTGTGGGGGATGGGCCTCAGGGTTATCATAGCATGGGCTTTCCTCAGAGGTTGATCTGGGCCTTTTGGCCGGTCCAATAGGAATGGAGGGAGGTTGGGAATCGGGATTTTTGAAGAAAACAGCCTTTTCTCGGTCCACTTTCTTTGACTTATTGAGACGTCGTGATCCGCTAGCAAAGCTGGCACCTGCGGAAAAAATTTCAGAGAGCGGCCTAGCGGGGGCAGGGTTTGTCTCTACTCCGGAAGTCGCCTTTTTGGAGGAAGATATGGATTGTGCAGGTTGTCTTGTTTCCTTAAAGGGAGCTTTTTGGGTGTCAACGGTCTCTTTGCCCTTCTGTTCTTCTTCCACCGTATCAGAAGGTTCAGTTGGCAGAGAAGAGAACCTGTTGGCAGGACGGTTCTTGGGTTCCGAGGAGGCCTCACCCACCGCTGGCACGTGTCTAGGTTTAGGTTTCCTTTGTTTGGGAGCAACCATCATCCAAGAGCCCAGGTGGCTGTCGTCCTGCAGCGGCGGCGCCGTCGTCGGGGTCGGAGTTGTGGAAGCAGCTGGCTGGCTCGAGGGCGAGCTTGGGTGGGTGGATGCTGTCTGCGCCGGGGGGCGATTTAGGGATGGGCAGTTGTTGATGAGGTGCCCGCAACGGCCGCAACCAATGCAGATCTCAGGAAGACCTTCATACTCCACGAGCACTGTTTCATCATTGATAAGGAGGGCGCCTTTTAGAGGGCTGTTGAGATCAAGTTCGACACAAACACGAGCGAAACGGCCCCTCGTCGCTTGCATGGTGTTCCTGTCGATGCGCAGTGGCCGTCCTAGGTTTTCAGCAATTTTGAGAATGACACGATCCTCGTAGAGCACCGATGGGAGGTTCGAGAGTCGCAACCAAGCAGTGACTGTGGTGATCGCATCCTTCTTGGGGTTAAAGGAGGGATCCCACTTGCGAACAAGGAGGCAGCTGCCGAAGATCGACCACGGGCCACCTGCCAACGCATTCCAGTAGTCCTGCTCTTGGTCGAAACGCACGATGAAAAAGCCATTAGCCAGGTCCATTATAGTCATGGAGCCATTTGGAAGCCACATGTCACGAAGCCGCCGTTCAAGCACTTGGAAAGCGAGCTGGCGTCCCATGGGCTTGATGATGATTGCATTGGTCCAGGATTTGGCTAGGATGGAGATAAGGTCTGGGGTTATGGTGATGGCTGGGGTTCCATGGGCACCATAAGGGTAATTAACAAGTATGTTAGCTGACAGAAAAGCATCACTCAGATCAGGCTTTTGGGTAGTGAAGGATCCTTGGAGGAGCTTGTCTTTGAAGGATGGAGGGTCCGGTGGTTTGAAAGGTGGAGGGTCGGTGGTGGGCGAGGAGTCAGGCATTAGGGAGTCAGCGGGAGCCATTCAGAGATTCATTTCATTTACAACCTTTTTTCATAAATTTGATAAAGAGCCACATGAGAAGTTTTTTTTTTTTTTTTTTTTTTGTGATACTCTTTGATACCACTCAATACCAACGATATTCATAACCTCAGATCTATGAATCATTCATACGGACTTGGGTGCATTTTTTTGGAATTCAAGTCAATCGGGTTGTGCGTCACGGATTGAATCATGATGAGTTATCTTGGGTCTGGGTTCGTCAACCATTCAAGAATGCTAACTTTTATAATTATTAAAATAATTTTATGATTAAATAGTGTATAATTAATATAAAAAATTATAACAAAATATATCATAATGTTTTAAAATAAAAGTTATTTGTTCTACATATATAACAAATTGGGTTAACCCAACGGATTGGCTCAAGTTCGGGTTTCAACCTAATCATATTCGGGTTAATTGGATTCGGTATTTTTGGATATTGAGTCTAAATTTCTTGATTTCTACCCACAAATTTTGGATTCACTTTGTATGATTTATTTCCCACTTATAAAGAATACATGTATTGTTTCAAAGAATTTGCATAAATGCAATGTCTCACAAACATGTTTACATGAAGATCCATTTTCTTGGAAACTGTAAGGATAAACTACAACCTTTCTATAGTTATTGATAAAAGGTACTTTTTATTAGAAATTATACTTTTTAATCTAAAAATACGTGAAACTTATTTATAGATTGTTACATTCAAGGTGTATACTTTTTCAATAGTTTTAAAGAATTTGCATAATGTACTTAACAAAATTAACTACATTATTGATATTTTAGGTGAGAAACACTAGATTTTTTTCAATCTCCGTATCTTTGTGTATTGTCTAAACTGAAAATACCAAATCAACACAATTTCTTATTCTGATCCGTACATATTCAATTCATTTTTTCTCTTTCTTCTTCTTCATCCTTTCATCCTCCGACCATGTCCTACGACTACCTCTTTCAAGTACATAGTCATCAGAGACAATGCAAATATTCCATTTGGAACTAACAAGTGTCCTACGACTACCTCTTTCAAGTACATAGAAAAATGGAGAAATTGTTGAGCAGTGTTAGGAACCATTAGTTCAAACATTGAAACAATGCTTTCTTTAATATTTTTGATGGCAACAAACTCCATTTGGAACTAACAAGTGTTATGCAAATATTCCTAGGGAACATCACGTCATAACGAGAATCGAGGCAAAGTCACATGGTCACCAAGTCAAATGAAAGTCACATGTCCTATGAAGCCAAATCTAGAAGCATTGGAAAGAGTTCTTTAAAAGCGACAACTCATATGAATAACAGTTAGCAAGTGACAACTCAAGGGAACAATTGACAGACAAACTTTGTCCATAAGCCAAGAGAACCTAGGACAAAGCTAGCATTATACACTAGGAAAGGATAAATGTGTTGTACGAGAAAAGGACAAGTCTCTCATACTAAGAAAGGACAAAGGAACTACAATGATGTATGACAATGTTCCCATTCAAGGGAACTGTGCAATAAAATGACATTGTTCCCATTCAAGGGAACTACAATGATGTGTGACAATGTTCCCGTTGAAGTAAAAATAGTAGTTTTTCCATTCAAGGGAACTGTGCGGTAAAAATGGGGGTATTCCCATTCAATGGAACTGTACAGTAAAAATGAGTGTATTCCCATTTAAGGGAACCGTTCTTTAAAATGGTGGTTTATCCATTCAAGGGAAGAGTTCCCCGTAAATGAGAACTCCTAAGTCATTCATTCCCCCGTTTTCCTATAAGAATTGTTTCTCTTAAGGCTCCCTCTAATTGAGCATTCTAATTAGGCATTATTTTCTTAAAAGGCAAATTTTGCGAGTATAACAAAAACTCTCCTGTCACCTTATGTATATTGATTAACTCAGTTATTGGGCGAGTTGACTCGGTTGTTGACCAATATATTTGACATAAATACTATAAGCCTATAAGGTCTGTTCGGTGCAAATGGATTATCAAGTATAAGAGTTTATTTTTTTAATTGGGATTTGTGCATGTAAGGGGAGAGAATAATCTAGAAAAGGAAAATAAGGTATTATTTTCAATAAACACGGTGTAACAGAAATATAATCATATTTTAAAAGAGCTCATTAGTTTGATATAGGTTACCACCCATAGCTCATAGTCCATAGACCACAATACATTATACTCCGTATTATACAATATTCCCCTAGATTATCATTAGATTATACAACTCCATCCCAACATGCTATAATCAAAATTGCAAATCCATCCCAATAAAAAAAAAAAGAATTGCAAATCCATCATTAGGTCAGAGTAGGAAATTTCCAAATATAATAATAAAAAAATGGTTATAAATCCACACGAAGTAAAGTGCGGTCTAAGCGAGTCAATACAGAGCTATAGAAGAAAAGGAGACCATTCGCCCCCTTTGATCCGGCGAGCACATCTGCACATCCACCTCGACCTCATTATTCACAAGAGCTCAGTGAAAGAGGGAAAAGTTCCCCCCTTCCCAGCTAGGGATAGCTTTGGGCTTTTCTTCCTCGGATTCGTAACCCTAATTTCAGCAATTTGCGAGACGCATTTGCGATCGGAAGATGTACGGTGGATCCAGCGATGGCGAGGCCCACGACCCCTCTGCGCAGAGGAAGATCCCCCCGGCGTCTAAGATGCTGTGGGTTCGAAACCTCCGTCGCTACATTGGAACCGGCGCCGGCCTCGGCTCCGAAGCTCTCATGGGTCCGGATCCTTCTCCTTTTTATCTTTCAAGCTTTTTCCGAAATTTGATTCATTTCTTTGTCTTTGTGCATTTGGTGTTGCTTGCCTTGCGAATTCACTTTGGTTTTTACCCCCAATTGCTTCAGTTTAGATGCCTTCAAGTTTTGTTTTGCGGTTAGGGTTTTATTCCTCGTTTGATGAAATGTATGTTTTCAGCAGATTGAGCTGCTTATATATGACGACAAGCCTTGTTTTTGGTTAATGTGAATTCAAGTGAATTGCATTCAGGCGTTGTAATTTGATGAAATGTGCTGTTAGGGTTTGCTAACAATGTTATTTGAATCAGGGGCCTGTTATGTACACTTGATATAATGTAATGCACTCTATTGATTTGTTTGTTTTCTCTTGTGTTGCTTGTTTATTTATTTTTTCGCATGATTTGGCTACCCTTAACTGACAGTGGTCTTTTAATGTATATCAGAGCTAGAAACCAAGAGGATTTTGCTTGATATATTCAAGGAGAAGCAACAGAAGAGTGCTGATACAATACCAAGCTTCTATAAAAAGGTAAGTGTGTTTTGCAGATGCACTTGAGAGTGAAGTGTTTTCCGTGGATAGTATTTTAGCAATATGCTGTAGTTATTATCAGAGGTCTTTTAAAGATAAGTTTTTAGCTGAAAAAGTATATATCTGATTCATTTGCTCCATTCATTTGCAATATTTTGTATGTTGTGCACCTTGCTCAAACACTCCTGTTTGTTGTGTGGCTCAGAAACCTGAAGAAGGATCCATCAGCCAAAGAGTTCAAAGGCTGGCTAAATTTCGTTTTCTAAAGGTGCCGATTTTATGAACTTGTCAATTGTCATATCTTTTTTCGTTCATGCTTTAATCTAGTATATTTAATTTATGCCTCCTGTTTATGAAAATTGAAACTGCAAATTAACTGTTCCATGCTGCAACCAGAATATTTGGTCAGGTATAGTGGTAAATCTCCTTCATGTTTGGGACCTGGAGGTTGTGCAGGGATGGCTAATCATATTGTTAGATTTCACGGAGAAATCAAGAAAATAGAGGGTTACAAATAGAGAAACTAGTCTGAGAAGAACGCTCCCATTATTATTGATTGATAAAGTGTATATTGTACAACTCATTGTCCACCTTCTATATCAACAAAGAAATACAAAAGAGTCAAGAATTACATAAATGAAATAAAGAACAAGAAAGTAGAAGTAATCATGCTAGTTGTGAGTGGTAGCTGTCATATGCGAATTTGGGCTGGCATTCCAAGTGTTGGAGAAGTTTCTTTTTAGGACCAATTTGTTAGGGCGTGTGCGCCTGTGAGGGACTTTGTTAAGGAACTGTAGGATAATGAAACCAACATTCTTGTTAGGCATCCGGTTATTTTCTGGCTTTGTGAAGGTCGTAGCCTTATGCTGTGGCCAGAGAATGTTTTCTGTTTTGGTAGCTTGTGAAGGTTGTGGCCAAAGGTTTGCTTGCCCTTTGGTTTCACTTAGCTTGAGTATTTTTATACCGCCTTTATCTCCTTTAGTTGTGTTTCTACTACAATTTTCGAGGTGCACTTCATGTCTATCTGTTTTATTACTCAACATGAGAAACACCTGGTTGTATTTGCAAATTAGTGGAAATTAACAAGTCACTGCTATCTGCAAGCTTGTGCTTCATGATTTGTAGTTTTTATTTCTATGTTGTCTTTAAATGACTTATTGTGCATGCATTTTTATGTTCATATCATATTCACCATTTTGTATTGATGAAAGCTGACTTCTGGCTATTGCTGAAATTATATAGTTATTTTCATCATGTTTTCTTCTCTAACATCATACTGCATTGTTTCATACTAATGCAGAAACAATCAGATCTTTTGCTGAATGCTGATGATTTGGATGCTATGTGGGTTTGCTTGAGAGAAAATTGTGTGATTGATGATGCCACTTCAGCTGAAAAGGTTTGCAAACAATTTTTCGCAGTCAGTACTGTTTTTTTTGTTATGATATCTGCTGTAATCTTTGTTACCAAGATTGAGAAAATGCTGCAAATAATCATTGACAATCTCAAGATAATTTTTTTTCTGTTCAAATATATTCAGAATTAGTAGCTAAATTAGCTATAGGCGCACTTCTGTACGATGATAAAAGTAATAGATTCTGGAAGCATTGAATTCTGTTATGCAGTTGGTCATTCACTCTGAGACCTTTTTT
The DNA here is from genome assembly GCA_963924305.1 of Polygonum maritimum. Classification (NCBI taxonomy): domain Eukaryota; kingdom Viridiplantae; phylum Streptophyta; class Magnoliopsida; order Caryophyllales; family Polygonaceae; genus Polygonum; species Polygonum maritimum. The sequence continues at coordinate 14,005,952 of OZ002737.1, read as the reverse complement.
ATAAATTAAATGGCGTACGATACTGTATTTTTTTTTCCTTTTCCACTTCGGGGTGGTGCACATGATTAGAGAGTGCTCTGTTTGTTCTCTTCTGCACCCCGAATTACTATGACTTTATATGTGTTATCATTTTCATGAAATATGTTGCAAGAAATGGCACCAAGTTTTCCTCCTAACGCTTGCTTTCTGTTTTTGTCATTTTGTAGATGAACTATGAAGACTTCTGTCACATAGCTTCTGTTTGCACACAACAAATTGGTCCCAAATGCAGGCGGTTTTTTAGTCCATCGAATTTTATGAAGTTTGAGAAAGATGAACAAGGAAGAATTGCCATACTTCCATTCTACCTATATGTGATGCGCACAGTGAGTTTAGCTGCTCTATTCTGCTGTAAATTGTATTTAATTTTTTTTGTTCCAAAGTACATAATTTGTTACATGTATGAAAAGAAGTTTTGAAAATTTAAGTAAATCTACCCATACAGTCTTCTGACTGGGAAGCTTCTGTGAGGAAAGCATAAGCAAATAAATATGGTCACTTCCGGAGCCATATCCTGCTTTACTTATATTGATTTGTTATGCAGGTTTCTCTGACCCAGGCCAGAATTGATATGAGTGAGCTGGATGAAGATTCAGATGGTTTTCTTCAACCTCATGTATGATTGTTTGCTGATTGTTTCAATGTGGTAACTCTGTTTGGTTGTCAAAAACTGACTGCATGTTGACCTTCAGGAAATGGAGGCCTACATCAGAGGCCTTATCCCTAATCTAGCTCAACTCCGTGATATGCCTGACGCCTTTATGCAGATGTACTGCCGAATAGCTGCACATAAGTTCTTTTTCTTTTGTGATCCACATAGGCGAGGTTTGTTCATTTTAAATATTAAGCTTATTGGGAAATGTGTTTTTCATTAATGAATGAACTTGTATGTATGCTTCTTGGTGATCGTAAAATGTCAATAATTGGCACTTACAGAAGACTATTTGATGTTGATACTTTTACGTTAAAAAAGCTTTCATTGGCCATGAACAGATTATATGCAAATGTATGTCAAGGTTTTTGTTATTCATAGTATACTTGTTTGCTGGTATAGGAAAGGCCTGCATAAAGAAAGTGTTGCTAAGTAACTGTTTGCAGGAGTTGATGGAACTACATCAAGTGAGTCTCCTGTACTTCTACATTATCTTTCTCATCGACTTAGTGAATCAGGCTTTCTAGATAAATAGGTGTTTAAATTAGTCTTCTTTTCTGAGCTGACTTTTTACTTTTATGGCTTGTATAGGAAAGTGAGGAGGAAGTGACTGATACCGAGCAAGCTGAGAATTGGTTCTCTTTGACTTCTGCTCAGCGTATATGTGGTAGGTAACATGGACTTTGTGGTTTTTATCCTTTTACTTGCTTACCTAACTCAATGTGGTCGAGATATATACCTTAGTGGGGTGACAGCTCATTTCGATTTTCATTTGTGTCATATAAACTCTGTTAAACATAGGCTGCACATGTTCTCTTTTGGGTCAAGTAAGTTTTTTTAATGTGGGTTTTCCCCCACTGAAAACATATTAAAATCTCATTATTTTTCCTTTTTTTTTTTTTCTGAATTAAGAATTTCCATATGAGGCATAACTAGAAGTACACTTTTGATTGGGCTATTTCTCTGCCTATACCGTTCTTGAAAGGCTTTGGCTACACTTCAGATTTGCTTAATTAAACAGGGTAATATAGCCGTGGAAGGTAGAAAGATATCAAGAGAACATGGTACTGCATTTCTACCAATGCTTATTGGCTCCCTCATTCTATGAATAGTCTATAATCACGGGTTAAGGCAATGATTATGCTTCAGTTGTATAAACGATGGCTCTATAGTAGCAGTTTTATGTTATTTGGTCATTATTAATGAAAGGTATTGTTGCGTCTTGGTAACATCAAATTTTCTGATTTTGTTTATATGCTTTTGGCAGATATGTTTCTTGCACTTGATAAAGATATGAATGGAACCTTGAGTAAGCAAGAGCTCAGAGAATATGCTGATGGTACACTGACCGATATATTCATTGAGAGGGGTAAGGTTCACTATCACTTTGTATAAATTGCAAGTTGAGCTACCGCCTACTGATTATTGTTGAGTACTAACTCTCCATCCATTGAGAGGGATAAGGAATCTAGATACGTTGAATTCAGGCTATTCTAGTATTTTCTTATTTGTCTATTGACTGGTAATGTTTTTGAACATCAGCATTCTCTTATCCCTGTTTGATAAATATGAGCAAATAATTGTAGTTCTGAGATAGATAATAATGTTTTGCATGTAATATTGCCGGACTACATGCTATAGTTATCAGCTTAATCTAATGTATATGAAGGCATCGTGGTGAAATAAACCTGCAGCTAAAAACATTTAATTGTACTTTCTTTTATAATTAAGCCTCATATTCAAGTCATAAACTTAACATACATTTTTATGAAGCTTTTGTACTTGGCTTGTTCCTGACCTTCCTAATGGTAGTTGATATATGATATACGGTCTTCAAGGTCTCTAACTTGTTTAGTAGTGATTATGTGAGCTAACTTGCTAAGAAAATCATGCATGTATAAAGATATGGTCTTTTGATTCTTCATATTGCTATTCTATTGTATGCATTATGCTATGATCCATGAATAACTTTCTCTGGTGTTTTTTAGTGTTTGATGAACACGTGAGGCGGGGTAAAACCAGTGGAGGACACTCTCGTGAGATGGACTTTGAGAGTTTCCTGGACTTTGTTCTAGCATTAGAGAACAAAGATACTCCAGAAGGCTTAACTTACCTATTTAAATGCCTCGATCTCCAAGGAAGGGGTTTCTTGACCACTGCTGATGTTCACACACTTTTCAGGTATATGTATATAATTTTGTGGCCTAACTGGGCAAATCATGTCTTGTTATATATAATAGCCCTCTATTTCCTTCCAAACATCCCATCTTAGCTAAAAAGGGAAGAAAAAGAAGGGTACCATCCATGAGATTGAGATGTCACCCGATACAATCTTCCTACATAAAAGCAAACATCTGCAATTTTCCTCTTGCAGTTTCTTAAGCAAGCTCTGCAAGTCTCAAACTGACAGATACATAGCCTTTTCATTGTGTTTATATTGTTTTTTTACTTGAGTTTGAGGGAAAACGAATTGTGTACTAAAAGAGCTGTTCGTTGATTGAACAGAGATGTGCATGAAAAGTGGATAGAAGGAGGAAACTACGAGCTATGCATTGAGGATGTGAGGGACGAAATCTGGGATATGGTGAAGCCAGCAGACCCCCTGAGGATAACGTTGGCTGACTTGCTGGGGAGCAAGCAAGGGGGAACAGTGGCGAGCATGCTTATAGACGTAAGAGGCTTCTGGGCTCATGACAACAGAGAAAACCTTCTTCAAGAGGAAGAGGAGCCTGCTGAAGAATGATATATTATGCTTATTATTCTTGACTAACTACATCAGGAGCTGTCAATAAATTTGTATGTATAGGAAGTGTTGGAGCTGTAGGTCTCCGTAGTCTGTTTTTTTGTTGTTTATTCCTTCGTTTCTATAGCAGATGTGGAAACGGAACCTCTTATATTTTGTTTCATCCTGAAAAAGGTGTGTGTATTCACTGTATTGTTCTATTATAAGTATGTTTTGTTTAAGTACAAGAGCTGACAAGTGAGTGCGTATGCTGAAAATGTAACGTTAGGTATATTTGACACTTTTTCTTTCAAATCAAGGATCAAGCTTGAAAGACGTTTTTATTTGGTCAGTTTGTCGTAGTTTCATTTGAATGTGATGTTCATATCATATGAATTAAGGATTGGTTGGGTATCATTTTCATAGACCCTTAACGTTACATTTCATTTGAATGTAACGGTAAGGGTCTATTTTGTTGGGTATCATTTTCATAACGAAACCATAACTTCTTAAAATTTGGTTCGAGTCAAATACTAGCGGTGCTATACATTAAGGATTGAGAGGCCAGTATCCGATTAATGATCCATAACGGTCTATCTTACACAAAACTAAATTACGCTCATCTATACTACCTATAGTATAAAGCGGAGACAATGTCTTCACAAAAAATTGCGCCACGTGTCATTCCTATAATAAAATAATCAGGTGGGCCATCCTTTATAAAAATAAGGTAATTACAATCTCATATAATCTTATCCCGTAAAACAAATGCTTAAAAACTATCAATTATCCCGAAAATTATAAATTATCTCTTACCAAGAATTAGTTGTATTCTTCTAATAAATATTATTTTTAATAAAACGTGATATTTGTCATAAAATATATTTTGAACAAATTTAACTTATTTATATTATGAGTTGATTTACCATCATTGATAAAACATACTAATCACAATAGTAATTTTAAATTTAGTAGGTAGGAAATTAGGAAATAAAGATATATTCTAATTACTTATTTTTTTAAATCCGAATTTTATTTCAAATTATAATGATTAAGATAAAATCGAAAAATACAAAATGAGATTATTTGTTTATTTTTTTATAATTTTGAAATAAAGTTCTTAAAACTAATAATTTGACTATATCGATATATATATATTTCATAATTTTCTATCTACTAAATTTAAATTTTTTATCTTTTCAAACAACCATTGAAGATAAAATCATGCAATAATCTTTATAGTCATATCTATATCTATATCTAAAAGATTAATTTCTATTTAACAATATACCTATATTATTTCTTATCGAAAAAGTTCATGAAACATAATTATATTAAATCGGGTTTATAATCACATTACCCGTACATGGTACGGGGGTTAAACTAGTTACTCATTAGAAGGCTGAAGGCTTATGAAAATTTACACAAAGGTCAAATTTCCATTTCTTCCCACCCAACGACGCTAGATTAAAATAATAATGTAAACAGCATGTAGCAACTTCATGTTTGAACCATATCACCTATTTTTATTAAAATAATTTGATTAGTCAAAATTTGATTGTAAACCCCACACGCATATAAAATATAAAAGAATATATCATTGGCATTACATCTATAAGATTTTTTTAAAGAGATGTAATTAATTAATCTTACTATATACTAAATTGGAGGTTAAAATAATAATATAAAATAGCACTTGTCAACTCCAATTCCACATAAATATATAATTAAATCAATAGTAGTATTAGCATATAGTAAAAGATAGAATCAAACTAAATAACCATTGTATTAAATCAATCTGATTGGTTGAAATTTAATAGACTTTTTTTTACTATTTTAAAATTTTATTATAGATTTCACATGTACAAAATTATTTATATATCATTAAAATAAATCTCAAGGAAAAATAAAGTAAATTAAATAGTAAAAGATTTTATATCTATTTATTTTTTCAGACAAGTTTATTTAAAATTGAAAATAATTTGTTAATTAAATAAAAAAACATGTTTTCAAGGGATGAAAACTAATCAAGCGGTTAAGTATGTAAGGATAATACCTAGAGGTTACCGGTTCGACTCTTGTATGCACTCAACAAAAAAACAAACTAATACTAGTTCTCACGTGATTCGGACTCATGTTCTAATGACTAAAGAGTGACTGCATAAATAATAGGAAAAATGACTTAAAATAATCTCAAGTATCAACTTTCAACAAAAAATGATCTCAAGTTTGAAAATCATCACTAACGATACAAACTATTACGAAATTAACCAAAAAAGATTCGGAAGCATTTTTCGATGAGTTTTACGGTGGAATCGGTGATGCGAGAATCGAAAATCAAATATAACAACTTGATATTTTACACTTGATTGAAATATTTTTGATCGTCATATCAACGATTCCACCGGAAAACATGTCGGAAAAGGTTTTCACATCGTTTTTGGTTAAGTTTTTGATAGTTTGTATCGTTGGTGATGATTTTCAAATTTGGGGTTATTTTTGTTTGAATTTTAGTACTTGAAATTATTTGAAGTCAAATTTTCTAAATAACAAGGTAAAGTTGAGGGTTTTGTGTGTAACTAACGGTACCCGTCGTGCCATGCACGACTATGGCTCATTTGTCACGTTTCACATTTTAATATAATTTTTTATTATAAATAGAATATTAATGAGTAGAAATATAATTGTAAATTTTATTATATAAATATTGTATTTTTTCCTAGACAATAAAGAGATTGTTTTTTAACCAAAAAAGAGATTGTTTTTCAAATTTATACGACCTCACGTATTAGACTATATAAAATCATGTTTTAATTATAAAATAATTTAGTTAATAAAATTCAATACTTTTTCATCCTCTTCAAATGATTAATATATACTCCGTTTCATTCTCCCTATTATCACAATTTTGAGTCATTATCTTATAAGTCAATGTGATATAAAATAAGTTAATGTGATAAAAATTTGTTAAAATTAAAGAGATAGGACCTTACCTTTTCATCTATAAGAACCATATGTATATCTTCTTTTCCCTTATAGTTTTTCTTCTTCCAATTAAAGAGATAAGATGCGTACTTTTATGATTAAATTGGGTTTAAATTTTATAATTTCACTAATGAAGTTTGCCATTGGAGTACCTGTGATATTTAGAAAGATAAATACTCATCGTTTACAAAAATATAATAAACTGATAATAGAATAATATGTAAAATAACATAAAAATAACGTACCCTGATCCATGATAGTATTACTTCTAATGTGGTATTTACCGAATTAGGGCCACAATGCAATGATAGTATCACTATACAGTACGTAACATACTTAAGCTATCTATAAAAAACCAAAAATATTTCCTTATAAACACGAGGTGAAAAACAGAATAAAAAATGCTACCATATTAACGTGATTAAAAAAACGTGAGGTAAAATACAAAAGGATAAGAATTAACGTGAAGATAGATATTTGTTATCATTTCCTAAGAAGATAGATATAAGTTGTTATTTATTGTTTTTATTTTTGATTTATTCTGATTCATTATTATTCTAAATAAATCTATTAATATGAGGTGGGGACAGAATTAACCTTGAGGTTCGAAATTCTCCGGCTTTAATATACAGTATAGATTTGATGAAAAGAAAAAGATAGCGTCCGTCTTTCCGGTCGGTTCTGCGCTTTGCAGGTTTGTATGAAGTAACAAGTAGCAACAGGGGATTGGATGCTCACTGCCAAAACGAATAAACCCTCACCTTCATAAACCTCTCAGAAATTTCTTTCCTTTCGAATCGATTCCAATTTCGATTAGGCCATAGATGGGCGAACGAAGAAAGGTGGTGGTTTCCGCTCTTCAGTTCACTTGCACCGATGACGTCTCCACCAACCTCACCACCGCTGAAAGGTGCAATGATTTTCCGCTTCTTCCTCTTCAATTTCATCACCAAGGAACTCTGAAAGATTCGATCTTTTCATTCATTCGAGTCCCCAAGTCTTTGTTTGATACAGAACCAAAATTCGTTTATCATCTGTTCGGTGCTATTGTTTTTCTGAATCCGTTTGCACCTAACATATTGTTGTGTCACAAACTTTTTTGCTTACTTGTGATACCATATTTGCAGGCTTGTTAGAGCTGCTCATCAGAAGGGTGCAAACATCATTCTTATACAGGTTCATCCTATTTGAGTATAGCTGTTTAACCTTGGTAAAACTAGGGCTTTGTACTTATAGATTTGGGCCTCTACTATTTCAGGAACTTTTTGAAGGACACTATTTCTGTCAAGCTCAAAGGGAGGATTTCTTTCAGAGAGCAAAACCATACAAGGACCACCCCACAATCCTGAAGTGAGTCCATTCTAGTCAAAATTCTTACTTGTCTTATATCATTGACTAAAAGTTGTTCAGTTTTGAAATATCATTATTATTTGGATTGTTTGACAGGATGCAGAAACTTGCAAAGGAATTGGGAGTTGTTATACCAGTTAGCTTCTTTGAGGCAGCAAATAATGCCCATTACAATTCTGTGGCAGTTGTTGATGCTGATGGTACTGATTTAGGGTTATACCGTAAATCGCATATACCTGATGGGCCAGGTATTTTTAGTGTATAAGGTTGGTAAATCCTCCAGATTTCTTCTCATTAGTTTGATTTATGATAAAAAGTTTTTATCTTTGCAGGGTATCAGGAGAAATTTTACTTCAATCCAGGTGACACAGGCTTTAAGGTCAGTGGTTTTCACTTTTAGATTCACATTGTGGTGTGTTAAGTGTAATCTGAAGTGAATTGATTGCTCAACAGGCGTTTCAAACTAAATTTGCGAAAATTGGAGTAGGTGAGTTTTGTTTCTGCAATCTCCAGTCTTGATTGTTGAATGTAATTAACCTAGTTTACAGACAGATGACAAGAAGGTATCATGTGGTGTTGTTTCCCCAGGAATTTGTTGGGATCAGTGGTTTCCCGAGACCGCTCGAGCAATGGTACTTCAAGGTGCTGAAATACTGTTCTACCCCACGGCTATTGGTTCTGAACCTCAAGACCAAGGGCTTGATTCTCGTGACCACTGGAAGCGGGTAATGCAAGGACATGCTGGTGCCAATGTGGTATGTTGCATAAGCTTGTCCTAAGTTTTGAAATGACTTTTCTCCTGTTATAAGGGCTGAGATTAGCCAATGTGATCTTAGTTTAAGCATTATTGTGGACTTTTTAAGTTACTGATAATATGAGAAGAGTAATATTTGTTTGGCTAAATTTCAGGTGCCTTTAGTAGCTTCAAACAGAATTGGAAAAGAAATAATTGAGACTGAGCATGGGAAGAGTGAGATCACTTTCTATGGAAATTCTTTTATAGCAGGTATAAGTGCACTTTATGTCTATATATATGCTCAACTAAAACCTATTTCTTCACACTAAGGAAATTGATTTATACTACGCCTTATATTATAAACAGATCCGACTGGTGCGATTGTAGCATCTGCTAATGACAAAGAGGAAGCTGTCCTTGTTGCAGAATTTGACTTGGATCAAATCAAGTACAAGAGACATAGCTGGGGAGTTTTCCGTGACAGGCGCCCAGATTTGTACAAGGTGCTCCTCACAATGGATGGAGGAGTTTGAAAACCCATTTTCTGTCCTGTTTTATGCGCTCAAATAATAGTGGGATTATACATGTTTCAAGGGGAGAACTTTCTTCCAGTTTTTCAAATCTTTCTGTGTTTCTTTTTTCCTCCATGAGAATTTGTGGAATTTGCGTTTGGCTTTGGACAAGCCAAAGTGTTCTCCCATGTAGTCCTTTCCTAATTTAATTTAAAAGGGTTTGGAACAATCCAAGTGTTCTCCCATTGTGATCCATTTTCATGTGTCATTTAGTTGCAGCTTCTGGTTTAACTTGTATTGTGAAGCTCTAGCCAATTCACAGATCAAATACATGACTAATAAGAAGAGTAAACCAAAAGCAACTTAGCTTACATATGATTTCTAGTCTATGTACACATCAACTCCACCTCAATTTCCAAAACCCAAAGCCTGACAAGTTTGGTTATTAGGTTAAGAGAAGACAACATTACATACGTTAAGCTAAGCTCCAAATGGTTTTCTTGGCGTCGGAGATCTGTTCTCAAGAGATTGCAGCCTTTGTTTGAGGTGAAACACTTCAACCTGCTCCGTTTGTAAGAAGTGGAACAAATTTACTAAGAAAACAATGTTTTAAACATGCAACATATGAATGAATCACAAACAGAGATGCATAATCTGCATAATACCTGTAGCTGGAAAGCTCTTGTTCTTTCATTTGTGAGGATCCCCCTAGTGGAATGCAACTCCTACGAAATTTGTCAAAGATCAGGATCAACAAAGTAGTTGTGATGTATTTATCTTGTGGATCCAACACAGTCCAAGATTAAAAAAGAAAATAAACTTTTGGGTATCATCCAAAACAGCCTTAAGAAAAGCCACATCATGTTCAAGCCTAACATTGTCAGAGTGTACCAAATTTGCCTCTTCTTGAGCAAGCTCTAAACCTGCCAACTTCTCCTTCAATAACTTCATCTCTTTCACGGCATCATCCACTTTTTTTCTCCAGCTCCTGTCTACTCTTCTGGACAGAGAACAAATTCTTGTCGGCAACTTCATGACCCAGTAATGCGGCTGCCAATTGCTCTTCCAAAGCTCCGTTCTTTCTTATCAAGGCCGCCATTTTTGTTTCACACAGCTGATATATGGTTGATGGAGATGAAAGGAGGGCTGATTTGTAATCAATCTCAGGGAAAATTCTATCATGGTCAGGATTGTCTGTGTTTTCTAACTCTGATGAAAACGGTACCACCTCTGTGATCACTTTGCCCGAAATGTTAGACAATGAGCGCATATCCTGTGCTACACCTTGCTCCACCGACTGAACGTTAAACATAATCATAAAGTTAGCACAACCATGATTGCAATTTTCCAGAACTCAAATTCTAACATACATTATTGTTTTATTTGGTGCTCTACATTGAGACTCAACAAAGGAAAAGAATGTGCATTTTAAAGTGACATAATCTGCATACAGCACCTCATGGATACTGACAGCTGTAGCAAGAAAAGTCTAGTTCATTTTGGTTAGATGTGGATAATGTCTTGTCTTCATAAACAATATGGCATGATGAGAAGTTTGGTTAACAAAAAAGGCACATTAAAAATGTAGCACTAGCTCAAGATGAGTTTGAGGATCTCCTACCAGAATGAGAGAGCTATCATTAGCTGAGGTTCTGGCAAGTGATCTATCTGATTCTTCTGCATTCAATTGCTTTCTCAAGGAGACGCTTCCAGAACCGGAGTTCTGTTCACTGAGTGCAGATGCAGACATGGATCTCCTGGTGGAGCCATGCTCATGAATAACAGAAACTAAACCTTGCTGTGTGGCAGAATCGGCAGGACATGGAAGAGGAACATTAAGCTGAGATGCCAAAGTAGTTGATGAGGTATTGTTAGGACAAGACAGTTTTCCTGTAATTTTGTTCCCTGGGACAACCTTTGCAGATACTTGTTCATTTCTTTCCAAAACAAACACTTCAACCTGTAAGGGAAGCCCAACATCAATTTAGATTAGATCTCTGTTATCCAGAGTGATGCAATGAGTAAAGAGAGCATTGATCATTATAAACCTGATTAGATGGCTCCTTTTTACACCCTCCAAATGCAATAAGGAAGTCTCTTTCCTTGTGTTGCACCATGACCAAGCTGAATCCCTGCAAATGTGTGACATAAATGCTTTCAGAAAACTAAAACTAATTACTCATTATGAAAAATGAAAGACAAAAGAAGAGGTGGTGTGTAGGAAGGGTAGCTCACTTTATTCATAGTGATAGAATAAGGTGGAGATTTGAAGGCGACCGACCACTCCTTCTTTAAGGCATCAAATACTAAACTTTCCGTGTGGCCTGAAAGTAAAAATGATCAGAACAGGTATTGTTATACACCAACTGTTGCATATCTATATAGCTCAAGGTAGTGTAATTTTTTGAGTCAGTCTAGCCTATGTGAAAATTCACATATGCTCGATCAACCATGTACATGCAAGCAATAACAGATAATGAAGTACACTAAAAAGTAGCAAGACATGGGTCATACGTTTTTTACGGCTTCCACCACCAATGATATACCATTTAGGTCCACAGAAGACACCACACGAACCGGTTCTTGGTGATGGTTGAAAACCTTGAACCTTAATCCTGGACCAGGCCATCTAAGAAACAAAAAGAAATGAAATTGAGCAAAGTAGAGCTCCTTTCAAATTTTCCAAAAGTAGTAATACTATATCTGAGTATGCTATCTATGCATACCATTTCAAAATCAAGCGAGTACAAATCATTTAAAGTCTTTGACTTTGAAGAGCCTCCAAAAACAAACAAAGTCCTATCATCACAAAGAGAAGCAACATGATTTGATCGAGGTGATGGCCTTGTTCCTCTGCCAATAACATTGTGTATTACATTTACAGTATTAGTGATCCGACAAAACAAAACATCCATAAAGATTATACAATTCTATGTAGGTACCAGGAACAGATACAACTTACGTGCAATGAAGAGGCAGCCAAGTCATTGACTTAAGCTCAAACATATATAGGTCATTTAGCTTTCTCTTCTTCGAGTCTTCACCACCAAAGAGTAATAAATGTGATCCTACTCTAACAACAGCATGGCCACTTCGAGCAATCTGTAGTCATGTATCGTCCTATTAATATTTGCCTTCAAGTGGAACCACATCCAAAACTGTTATTTAACAGACTCATAGCAAGTCAGATTCCTTACAGGTATGTCGCCCTTTGCCTCCTTTAGCGACCAACATTTTGTTTCTGTATCAAATGCCCAAACTTGAAAATGCAAAACAGCTAGTCAGAGATTCCTTATAAATCCAATGAAAAGGACTGAAAATGGAGAATAGCAAGCAAAACTTTACCTGAAATCTTTTCACTACTGGGATCAGTTTTTCCACCAACTAAAAGAACCTTGTTACCCCAAGAAACCTAGTTTAAGACATAAAGTTGTAACTAATTAAAACAAGCATTAATACAGCCGTCAATTATTGCTTCTACATACGCATTGTAGATCTCAGGAGAGACTAATGCATAGTACCAAACTATGTCCCTTGCACGCTGGGATCTTCAAAGGCAAACTAGTTGGAGATAAATAAACATTTGAAGACGCAGTTGTCCATGAAAATTGCTCAAAGTTAAGCACCTGCATTGAAAAGAAAATATCTCATCATAGAACAGTTTCCAGGCCGCTTGGAAAGTATGCTGAAAATAATAAGCTGATAAGCAAAAGAAAAGGCCCGGTAAAAAATAAAAAGTAAAAAGTAGAACTCAATTACCTGTACATCATCCAATGTTCCATTTACAGATTCTCCGCCGACAACAACCATCTTATTCCCGACAACAGCAGCCGCATGCTGCACGTAAGACAAATAACTTCTCAAATTCAAATCCAACTTATCTTGCATGCTAAACTGAAGTTATAATCCAGATTTTTACGTACATTAAACCGAGATGCAGGCTTGTCTCCAGCTATAGATAGCTCCATCCAGCTCTCTGAGCTTCTAGGTGCAGAGTTGTTGGAATCAGATGTAGTAGATGAACAATGGCATTCATGGTCATCTGAATTACCTTCACCCTGATACAGTTCAGGATGTTAGGAGACAAATTTCATGATGAGAAAGAATATGAAGCCAAGCAGAAAAGACTTACATTGGGATTTCCAACCTTTTTATGGTGTCTTGAAGGGCTTCTACTTCCTTGACCAGGGTCTGAGAGCTGCACTTTCAGCCTGATTCAGATAGATCATATTAAATCTGTGAGGTTTCGTTCATTTTTTAGACAGCATTGAATGAATCAAGCGATCAAAATGTGTCTCTTACATAGCACATGAGCGAAATTACGTCAAAGATCAAGATACTAGTGAGTTATTTTATTGGCTAGTAGTAGATCAAATATGTCTCTAACAAGGATCAGCATGAAAACAATCCGCCTTCTTATGCGGAATAAGCACGAATCAACGCTGAAAAGTGAAAACCCACATCCACCACAGTCCAACTATGATCCACCTCCTTATCTAGCTTTCTTAATAGGTTTTAATAGTCCTAAATATGAAAGAAACGAACTTTCTTGCAAATCTTATGATATAATACAGTGGAGCTCATAGCTAGGTATCTTAATTCAGTAGAGCTAACTCATAGCTTAGAAAAAAGCCACAATTACCCATCTCATATGAACAGGGAACTAATACATGTAAAAACAAACAAGGCAAACCCACAGCATGGAACATCAAAAAGGGGTAAGAATCTTGTAAGGAGGAGAAGAACAAACCTTCCATGTTTCATCCGGCGGCGAGAGAATGCAAACATTTTCCACTCTTATCAGTTACAGCAAATAGAAACTCCTTCCAACACCTGAAAAAACCACCCAAAAAGACATCAGTACAGTTAAAAGGAAAGCCAAAAGGGTATACACCCATCCATCCATTTCACAACAGTGCAAAGACAAACCCCAGAGTATTACACCATCCAAACTACGAACATTAACATCACAATCATCAGCAATTAAGGGAACAAAACTATAAAAAACCCACATAAAAATTCAAACAAATAGACAAACAAGGAACTCAAGGGCAGAGAAAGCAACTTGTAATTTTTAATTTTGGAAACTCGGAAAAGGAAGATGAACCTGGATAACAACAGTAAGGTAATATGGCGAAATCTGCAACGAGAAAGGCAACCAAACACCGAAACCACCAAATTCCTCCAAAAGCCTTACAAAAAAAACGCAGCTTTCAGGGGTTCTTCGGAAAATGTAGCTAGGCTCTACCCTATAGGATGGTGGATTTTGGAAGATTTGCTTACACTGCTGCGCATGTGTTGGAGAGTCGTCGTTTTGCTCTGAGCAAGTCATAACTTGATTGTCGTTTTGGTGGGGCCCATCCGTTTCTGTTACTCTCTGTAGAAAGTGGTCCACTTTTCTGTCCAAACTTTACCAGTAGTCACCGTCGGACTGTCGGAGATACTGGCCCAAATGTTGAGCCGGCTCATGTTAGCAAAACCGGCGCTTTGTAAGCTGAGCATGCCTTGGAATAGCTCTAGAGTGCGCCAAATTGGTGACACCCGGTGACCGTTATTCTTGTAGTCGAATTCAGAAAGGGCATGGCATTTTCGTAGTTTCTTCGGATTTGGGGGTCTTGTTTTTGCTTATGTTTTCTCCTACGAAAATGGGCAAACCGGTAACACGTGAAGAGAAACGTGGATTGTGGTAGTTTCTGTTATTTGTTAAGGGCGTGTTTGGTTTTGGTTGAGTCCCATGCCATTGCTATTGGAGGAAGTACTGTTTATCCCACTGCCAATGTTCGATATGATTGCTTTACCTGGTTTGCTTCCTCTACGTACGTACCATTTTCATACACGAAATAATAGTTTCATATGTTAATTTTATCCCTTGTTTACCCAGTTTTACCCGGTCACTTTGAAGAAGAGGAGTTAATCAATGACAATCTATCTGGAAATCAATTTTATTATGATAGTTAGCTTATACGTGCAGAAATTCAGTTGGTAGTAGGATGAAAATGATATCCACTTCATCAAATTTCTCTTGAAGTTATGATACATTTTCAAATTTCAATCTATATGATAGGAATGGGTCGAGAGAAAGTTTAGCCTCTAATATAATTATGTCAAGTGAGATTTCTTCGTATGCATAATGCATAATTGTCCAACTTGGGATGTTATACATCAACAATTCATTTTGTTTTCATAGATTTCAAAAATATTTACAAATAGACGCAATTAGACCTGTCAAAAGCTGACCTGACCCGTAAACCCGACCCGACCCGAAATTTCTGGGTTTCAACCCGAAACCCAGTTTCAACCCGAACCCGATAAACCCGAAAATTTAGGGTTAGGGTCAGGGTCAAACCCGCTGGGTCAAGAAATCTATAAAGCGGAAAACTTATTTTAGAATACACTCTATTATAATGAAATGACAGATTGACGGGTAATTGTGCACCCAAAGGTTTTAATTATATTACAATATATAAAATTTATTTTATAAAATTATGATAAATGTTATTATTAAAATATTTAAAAAATAGTATTTTGTTATTATATTTTATTATTTAAATAATATTTTATTTAAATTTTGGTCAAAAATTGATACTCGATCTTGACCCGTTGGGTTGACCCGACCCGAAACGACCCGACCTAGTTTGACCCGTAACCCGAACTCAACCCGAATCCGGAACGACCCGACCCGAACCCGCCCGACCCGACCCGATTGACAGGTCTAGACGCAATTGATTCCGCTGAAAACTTTTTTTATCCTATAAACTAAAAACGTGAACAAAATATATAAATATGTGAACAATAGGAAGAAATATGTGAACAAAATCATGTTTTTATTATGTATCATATTAATATACGTAATAACAAAATTTCTCAAAATGCATTATGGATTAGATTACTACACATAATAATATAATAACACAAAATCACAAACATTTTTGGAGTTCACGTATTTCCTGTTTTGTGTTCACGTATATCTAGTTCATGTTCACGTATATTGATTTCATGCTCATGGTTTTTAGTTTATATATATAGGTTAAGAAAAGTTTTAATTTGATTCAAATCCTAATTTTTATCAATATAAGAAGCAAAATGTGGATTAATATTGTATTTCAAAAATTCAAAGACCTTATGAGTAGTGAGTTTAAGATGAGCATTATAGAGAATTTTCGTTCTTCTTGGCTTGCATATTACTCAAACAAAAGAAGAAACAATGATCCATCAACAAAAATACATCACGGAAATACTAAAGAAATTTGGTATGAAAACCGCTAAACATAGATCGATACTCCAATTTCACCTAATGCTCGTTTGAATGCAGATGAAGGAATGATCAATATTGTTCAAATACCTACTGAGGAATGATTGGTTCCTTGCTATATATATCTAACGGCTAGTAGGTCAAATGTTGTGTGTTTAGTGTGTATGCTTATGTGCCAAGTTTTTCAAGCAAATCGTATGGAATCTCATCTAAAGCAGGCGAAAAGGGTCTTTCGATATCTCAAGGGGACCGACAATCTACGTCTTTGATACCCTAGGATCTTCGACTTTGATCCTGTGAGTTATACAGATGCCGATTATACTAGACACCTGGTACGTAGATCGCAAAAGCACCTCGGGAATGGCTTAATTAATGCATTGGTCAGTGTCTTGTTTCTTGACCATTTAGAAAACAAAACTTGGTAACTCTTTCAGCAGTCAAAGATGAGTATTTGACGTTGAAGAAAGAGACACGTGGAGAAGCTTCAACCTAGTTGAAGTGTGTGGGTCAAGTTTGCATTAGTCAAGTTAAGTAAGACATGTTTGATGTTGAAGAACCAATGTTACATTGACTAGATCGAAGTTGTTTACATCTAGAGCCAAGATTCGCGTTTCAAAGTTCAATTCATACTTATTTAATAAGAATTGCAAATTTGATTTGAAATTTCTTGCGTGTTCAAGTTACTTGTTTGTTTGTTCAAATTCCGCTGCTCAATTCGTTGATCCCTAACTGATCAAATTCTGTATTCTAACAATCCAACACAAATTAACTTGAGGTCGTGCATGCAGGGTCTTATTTCTCAGTCTAATTAAAGATGTGTTCTGGCGGAGGCTACATGCATATGAAGAAGAAAGATTTAGGGCGAAACTAATTCATACTATTGATGTAATAGCTTAGATTTATCTTTTACATATCTTTTGTTATAGATATAGTTTCCTAGTTATAAGATAGATTATGTTTTGTACAGCTTGGTCTCCAAGCCAACTCTTTTATATATACCTGCCCTGGTGCATAATAATATTTACTTGATTCCTCAATCATACAACCTCTCTATATGGTATCAGCCTAACCCTACTTTCCTTGGCCTTTTTTCTTCAAACCTACGTACATCACACAAACCTTTTCTTTTTATTCTTCACAACCAACGTCCAACACAAAACTCCCAGAATACTCCTCATGGTTGCCGAATTTACCACAACTTTGGCAAACCCTCATGAAACTTCAAAACCCTTTACTCTTGTGCACTTTCCTAACATCATCAAACTCTCTTCTACAAACTACCTTACATGGTCTACCAAATTCAAGCCATCTTAGAAGGCTATGATCTTTTTAAATTCTTGGATGGTTCTCACATCATCCCGGTGGAGAATCTTACTGTCCAAGAAGACGCAACCACTAAAAATCCGGCTTACTTTACCTGGAAACGTCAAGATAGGCTCATATATGGTGCCTTGATCGGTACGTTATCTGCCTCGGTGGCTTCTCTAGTCACACAAACCAAGACATCTCAAGACGTGTAGGACGTTCTTAAAAAGACCTATGCCACCGCTTCCCGTGGCCACAAGAAACAAAGCAAGGAACGTCTTCGAACACTCCAAAAGGGGACGTCTTCCATTCATGACTACATGCAAGCTATGAAGACAGCGGCTGACTTGTTGGCCTCTCTTGGCTCAGCTGTAGGCCAAGAAGATTTCATTGATTATATCCTACGCGGCCTTGACTCCACATACCAAACCGTCATTGATGCCGTAAACATGCGTGAGACTTGCATCACCTTTGAAGAACTCAATGAAAAACTCATCCTTAAAGAGCTTGAACTCAAGAAAGAAGCGTCTGACTTGAACCCGGCCACCGCTCTTAATGCTCAACGACAAGGTCGCAACAAAGGTAAGAACTTTTCTTCTCCTCCTTCATGGCAGTCATCTAGCAACCCACCTCTTCCGCCCTCATCATGGACTAACAACAACTCCAATCAGCCCCCTTACCGACCCTCCCGAAACCCTAATACACCACCACACTACAACAATACCCCACCTACGAATCCCACATCTTACAATCAGCCCAATTCCAAACCCTTCCTTGGCCGGTGTCAATACTGCAAGAACGTCGGCCATGTTATCTCATAGTGCTCCAAATTTTGCAATGATTATCCTCAAGTACAACTCCCTTCATCAGCAAGGTTCCCTACGACACAACCACAGGCTCACACTGTCACCAACGCTTCAACATCTCAATCCTGGCTTGTTGACAGTGGAGCCTCGCACCACATCACCAACGACTTGAACAATCTGGCGCTACATTAGCCTTATTCGGGTCCGGATGAAGTCTACATTGGCAATGGACAAGGTTTACCCATTACTTACTCTGGCACTCTTTCTCTTCCTTCTTCTACTTCCACACCTTTCACTCTTCCAAATACTCTTTGCGTCCCTTCCATGTCACAAAACATCCTGTCTGTTTCTAAATTTACTTCTCAAACAAACTATGCCCTTGTTTTCTTACAAAACTGTTTTCTTGTGAAGGACACCAAAACGGGCGAACCATCCTTAGTGGTCCTTGCATCAATGGCGTCTATGTTTGGCCAAGTCCTTCCCCAGTTCAACTCTCAGCTCGGCGTCAATTGTCTCCTGCTTCTTGGCATCACAAATTAGGGCACCCTTCCACTTCAGTTTTTCAATTTCTAGTTAGGAATCATAGCTTAGATTGTTCTTCCTTTCTTCAATCTGAATGTACTTCTTGCCATATGAATAAAAGTCACAAATTGCCTTTCTCTACTTCGTCTATTGTCTCTACTCATCCCCTTGAAGTCATATACTCAGATGTTTGGACCTCCCCGGTTCTCTCTTACGATGGGTTCAAATACTATGTTATATTTGTGGATCATTATACAAGATACATTTGGCTCTATCCACTTAAAAAGAAGTCTGAAACTCAATCCATCTTCATAAAGTTTCGATCTTTGGTCGAGAACTATTTCAAACATAAAATCAAAATTCTTTACTCAGACAATGGAGGTGAATATCTTGCCCTAAAATCATTCCTAAGTCTTAATGGCATCACACACCTCACATCCCCTCCTCACACCCCTGAACATAACGGTCTCTCTGAACGACGTCATCGTCACATTGTAGAGACAGGTCTCTCCCTTCTCACCTTCTCGGGCATGCCGCTGGACCATTGGCCACACGCCCTTCTCACGGCTGTCTATCTCATCAACCGCTTGCCCACACCAAACCTTAAACACATGTCTCCTTTTCTTAAACTCCTCGATCAAAACCCCGATTACACCACACTTAAGTGTTTCGGATGTCTTTGCTTCCCTTGGCTTCGACCTTACTGCTCCCACAAACTCCAGCCTAAATCAATCCCTTGTGTCTTCATTGGGTACTCCTTGTCCCAGAGTGCATATCAATGCTTGGATCCGGTCACTTGTCGCATCTACACATCTCGCCATGTTCAATTTGTTGAGACAAAATTTCCATACGCCAAACTAGCTGCTGAAGCCACTGTGAATGAGTCCATTGGTGATGAATGGGCCTCATTTTCTATTGCTATACCACCAGCCACGAATCAACAGGCCCACCCCATGCATGATAATAACAACCCTCAACCACCAAATCCTAGTATGACATCCCTATCTAGTGCAAATCTTGGTGGGTGGGATTCGATCTCACCCAACCTAGACACAGGATTGTCACCAACCGAACCTTCCTCAAACCCATCAGACCTGCCCGACCCACAATCAAACACACACGCACCCTCACTCTCCCAGCTCACCCAAAACCTGAATCCGCCAAACCCTAATCCTAATCCCTCCCCTCCGCCCAATCCACCTCAGCCACCTCTACCCGCTGATCATGGGATGATCACACGCTCAAAAAACAACATTTTCAAATCCCTCACAAAACTCAACCTCACGGCACAGGCCACTACCCCATCCGAACCCAAGAACCTTACGCAAGCCCTAAAAGACCCAAGATGGCGGGCTGCCATGCAAGCTGAGTTCGATGCTCTATCATCCAACTCCACATGGTCGCTCATCCCTGCTTCACCCACACAAAATCTCATTGGGTGCAAATGGGTCTTCCGCATCAAATACAATCCCGATGGTTCGATCGAAAAGTACAAAGCTCGATTAGTTGCAAAGGGCTTTCATCAACGGCCCGGGTGTGACTACTCCGAAACATTTAGTCCGGTCGTGAAACCTGTTACAGTACACCTTGTGCTCACCATTTCCATCACACGTGGCTGGCCTCTTCGACAATTAGATGTCAACAATGCATTTCTTCAAGGTACTCTCTATGAGGATGTCTATATGCATCAACCACCTGGTTTTCTATCAGCTGAGCACCCACATCATGTCTGCAAACTCCGCAAAGCCATCTATGGCTTGAAACAAGCGCCACGAGCCTGGTACAATGAACTCAAGACCTATCTTCTCCGGTTAGGGTTTCAGCCTTCTCTATCGGATGTCTCTCTCTTCATTCTCCACTCTGGAACCCGGATCATCTATCTCATTGTCTATGTGGATGACATTATTATTACTGGTAGTGATGCTCATTTCGTTGATCGTCTCATAAACATGTTGTCAAAGAAATTCTCTCTCAAAGATCTTGGTCATCTCACTTACTTCCTTGGTGTTGAAGTCATTCGCACCTCCTCAGGCCTCTTTCTCTCTCAACGCAAGTACATCCTTGACTTGCTACAAAAAGCAGGAATGGAACTTACAAAGCCGGTTAGTACTCCTATGGATGGTAATCAAGTTCTCACTCGCACTGGTGGTTCATTGTTACCGGTTCCTTCTGATTTTCGCATGCTAATTGGGAGCCTTCAGTACTTGTGTCTCACTAGACCAGATATTGCCTATTCAGTAAACAAATTGTCTCAGTATATGCAGTCACCCACCTCAGCTCATTGGGATGCCCTGAAACGCTTGCTACGATATCTTGCTGGCACGGTTGAGCTAGCCATTCATATCTCAGCCCGGTCTCCCCCCATTCTTCATGCATTTTCTGATGCGGATTGGGCTGGAGATCGTGATGATTATCATTCAACAACAGGCTACATTCGCTATCTTGGTGACACACCGGTGTCTTGGAGCTCAAGGAAACAAAAGTCGGTGGCTCGATCGTCAACTGAAGCGGAGTACATAGCTCTGGCAGATACGTGCTCTGAACTCATGTGGATCACTTTTCTCTTGCAAGAGCTTAGAGTACCTCTCCTACAACAACCGGTGGTATATTGTGATAACTTGGGGGCAACATTTCTTAGTGCAAATCCAGTGTTCCATTCAGGCATGAAGCATATTGCGTTAGCCTATCACTTCGTCAGAGAGCAAGTGCAATGCAATTCACTTCGTGTTACTCATGTCTCTACAAAGGATCAGCTAGCGGACATTCTCACCAAGCCACTCCTTCGTCCACAATTCGAAGTCATTCGTTCCAAGCTTAGCATTTCTTCCCGATTGCCTAGCTTGAGGGGGAATATTGATGTAATAGCTTAGATTTATCTTTTACATATCTTTTGTTATAGATATAGTATCCTAGTTATAAGATAGATTATGTTTTGTACAGCTTGGTCTCCAAGCCAACTCTTCTATATATACCTGCCCTGGTGCATAATAATATTTACTTGATATATTCCTCAATCACACAACCTCTCTATACATACAACATGCATACATATACATACATCAATATATGGCCCTTTAATTAACTTTGTCTCATAATCATATCCATTACTTAAAACGGGTACATACATATGATTTTCACATACAAAATAATGTGGTAAAATGATACAAGTAGGCTAGCGTACGTACAAGGTAATGCGCATGCGCACGAGGTATATATATAGGTGCAAGCTAGCTAGTTGTCAAGGCGGCGAAGGAGGTATTGAAGCTCAACGAGTTTGGTAAGGGGAATGACCCACTCACCGTAGAGGCGGGAGACGACAGCCGGATCCACCTTGTATGGCTTGGTGGCGGTGGTGGTGGCGGCGGTCACATCTTGGCCGAACACCATGGCCTTCTTGGCCACCCTTTGCTTCACCAGGGCCTCTACTTTGTCATCAGTCAGCAGCTTCACCAGGCGGGCTTTGTCCCTTGAGCGGATAAGAGGGATGTATTGAGCGGGAGCGGCCCTGAACTTGGCCTCTGCAACGAATCTGCCGTAGTGGATCCTACGGGCCAGGGCCTGCAGGCAGGTGAGGTCGGCTGCCAGGCTGGATGCGTAGTTGGCGTCGTCCCCTTGCGCGGTAAACAGCGGCAGAAGCTGCTTCATGTACATCTCCCATATCGCACCGCTCGCGTTCACTGAAGCCCCAGCCGGATGCAAAACCTAATATCACGTACATATATAATTAAATCAAACTATACATATAAGTAGAGATCACTACATTAGCTAGCGGGCTAGGTGGGTACGTACATTGGAGAATTTGGAAGATGGGGGTACAATTGGGGGATCCGGTTGATGGTCTGCTGGGAAGAACGGCGTCTCCTCTGGGTTTCCATATCGCCCGAACTATATATATATACAATCGTTAAGATTTTCGATATATAGAATTTAATCGATCAACACGACGCACCTATGTTTTAATTATTAGCACGCACGTACAAGACCGAGCTGACTCTAGCCCGTTTGGCGGGTGGAGATCAAGGACGGGAATACGGGATTATATATGATAATGAAAATTAAACATATGTACATACTCTGGCCTGGAGTGCTTCGGTTTGTTGGATAAAGAGATGAGCCAAGCTAACGGAGTTTGATTGATGGGGCGGCAGCTGGTAGGCCTTGGAATTGATGGGGAATTTGGCCCTCTCGATTAAGTTGAAGATGATGGTGTCCTCCTGCCGCTCCAGCACGTCTCGGATCGAGCTCAGTGACGACAATATCACTGCGCCCTTGGTGTCGTTGCTTGCACCAGCTGGTGCTGCATTCACGTTGATCACATTGCTGCAGGTCAACCAACCAATTACTTAATATAATTCTTTTTTGTGGTCGAAGGAGAGGCTGGTGCTGCATTCACGTTGATCACATTGCTGCAGGTCAACCAACCAATTACTCTCCGGCTCCTCAAGGGAGTGTTTTATTAATATTAAAAATAGGGCTAATATTATAAGTAGTCATCAAGCGGGGGATAGCCCGACCCCTTATATCGTTATTAAGCAATAAAGAAATCCCCTCGGGAGGGACACCCAATACATGCAATCCTAACGGGAAACTAAAAGCAAAAGACGTGAGGCCATCCGCAACCATATTGACCTCCCGGTACACAGTGACGGACGCAGAACGAATTTAAAGGGGGGGCACGACTTGTCTCGGAGATTTTATCAATCAATAATAACCGACAAATTTAGTTACTTAATACCTTAAATAGTATAAAAAGTCACTTTTATGAAAAAATTATATTACGTATGCCATCTAATTTATGCAAGAAATGACTACTTTATAGGAAAAAATTGGAAATGAATACATTCAATGTGAATAAAAAAGTAAAGGGAAATTCCGTCCGGTAACCACAAGGTTTTGCAAATTCCGCGTGGTGCCCAAAGTTTTTCGGTATTCCGCATGGTAACCATGAGGTTTTGCAAATTCCGCGTGGTAGCCTTGCCTATTATAAAAAGTTAAAATTATATAAAAACTTACCCATACTTTCTACTTAATTACACAAACCAGCATATCTTTAGTTTTTTTAAATATCTAATCTATTTTAGAAAACAACTAACTTTATAATTTTGTAATATATATATATATATATTTTATCTACTCTTTTTACATGACACTTTATATTATTATTTTACAAAATCTTCCATTACATATTATTAAAAAAAAAGAATCACAATTTTCAAATTTATATTAAAAAATCAAAATAGATTTGATAGGTTTGTTGAAAAAATAAATAAACAAACAAATTTATTATACCTAATGAGAAACATCATTTAAATAGATTTTTTCAACAAATATATCAAATCTATTTTCTTAAAATACCTAATGAAAATTGTTACTTAATATATAATCTTTATTATTTTTAAATGTTAATTTATTATAAATAAAGAAATTCCTAGAGCTGTACATGTCATAAAAAGCCTATAATTTGTACACATTTTTAATGTCATAATATATGTACATTATGTTTAGAAAAAACAATTTTATTATATTTTAAAAACAAATTACTTAAACTAGTGCACCCACTTTTAAAAAACACCCCCTTAAAAGATCAATTATTAATAAAATTCAAGTTTATATTTTGTTAAAAAACCCCCTTAAAACAATTTTAGGTATGACTTTTTTTATTTGAAAAAGGAACAGTTCTTTAATACAAATTTGAAAATTGTGGTTCTTTTTATAATAATAAAAAATAGAAGATTTTGTAAAATAACATTCGATTTTTCTATTGTGTGCCCTTAGGGCACACAATAAGCCGCTAATAATGGAAATATTTGGTAAATTTTAAAATTTTTGTTCTTTAATCTTTTTATAATAGTGTCATGGGAAAAGAGTAAATAAAAAAAATATAATATTAAAATTATAAATTTAGATGTTTTATAAAAATAGATTAGTAGATAGTTTTAAAAAAATTTAAAGATTGGGTGATTTTTGTAATTAATTAGAAAGTATGGGTAAGTATTCATATAATTATAACTTTTTATAATAGGTCAAGGTTACCACGCGGAATTTGCAAAACCTCGTGGTTACCATGCGGAATACCGAAAAACTTTGGGCACCACGCGGAATTCGCAAAACCTCGTGGTTACCGGACGGAATTTCCCAAAAGTAAAATGATGCTACGGGGAATTGAACCTTGGTGGAATAAAAACAAAATTGAACAATAAACCATCTAGACTAGTTAATCTTCATGTCATATTAATACCAATTAAGTTAAAATATATTCATATTTAACCTAAAAATACACATATGTACTAGTAATACCCGACGGAAGGGGGGCACGGGCCCACGCATGACCCCCTGTGTCCGTCTATGCCGGTACAGATGACCGAATTGGATAATTACTTAATTAATATAATTCTATATGTTCATTACTCGATCAATTCCATCGATCTTGCACCAAAACTATTTTTTTTTTTTTTGGTCAAATGTACCAAAAACTAATTAACTGCCTCCCAACTGCTCAAGCTGTTCCCTTCCCATACCCAGTTCATTTTCATTATATCAATTCAATAATACAAGAAACTAAATCTTACAGATTGATAGATTCTTTGTGTACAAGAAAGAAAGAATTGAAACAGCTAGCTGATGGCATGGACGATGAATATGTATCAAGGAGAGATGAAAAGGAACCTTAGATCGAAGCAATGGCATAGCAGCACCACAATTCCTGCACTTCTTGCAATCCAAACAGCAGCAGCAGCATTAACATACATTCCTGAACCAGAAGCAGTACCACCACCCGCCGTAGATGTAAGACGGATATATAAGCAATCTTCCCAATTCAAACAATATGCCTTGCTACCTGGCTAGCTAAATATATATATAGGATGGTGGATCCACACGGCTAATCTCCATCCTTTAATTAATTAATGTCAATTGTCAAATTGTTTGGTTTGTCTTTGTCACTTGCAATTATTATCAATTTGCAACCTTTACTTTTGACATTTCGTATCTTTAAAAAAGGCTGACCACACACGCCTCACTTGCACCTTTGACTTTGACATCTTAACTGTTATATATGTGCAATTAAATGTCATGCATGCATACTTCCTCCCTCGCCTTCTTCTATTCGTATTCATTTTTAGATAAACTATCATTCTTGAGAAATCATAACTAATCTTATCCTTTAAATATTCATAGTTTTTATTAGACTGAAGACGACTTTCGCGAATATTTTTTCGTATTTTTATAAAGAATCAATTAGAAGGATGCATGCACTTTGTCTATCAAATGTGTCCACTACGTTCTGTGTCAATATTGACTAGTTTTAGTTTTGATGCACATGTACATGATAGCATTTTTCTATTATGTGCCACACTATAAAAAACTAATAATATGCTTACCACGTATTTAATATTGGATTTGTTACCATTTTTCTATTGTGTAAATCTTAAATTTTGGATTTGTTAATTTTTTTATTATGAGTTTACTATTTTCTTTTTAAAGTTTCGGTTTTCTGTATTTAATATGCTTACCACGTAAAATAAAACTAATAAATCCATCAAAAAACAAAAAATATAAAAAATGATAGATTTATTAGCTACTTTTAAATCAAATTTCTGATAACATGTGATTAGAACGCATTATAATTAAAGACCTTCATTCATTCTAATCGTACAACTTTGTCTTGTCTACCAATATATATATGCAATACACTAGTTTCCTAGAGAATTAGTTGGTTTCAACCAAAAAAAAAAAAAGAGAATTAGTTGGTAGGTGGGTGCGCCGTGCGCGTGCAAGAACCAGATCGATCGCCCACGCCCACGGGTACATATATCGATGAAGATCATGAATGACCGAAGGTGAGAATCTCTGCCAACAAAAGCCCTTTTTCCTTCGAGATGGTGGACTTTGGATATGTGTTCATATATAGTACGTACACCAAGTTTGAATAGCAATATAAACCCTCAACATTTGACAAATGAAGTATATAAAGCCTACAGGTTGAAGTACGTTCAAGTAGTCAATCAATTTTAAGATCATAAACTGCAAGCTAGAGTATCAGCCTAATTCACACCTACGGAAATTATGTAAGATTATATTAAACGCATACAATCGAAATGACTAGTTTGAGTTTTTGACAATTCAATTATAGTAGGGAGGTAAAATAATAATTCAAGTGATACGTTTTATCTTCAAATTAAACTACATTACTCATCTTTACTCGGAACTATATACTAAAGTGTAGAGTTAAAATAATGATTAAATTCATCGAAAAATTAGGTTGTAACAAAAAGGATATATCATTAAAAAAAATCTTAGATGAAACAAATAAAATAATATAATATTTTGTGCGTCTCTATCTAATTAATATGGAAGAATTTATAGAAATATAAAATAGTATAAATATTATTAAATCAAATTAAGAGCCCTTAAAAGTTAACATTAACTGCTATTTTAATAAATACCATGTGAGAAACTAATCTAATAATTTTAATTATCATAATTGAAGTGATTGAACTTATTTGTTAAATACAATTGTGAATCTTAATAATTTATCTTCAAAATGTTATATTAATAAATACTTTAACGATTCAAAAAAAATGTATTGATCAATCTAATAATTTTATATAGTAAATTGCTATAAATAAATATGATGTAATAGTCACTTGTGATAATATGTATAATTTACAAAAAAATATAAACAATAGATAAATATATATTATATATTACGCCTACATGGTATGAGACTTTTTTTTTTTTTTTCGATCGGATGGTTTGAGACTTATTCTAGTTAACAAATGAATAACATATATAGATATTACAATATATTATTAATTAAGGTTAGAGTTGTCGAAACTCAATCTAACCCGATTCCATCCTAATGGTTGAAACCTCTGAGATCACTGAAATCGATTGACCCAATATATTTGGGTTGAAGGGTGAAATTCATTATTTTGAATGTTATGATATATTTTATTATTAAATATAAATGTTATATTGTAATAATGTTTTAATAGTCATAAAAAAATTGGCATTATTGCTCGGTTGACTAATCTGAACTCGTACGATAACCTGTCATGAGCTGATACAACTTGACCTATAATCAGCTGATTCACTAGAACTTGCGCTCAATCTAAATCGACTAGTTTAACGGGTATAATTGCGATGCATAAATTGATTACATAACTAGTTTAACCCCCGTACCATGTTCGAGTAATGTGATTATAAAACCGATTTAATATAGATATGTTTCATGAATTTCATCAATAGGAAATATTATAGCTAGGTATATTATTAAATAGAAATTAATCTTTTAGATATAGATATAGATATGGCTTCAAAGATTATTACATGATTTTATCTTCAACGGTTGCTTGAAAGTATAAGAGGTTTAAATTTAGTAGGTATGAAATTATGAAATATAGACATAGTCTAATTATTTGTTTTACAAAAATCCGAATTTTATTTCAAAAAAATAAAAAAAGTCCAGAAAAAATACTCTCATAGTTGTAATTTCTAATTTTATCTTAATCTTTATAATTTTGAAATAAAATTCGGATTTTAAGATAAAAGCATTTTTTACGGGATAAGATTATATGAGATTCTAACTATCTGATTTGTATACGGAAGGGCCCAACTGATTATTTTATTATAGAAATGACATGTGGCGTAATTTTTTGTGAAGACATTGTCTATGCTTTATACTATAGTAGTATAGATTAGTACGTACTAGGAAGTTAGAATTTGGGAGGTTTACAACCGGAAGTGATTGGGCCCCAAAAGTGTCATCCGGCCCAATAGACTAAAAGCCCAAAAGACCAGAGACCCAATAATACTTGTGGCAGTTAACTAGAACGTGTCAGTATATATCTATAAACTATCAAAATAATACTCCCTCCGTTTCACAATAAGTGTCGTTTTAGCCCTTAAAATTTGTTTCATAATATGTGTTGTTTTAGGTTTTCAAAGTGCTTTATTAGGGGTGAATAATGATAATTTTATTGGAATGTGTATTTGTTGACTAAATTTGTTCATTCATTGGCCAAAAAAATGTAATGAGTGGTAAGATTAAGAAAAAGTTGTAAGTTTTAAAGTGAATGATTGCTTTTCTTAAAAACTGTGTTAAGAGCTAAAACGACACTTATTATGAAACGGAGGGAGTATATATTTATCTAATCTAAATCTATCATATCATAAAAGATATCTTTATCTAATTACCATATACTTCCCTCGTTCCCACCAAAAAAAATGTACTTCCCTCGTTCAGGATTAATTGACGTCCTTTTGACAAAAAAAGATTAATTGACGTCTTATAAGTTTGCACAAATATTAAGAAGGTTTAAACTTAACTAAATTACCCTTCGGTTATTTACGTACTCAATTCTATTTTGTACGTTTTTATAGCCCTATTTGAACGAATACGATATTGTATTGTATAAAGGTTTAATTATTGTCCCTTTTTTGTTTAAATTAGCACAGATATTTTGTACGTTGATGCAATTTAGTTTCCTTTTTTTTTTCAACGAAAGTCCAAATATCATTCATTTATATTTCATAACTATATAATAAAACGGGGGTTAAAAATAATAATTATCACGCCATATGTCAACTCTTTATTGGATCGCATCACCCATCTTTAATAAAACAATTATATTGGTTGAAATTTCATTATTGACCCCACATTAAAAATCTTCTTATCTATTGATTTCCATTCTAGTTTTTTTCCAAATAAAAAAATAAACTCTACATTTTATACATAAATAAACTAGCAGATGACCCGTACCTTGTACGGGGGTTTTATTTATTTATTTATTGCTTTATGTATGAATTTACTATTACAATTACAGATATTATCATATGTATACTTTGTTTTAAAATGACACTTATTTTTTGGATTACAAAATGACATAATTCTTGTATATCATCATATATAAAAATAAATTTTATTTATATATTTACTTTTTATACATACATAAACATATATTTAAATAATTGAGGAAGAATGACATAAGAGAAGATGCATTATCACATTTAATTAACAACTGATACAAATCTTTTGGCATTTGAATTAAATTACGTAAACTAACTTATACAATAAAATCAAAGTTTAAATAAAAACTCGGATTATTATATTATAATATTAAAGATATAGATAATATTTACTAAGTTAAATAGAAAAAAAAATTACTCGTGTATGTGATTTGTTTATTGAAAAATAATCAAATAATAAATATATAAATATGTAATGAAAATGTTAACGAATTATTATCGTAATTAAGAAATCTATCTTTTTTTTTTTGAAGTGTAATCAACATGCAATATTAGCGATATATATATATATGGTAAATATAACATCTACTTTTTTTATTGAGATTTTAATATGATATGATCGTAAAAATGTATTTAACATATTATTTTCATAGAATTAATGTTTGTCGTATATATAGTGGTAGAATTTGCTACCATTGATGATTTAAAAATTACCATCATAAAATTACAAAAAATAATTTAAATTTAATATCATATTTAATTTAATGGGTAAAATATTATGATTATGATTGATAGAATATGACAAAAAAAATATTTTTTAAAATAAAAGGTGTATGATAGATGTATGTATTAATTAAACGTTATAATGATAAGATAGATATTTATTTATTTGGATAAAATTATTAATTAAACAACTCAAATTCTAAGATAGAACTAATATCTTAATTATGTATAAGATAATGATAGAAATCAAGGTTTAATAGGATAGATTTTTAAATAAGGGGGTGATGTGGCGCAATATGACAACAGAATTTGCTTCCGCTTTAGTTTATAGTAGTAGATAGATAGATAGATAGATAGATAGATAGATGAGCTTATGCTTTTGGTAAGGGATTATTTGCCTTGCATATAAATCTATCTATTTTTAAGGTATTTTCTTAGTAGCATACGTATTTATATCTTTTTTTTCTTAATTACTTTTTTTCGTTTTTTGATACATACGTATTTATATGTTACAATACGTATTTATCTTTCTCCTTGTATGTTAATAAGGTAACAAAAGGGGTATGAAAAGATAAATATAACATAAGACTAATATTTTAATTAAATATGTAGAAGATTAAGATGATGTATTATGATAAAACTAAAATCTAATAAGATAACTTTTTAATAAGGTATGGAAAGATAAATTTATATGGTATGGAAATATAAATTTTCTAATTAAATAGAGGATACAAAATTATACATAATATATTTTTTTAACAAAAGGGGTGATGTGGCGCAATATGGTGGCGGAATTTGCTTCAGCTTTAATATATAGTAATAGATTTTCTAGAAATCTTCTTATCTACTAATTTCCATTTTATTGTTTTTATAAAAAAAATAAACTTCAAATTTTATATGTAATCTTTCTAGAAATTCTTATCTACTAATCTTAATTCCAATTCAATTTTAATTTTTTTTCTTCATAAAATCGTACCATGATCAAAATCTTAATTTCAATCCATTCCATTTATTAGCTACAATTATATTATTTTAATAAAAAAATCTTAATTTCCAAAAAGTCCAACCACATAACCATTTCTCAAGTCAATTTGATTTTTTGATAGTTATTTGACTTATTTTTATTGGCTAAAAATTTTCTAATAGATTTTACATATCTATAAATTATATATATGATTTAGATTTTTAAACTTTTTCCAACAATACTACAAATGAAAATAAAATAAAGAAACTTATGGATAAGAGCAAGTATTCAGTCGTTATACGATAAAATTATAATACTACAAATCTTTGTTCAATTAAATGAGTTTATTATAGCATAAATAATGTATCATCCAAATAAATCCTATAAGAAGAAACTTATATAATATAATACAAGATTTTTAATGAAACTATTATTTTGAATAACTTTATATAAAATTTTAACAAGTTTTTAATTAGATCAAATCGTGCCATCAAGGCACGGGGTCTAATAATAATTTAGTTTTTAATAATTTTGTAATCATATATATAAATATATATACATATATGTATATATTTGCCATATTTTTATCAATCTTTTTTTTTCCCATAAATTCATAATTCAAGTAAAAAATATCAAAAAATATATTTGAGAAATATCTAAAAAAATATATAAACTAAATTTGTGTTATAATTTATAATGTTCATTTATAAGTTGTATTGATCTATAAATCTACTATTATTAAATTAATTATAATTTTATAAGATCTAGTATTAAAACATTCATTTTATTTTTAAAAAAATTATTATTGATAAAATATTATTTTTCTATAAGATTTATGTAAGTAAGTCATAATTAAATTAATCGTGTCTCGTACAGGATACGGACAATAATCTAATTATAGGATTAAACACCAAACTTATAAGTAAGCAGTGATCTTAAGAGATCAAGCATCTAGTCAAAAGGAGAAAATTCTTTGAAGTTTTCTTGTATCTTTTCTTTCTCATATGTGGAACCAAATGTAGAGACTTTAAAAATATATCGACTCACAAGAAAATTATATGTTTTAATTGAGTGAATTATCATACAATCTCCAAGTTTTGCATCATATCACCTACAATATTCATACAATCAAAGAAAATCTCTCATTTAATTATTATACAGACAATACCGTAATACACCGTATTTGATATAAATTCTAATAGGCATGAATATACACCGTATTTGATATAAACTCTAATAGGCATGAATATACACATGAACTTTTGGTGACATAAGTTTCATAGTTTGGCAAAACTAACAAATAAAAGTAAGTTTTGTGCGAATGCTCTTAGATCTTTTTGCCAGAGGTGATTTCTTCTTCCTCCAATAAAGACAAAAAAAAGGTAAATAAAATCACAGTAGTTCACCCAAAGCATCCATTTTTTTTAATGATCTTATCAAACTAGCATATAAATTTTATTTTTTGATCACACTAAAATTATCATTACTAATATTTCCTCCTTTGTGTGTGCTCTTCGCTTTACTTTCCCCTCTCTTCTCCCCCACTTCTCTCTCCAACTCCAACCATCAGTTTTGTCCTCGATCCGTTGATCTGCTTCAGACGGCATTACATGCCCTGATTTCTTCGCCCATTCGCCCTTTTCGCAATTGGGTGGATCCTGGGAATGAGGGGCAGCTGGGAACACAGGATACAGATAGGTATTATTGGAGAGAGAACAGTTTGAGCGGTTTCCCCCTTTCTACTTCCTTCTTTGTGAGATGGAAATGTCAGACGAACTCATGAGGAGTGATTGCTGAGAGTTGGAAGAGTAGAGAGAGAGGGAATCAAGCAATTTCAGAGGTGGGTTTTCTGGCACTGTTGTTGTTTGCTTTGAACTGCTTGATATGGGTGGGTGTCTTCCATGTTTTGGGTCATCAAATAAAGAAGGAAGCAGTGTGAACCAAGTGGTGAAGAAGGATTCTGGGAAGGAAGGTTCACTTGCTCAGGCTCATCACCCTGGAAAAGTTAGCACAGGTAAAACGGCTAGTTATTCCCGTTTTTTTGTTTGATTTTTCAGTTTAGGGTAAGATATAATTTGGGTGATGTGGAATTGGGGTTGGCCTGGATGGATTTTGTTGCTGACATTTGCTTTTGGGTTGATCTAATTGCTCTTCTTTGTTAGGTTTCTGTTTCTTTATTCAATTTTGCAGTTTTTTTTGTTGTTTCTCTGAGCTGTAAAGATTTCACTTTTCTGCTGAAGTTATTTATCTACAAGTAGACTGCTTGCTTGGTTAAGGGTTGTGCTGGGGCCTAGGGTTGATTTGAATGAGGCTAATTCATTGAAAGTAGTTGAGGTTGGCTCAATTGCAGCAGAATGGTTCAATTATTAATCCGAATTTTGGAACTTGGGTGTGTATTGGAAGCTCATGATGAATCAAGTGAGATATTGATCTATCAAGAGGACAGTGTGCAAAGTTCAATAATGTTGTTTTATTAAGGTTTGGCTTTGAGTTCTGTCAATATCAACTAAAACAGGCTGATTTCTTATTCCATTTGCATTCAAACATATTGGCACTGCAGTTTGCTTTATGCATTGGATTGCCCGTCCTAAGGTATTAGAAGTGATCTCATTCTCAATAAAGAGAGCATTGGGTTAAAAATATGTGATCAATGGCTTACTGCTTCTGGTGACTGAATTGGGATGTATTAATAGTACCTAGGTAGCTCATGATTTATCATGTCGTCATTGCTATTGAATTTTAATGGGATTTTTTTGTTTTCTCGTTATTGCTTTGTGTATGCATATAATTCACCTGAATTGTCATCTTCAGACAAATCAAAGTCTCGCAATGGCTCAGATCCCAAGGAGCCACCAGCTTCAAAGGATGGGTCATCTGCACATATTGCTGCACAGACGTTTGCATTCCGGGAGTTGGCAGCTGCTACCAAGAATTTCAGGCCAGAATCTTTACTGGGGGAGGGAGGATTTGGACGTGTTTACAAGGGTCGGTTGGAAAGCACAGGACAGGTATTCTTTTTCAACTAATCATTTTGACATGTTTGCTAGGTCAAAATTTCACATCCTACTGATACTTGTACAAGACTGAAAATGCCAAGCTGTAACACATTTATATATGTGGAAAGCAAATCTGTAATATTGTGAATTCTTATTTCTTTTGCAGGTAGTTGCTGTGAAGCAGCTTGATCGAAATGGCCTTCAAGGAAACAGGGAGTTCTTAGTGGAGGTTCTTATGCTCAGTCTCTTGCATCATCCAAATCTTGTCAATTTGATTGGTTATTGTGCTGATGGTGACCAACGGGTCCTTGTGTACGAATATATGCCCTTGGGATCTTTGGAAGACCACCTACATGGTCAGTAGTGATCATTTCTCTTTTGCAATAACTATAAGCACTTTTTATACTCAGTTGTCTATTTTTTTGACCTGTTGCATCTTACATAGAGAAATACCATGATGCCAAATGACATAATTGAACATGGTGTCATGAATGCACTAGAGTTTTCTGCAGCAATATGTTAGGTTAATGTGATGGTTCTGGGTATGCGTTTATATTTGCTAGTCAAATGTTGATACAAACTGAGAAATAAAATCTTCGAGGCCTAGAGCGCCCTGTTTTAGAGATAGTGCCATACTATAGTGTTACACATATAATCTGGATGAAGTCGCAATATATGAGTAAATGGAAGTTGTTATAAGTTACTTAGATGGTATTTGTAAGGAATATTAGTTATTTTCTCATGGTGATGTTTGTTTTTCTGACACCTGATTGTGATTCGTTGCACCTGCTGGTCAAGCAACAGAATTTAGCAATT
This sequence comes from Polygonum maritimum, assembly GCA_963924305.1. Lineage (NCBI taxonomy): Eukaryota > Viridiplantae > Streptophyta > Magnoliopsida > Caryophyllales > Polygonaceae > Polygonum > Polygonum maritimum. The sequence continues at coordinate 13,970,823 of OZ002737.1, read as the reverse complement.
ACCTATACATTTTTCTTTTTCTGTTATAGTAGATGCAGCATAGCTAATCGTGACATAGCCTGACACCTGTCATCCGGGGCAGAAAAAGTATTAGACATCCAGAAGATATGGAAGATGGTTCTGGTTGGAACATTGAGACTTAACAAGATTGTTTGAATATGTCTTCATCTATACCTTATGGGACCATTTCCAATTGTGCTGAGCTCTTATAGTCAGCTTCTTAAACAATTAGTTGTTGTACTGTCATAGTTGACTTGATGAAGATTAACCATGAGGCCATATCTTTTGGGGTTGACTTTATATTATTTTCTTTTTAGAATTTTAAAGAACTACCCCGACTTTGAAATCAACAAGCAATTAGAATTCTAAAGAACTAACCATGAAGGGTTCATATATTCTTTCATATGCTGATAGATAGACAGGGTTTTCACGGATTACTGCTGAAATATCTGTAGCTCAGTTAAGGGGTACCATCATAAGTGCTACTGGATAAGTGGAATACTGGTAAGCGGGTTGCTTAGCATAGCATCAGAGCACCTGCTAGAAATCCAAGCAATTGATAGGGCCTGGTGGTATGATAGGTTTCGGGTAGAAGAGTTATAGTTAGGAGTGTGGGTGGGCGGGTGGGCTGGGCTATGCATTTTTGGTTATAGTGGATAAAGGGAGGTTTTTAGTGTCGTATGCTTGTGGGTGCGGTTTGCTTTTGGGCGTGCTTCTGCTGTTTGTTTTGTTTGTGTGCTTTGTGCGCATCCTTTGGTTTTTGCTTGATGTCCTGCATTCCTATTGTTTCAGTTTTGTGCTTGTGCTTTGGTTTTGTTTGGTTGCTCTTTCTCTGCTCTTCCTATGGGTATTGGAAACACCCTCTTGACTTGTTTTGGGTACGGGTGTAGTATTGCTGTGAAACTGCTCTAGTTTACTGTATATTCTTATACCTTGTTCACATTAGGAATCAGGATGCTTTATATACACTTCTTGTACTAAAGTCATCTTAACACTTGTATAGCGGAATCCAGGCTCTTGAGGAGGACTCCATAGCAAAAAGTATAAGAACTAACCTTAACTTCATTCTTTTTAAAAGGATAAGAAATGGGATAGAGTGATTTGTTAGGACATTTGATAAATTCAAGAACTCATTAAGATTAGTCTTTCTTGAATAGGCTGAATTGGAGGATTTTGGACCAAAGTCCACCTTACACTCCTGAAGACTTGACCTTTTCTACATACCGGACTACTATCTTTGTCGTTCTGAGGCTGAATGTGAAATACAAATAGTTATTGATCAATGAATAAAAATTGATGGCACATGATGCTAATTCCCAAACTTGGAAGCTTGCAACTATAAAGTGAAGACAAGAATTACTAGACTGATATTGTTCAAAAAACAGGTGCAGAATGTCATGAAATATAAGGCTTTGATGTGCTTACCTTCTGCTCATCTCTATACGCATTCAATATGTTGGTTTTTCTACTTTATTGGGTTCATAACTCGCCTTCAACTTGATTTTATCACTTCTGAAAGTGGTTTACGGGTACCCGTGTATCCATTTTGGGTGTTGATCGTTTTGCCTTTAATCAATCATGTAAACATTTACATTGCATCTTGCTGGCAAGCATCTGTTCATTATTTATTGCTTTTAAAGATTAGCTTATTTATGGTAGCTTGAGTTTGCATGTACCAAGTGACATCTAAAGTTCAGATTATGTCTTTGAACATATAATCTACAAGGGGCTAGTGATTTGTCCGAATAATTTCCAAAAGCCAAGTTTTATTTTCTGAAAGCACAGCCTTTTAATTCATTTCTCACAAAGGAGTTCTTGTATAGAATGAAATTTCTGTATGTTCTTGTTCCAGATGTCCCCCCTGGAAAGGAGCCCCTAGATTGGAATATAAGGATGAAGATTGCAGCTGGTGCAGCCAAGGGATTGGAGTATTTGCACGATAAAGCCAACCCTCCCGTAATATATAGGGATTTGAAGTCATCTAACATCCTTTTGGACGAATCTTATCATCCAAAACTATCGGATTTCGGGCTTGCAAAACTGGGCCCCGTTGGTGACAAGACTCATGTCTCCACACGAGTGATGGGTACATATGGTTATTGTGCTCCGGAGTATGCAATGACTGGTCAGCTTACCTTGAAATCCGATGTCTATAGCTTTGGAGTCGTCTTGCTTGAGTTGATCACTGGGCGAAAGGCTATTGACAACGCTCGGTCTCATGGAGAGCACAATCTCGTTGCATGGGTAAGAATTGTCTATGCTTAATTGTAGTAGGAAGTATGCACTTATCTCCTCCGTTTAGGGGAACAGAAAGGAAACAAACATAGTCCTATTTGATGTCTTCATTTATTAATCAAAATTTTCATCTTGCTCTGTGGCTCACTCTAATGAATTTTCACTCAATCCATCTCGACGTCAAACTGATATAGGTTTGTGTCTTTTCTGTGGACGGTTGTCATGGTTTGCAAAGTAGGGTTTTTACAATTCTCATATAATGACGTTCATGTTCTGCAGGCTCGACCACTTTTCAAGGACCGAAGAAAGTTCCCGAAAATGGCAGACCCGCTTCTCCAAGGCCACTACCCAATGAGAGGGCTATACCAAGCGCTTGCTGTAGCTGCAATGTGTCTACAAGAGCAAGCTGCCACAAGGCCTCTTATAGGAGACGTGGTAACCGCTCTCACATACTTAGCCTCTCAAACCTACGACCCGAACGCACCACATAGCAATAGAATGAGTTCATCTACTCCAAGAAGCCTTGGACTAGGAGGAGAGAGTTTGGACAGTCCAGATAGACGTGGGCCCCGTATGGGATCCCCGTCTCTGCATCAGAGGAACTCCCCTGATTTAAGAAGGAAAGAACACGCACGGAAGCTGAGCACGGGAGCTGAATCTGGGAGGAGTGATAACGGTGGTGGGTCCGGGAGGAAGTGGGGGTTGGATGACGTGGACAGCCCAGTCAGCGCGGGGAGAACTCCGAGGAACAGGGATTTGGATAGGGAGCGGGCGGTAGCAGAGGCTAAGGTCTGGGGGGAGAATTGGAGGGAGAAGAAGCGTGCAAATGCAAGCTTTGATGGCTTGAATGAGGGCGAGTCCTGAATTTGGTAATGTAAGATGAGTAGAGAACTGAATCATTGTAAAACAGAGAATGAAGGCGAAAAGATAATGGTTTGGGACGAGTTGGTATCACTCAGTATCTGCTGTTTTCACAGGGTATGCACATCTTACTTGCACGCTTTTTGTGTAAAGTTTTTTTTTCCCTCCTTTTTCTTTTCCATGTTAAGAGCAGATTATTATACTATACAGTTTTTTTTACTTTGTCTCCATTTGGTTCCTCCTTTACATTGCGCTTGGTGACGTGGCTGGAAACATTGTTTTTGGCTGTTCACATTGATCCATTGGCTTTTATCTACCTAGATGTGGCTTTATATTAGCAAGAACAGCACCATAAGATAAATTAAGTGCTTAAAAGGGCAAAATTATGCATCATTTCCGGTCCAAATACAGCATCTAAATCATAAATCAGCTCTGGATTTAATCTTAATGCCGTAAGTGTTCTTACAAAAAAACTACATTAGAGCTAAAAACGACATTATGATGTATAGTGCAAATTGCACCCATTGATCAAGTGAAAATCTCTCACAAGACAACTTGTTTTTCATGTGCTACATCTACATTCAATTGGTTTATGATCATCAATCACCATATCACGGGTTTCATCTTATTTAAAACGGTTTTTCTAAACGTACTAAATATATAAACTAAACTCTAAAATGGAGATAGTGAATTCATTTAAAAATCCAAAATTTAAGATTTACCGAATATTTCTATTAGTAGTTGCTTATAACGCGTCCTTAGAGCACATAATTAAAAAAATCATATTCCTATAATCATTCCCTGAAATCTTAATGTAAAAAATTCAAACAAATTATTGATGAAAACTCAAAAACAAATAACAAATTAATATAAACATTTTATCTTCAAGAAAGCATTAATCAAAGCCTGTGCATGTAGAGCTGTCAAAACCTGACCCGACCCGACCGAAAATTTTTGGGTTGAAACCCGACCCGAATAGTAACGAGCAAAGAAAAAAACCGAACCCGATTAACCCGAACCCGATTGGGTTGAAACCCGAGACCGACCCGACCGACCCGATATATTATATTTATGTAGAATAAATATATTATAATGTAAATATTATAATATATTTATCATAAAACCTATTTTAAATAAAATATTATTATAAAAATCTATTACTAATAATATTTTATTATTAAATATTATTATTTAATCATAATACTCCCTCCGTTTCAAAATACTTGGCTCTTTGGACACTTTATGTTGTTTCAAAAAACTTGTCCATTTCATATATTTTTCCATTTTTTCTCAAATTTGCCCCTCATGATAACCTATAATGTAATGATATCACCTATTTCCATGCTAGCCATGCTTTTTAGTTAAGAGTGATGTTGTTATTATTGTATAGGGGTAGTTTAGACATACATGAATAATCCTTAATATGTGTGAAATGTCCAAAGAGTCAAGTATTTTGAAACGGAGGGAGTATTATTTTAATAATCATTAAAAATTCAAATTCTTGACCTGTTAGGTCGACCCGAACCTGCACGATAACCTGCCAAGACCCGACCCGGCTTGACCTGTAACCCGATTGACCCGAACCCGCACTCAACCCGAACCCGAATCCACCCGACCCGACCTGTTTGACACCTCTATGTGCATGCTATGACATATATGTGTATTTGAATAATTGAAAACAAAAAAAATCATTTAATATGCGTATTCTTTTTCTTAAGAGATGGCTTTGGTTGAATTTTACTCTTTGACATATAATATTCTTTTGGATATTCCACAATCTTGACAAGGTACCGGGACTAAAAAACTAAACGGGCATTAAGGATGAAATAATTCCCCGTTAAGTTTTTGGATTATAATTCTCTCACCCAAGCCTCAGATTGCAACTCAAAATCCTACCCATAATTTTCCTGCCATCAACTAGAAATTCTTACGGTTAGCTGGTCGCGCCAGGAATTAGGAATCATGAAATAAACTGTCAACTTTATCCAAAGGACAGTTTTGTCATTTAAGTTTGAAATAGGAGGCAAGAAAACTCTTCCAAAAATCTTCCGCGATCGGCTTTGGACCTCAACCACGAAGAAGAGCGAGGGGGAAATCCAAAGGCCAAGCCGGCTGGTGTAGCTTGCTGGTTGGTCAATAATCGTTGAGTCGTCTGAAATTCAGTTGGATTGCTTAATTCGTCCAATTGAACGTGGTAAGTGCTCAATTTCTACTACTAGGGTTTCCGCAAGATTCGTTTTTTTTTGCCGTAAATTGGGCCGAGACCGATCAATTTGCTGTCTTTTCTGTCAAAATTGACTAAGCAGATCAGTAGATTATGGAGCAAAGTGGGTGGCTGAGGGTGGTGGTGCTCGTTTGTTGCTTGTTTGCTGTTTCTTCAGCTAGAGGTAAAATCTTTGCCATGACTTTGTGTTTTGATCATGCGTGTTGGTGTGATGAAACTGATAGCTTATAAGTTGGAATTTTTCTCTTGTTTTGGAATTGAGAAAGGGGATTTATGCTGTTCCACCTGTTTCATATTGCTGTCGCCTGCCTTTATGATGCTGAGGTGTGACCTATTAGTCATTGTAAAGCATGAAGAAGTCATGTTCAGCTGATCAACCGGTACACGGTGAACTGAATACCAAGTCTGGTGACTTGATAAGGGGATGTTGAAATCATTTGAGTGGAAGGAATACAAGATATGTTAGTTTTGCTTTTATGCTAGTTTGATTGACAAATGTGATGAGTTTAGGGGAACAACTTTGAACTTTCACTACTATAACTTACCACTGAGGACGTTTTGGAAATAAGTGAGTGTAAGGCATTATAAAGAAACATTCAATTTCTTTTTGTTGTTTTTATTCATGAATGTGATGAGTAATTATTAGTGGAGGACAAAATTCATGAAAATAGGTTGTATAGGGTGGATAGAGTGTGCAAGACTTGAATTTTCCTTGCTTGATTTCCATTATCCTTGGTTCCCCCTTCCTAGTCTATGGCCTCAACAGAACTGAAATCTTATGTCAATCAGTGTAATTATCTCACGCAGCAGAACTTCTGTTTTCCTCTTCAACATCTTTGATGTTGATAGGATTAAAATCTCCCATTGTTAATCATACTTAATGTCCTTTGGAGGCGCTTTTGTTTTTTCTTTGGTCCAATGCTAGATATTAGTCGTCTACACTATTTTTTAATCGTGATACGTTGCAAGTACCTTATAAGTTAAGGGTGTTACAAGCTAAAAAAATAAGACCTCTAAGGGCCTATAATTTCTTTTGATGTGCCATACAAACTCACTGTCTAGTCAAAAGAACAATAGAATGCACGTTCTTAATTTTCCTTCCTTCTTGACTGCAGCAATTAAGGTCAATAATGAGGATGATTCACCTGTTTACAATGGGACACTTGCCAGAATATTGGTTCATTATGATGCTGCCGTAAGTAGTTCTTGAAACTCTGGGCATGTCTGCATGACTTCCAAATTGTCTGAAATCTAAATGCTGGAAGATACTCAAAATACTACAGCTGTCTTGACTCTGAGTTTTTTTTGTTTGATGGAACATAACTCACCCTTATTGATCTGTTTGGTTTACTTTTAAAAGTTCCACATATCATTGTTGTCATTTTCCTCTTATTTGCATGTCAGTTGTTGAAGTTTTCAAAAATACAAGTGTCAAAGAAAGCAAGCGTTTTTGTACTTGAATGTATTTATCAATTCTATTGAACTAGTATAATAAGCTTGAAAGGGTATTTTTCATCTCATATAAACTATCATCTGAATGGGAGCTTTCCTCCTTGTAGGTTTATGAATCCGATTTGACTGAACTCTTTACCTGGTCATGTACAAAATGCAATGGTCCAACAGAGGTATGATCACATTTTGGTCACTAGTTGACGTCGTCTTCTTGTAAGTTTGAACTCGTATTGCTCACTTGTTGATTTTGATGCAAGCAGGGTTTTGAGGTGACAGAGCTGATTGTGGATGTACAGCATTGCTTACAGGTAAATTTTTATGTTGTGACTTGTATGCTTTGAAAGGCATCTTATGTGTTAAGAAAATGGAATGTCCTCCTTCAAGTCTTCAGCTTCTTAGGTTGACTTGAGAGTTTTTATATTCTGTGTTAGAATAAGCTTAATTCATTTATTGAATCCAGGCATACGTTGGGGTGGCAAAGGATCTAAATGCAATTATAATAGCATTCAGAGGGACACAGGAACACAGGTTCGATACACGTGTCTTGTCTAATTTTCTTATGTGCTCTAATTGTACAGAAAGCCACCATTTTTAGGCCCAATAATATCTGGGACAACATCACATGTTTAGCTGTTTACAAAGATGGGCTGACAACTTGTTATTCTGGTACTTTTCGCTATTTTATTTCGAGAAGGTTGAACAATCAGTCTGCATTCCATTACTTATATGAAGGTTTGTTGTTGCTCTGCAGCGAAAACAAGACATTAACAAAGGTTTTTTAATCTGTAGAGTTAAAAAACAGTGCATAAGATGATTGAAACTGATTCCTCAGTGTCATGTAGAAGCATAAACTTGAATTCCTAGATTAATTTATAATGTTTTATAGATATGTATTATTTGCCTGGCGTACTTAAATTGCCCATTGTAACGATTCTATTACTGAGGGAGCTGCTGAGGATCAGGGTGTATAATGGATAACCTGAATTTTGGACATCTTTGTTTATTTTGATTAAATTTAATTCATGAATTTGCAGATGCTTTAAAAATAAAGTCCTGTGCATTGGATTAAAATGATTGTGCTATCCACCTTTTGTTATAAATGATCTTAAATGCATTTCAGTAGTGTAATACGAATCATGTATGATTTCTGCTAGTACAAATGATTGTATGATGAACCTGGTTTAAGCTTCTTGGCAAGTTAATTTGACATGTGCATGTATTCCATCTCAATTTTGGCAAGTGTTTTCTATAAAGCAATATTGGAGCATGTTATCAAAAGAGCCAGTCCTAGTCTTGTCCTGGTTTGTCAATATAATGTGAGATGTGAGCATCTTCAGCTCATGGTTTCAATGAAATATAGTTAGGGTTAGGGCATGTGTCATATCAGGTAGTCTTCTGCTTTGTTAGTTGCTTACTGGTAGATGCTTGTGTGATAATAACAAATTTTTATCTTTGATGGATGTTTCTAAAGGCAATACAACAGTACAAAATTGCCCTGGTTTTTGAAATATAATTAGGGCATGTGTCATATCAACTTCTCTTCTGCTTTCATCAGTTGTTTACTTACTGACGCATGTGTGATAATAACAAGTTTTTATCCTCTTTGATAGATTTTCCCTTAGCAATCTTTTTTGCCTTTCTACTAGTCTCTTATTTTAATTAGATGGTTAAGCTCGTCATTTGTTTTAGCTGAATGTTTGTTCGTATCCTCTCTAATTTTTGTGTAGCATACAAAATTGGATTGAGGACTTGTTCTGGAAACAGCTTGATCTGAACTACCCTGGGATGTCTGATGCAATGGTATGTGGATAGAGTTAAAAGGAAGTCTAAGTTTCACTCTTGTTAATTGTTCTCCTGAATTTCAATCATTTTAGACATAATAATCCGAGTATTTTTTTCTTTCACTTCTTCAGGTGCATCATGGATTTTATAATGCCTACCACAATACCACAGTGCGCCATGGAGTCATACATGCAGTTAAAAGAGCAAAAAAGTTATATGGAGATCTGGACATTATAGTCATAGGTCATTCAATGGGTGGTGCAATGGCTGGCTTTTGCGCACTTGATCTCAAGGTGATTGTTTAATGCAAGTTTTGATTATGGAATTTTCATCAAAACAGTATCTTCATTCTCCTTGACATTTGAGGTAGTTCTCAGAGTGCACTTTGCACTTTAGGGTGCAAGGAAATTAACTGGTCGGTTAATTCCTTAAAATGCCACTATAATGACGAACCGTTGTAGTTAATTGACAACACTTGTTCATGGATCTCTCACCTATTTTTTGTCTTCTGGAATACGCATTGTGGTTTTTTATACAAGTGTTTTTTTTTTTTCTCTTTTGTGCTTCAAAGTAGTAAGGGATTGGCGCTAGTAGCATCCTACAAAACAAATTAGGCCATTCTGGGTTTAGTGTAGTTTTGGCATTCTCTGCCTTGTTTACTTCGTTAACTGGTTTATCCTGTTGCTTTTGTCTTTCACTGCTTATGCTCAACTGCTCATCAGGTGTCAACCTAAATGTGCATAATATGGTCCAACTACGGATCATGTTCGTGTATTTTTTTAAATGAGAAAATGCTGTAATTTTGATTTCAGGTACATCATAATGCCAAGAATGTTCAGGTTATGACCTTTGGCCAACCACGCATCGGCAATGCAGTTTTTTCCTCTTACTACAGTGAACTGGTTCCCAATACAATCCGCATCACAAATGACCACGATATTGTGCCCCATCTACCTCCATACTATTCTTACTTCCCACGTAAAACATACCATCATTTTCCTAGAGAGGTAAAGATCCAAGTGTTTTACCCTATTGTTCAGTGCTCAAATGTGATGAATTTTGCCCATCTTATTTTCTCCATGCGCGGGGGATTTAATACCCACAAATCCTGCTGTAGGTTTGGTTGAATAATGCTGGACCGGAAGATTCTACAGACATATGTGAAAAGATTTGTGACGAGTCTGGTGAAGATGCATCTTGTAGCAGGTGAGAATCTCATCTGCAGACTTCGATTAGGATTGTCATAAAAAGAAAAATAACTTGTTACCAAATTAGAAAAGCCTGATTTTTTGAGGCCTAGATAGTTGCAAACTGATATTATGACCATTGCAGGTCAGTTATGGGGAATAGCATTGCAGACCACCTGGTTTACTTTGGGGTTAATCTACAAGCTGATTCATGGAACTCATGCAAGATTGTAACCGATCCTCGCCTTGCCAAATATAGCACAATTGATAATTCTGGTAATATCATCTTAAAGAAACCCGCCTCTTCTATTCTGAGGACAAAAGCGGAATCAGAAATCAGTACCGACGATGCGTGAAGTACTGAGTTTGGGTCTCGTTCGCCTTGATTCGGTAAGCCTTTGCAGTTTAATCCTCTGCAAGAAAAAGGCGCCTTAAGGAAGGAAATGTGTACATATCAAATAATTTGTGTCTTGTTGGTGACTTGTGTCTAACTGTGCAGATTGCACTCTTGTGACGACGTATTCATGAAGTTTATGTTAAACTGGAAACAGACATCAACCTCCTTGTGTCCCTCTACACTTGATTCCTCCCTCGTCTTGTATTATAAGTGGAAAAGTGTACATATATAATGAAGTTGCAGTGAACAATGCAAATCCTGTGTGCAGTTCAGTAGTCATTACAGTTTCTTTATTGGCTTGTTGCTTGCTGGCTTGTGTTATGCCCAAATTAGTATGATGATACTAACGGTGACATTTGGATGCAACATTCCCTAAGGTATTAAAAACCAATTACTATCAATAAAATCGCAGGGGGCAACCCCGTTTTCTGATAAAAAAAAGAAGCAATTAACTATTTCCCCTCAAATCAAACTATTGATAAATTCTCATTGTCTACTCTATTAGGCCTGGTTCAACATTACCTAAGGTATTAAAAAGTAATTAACTAATTCCCTTCAAAACAAATTGGGTAATGTTTCATACATATGGATGCAACATTACCTCATTTTCTTAATTTTTAAAGTAGGATATTAAAAAGTAGTACTTTTTCACTTTGAGGTGAAAGTAGGATTTTGGGTGAAAAATTATTTTCTTTATTTTAAAAATGTAGAAAATTTAATAAAATTACAAGTATTGTAGGAGCTTTAAAAGGGACTGATTTTTACTTTTTTTAGAGTGAACCTTACAAGTTACAACGTGAATGAAAAATAGTACATTCATTTTGGGAAATTCCTTTTGGTACCCTTGTGGTTTTGACAATTCCTTTTGGTGGCCTAGGAAAAAAGTTATTCCTTTTGGTACCTCTATGGTTTATATATTTTCCTTTTCATAGTCAAAACTCTATTTTAACCTATTTTTCATCCAAAAAATATATTTTTCATTTAAAAATTAAATTTAAACCAATTTGCTATGAAAATATTTGAATATTTAAAATTTAAATAAAAATATTTTCCATCAAAAAATTAACTTGTGAACTTTGAATATTTAAAACTAATGAGTTTTGGGATTTGTAATTGATTAATATCACATATACATGTCATCAAAAATGTATTGAGAATGGTCCAAAAATATATTGAGTTTTGAGATTTGTGAATTTGCGTAGTAGTATTTTTTATGATTTATTAAATTGATAATGGTCCAAATTAATCCCAAAAAATTAAGGTTATTGAAATATAATCTAAAAATAATTGTATATTATATAGTCTACAAATTGTAGCATTTTGCAAGAAAAAATAAATTCTTTTGTATTTAAATTTTAAATGAAATATATTTTTTTTGGATGAAAAATGAGTTAAAATAGAGTTTTGGCTATGAAAAGGAAAATGTATGAACCATAAGGAATAACTTTTTTCTAGGGTATCAAAAGGAATTGTCAAAACCACAAGGGTACCAAAAGGAATTCCCTTCATTTCTGATAATAGTACAGTACATTCGATGGAAAAGTGAATGGAAAATTCAGCGTGCAACAAAAAATAAATAAATACACATGATGCCACAACCCACGTGACATTGTCATCAGTATATCGGCGGCCGTCAGGCCCACTCCTTCATTGTCAGAAACTGTTACATCTCCGATTTCCTGTGAATGACGATTGACGACGAATACTGAAATCCCCAATCCCGATCGTTCGGCCATATCTTCACCTACGGGACCATTTGGCCTTCTGAACAAGCAACATCACTGAATTGCCGTCAAGGTGGTCGTGAAAATGCCCACAAGAAACCTCCAACTACAAACAACTGAAACAAGTATAGAAGATTGCTTGATTCAGTCGCCTCCAGAATTGAACCCCTTTTCTCCGGCCGCCGTCGCCTTTATCCCCTCGCTCGCACTTATCTCGCACGATCCCCTCTGGCCCCACAACCACCACTTCCACCCCCATTCTGATCCAATCATGTCCTTCCTCGTTGCATAGGTTTGGTAGTGCTAACAAGGTGATCGCTTCCCCCAAGACCAAGACCCATATTTGCTTTATTCCTTCCCTTTCCTTTTATAGTTGCATTATTGTTTACGTTTAAATCATTTAATGCGGTCTGTCTCCGAATCTGTGATGGCTCATTGGGGTCTGTTATATACAGCCCTACTTCCTAGGGTTTCAGTGTCAGGGAGCTCAGCAACTCTCCCAACACCAAATCTAAAATTAGGGCGAAATTTGCCCTTATAAACCCATCATAACTCTCTAGGGTTTTGTGGGTGTGATCAGATTGAATCTGTGTGATGGAGGGCTCTGTCAATGAACGTCTTGATTTTGGGAAGATGGGTTATGGGTATTTTTCTTACTTCTTCTTCTATCATCACTTCTGACTCTGTTTCAGCTTCTTCTGGGATTTGTCTGATTTTGGAACTTTCTTTTCTGGGCTCTGACCAGGTGCAAGCATTACAGAAGAAGATGCAGGGTTCGAGCTCCTTGTTGCAATGAGGCCTTCAGTTGTCGACACTGCCATAATGAAGCAATGGTTTTATGATCCATTCTCTCTATTTTACTTGTTTTTTCTGTAAGTTAGTTTATTTCTTGCTGTTCTGATTTGGTTTTGTTAATGCCAGAGCACGTTGAGCAGAATCGCGGATCGGCATGAGCTTGATCGTAATGAAGTAAAGCAGGTGAGTTTCAGACTTTCACCTGTCTTCTTCTATGTGCTGTTGCTTTTGGAGTTGTGAATTGTGTCTTATTTTTACTTGATCTCAGGTTATATGTGAAGTGTGTGACACAGAGCAGCCTGTAAGTTGAACTAGTTCTCTGATTCAGTGATTTACTTGAGACATTTTGCTGTTGCTGTTATGTCCATATACCCGTTGTATGGTGAATGAATTTTGATATATAAAGTTTCATTGATCCAGGTAGCTCAAGTGTGCACAAATTGCGGTGTCAAGATGGGGGAGTATTTCTGTGGAATTTGCAAATTCTATGACGATGATGTAATTTCCTGTTCCTATTCTTTAGAGAGAAAAAAAGAACTGGTTGTATTGGAATTAATTCTGGTTCATTTTAGTTGGAAAACCATTTTAGACTGTGTTGTGAGTTTCGGAAGTGGCTCTCTATAATTGAGTGCCTGTGTATTTGCAGACAGATAAAAAGCAGTTTCACTGTGATGATTGTGGAATTTGCAGGTTAGTTAGCAATGTAGTTGAGTCTTCTAATGTGGTGTGTTAACATAATGAATGCTCCAGAACTTGATGTTGACAATGCATTTTTAACCAGGGTTGGTGGCCGTGAGAATTACTTCCATTGCAAGAAGTGTGGTATGTCTTTTTTCCTATTTGATACAACGTGCTTGTCTTTTATTGAAGCTTCTTACTTATTAGATTGATCAAGCTGTTAAGGTCATCCATGGAAGTTCGGATCTTTTATCTATTTCAGATTGTTTTTTGCCCATTGCTCCATAGATTCCTTTTGCCTATCTGTGTGAACTCTATTCCAAGAGACTGTGTCTGTATTCATTATACTATTCCTTATTTTCCCCTGCAGGATCTTGCTATTCTGTGCATCTGCGTGATAATCATTCGTGTGTGGAGAATTCTATGCACCATCATTGTCCCATATGCTATGAGGTCTGTATTAATAATTTCCCGTGCTTTGTGCTTCTTCATTTCTTCAACAAATGCTAAGACATGATTTTTACTATATTTATTTTTCCCTGTAGTTTCTGTTTGACTCGTTAATGGAGACTGTTGTCATGAAATGCGGGCACACGATGCATTATGAATGCTACTACGAGATGATTAAACGTGACAAGTAAGCATGGCTGTATCTTTGATGGAAGAAGTCAAATCCTTATTTCCTTAATTGCAAAAACAGATTTAATTTTGTAGTTCTGAAAGTTTTTTATTGCATTTGCAGATATTGTTGCCCCATATGTTCTAGATCAGTGCTTGATATGTCTAAGGCATGGAAGATGATAGAGGAAGAGGTATGCTTCGTGAGTTAGTGCTCATTTGAGCTTTGACTTCTGATCTAAGGTCTGAGAAGTATAATATTGCACTACTGACTTTGGTCAGCCAATTCTGTTTTAGTCTGCCTAGTCAGTAAACGATAGCACGACTATCTGTAACTCCCTGGTTTAGAAAGCCTCACATATAAAATATTTGAAAGTCTTGCGAGGTGTTGCAAAACATAATCCATGGCAGTGTGATGACTTTGTGGTCATAATCCATGGAAGTTTGGATCTTTAATTGACTCACAAGCTTCAAAACTGAAATTGTCTTTTTCACTTGTCATCAGATTGAAGCAACCCTCATGCCTGAGGACTATCGCTACAAGAAGGTAATGATCAGTTCTATAATAGTAACTCTTTGAATTTTTTTGTTTGTTTAGACGGGGGTCAATATGCTGTAGAAATCTTGTTTTGGTTTCTGCTCAAATAAATACTTCATGTTTGTGTTTTAATGATTTGCTTGGGAAATTTAATTCAGGTATGGATCTTGTGCAACGATTGTAACGACACGACAGAGGCGTACTTCCACGTATTAGGGCAGAAGTGCAGCCACTGCACATCATACAACACCCGCGTCATCGCCCCTCCCATCCTTCCTCAATGAGCACGGAAATGTACTGAGGAATCGGTGGCAGAATGGCTTAAATTATATTTCTATTTCAACAGATTCAATATGAGACAATTGCAACTTATACTCTATTCTATGACATCAACATTCCAATTGTTTGAATGCTTCATGGAATTTTTTGTGCTGCTATGAACCAATCAACCAAATATGGAGTGGAAAACCTTCCATTCCGTGTAGAAAGTTCATACTTTTATATAGACATGCATTGAGTTTTGTACTTATCAATATCTCACATACCCTCCATAAATGATTCTTTATTTCACCGAAAGTTGCATCTCTTCATACATTGAGAATTTGAGATGGTTATTATTTGGAGCTTTGAACTTTATAGTGTGTGATATACACTTAGTTGGGCATTAAGTATTTTCAAACTCTGAAGTGTGAAATTTGTAGGTTTTCGACCTCCAACTTCTTCAGATTGCTCCCCTTTCTTGTGGCGAAAAATGTCCCATAATTGTATTCTTTGTACTTCATGGGGTTCTGATCATCTACTAGCTCCTCCAAAGGCTTCACCACCACATAATGGACTGGATTGTAAGAGAAAGGAATTGAAATTCTGTCTTTCTCCGTGTTCACCACCACCCTATGCTCCACACTCTCGTACTTGTCATTACTCCAAACCTAATGGAAAAAATAGAATAAAAATGACATTTAAGTCATTGAATCTTCATTATATCCTACTATATGCCCTAAGGGCACATTATAAGGATCGAGATTTGAACCGGGATCCATTCGCCATCACTTTTACTTTTAACTTCAAGTCCACCAACACCATCTTCTGCAAGGATGGTCAAGGCACCTGAATCCTTGTGGCTTCCGACTCCGAGAGCGAGTTCAGGGGAAGGACATGGCGGGTAGTGATTCAGCCTAATCACGTTCATATGATCCTCGAAGAAGCTTCTAAACCTATCACCTCGTAACCCCAAGCTCAAGGCTATGAGCTCCATAAGTTTGTTAGCTAGTTTCTCCACTTCACGTCTGTAGTCCTGGCACGTTTCCCTGTTAAACGTTTTTCTTAGATCCATCATAAAGACTTTACTATTTATAAAGACCTTGAAGTGCACGAAAAGTAGTTATGACATTCAGTTACTTGAAATTTGACGGTTGATCCGGCCATTGTTCAACCAAGGGATTGGCTTCAAGGTCATATAGCGAAACCGGAGTGACAATCGGGTGCCAAGTGAAATCAAACACCTCCTTCCAATCCCTGACGTTCTTCGTAAGCTCAGCCTCGTAGTACCTGAGCGGATCAGCTTTAGTTCTTCTCACATTCCTCTTCTCATCCGATGGTAGCTAGAGAGAAGAATTCCCTGGCCAGCTCTTCAACCTTTTCAAGCTTGTGAAGTGGTACTCCATGGTTGATCACCTAAAAGAAACCCCATTTCTTGCATGCTTCGCCTATTTTTGATATGATGTCGTCCGATGGTGAATCCTCAGCACCGGTTATACCAGAAAGATCGATAACTGTAGAAGGTGGCAGCTTATAACACAGAGTTGGGAGGCTATAACTTGAAGGGTCATCACATACGTAATCAATCTTCCAGGGTTTGCTTTGAGTAGCTTGTATAGGAACTTGCTACGTTTGTGATGCTTGATCATGCAGGGTATATAACCATGAGAGACGTGTGCAACATTTCACTTGGCAATTAGCATGCATTTTGTTGGGCCGTACGAAACAAGTGTGTTAAGAGCAAAACTCGATAGTGAAATGTTACAAGTTTTTACTACGGACCGGTCTGGATTGGAAAATCTGTTATTACCCTTCTCTTTTTAGACGAGTTTTGGCCTTTAGCTCAGACTCCTTATCCCTTTATCTTATCGCTGTCGATCCACGTATTCCAGATGAAGCTTCCTCAATTTCAAATCCGGAGCCAGCAACAGACGAGAAATGGATTCAGCAAGAAGAAGACTCTCACGCCTCGCCGGCCAATTGGCTCCTACCGACGACCTCGATACCGGAACCCTCGGTTTCCGCAATACTTCATCCTCGAGTTCAATCAACGATAGCTTCCATCGGATTCACGGCGAGGTTTCCAGTCATCCGGTTACTTGGCAGTTCGCTTGCGATGAATCCGGCAAAGAGTACACCGACATTATCTACGAGAAGGCCGCCGGAGAAGGAATCGCAAAGGTATGGACCTCAGAAACTGGCTCCGATGCTAATTTGACTGCTATCTGAGTGTGTATTGCTGTTAATTTTTTGGATGATTTCTGCGATTAGATTACGATTAACAGGCCGGAGAGAAGAAACGCGTTCCGTCCTCTGACAATCAAGGAGCTAATTCGGGCTTTCAATGATGCCAGAGACGATACTTCAATCGGTGTGATCATTCTCACTGGAAAGGTAACTTGTTCGATCTCTCGAAGCTCGTAACTGATTGGGGAATGACCTAGGGTTTTGAACTCGGAGCTCGGCCGTGTTGTTGACAGGGGACGAAGGCATTTTGCAGCGGCGGTGACCAGAATTTGAGGAGCAAGGACGGTTATGTAGATTTTGAAAGCTTTGGCCGACTCAATGTCTTGGATTTGCAGGTATCAAGCCATTGAATTGCAACCCTAGGGTTTCATCAAGTATTTGAAATTGTGAGGAATTGTTTGATCTAACAGGTGCAGATTCGGAGGCTTCCAAAGCCAGTAATTGCAATGGTATAATTCAGTCTCTTCTCTATCTTTGTCCTTCTTCTGTCATTGCAATCTCAACTGCTCTGTTTCTCCCACTCAAGGTTGCTGGTTATGCTGTTGGAGGAGGGCATGTCTTACATATGGTTTGTGATTTGACTATAGCTGCAGATAATGCCGTGTTTGGACAAACTGGTCCCAAGGTGCTTCATTTCTATGCTTCTTTTATTCCTAAATCTACATTTGAAATTACTACTGATCGACTGTTGATTGAGCATTGATAGGTAGGCAGCTTTGATGCCGGATATGGGAGCTCCATTATGTCCCGTCTGGTAAGCCTCGATCTTCAATGGAACTCTCCGTTTGCTTTTCGTAACACATTTGTTTGATTGGATTGAGTATGGATCAGATTGGACCTAAGAAGGCACGGGAAATGTGGTTTTTAACGAGGTTCTACAAAGCCTCAGAGGCTGAGAAGATGGGACTTATTAACACCGTTGTACCAGTAAGTTGAATCTTCTTGCACTTGTTTGTATAATTGTCACTAGGGTTGAAAAGCCAATGCACTTGTGTCCGTGTTTTAGCTGGAGAATTTGGAGCAAGAAACGGTCAAATGGTGTCGAGAGATCTTGAGAAACAGCCCAACTGCAATCCGGTTGCTTAAGTCAGCTATCAATGCGGTTGATGACGGTCATGCAGGACTCCAGGTTGAAATCATTTTTTTTGTACCTATACATAGCTTTCCAAATCCAATCCGAAAGTAGGTATGCTAAGCTACCATTGACGAATGCTTGTAGGAAATGGGAGGAAATGCTACACTTGTATTCTATGGAACTGAGGAAGGGAATGAAGGGAAAACAGCATATACAGAAAGAAGGCGTCCAGATTTCTCCAAGTTCCCACGTTTGCCTTGAACATATTGAGATAATCTACTTTGCTTTGGGCATATGTTGATCATTGGAGCATTTCCCTCTGTTTCTTACATTAAAGATTGCCTGTACGATTATGACATATTAATTTGTAATTTTATAAACTAGAAATCAATTGTTGACAATGTGGGTAAAGGTGCATTTGCATATGCTAAGGTTAATAGCTACGGATTGAACTTGGTCCAATCAACTTGAAGAATGACTATGCATGCAGGGTATCGGCCCAAGACGGAGTACTTGCGAAGCGAGCAATTGACGAAGACCGAGCGGCACAAGACCAACCGCGCGCGACCATTATCGCGTTAATTCTGGTCTCCAGGAGTATAGAGCACGATCTTAGGGTTTCACGAAAGATATATGACACTCTTTTTCTCACATGGTTTGACGATGCTCTTAGATTTTACATTTTATTCATATTAGATTGTCCTAGGAACCATGAAATTCATATTTATTTTTGGTAATATAAAGTCGAGTTTTTACATTAGATTGAGTCTTGTCTAATAGACAAACAACGGTGACGATTCACGTCGAAAGAAAAATGCGATACGAACGAAAACAAAAACGAAGCCTTATACGAGCGTGCTCATAATCGCAACTTGAGACCCGCACATTCGAGACTCGCGATAGGTTCACAATGCTCAGCGTCCGTGCTCGGGATTCATCCATTCAGTGCTTGACGTCTGTGCTTGGAACTCGTCCGATTGGTGCCTGACGTCCATGCTCGGGAATCACCCGCTCGACACTCGACGTACGTGCACGGCACTCGAAGTCCACATGATTTCTGGTCTGAGTGATTTCTACAATCAATCAAAGTTCAAAAGAACATCCTCAGCTCGATCTCTTGGTCTTGTTATACGTTGATTTTAAAATTTGCTGTTCATATAAATTATTTGATCGATCTGGCATAATGTTATTGTTACGTACTCTTGCTGCCATCGTGCATGCAATTGGGTGGAGAATTTTTGTATACCACGATCAAAGAACCTCTATCATGATTAGAATGTTACGTCAAGGAGTCGTAAACTTTGGAGAGTCAACCACCAACTTTTCCATTTTTGCAAATAGGCCAAGAGCTTTGATGTATACACATGTATGTGAATGCATGCCAAATTTGAAAGAAACGAAATGTAGAATGTTCAGGGATGAACACGAGAATTGTGGGATCTTACATCGGCTCGGACAATTATCATGCATTCATGCCAAAGTAGGTCTAATTTATAGTTTGTTTTGGTTGAATTGCCTTCTAAATATTTTTGGGTTCACATCATTCATACTAGTGCACAATATGAGATTGACCGGTTTGAGGTTAAGAGTTGAAATTTTATGCATTTATTTAGTATTTGCACCCACAAACTCAACCAAAAAAAAAGTATTTACACCCACAAAAGTGTTGTCTAGCTAGCTCGTGCACATTTTCATTTTGACCTATTTATGTATCTATATTCTTTAAAATGAGAAAGTATATGTGAAAATCAGAAGGCTTGCATGAAATGTCCGCGGGAAATGAAGGTGGCTAGCTAGGTCAACGTACGTACATACATAAATTACAGCTCAAAACATGATATTTTGGCAAAACACAATCACATCTTTATCCAAACTTTTGTTCTAGAGAGTTCATATTAATTAGTTGTCAAACTTGCAACTATATGACAACCGATAATTCAAAATCGCGTGGCGTGCTGGCAATCCCAACTGTATATTTTTCCCCAATTAATTAAACGATATGACAACAACACAAAATCATTGCTACGATATTATAATCTGCATGTTGGACCAACCATTAAACATTGAAGCCAACTCTCCAATATTCAAACATCACCATTTCTTACACAAACTTAGCGTTACAAGTTATACAACTCTCTTGTACAAATACACGCATAAGCGGAGCCTAAATCCACATCTTCCTAGCTTCATTACTCCACATACATACTAAAGTCTAAAACCAATATTCAATCTGCTTATAGCTAGCCATGGCTACTACAACAGTCGTGTCGGGTACGGAATACGAGAAGGAAGTGAGGAGGCCTCCGGCGTCGGGATGCAAGGGGTCACCGTTCGACACGTTTCTGAGGATTTTGTTGCTGGCGGCCTCGGTGGTAGCCGTGGTGGTGATGGTGACGAGCAAAGAGAGCAAGGTCTTTCAGGTGACGAATCCGGTGACTGGCACCCTCGTTCCCGTCGTTAAAGATGCCAAGTTCAACTATTCACCGGCCTTCATGTAAGTTATTTTTACATTTTTACCCTTCCTTTTTGTTAATCGTAAGAGATATGCACTTAGATCATTCCATACTAATCGTACTTAATTGTACGTGCATGTTTTGTACAACTACAGATACTTCGTGGTAGCACTCTCGGTTGCCGGATTGTACAGCATCATCAGCGGGCTGGCCTCCATGTTCGTCGCCTGCAAGCCCTGCGTCTCGCCCAAACTCCTTCTAATCCTCATCGCTACCGACGTGGTAAACCCTACTTCCTGGCTCGACCATATATGCTTGCTTTTCTTAATATAACGGTTTTTCTATTATATGTCCGTAAGTTATTTAATTTTGATCGAGTGAATGTTCAAAATGCGTGCGCAGTTGGTCCTAGGGATCGTGGCTTCAGCAACTGGGACAGCCGGAGGCGTGGCCTACATCGGATTGAAGGGCAACACTCACGTATTGTGGCCCAAGATCTGCAACAACTATGGAAAGTTCTGCAGGCACGTCGGAAGCTCCGTCGGAGTTAGCTTGTTTGCATCGGTGGTGCTCGTTCTGTTGATCTTGCTCAACTCTTGCTCCCTTTACCGTGCCGTGGACCGCAGAAGTTGAAGGCCTAGCTAGCTAGCTCCTTGTATTGTTCATCATTAGTTCGTCTTCGTTGATGGATCATGCATGTGTACGTGTTTTAATTTGCACCGGTGGCTATAAATTCTTGTGTTTAAATTACTTCCACTTGATTTGTTGTGACACATATGTACGTGTTCTTTTGGGTGTGACTTTCAATTTGGTGTATTGGTTCATTTGGTTGCGAGTGCATTAATTAGTTTTTCTGTAAGTTTAACCGATTTCATTTGTGTAAACATTTAATTACATTAGTGGTTGGATTGCATGTGTTTTTTATTTTTATACTAGTTATTGGAAAAAATTAACATGTGATATGAAGAAAATTTAGGTGTGATTGTGTGAAGAACAACAATTATGTTCTTCACATTAAATGCGGTAGGAGCATTAATAGTTTACTTAATTCATTCACATCATTAGAGTTAGTTTCATGAGACTTGCATTGTGACGTATTCATTGAATAAATGTGCACAGGCGTTACACTAGTTCAAGTATAAATATACCCGCTCTCAAAAAAAAGTATAAATATACCCATTTGATCTCCTTCACATTATCACATCATATCCAAGAAGAAAGTGAAAATTACAACAATGGCAAACTCCAACGACCGGAATCGCATAACGCTGATGGCCGTGGCGGTGGCAGTGTTGATGGGCTTGGCCCAAGTGCAGGCCCAGGCCCAGGCCCAGGCCCAATGCCATGGCCTAGACATCACCGGGCTAATGACTCAGTGCCGGCGCTACGTGGTGAAATTAGGGCCGAAGATCCCGCCATCACCAAATTGCTGCGGGGTCCTGAGGAACGTAGACTTAGCGTGCGCGTGCAAGTACGTGAGCAAGGACTTCGAGAGGCTGGTCAGCGTCGAGAAGGCCGTCTACGTAGCTCGCCAATGTGGTCTCGCCATTAAGACCGGCTTCAAGTGTGGAAGTATAATTACTCTTTCGCCCCTCATTTTTGTGATTGATTTGCTAACCCTTGTGGAATTGTGCTTAAAAGCTTGTGAAATTGTTGTGCAGGTTACACTGCTCCCCCACCGAATGCAGAGATGCCTGATATGCCTTAGTTTACAGAATGTAGTCAAACAAATTGTTGCACCTGTTTGCCTTTCTCTAATAAAAGTGTACTCAAAATATTTAGTTTCTCAAATCTATGGATTTACCAAAAAAAAGTTAGTCTTGTTATGGGCCCTTTTGTTATTTATGCATGTGATTGTGCACAAGAAGTTGCTGCTTGCTTCAGGCTACTACTGTATTACAACTAGGTCCACATTGGCTTTTCAATTATGCTTTTTTTTTCCCTTCATAAGTCCATAAGCCATCCAAAGTGGTTTAAAATAAAGTTGTTTTTTTTTTTTAAGAAGAAGAGCTACTAGCTCATACAGGCCAAAATTAGACAACCTGAGTATTACAAGGCCAGTCTAGATCATCATAACAAATGATCTTGAAAAAATGAAACAGCAAGGGTTGTTAACTCAACAACGATCTAAGATATAATCTATAAGTCATCATGGGTATAAGTTATTTGTGTCAAACATTAAGAATTACTTCCATGTCAATATTAGGATCGATATATACCAAACACAAATATGAACGAGCCTCGACTCTCACCAAGTTTTATCAAGGAGTAATTTGTTTATCCAATGGTCCAAAATGTCTATCTTTGTACTTCCAAAAAATTATCTCAATACCTAAAACAATTTAAATTTAGGCCACCTTCAAGCATATGGAGTATATACCACCACACAAAAATCATTAGAAAAGTCAACCCTAACTATCGCCGAACCTTATTAGTTAGGTAATGACATTGGTGATTGATCGATCACTAGGTCACGAGGTTAAAAATTCCTTTCCCTCATTGTAATGGGATTAAGAGCGGGAAATTTACAATTTTTGTAAGTTGCAAAAACATGTAGTAGAAGAAAGTATGGTCTTCATAAATCTTATATCGAAAAAAATACTTCATTTTCTTTCATATCGTGTAGGGTGACACTCACAAACTCATTGATGAATTCCCTTAATTAGAATTCCAATAGAATTGGCATAAGTACCTCCTATGTATGGGTGCTCGATATGCCCAATTTCTTGGTACCATGATACAATGATCGACTAATTAGCACTTGACTTTTCAGAAGATTTCTTATCCGAATCATCTTTTCTGTCCACTTCATTAGATAAGCCTTAATTTGATCGATCATCATAACAAATTATGTAATTTAAGTTGAACTGTTGAAGTAGTCATGGTGAACATGTCCGTAATCCACTAGCCAATGTTCACACTTCGTTTTCTCATAAGATGATAAGAAGCTAAACACTTGACCGAAGAAAATAATAATTAAGAAGCTAAACCATAATATTAATCTCTTCAACGGTACATGTTAAAAATATCCATTAACCTTCTATCACTCTACGCCTAAGAAAAGTATGTTCACGTCTCCAGTATTTTTATCATTTTTATTTGAGGGTCAGAGGGTGCATAGTTTCTTGGTCATACATACCTAGATTTAATTTATACATCACAAAATTCAAATGCTCTAATTTTGCTCTATAGACCGTATAAACTTTAATTATTATATATTATATGTGAGGCTTATTGGCTAAGGGATGGACATGCATCACAAAACGTGTGACGATGTGGAGCCTTTTGAAAGCTTAATTAAGCCTGGTACGTACTTATCCAACAGCGACCTTACAGACAAGCTAAATAAGCATGCATCTTAGTTTTATTCGGTTTACGCTTCTATAATTTCAGAGTCAATCAGATGGGTGCAATACAAATTTGCAGCTTTAAACACATATATAATTAGTTAATAGGATGGTGTCTCTCAGATGAAAAGTTTGTGAAATCTTGGTGGACCATACTGTTGGGCCTAAGTCCATGATCCAGCCCAAAACCCAAAATTGCATCTGAGGCAATTAGGGTGGAGCTCCCTCACGTGCCACATATATATACAATGTATATGTGTGGTGTGTGGGGTGCGAGAAGTGAGCAGCCGGTCAAAACTCCAAAGTGAGAGAGAGAAAGCACAAGAGAAGAAAGAGGGAGAAGGAAGAAGATAGAGGAGAATTGGGTGAAGGAGTGATCTTCCTTTGTGAAGCCCGGGAATATTCGCCTCGTCTCTGGATTCGACAGCGGGTGTCTGTTGATAGGTATTTCTCCGTCTAGGAAACCTAATCTCATTTGTTACAAGTGTTTGAGTTCATTGAGGAGTTCCAGAGTAGTTTCTCCTTGTATTGATAATCTCCGGTGTGAGATCCGAAAACACTTGTACTTGACTTGTTGATTAGTGGATTTGTGCTCGATCGGGCAAGTGGTTTTTTCCCTCGTTTTGAGAGGGTTTTTCCACTATAAAAATCTTGGTGTCCCTTGCTTATTATTTGCTCTGCTTGATTCCTGAATTGTCGTTGATTGATTTCGTCGTCTTGGTTGTATCCCGAAAATCCTACAGATTGTTTTTTTGCTTCCGCTGTGATTGTCTGTGGGACTAGGAGCTAGTGTACGATCCCCAACAAGTGGTATCAGAGCTTTGGTTTGAGCTCCGTCTGTGTTTGGGTGATATATGGCGACTAAGACAGATGAGTTTGCGGGGACAATGATCAAGCTGACGTCTTCGAACTATTCTCTTTGGAAGTCGAAGATGGAAGATATTCTGTACTGCAAAGATTTGTATGATCCGGTTGAGTTGGGATCAAAGAAGCCAGACAGTGTTCAGGATAGTGACTGGAAAAAGACGCACAAAAAAGCAGTCGGAACTATAAGGCAATGGGTAGACAACAGTGTCTATCATCATGTGAGCAATGAGACAGATGCACAGGTCTTGTGGAAGAAGCTTCAGTCTATGTACGAGAGGAAGTCAGCTCAGAGTAAAGCTTTTGTGATCAGAAAGCTAGTTAATCTGAAGTACAAAGACGGAAAGTCTATTGCCGAGCATTTGAGTGAGTTTCAGGAGCTTGTAAATCAGTTGAGCACCATGAAGTTGCCTCTTGATGATGAGTTGCAAGCATTGATGCTCTTGAGTTCTTTGCCGGATACTTGGGAGACGTTGGTGGTTTCCATCAACAATTCTGCTCCTAAGGGAATTGTGTCCTTCAGTACCGTGGTTGATAGTCTCTACAACGAGGAGGCTAGGAGGAAAGACATGGGTACTAACTCTTCGCAGACTCTGACGACTACAGAGAATAGGTCCAGAGGGAGAAGCAAAGAGAGGAAAGGACGCGGAAAGTCAAAAGGGAAGTCACAGAACAAAGGAACTTCTCAAGGTAAAGAAAAGTTCAAATGCTTTCATTGTGGCAAAGAAGGGCATATGAAAAGAAATTGTAATGCCTTGAAGAAGAGCAAGAATGAAGAGAAAAATCAGAATGAAGATGATAAAAACACCACAGCTGCAGTGCATGGTGAAGAAGAAGGGCTGGTTGTTCTGTCTTGTGTGGATGATCACAACGACAAACTTGATTGTCGTGTAGAATGGGTAGTTGACTCAGCTGCATCCTACCATGCTACACCGAAGAAAGAAATCTTCACTAGTTACAAAGCCGGAGACTTTGGGAAAGTGAAGATGGGGAACAACAGCTATGCAGAGATAGTCGGTATTGGAGACATTTGTGTTCTGACAAATGCAGGTTGCACGTTGACTCTGAGGAATGTGCGGCATGTACCGGATCTGCGGATGAATTTGATTTCTCTTCATGCTCTGGATATAGACGGCTACCACAACTACTTTGCTAATAAGAGCTGGAAGCTGACGAAAGGTTCAATGGTGATTGCTAGAGGGAGTCTTAGCTACACTCTGTACAAGACTCAGATGAAGGTCACACGAGATGGCCTGAATGCAGTTGAGGATGAGACATCAATGAACCTATGGCATAGGCGCATGGCGCATATGAGTGAAAAAGGACTGCAAATTTTGGCGAAGAAGTCTCTCATCCCTTCGGCCAAAGGTATGACTCTAAGCCCTTGTGATGATTATGTTTTTGGAAAACAAACTAGGGTGTCATTTAGCAAATCTTCTGAAAGAAAAAAGAATTTGCTTGAGTTGGTGTATTCTGATGTGTGTGGCCCCATTGATGTACCCACAAATGGTGGTCGTAGATATTTTCTAACTTTCATTGATGATGCTTCACGAAAGGTTTGGGTGTTTGTTTTGATGACAAAAGACAAGGTTCTTGATTGCTTCAAGAAATTCCATGCCATGGTGGAGAGAGAAAAGGGTTGTTCGCTGAAGTGTCTCCGTAGTGATAATGGAGGCGAGTACACTTCTAAGGAGTTTCAGAAGTATTGTCTAGAGCATGGCATCAGACATGAAAAGACGACTCCGGGCACTCCACAACATAATGGCGTTGCGGAAAGAACAAACAGAACCATCCTAGAGAAAGTCAGATGTATGCTAAAAATGGCAAAGCTTGAAAAGCCATTTTGGGGTGAAGCTAGATGACATGGCAGTGACTTGCATTTTTCTGGGTTATGGAGATGCTGACTTTGGGTACAAGTTGTGGGATCCAGAAAAGAAGAAAGTGATAAGGTCTAGAGATGTGACCTTTCATGAAGACAAGATTTTGTCAGATTCAGATACGCCTGAGGAACCTGAAGAGTTCTCACTTTATTTGCCTTCTCAGCCAGAAGGTAGTGGTACTAGTGATGATTCTTCTTTAGAGAATGGCTTTGATGAGATTCCTGAGTCAGATGATGACTTACTAGAAGCTGAAACTGGTGAGGGTTCTGAGCAGGGGGAGCCGGAAGAAATTGAAGAAGAGAATGAGCTTAGAAGATCAAGAAGAGAGCGTCGTCCATCCACCAGATATCCGTCTGAGTATGTTGCAGTTACTGAAGAGGGGGAGCCTGAAAGTTTTCAAGAAGTGCAGAATCACAAAGAAAAAGCTCAGTGGGTAGAAGCCATGAAAGAGGAGTTGAGTTCTTTGAAAAAGAACAACACATATGAGCTTGTGAAACTTCCTAAGGGAAGAAAGGCATTGAGAAACAAATGGGTGTTCAGGCTAAAGACGGATGGAGAGAAACTAGTCAAGTACAAAGCCCGACTAGTTGTAAAAGGCTTCAGTCAGAAGAAGGGAGTTGATTTTGATGAGATCTTCTCTCCGGTTGTCAAGATGAGTTCCATCAGGGTGATCCTTGGCTTAGCTGCAAGCATGGATTTGGAACTTGAGCAGTTGGATGTGAAAACTGCATTTCTCCACGGTGATTGAGACGAGGAGATATATATGGAGCAACCAGAAGGGTTTGAAGTAAAAGGAAAAGAGCACTTGGTTTGCAAACTGAAGAAGAGCTTATATGGGCTGAAGCAAGCTCCCAGACAATGGTACAAAAAGTTTGATAGCTTTATGGTGCATCATGGCTACACCAAGACAAGTGCAGATCATTGTGTTTACTTCAAGCGACAGACAAATGGTAAATTTGTCATTCTTCTTCTCTATGTTGATGACATGCTCATTGTGGGGCAAGATAAGTCTCAGATTGCAGAATTGAAGCGAGATCTGAGCAGTTCATTTGATATGAAAGATTTGGGACCGACACGCCAGATCTTGGGTATGCTGATTACTCGTGATCGGAAAGCCAGAAAGATTTGGGTGTCACAAGAAAAGTATATTGAGAAGGTCCTAAGTAGGTTTCAAATGGAAGGTGCTAAGTCGGTTAGTACTCCTCTTGCTAGCCACTTCAAACTTAGCAAGAAGTTTTGCCCATCTACAAGTGAAGAGAAGAAGAAGATGGCCACCATTCCTTACTCATCAGCGGTTAGTAGTTTGATGTATGCGATGGTGTGCACCCGGCCAGATATAGCTCAGGCGGTTGGTGTTGTGAGCAGGTTTCTTTCCAATTCGGGTAGAGTTCATTGGGAAGCTGTAAAATGGATCTTCAGGTACTTGAAAGGTACTTCTAAGATGAGATTGTGCTTTGGAGGAGCTGAGCCTATTCTTGAGGGTTTCACGGATTCAGACATGGCTAGAGATCTTGATGGTAGAAAGTCGACATCGGGATACTTGTTTACTTTTGCTGGGGGAGTTGTCTCGTGGCAGTCCAAGTTGCAAAAGTGTGTTGCTTTGTCCACGACTGAGGCAGAGTATATTGCCATGACAGAAGCTGGAAAAGAAATGCTTTGGGTGAAAAGATTTCTTCAAGAGTTGGGTTTGAGACAAAGAGAGTATGTGGTGAATTGTGATAGTCAGAGCGCTCTAGATTTGAGCAAGAATGCTACATATCATTGTCGGACAAAGCATATTGATGTGAGGTACCATTGGATTCGAGATGCTGTGAGCAATCGTCAGATGTGTTTGAAGAAGATTCACACTGACAAGAATCCAGCTGACATGTTCACTAAGGTGGTGACTGTTGAGAAGCATCGGTTCTGCGCCAAGATGGCGGGACTGGTGCACAACTGAAGTTCCCGAGCCGGTGTGGACGTCTTCCCCTTGGGCTGGAGGGGGAGATTGTTGGGCCTAAGTCCATGATCCAGCCCAAAACCCAAAATTGCATCTGAGGCAATTAGGGTGGAGCTCCCTCACGTGCCACATATATATACAATGTATATGTGTGGTGTGTGGGGTGTGAGAAGTGAGCAGCCGGTCAAAACTCCAAAGTGAGAGAGAGAAAGCACAAGAGAAGAAAGAGGGAGAAGGAAGAAGATAGAGGAGAATTGGGTGAAGGAGTGATCTTCCTTTGTGAAGCCCGGGAATATTCGCCTCGTCTCTGGATTCAACAGCGGGTGTCTGTTGATAGGTATTTCTCCGTCTA
The DNA here is from genome assembly GCA_963924305.1 of Polygonum maritimum. NCBI lineage: Eukaryota > Viridiplantae > Streptophyta > Magnoliopsida > Caryophyllales > Polygonaceae > Polygonum > Polygonum maritimum. The sequence continues at coordinate 13,941,917 of OZ002737.1, read as the reverse complement.
GGAAACCTAATCTCATTTGTTACAAGTGTTTGAGTTCATTGAGGAGTTCCAGAGTAGTTTCTCCTTGTATTGATAATCTCCGGTGTGAGATCCGAAAACACTTGTACTTGACTTGTTGATTAGTGGATTTGTGCTCGATCGGGCAAGTGGTTTTTTCCCTCGTTTTGAGAGGGTTTTTCCACTATAAAAATCTTGGTGTCCCTTGCTTATTATTTGCTCTACTTTTTTTTTTTTTTTTGAGAAGGTGAGAATTCGGATTACCAAACAAACTTGGTAAACCGAGAGGCCGTGTAAAAACGGCAGCCGAAGACGGCTAAGAAATTCAAATAGAGCAAGACTAGCTAGAAAAAGTACAAATTCCCGAAAAATAAGAACTTAGAAGAGTTTGGGATGGGGTGAGTAAAACACTATTAGAATAGTGTTGTGGACAACTGGTCAACCCCTCATGGGCGTGCGAAACGGACAACTGACGTTCCCTCCACCGAGATAAAGGATCTTCAGAAGTCTCAGAGCACAGAACGACCCAGCCCAACACAACTCGGTCCAATACCCAAACCAAGCTCCAACTCCTCGGAAAAATAGTACATGAAAAAAGCCTCGAGCTATCTTGCAACCAAAGAAGGGAAAAAACTTACTCCGCAAGAAAAACGAACATGATTTACTTGCAGCGCAAGTGAAGACAAACTTGTCTCACAAGCACATATTGATATGCTTGCGATGCAAGTAATTCTCAAAAAAAAATATCTTTATTCCTAAGAATTAATTTTCTATTTTTCCTTTTCTTTTTTATTCCAGAATTCCTTAACGTCTTTTCAGTTCTTTCTTTCTTTTTGATTTTTTCAACCAAAACTCAAAATTTTGGGAAACATGAAAGCACCCAACAATGCCTCTGGGTTCTTCTTTTCCCTCTTAATAACTTTCCTAGAAATTATGGTCGACAAGCCTAGAGTCTTTATGCTTTGATCACTTGTTTGCCAAGCCACCTGGCCTTTCATATATATCAAGTCAATTGAATTGAAGCAAATAGCAGCAAACCACGAAAGATAAACTCCAACATCAACATACTTTACATTAATAAGTATTAGCCCATGGTTGATACACCTACATACATAATTCCTGATCAGTTCTTTGTTGCATTTTCCAATGTTAATTATCATACTGGATTTCAGTTTTAGCCCACTAAATGATAAACAAAAGCACATTGCCTGGAGGGTTCTCTGGTAAACACACTTTCTCCAAATCTGCACCAAAATACATTGATTACTTAGTTTTTGTAACAACACAGCCATGCCAATTGTTGCCTTACTCATCCCTTCAATTTTCTTAATTCCATAAGGGGCGGCTTCAACAAGCCTTTGGGATACACTACCCTTTAAGGCCTTAATGGCCATGGTAGAGGTTTCTTCAATGTTGTCTTTAACATTACTCTTAAAGAATTGGTCTATAAGCAGCGGGATCTCTGAGACAAGCAACTTCTTACATATGCCATTGTCTTTCTCCATGGTCTCTAAGTTCGAACTCTGAAAGGTTAGGTAATCAGAAACAAGCAAGTAAGAGCCCCAAAGAGACAGTTCATTTGCAAACCTCTCACCCACAGTAGCAATTTTATTCAAACAGAAATTCATCAGAGCAAAAGAGAAAGGAGGCAACCTGGTTTGTATCAAGGTACGCCATCGGTCCCGACCTTCCCCAAAACGGGGAAAACCCTCCACCCACCATTCTTCCAGATGGAAGAACCTCCATGAACGCCGCATCCTTCGGGTTATTGCCTTCACCGTCGACCCCGACTTGCCTCTGCTATCCAGATTTGAACTGTTACTTGGGGTTAGCCACCCGACGGACAGAAGTTTCTTGTTTTCTAGACCCATCCTCTTCTTCTTTCTCCTCCTAGAGGTAGCCGGCGAGGAGCCACCGTTGTTCTTTCCTCCCACAAGGTCGGATTTCACCCGAGGACGGAGCCGAGCGCCGCCAACAACACGAGGGCAAACCGGGATTCGGGGCGGATTTTCTCTAATCGGTTTCCAAGGAGGAGCCTTACGCTCATCATAGATTCTTAATGGGAGGAGAAACCACAAGATTGTAATGGTTTGGGATGGGATTTGGGATCTAGGGTTCCAGTTTTTTCTTTGTTTGTACTGTTCAAAGGGAAAGGGTCGGGGGAGTCTGGGAGCAGAGAGCGTTTCTTTAGAGCATGTGCTTTATTATTTGCTCTACTTGATTCCTGAATTGTCGTTGATTGATTTCGTCGTCTTGGTTGTATCCGGAAAATCCTACAGATTGTTATTTTGCTTCCGTTGAGATTGTCTGTGGGACTAGGAGCTAGTATACGATCCCCAACACATACAATGATGTGGGGTTCACATGTCGGTTCGTGTGCATATATGCGCGGTAAGCCCGACACATAAGTACATGAGGTTCCACCCTAAAACCAATTGGCAATAGGGGGAGTAGCCCATGTACTTATATGGTGGGTGGTTTCACATTTGATTTCCAATGTGGGAAGCACATCCTACTTCCACAAAGTTGATTATAAAAATTGGCACGGTAATGTTAAAAACAATCCATCTACTTATAGTATAAAGCGGAGACAAAGTCTTCACAAAAAATTGCGCCATGTGTCATTTCGATAATAGAATAATTAGTTGGGTCCTTCTTTATACATATTAGGTAGTTAAAATCTCATATGATCTTATCCCATAAAATTAATTAAAAGTTACTGAAAATTATGACTTTTCTCTTACCAAGAATTAGTTGTAATCTTCTCATAAATATTATTATTTAATAAAACGTAATATTTATCGTAAAGTAAGTTTTGAACAAATCCAACTGATTTATATCATGAGTTGATTTACTATTGGTAAAAAACACTAATGATAATACGAAGATAAATATATATGATTCTATAATTTTTTTTGATCAGTATATATATGATTCTATAATTTGAACTTGATCATTGTTGGGTTATAATTACATTACCCGTACATGGTACGAGAATTAAACTAGTTAATATAAAAAAGGTCTATTGATTTACGACGTGGAAAAAGAATTATATGAAAAATCAATAACAAAAAAAATGACTTTCTTTTCGGTCTTCAATATCGATGGACCCTCAAATCATTTCGCTTTAGGGTCTCTCAAATGATTGAGTCGGGTTTAGAAATAGCATCAAAGTAACCCTTTAGAGGACCAAAAAACTCATACTCGTATTAAGTGCTACGTGACTAAGTTAGATTGTTGACTTGCTATGCCATTTCTCAAATAATACTCCACACAAGTTCTTTCTTGGCTCTTATTCTTAGATTATGTTTGGCATTGCAAGATAAATACATTATCCTGAGCTGGTAAAATACCGGTCGATGATATTCTGAGCTGAAACTTGTATAATGGGCTTCGTCTTGGGCTTGGGCTTGAAGGGTCAACGGTCTAAAGAAACAGGCCCAAGATCTTCTTTTCTCTTCCGGTTAGAAAAGCCCCTTTTCAAGGGAGAAACCGAAAATTGACGTGGGGCTATTCATTGGACCAAAACCGACGCGAATCGAGGAAATCGAACCGAACTTGACAAAAACTGGAACCGAAAACTGACCCAAACTGAACTGGATCGGTTCGGTTCGGTTTCGGTTTTTTTGGTTTGGATTCGGTTCTGCCCGATTGGACCGAACTATGTAAATTGGATTTTTTTGTGATCCAAATAAATAAATAAAACTGAAATCCGATCCGATCCAAACTAGAACCGAACCGATTTTTGGACCGAAATGGACCGATCCAAACTGGATCCAATGTATCGAAATAATCGAGATTTTTCTGTCCTGAAAATCTGAAATACAAAAACCGATAATCGGGTACATTGTCTCAAATAAATTACCAACACGAGTACCAATCTAAATTCCAAAAAACCACATAAACTCCAAAATATAAAATGCAAAAGTACTAGAGAATAAACCAACATACAGTCTGAATTCCAAAAAACCCACTTTCCTCGTGGGTCTCAAGTAAGCATCTATTAGGCCCTGTTTGGTATACTATCTGGAATCGAAATGGAATCAGAAATCGGAATGGAATCCGAATACAATTTTTTCTGTAACCAAACACAAAACTTCTAAATAGCCCATTCTCATTCCCATTCCTCGTTACATAGGAATGGAACCAAACGGGGCCTTAGACTCTTGACAAAATCCCAGCCAGTGACGTGATTTCATTTACTATCAAAAGTTGACTTTAAGCAGATGATTCATGCATCAAAAGTTGACTTTAAGCAGATGATTCATGCATATAAAACCCACCCATTCGAGGAAGAAGAAGGGAAGAAAAGGCAAAAGCAGTCATTCTTGCATTGGAAGGCAAGTTAATATTAAGGTACACTTCCAACACAAACATCAAATCAAATCACAACTATGGCAAATCAAATTTCTCCACTAAATCCCCTATCATTTGTCCAACTACGACTATCAAACACCCTACACCTTGCCTAAATGAGCAGAAACAGAAGTGAAAATGTTTCAATCTCAAACACCCTGCCCTAGATACTCTCATGTACAATAAAATACTAGCTCAGTTCATCTATCTCACTAGCTTTTCTCCTTGTCCAAAAGAAGATCATCTCTCAGCATGATAAAAGACCCATGTTCCCAAACATTGTAGCAGAAAACAATGCACTGGAGCAGCAAGTTGGATAAACTATTGGTTTAACATGCAAGCTCAACAAAGCCCTCTATCCTCAGTTACTGATAATCATCTGAACCATCATCTCCATACACAGATGCACTGGTTTCCTCATCAGTTGTTTTGTTTTTGGATTTCAAGGGCTTAACCAAAGGTTTCACCTTCTTAAGAGGTTTCTTCACCTTCTCCGCCTGCAATTCCATCCCCTTTTCTGAAGGCTTCCTTCTTCTTTTTAAATGAGCAGCAGCCGTATCATCTACTGTACCATTATCAATGACTATTAGGAGCATGAATAAGATATTTTTAAAGAGCAGACAAGTTCCTATCTAACAGAAACCTCAGCAAGAAAATTGGACAACAACATAATCATTCACAGATGCAACAGTCAATATCTAGGCTGCAGTTGGGTTAGTTTGAAACACAAAAACCATATTTCTCTCTAAAGTATCGTCTATAGTAGTCAGCAAATGTTTTGCCATTAATTTCATTTCAGTATATCATCATATTGGGATACAGTGATTGTATCCATCCTTGAACTTGCAACTCATCTATTATTTATATATCTTTAATGGACTTTTCCATCCAACTAGTAGATGAAGCCAGCCAGCCATATTGATGGGATTTCTCATAAACCAACATACAGTTTATCCAGTAGCTGAATTCATCATCACAGATTGCATTGATAGAAGTATAAACATAGCATAATCAGTGTGAAACATTAGTCATATTGAAAGTTAAAAAAAGTTACCAGGAAAGAGGACTTTCATGAACATGCCATAGGCAATAACTGTACAACATATCAACTGAACATCCCAGCAATACATCACGAAAGCTATAAGCATTAACAGAAAAAGGTGCAACTTATATCAACTGGAGTGTAAAGTTATACCTTCGCCAGGACTTGTTGCATGGTTTGCTTGCCCATTCTGCCCCACATCTGCTGAAAGAGGGGAACCATAATGATTGTTTTCCAGTATCTTTGAGGAACTTCCCACATACTTTTCATGCTGTTCAGGTTCGTCTGGAGAAGGAACTGCAGGCAAAAACCGGAGTTCTTCCTGTGACATGTCTGAATCACTATAAGAGGGATCCTTCTCAATCGTAATTATGTCAACATCCTTGTCTTCATTAACACCGGACTCTTTCACCTATATAATAGTAATTAAGCATTAAGTGTCAAAAAGACAAAGCAACTGATTTTCCTTCATTAGTTGATGACGGAAAATGGGTTAGAAAAGAAAAAAGGGACAGACATAGATCACTTCACCAAACACCTAAACTCTGTAGTTTAAGACTTTAAGCTCACCTTTTCAGTTTCAGGCACAATATCAAATTCATCTTCTCTTTCCACATATTCTTCATTCTCCTCAAGCTCCTTGAAATCAGGGGCGAAGGCACTCCAGTTTTCTGTATAGTCTTTGGCCCATATATAAATGAGACCAGTCAAGGAAACAGAAACAACAATAGGATGAAGAGGATGCCAGGCCAAATCAATCAAGGCTTCTTTGGGACCTTCAAGGATTTTTACAAGGTGGCCAGCCTTATCCCACGTGTAGATTTTGTGCTCTCCTTTGCTGGCTGAGCCCCCAACTACCCATTCATCATCACCACTAAAACAGGGAGCTTTCCAGTGAATCTTGGTAATAGAATCCTGAAACTCCCGGAACAGCACCAAGCATTTAGATCCAACAGCCTTGAGCTTCTCCACGCCACTAGCGTCGATCATTGTCTCTTCGAATTCATCAAGAGCTTTGAGCGCACCTTTCACTGGGAGCAGATTCTCGTAAACTCGAATCGTCCTATCATTGGAGTTGGTGAGAAGATACTGGCCGTTCCTACTGAAGGAGATATTCTTAATAACTGCACCACCAGGCACGGGAACTATAGCACGCACTTGAATACTATGGTGGTCAATTACAAGTATCTCCCCCTTGGCATTCCCCAAGTACACTAGATCTCCACGATTGTTGAAGCACGCAGCGGTCAAAGGAGCATCAGTATCTGACACTTTATTGCGTGAAAGAGGGGCTAGAGGGATCCCATCTTCCGAGACTGAGGCAGGCAGCGCAACCATGCTTCCAGAGTTCATGTCAACAATCAAGGGTGCAGAATAGACAGGGCAGGCCAGGCACATGGACGGAGAAGATGAACCAGGATGTAGACGAGCATAGAGTGGCGTCTTCTCCAAAGATGAGTGAGCAATCTTTCCCCCACTAACCACATCCCAGAGCATCAATGTCTTGTCGGCAGCCGACACAAGTATACGGTGACCGCCCTTGGACCAGCAGACACTAGTAATGGCAACTGCGCACTGATCATCGCGAAGCACTTTGGCGACTCCCCTGGTAATGAAATCCCAGATGACACAGCTGCCGTCCGAACATCCAGCTGAAACACACACAAGAAAGGCAGATGGCTATGCAATCAACATTCGGAATTTGGCCTAGTGTTAGAGTAGCAAGTGAAGCTCAACAATGAAGATGGACAGGTGTAGGAATTCAAATCAAAAGTAAAATAAAAATTTATTTACAAGTTCCATTCAAAAACTATCTTTATCCAAACGCAAGAAATACACAATTCTCGAATCTTACTTTCCCACCCTTTCTCTTCTCTTCCTTTCTCGTCTTTTACCACCCTTTCTTTTCTCATGAATTCTCAATTGCCAAACCGACTGTAACATAAACCCTAACATACTTGAAGGGCAAAAATCATAACTGTGTTCAGCAAAACGAGAGGCGAAAGAAGAAGAAAGGCATGAAGAGTCTAACCAGCGAGCAGAGTGCCACGACGATTGAAGGCAATGCATTTCATAACGCCATGTTCCAGGTACTCCTCTATCACCTCCGGGAAATCCCCTTGCAACGGATCTGTGGCCCATCGCGATGGCAAAACAAAGAAGAAGAAAAACAAGGGAATTAGTGGATGAGGATAGAGAAAGATCCCTATAAGCAATTGAAGAGCGCTCACCGATAATTGGGGCATTCATCGGAGAGCAAACAAGAAGAAGAAGCTCTTGGCTAGACAACAATGTCGCAGGGGATACTTCCTCCGATTTGCATGGATTTAGCTTCTTTTAGTGATAACAGAAACCTGACCGTGTTATAGTCGGAGTCGAATTAGGGTGTTGGAACTCGCCGTGGTTTGTTTTCTCCTGAATTGAGAATCCTGACCATACTGTCAAGTATGTTTGCATCTATTTTCATGCTTTGAATCAAAATATGCAGAGATGTTGGCTGAGTTGACATCTTTATGAAGGTAATTAAGTAGTGTTTTTGAGCTAACACATTGGTTAAACTTATAATTCCTAGATTGTCAGTTCAATACTCTTGTTGATTGTACGCTGTGGCAGGAGAAGGCCAAAAGGAGAATTTGGTGGTTGACTGCATTTTAAAGGTATAAGTGATATTTTGAAACTAATCTTCCTAGGATGCTGCTAATTTTTGTTTGATAAGTCTTACAGATTTTAGGACTAGAATCATGTTCAAACACCATTGTTGGGAACCAAATGAAAAGAGGGATTTCACCCTTCTTCATGGATGGAATAATTTAATCTGAAAGGCGGATTAAGCATTTCTTTAATGTAATCGACAACGGATGTGGAGGGGGACTCAAGAACAAGTGAACAACTGAACAAAGCAAGAAGAATTAGCCCAACTCACCTGACCTCGCCGTCGTAGTCACTGTGCAGATCGGATTCTGGGGTTGCGACTGCACAGAGCGCCGACGAGGTCGAGCCGTCGAGGGCTAGCGAAGGCTCGAGGCTGCTGCGTGAGACCGAGGCTGACGAAGGCTCGAGAGCCGACCGAGGCTGCGTCTGCGTGCCAACTGCGAGTGCGAATGGTGCGAAGCGGTTGTGCACTTGTGCGACTGCGAGTGAATGCAAGGAGAAGCTGCCCCCAAACAACATTAACGCTCCCAAATTCCCAATCAGCCGATCTAGGTTTTTAATTATGTTTTTTTTAATTTCGGTTTGTTCGGTTTTGGGTGTGAACCAAACCGATCCAAACCAAAACCGAACTTGTGATAACCCAGAACCACGGACTGACCCGAAGTACATTGGATCGGTGCCGTTCGGTTCTTCGATTTGGATCGGTTCTTTCGATCCAATGAACAACCCTAAATTGACGCATTAAGACATCAGTAGTTGAAAACTTCAATATCATTCTAACCAAAACCAATTGAAACAAAATTTTAAATATTTAATGAACAGAAAAATAGAACCAACAAATTTTGGTTTGCTTCGGTTCTATTTGTTCAATTTTAGATAAATATAAGGTTTTTTTTGGAAAATTTCGAACCGAAAAAAACATGGTTCGATTTTAATAAGAATCGAATTGTACACCGTTGGTTTTAATCTGGTTCGGTTCGATTCAGTCTATTTCTCGAGTCTGACATAAGCGTGCTCTACTCTACCCTGCATAAAATATGGTAGCGGGTTGTAAGTTAGCTTTGTAAGAAAGGTATTTGTAATAGGTATTTGTAATAGTTTTGAATTCATTTCTGTATAAAAAATAAAATAAATAGGTGCGCCCGTGGCGCGGGGAGTGATCGTCGGTTTACACGTTACAAGCTAACAGCCATTCAACCCAATCACTCTCCGCAACGTCGTTTGTGTGTCATTACAAAAGTCTTACCCCCTTCCTCCTCTGCAAAAAATCCTTGTCAAATGAAACACACCATCAACCCAAAATCCCCAATTTAGAGAGAATGAAGCTACACGACAGCATCGACAGCATTCTTCCCTATGACGTCGCCCTCAAACTCGCCTCTAATCTTCCGGTTCTTCCTCTAATTTCAATTTCTTCTCCTCCTTATTCTCTTCTTCTTTGTAATCTATGTTCATCCCAATTTGGGCTACAAGTAACCCCTATTGATCGTTTGGATTTTGAAGGTGAAGGAAGTTTGTGCTTTGGGGAGCTGCTCCCGTTTCTGGAGGGAATTATGCGGGTCGGATCCTATCTGGGTTTCCCTCTCCACACAGAGATGGCCTTCCCTTCCTCTCTCACCTCCTCCTCCTCATCCGGGTTCCAATTCGGATCCAAATTTCATGGTAATATTTGCAGAACCGTTTTGTAACAAAAGAAATGGAATTGATTTGCTTCCTCCTTGTCAAGTGAGTGTTGCTTTTGGAAGGTCTTATGCTCTTTTCAGTTGGAATTTAATCTGTGAGTTGGGTTTCTCTTGATCAAATTTAGGGGTTGGGAAATAGTTCTGGCTTCCCAAGAGTTCCTAGTGAAAGAAATAGAGGGCCCTTTGGTAATAGGATAAGGATGAAATTTGTGTGTTTGTAGTTTCTCCTTAGGAATGAGCTCACAGGATGTGCTAATGAAGATTGCTCCTATTGAAGAAGAAATTAATATTCAAAAATTTGACCAATTCAAAACCTTTAATCAATGAAAGTATCCAAAAATTAGTACAATTTGTCTGAAATTATGATTAGAATTATAGGTATAAGTGCCTGTCTTTCGCACAACAAGCTCAATTATTCTATATTCTTTTAAGTCCGATATTAGTTTATAGTGTTCATAATGATGAGATAATTGTTGGTAGTTTGAACATTCATGAAATCAATCTCTCTTTCTGGGTTTCTACCTTGAGTTGAGAGAAATTGAAGGATGCGTTTGGATCACCCACACACATTATATTTATTGGAATGCACCTCAATGTGTGATCCAAACGCACCCTAAATCTTTGGATCAATTATATGTTTAGGGAAGAGAAATCTGTAAAGAAAGGGAATAATGGATGACTAGTGGAAAAAGGGCTTCTTCTTTACCTGTGGTGAAAGCAACTTCATTCGCAAGCTATTATGTATCAGAAATCAACTTTATTTCAATATACATTATATGCATAAGATGTGATGGTGGCTCTATTGTTGATCAAAATGCTTATACTTAACCTATATGATGCCCTTCTACTGCTTGTTGCATTTGTTTTAACGTCAAACTCAAATAGGGCTGGAGAGATGTTTACGTGAACAGGCACCATGAGATGTCAGGCAAAGCCTCATCTGTCGTGGACTTCGTGAGACAATGTTCTTCCCCTTCGTCAATCGAGGTTAAGGATTATCTCAAGGCTATAGAAGACATGTGTGCCATGAAACTGAGCTTTAAGGATGTTGAGCTGTTTCTCTTTAGGCCCGAGCTCAATTCAGTGCTGAACTTGTTGGGTTTACACTATTGCATCCATTGGCTTCAAGTCCCGGTAAGCTCATTCTTCAAACACCGCCCTTCACTCTGATGGAAATTCATAGTCTTTAGAATATGGCAACTGTTTAATTGTTTGCTACATATAGTTTGTTAAGCTAGGAAGAACTAATCTGGTCATAGCAGCCTCTAATTTCATAAACCACGATTATTTAAAATCCAAGACGATCGCTCCAAACCCTGCTTCAAAACAAGCATTTTCATAGAAATTATACTATAGACGTATCAGTTTGGATAATCTGGTATACCACCTTATCGATCATGGCAGTCTACACGTGTAATGGAATCGCTCGAAAACTGCAAGATCTCACAAAGGCAAGTGTGTGTACAGTGGTGGAAAGTCGGGAGGTGGTTTCATGGGTTCCGCCTAAAGGATGAGTCTCGTAGCCGTTCTGTTTCGTTGGAAGATCTGGCCATGGAAAAAGAAGATGACATTCTTGTTCTGCTTCAACGAGGCACGGTCTATGAAGTTATCCGGGTGCAGATTTGTGTGCCTAACCTCGTATCTGTTCCTTGGACTTGCCAAAGCTCTCAGTTCTCATCTTTAGACGGCATGTAGGGCTGTTTATTTCGCGAACACAGTGGGTTTGAAAGTCATACTATAATACGAAGTTGTCGCCTTTGTGTGTGTGTGTAAATTGTTGGTTCAACTTGTGTATATACCATTTATATTATATCTGTGTGCAACTGTGCATATATGTAGTATGTGCATTATGTGTAAACATGTGTAACAGTCGTAAAAAGTGAGAAAAATCGCAATTCAATATCTGTTCATTCAAGCTGTGGTCATTCCATGTTTGATTGCTTTAATCTCATTTTGTTCAGAGGAAACAACACAGCACAAACCAATTTACAGAGCTTAATTATCAAACATGCTAAAAAGCTGTAAAAGACCAACCTTCATGAAACATGAGTGATCAGCATTTCTAAAATCAATCTCAATACATGGAATCGTCTCTGACTTGCACATATCAACATTAGCACGAGTCATACAAGGAAAACTGAGCTTAACAAAAATGGTCCGCTAACAAGCCAAAACCAGGTAATGTCAAAAATGATCTGCTAACAAGCCAAAACCAGGTAATGTTGATTGAGACCGGTGAGACGAAAGAACGAGAACCACAAACCCGTTTCTGTTAGCCTTGAACCCGGGTGACCCGAATGACATAAGCACAATGGTGAGGTTCGTCGTGGCCTATGTCCCTAAGAGCAGGAAGAGTAATAGATTTTAGAGCAGGTTTCTTTGGTTGAGAAATTCAATTATCCATCTTCTCATTTTCTCTTGAAACTTTCTTTGATGCAACTTTTTCCTTTTTCCAAGCATTTCTATATAACATTTGGAGGAATTGGTACAATATATACCATTGTCACACGCACAACCACGGTAGCTCATTTGTTTCTCTACAGTAGCACTATGTAGTACGTACGCACCAAAATATTTTTCCCTTTAAAAATAAACCCATGCGTGCACGCCCATCCAGTCAATATCTAGTTACGCACATTATATAAAGAACAAATAGCCAAATTGTGTTTTGGGCGAATTAACCACATAAACGCGTTACTTCGCTACAAAGAGGGACTCCTAGTCACAAAGTCGTCACGACGTGTTAGAATCGTTGAACAGAAAATAATAACAGAAATTATATGTAAAGAAAAGAGAAGAATGGCGAGAATTGTAGTGTGATTCGTATTGATCTTCTTGGACGTTGATTTTGGATACAATTGATAGAGCTCAGGAACAAAATACTTCTAAAAAGAGAAAAGATTGCGATGAGATTGATGAGAGAATGGTAAGTTTTGATCGAGAGATTGTGAGCGTAGAGTGTTGTTCAAGAGATTGCGATTGTAGTCCGAATGTCCTTCTCTAGTGCCTTGTCCTTCCTTTTATTTCGAGTCCTTCCTAATCGAGCCGTTGATGGACGCCTAGAAGATCCCGGAAATATCGCGCCTGTATTTACTCCTTGGCATCGGAATATCTCCTCCTTGCTACAGTTAGAGATCGCCTTAAATTGTGGAGCGGAAATCTCGGGCTTAACTCCTCTAACCGTTAGCAATAGTTTCAATGGGCTTATCCGCTTAGTGTCCATGGGCTTGAAATTTGGATGGCCCAACAATACCCCCTCAAAAAGCCCAGGAAACTCCCGCGAGCGGTTTCCTTAGGGTTTTTGAATTTCAAATTCGTTTTGGGAAGTTGTAGCGTGATGGCGTCATGTCCCATCAATCCCTATTTAAGAAGCGTGATGATGGCCTGCAACTTCACCTGCCCTATTTTCTTCCAAGGTACGATTTTCCATCTTCTCCTTCTCTCTGCTTTCTGAAATTTCTTCAATGGCTTCTTCTTGCAAAGAAACTGCTTCGCCCCCTTCCTTTTCTTCTTTAAAACTTCTTACTGGCGTTTATCAGAGGAATTCTTCCTCTGAAGCCCCATGGGAGTTTGCCGCTTCCGTGGGCTTTCCTTCCAACGCCGAAATCTTGTTACCTTCTAATGGGGTCTTTGCTGATTCATATGCAAAAGATTGGGTGTGTTTTCATGAATATCCTTTTCGCATTGGCCACCGTTTTCCTTTCTCTCCTCTTGTAACCGACTTTCTAAACAAGCTTGGTGTCTCCCCGGGACAACTCCTTCCCCAAGTATGGAGAATCTTGCTCTCTGTAGAGCGTCTGTGTTCTAAGCGGGGCATTGCCTTTCAAAGCGAGGATTTTTTTTGTGAACTATCGCGTTTCCAAAGGTGGTCCGGGGCGGATCACGCTCAAGACTTTGCGCACGAAATCTGATTTCGTTTTTAACATCTCAAAATCCGACCGTGGTTGGGCGGATAAGTTCTTTTTTGTGAAGATCTCATCTCTTAAGGGTGACACGTCCTTCTTGCGAAGTCGTTGGAGGCCCATAGGTAGTGTTTTTCCCTTCTTTTGTTTTTTCTAGTTCAGACCCTAACTTGCTCGTCGTTTTTCTTTGCAGAAGAGATCGCCTCACCGGTTCCGCGCAAGGGCTCTGTTGTGATCGTTTCCCAGATTGAGGCAGTTCCTATCGCCGACAGGTCTTACCCGGAGTTGGGTCCTTCTTCTTCGACAGAATCCGAAGAGATTGAGATGTCAAGTAGGTGTTCCAGTTTTTGCATGTCTCCCCCTTTTTTTTCTTATCTGCGTGTTTGTATAACGCGTTTACACCTTTATGTTGTAGGTTCCCGAGCTACGCGTTCCACGGCTTCGCTTACTACCGCTGAGCGCTTGGAAGCGCGAAAGAAAAGGAAGGCCGAGACTGCTTCCAGTGCGGATACTGAGACTGCAATCTCGCTTCCCCCCAAGGCTCCTGACTCTAAGAAGCTGGTTTCGTCGAAAAAAGATTCTAGTGCCAAAGTGACCGATCTTCCGAGGACAATGATGTCGCCGGACATGGATCCTGTGAAATGTCTCCACTCCTTGACCCCTCTAAAAGTTGATTGCTTCTCGGGGCGTCCGCACCCCCAGCCTTCTTATTCCGAGTTATTTGGTGAAATCGTCGCCGCTCAATGGCAGGTATAAGTTGAATACAAACTTTAGCGCGTTACCTGACTCTCTCTTATTCTAAATTGTAACACGTTGATGTTCCTTCGCAGGGCCTTCAAGTTTCTTTTGCCGCCTTTGACAAGTTCAAAGACTTACCTGACCAGCTGTCCACCTGCAACATGAATCTCCAAAACGAGAAGAACAAGTCTGCGCTGCTGGCCGGGGAGAAGGCGTCACTGGAATCAAGGGTTGCCGAGTTGCAAGAGGAATTGAAGATGGCCCAGCAAGAGTCTCAAGTTTACCAAGAAGAGCTTGAGAACGAGCAGAAGAAATCCGCCGCCCTGGCAAACGAGATTGAAGAGTCTGCCGACTTCTACTCCATTAAGGATCGAGTGGAGACGATGGAGGAGCACTTCGCGGGGAAATCTGTTGGCTGGGACGTCGCAAAGGAAAGGGCGGAATTTATGTCTATGTTTCCGGACGCCGCTAAAGCGATGAAGAACCCTTCCCCCATGGATGACATTGTAAAGGTGGCGCAGGAAGTGGCCCAGGTGGAAGCGTCGGAGAAGGACTCCCTGAAGGCTCCTGAAGTTTAAACTTGTTTGTGTTTTTGAAGACTTCTTATTCTACCCCCAGTGTATTGGGGCTTTTGAACTTGTTTTACCCCTCACGTTTTTGGGGTTGGTTTGTAAAACTTTAAGTGTTTTGGCCGCTAGTTTAGGGCCTTTTGACTGCTCGCCCTTTGCCTTTTAGGGCCTGTTTAATTATTATTATCTTGCATGCTTGTTCTTGCTTTTTCTGCGTTTGTTTTGCAGGTTTGAAGTCAAGCTGGAGGCGTAAGAGCCTGGTGGAAAATTTAGCTTAGTGTAGAGATCTCAGTGTAATTTATATAGCGCTAAGTGTGTAAGATGCAACTTGTGAGGGCGAAGATGTAAAAGAAAGTTGTAACTTGTATTAATAATGATCAATTGTACAAGTAAATGAATAAAGAGCTCCTTTGTGTGAAAAACTCTTGTTTGTCTCGTTCGCCTCGTGCATCTGGTTTTCTTGACTAGTCAACTTGCGTGCACTTGTTGCCTGTTTGTAAGGCTTGGGCCTCTTGTTTTGGCCTGTAACGTCACAAGGCGTCCCTTGTTAGTTTTTGTAGAACCGTGTATGTCAAGGCTTGTGTAAAGCCATAATGTAATAGTATCGTGTATCGTGTAAGAATGTAAAAGTAATGTTGTAAGTGTATACCTTGCTCAAAAATGATAGAGCTTCAAGTTCATCGCGTTCCAGCTTCTGGGTACTGTCTTGCCATCATATGACTCTTACTCGTATGCACCTTGCCCTACGATTTTAGTGATCTGGTAGGGGCCTTCCCAATTTGCTCCAAGTTTGCCTGCATTTAGTTCCTGAGTGTTTTGAAAGACTTTTCTCAACACCCAATCTCCGACTTGGAATGCTCTTGAATTAACTCGTTTGTTGTAACTCCGTGCTACCCCCTGCTTGTATGCTGCTAATCGAATCGAGGCTTCATCTCGTAACTCGTCCACCGTGTCGAGATGGTGTAACAAGTTAGAGATGTTGGATTCTTCTGTAGTTAAACCATATCGAGCAGTGGGCAAAGATACCTCAACTGGTAACACAGCCTCGCACCCGTAGACTAAGGAGAAAGGCGTGTGCCCAGTTGCGGTCTTAGGTGTAGTGCGATCTGACCATAATATAAGTGGTAACTCGTCTGCCCACTTTCCCTTTGCATCTTTAAGTCGCTTCTTGAGATTGTTAAGAATAACCTTGTTACTTGCTTCCGCCTGACCATTAGCTTGTGGGTAACGAGGCGTAGACATAACAAGTTGAATGTTGTATTGCTGGCAGAAGGCTTTGGTCTTGTCGCTGATGAATTGGGAGCCGTTGTCGCACACTATAGTGGATGGTATCCCGAACCTGTTTAAGATGTTTCTGCGGATAAATGAGATAACTTGAGTGTCCTTGACCTCTTTGAAGGCTTCGGCCTCGATCCACTTAGAAAAATAATTTGTCATGGCGAGTAGATAAACGCGCTGCCCTGAAGCTGGTGGGAGTTTCCCAACGATGTCCATCCCCCACTTCATGAATGGCCACGGTGAAGTAAGGGGATGAAGTAACTCTGAAGGTAAATGTGGAATTGGTCCATGACGCTGGCACGCGTCACACTTGCGAGCAAACTCCGCTGCATCTTTATTCATGGTGGGCCAGTAGTACCCCATCCTGCTTGCTTTCTTCGCCAAGTTCCGACCCCCTGTATGATTGCCACATTCGCCGTCGTGTATGTCTCGTAACACCACCTGTACTTCGTTTTCTCGTACGCATCGTGCGTATATTCCTGATGACATCCACTTGAACAAAATGTTATCTTTAACCGTAAATGTGGAAGCTTTTACCTTAAGTCGTTTGGCCTCCTCCTTGTCTTCTGGTAGGACACCTTGCTACAACCATTCCAGGTAAGGCGTTACCCAAGATGGGTTACTGTCTAAGCTGCTTACTGCTAACATGTCAGCTTCCTTGACTATTGATGGTGCGTCGAGGTACACGAAGGGAATTTTAGTGTATTCTCGTGGGTCTATGGTGGATCCAAGATTAGCTAAGGCGTCAGCCTGTGTGTTAGCGTCTCGAGGAACTTGCTTGATCTCGAAATGCTTGAAATCTTTCACAATCTCGCGCACCTTCTCTAGGTATGCTTTCATCTTTGAATCCCTGGCAACATATGAATCTGTTACTTGGTTCACGATAAGTAATGAATCACAGATTACCTCGATTTCCTGCACGTTAAGATCTCGGGCAACGAGTAAGCCCGCGATGAGCGCCTCGTATTCTGCATCATTATTGGTAGCTTTGAACGTACATCGCACAGCCTGGGCTATCCTATCCCCCTGTGGTGACTTCAGGACTACCCCCAGACCGACACCAACTTGATTTGACGCGCCGTCGGTGTGCATCAGCCACTTGTTATTACTCGTTACGTTTAGCATTTCCTGCTCTTCTTCTTGTGAAGGGGTAGGGGTGAAGTCGGCCACAAAATCTGCCAAGGCTTGCGATTTTATTGCTGTTCGAGGCTCATATGAGATGTCGTAGCCATTCAAATGAATTAGCCAACGCGTTAAGCGACCTGACAATTCTGGTTTGGACATGATACTCTTCATAGGATAGTTAGTTCTCACGATAATAGAATGACTTTCAAAGTATGGACGTAATTTAATGGAAGCCATTACCAAAGAAAGAACTAATTTTTCCATAGGAGAATACCTGGTTTCCGCGTCAAGCAATGTCTTACTTACATAGTAAACTAGTAACTGGTTACCATCTTCCTCACGGATCAGAACGGCACTGACTGCAACTTCTGTAACGGCGAGGTAGACATACAATTTTTCCCCTCGCTGTGGTTTAGACAGTACCTGCGGGCTTGATAAATACTGCTTTAACTCCTCGAACGCCTTCTCATGCTCTTCCTTCCACTCGAACGACTTATTCTTTTTCGAGATGTCGTAGAACAGCTTATTTCGATCTGATGAGCGGGATATGAATCTGTTCAAGGATGCTACTCTTCCTGTTAACTTCTGAACGTCTTTCACACATTTTGGTGATTCGAGTTCCATTATAGCTTTGACCTGTTCCGGGCTTGCCTCTATCCCCCTTTGGGTGACTATATACCCGAGGAACTTCCCTGAGGTGACACCGAAGGAACACTTGGTTGGATTCAACTTCATCTTGTATTCTCTTAAGATTTGAAAGGCGTCTCGCAGATGAGCAATGTGATCTTCCGCCTTTAACGACTTGGTGAGCATGTCGTCGATGTAGACCTCCATTGTATCCCCTAGCTTTTCCTGAAACATCTTATTAACCAATCTCTGGTAAGTAGCACCTGCGTTTTTCAATCCGAATGGCATAACTTTATAACAATAAGTTCCTTGATTAGTTACGAATGCCGTTTTTTCTTGATCCTCAGAATTCATCATTATTTGGTGGTAGCCACTAAACGCGTCCATAAAAGTTAATAACTCGTGTCCTGCCGTCGCGTCCACCATTGCATCGATATGAGGCAATGGGAACGAGTCTTTAGGACACGCTTTATTTAAATCAGTAAAATCGACACAGACGCGCCACTTACCATTTTTCTTTTTGACCACTACCACGTTTGCTAACCATTCAGGGTATTTGACTTCTCTGATTTTTCCCGACTCAAGTAAAGATTTTACCTCATCGTTGATTACTTGATTTCTCTCAGGGGCGAACTTACGCCTTTTCTGTTTTACGGGCGGCATCCTTGGATTGACGTTCAGGGTATGAGTTATCACGCTTGGATCTATTCCAATCATATCTTCATTTCCCCAGGCGAAACAATCTTTGTAAGACCGTAAAAACTCCACCAGCCCTTCTCGCAAAGTCGGCTCCAGATCTGCCCCGATCCGGACCTTTTTCGAGGGTTCGGATGGGTCGAGAGCTACATCTTCTAGTTCGGGGGCTTCCGGCTTTACGTAGAAGGATGGAGTCTTACAGTCTTTTAATTGCTAATCAGAGATTTGCTTACTGGTTCCCGCCTTCGAGGAAGTGGAAGCTGTGGAAGTCGTCGCTCTCATTGTTACTGAGTAACATTCTCTTGCAAGTCTTTGCTCTCCTTGAATTTCTTGTATCCCCCAAGGAGATAGAAACTTCACGCATTGGTGATATGTTGACGGGATTGCTTTCATCCCGTGAATCCATGGCCTGCCCAAAATAACATTAAAAGGTGAGGGACAATCTAGCACTTGAAACTTTACTTGGTAGTTTACTCCCTGGGCGATAGTCGGAAGGGAGATTTCCCCGAACGTGTTGCGCGATTCACCGCTGAATCCTACCAAAGTCGTGGACTTTTTGACTATGTCGTTAAGTCCGAGACCTAAGCTGTACAACGCATCCAACATAAGCAAGTTAGTGGAACTTCCATTATCAATCAGAACACGTTTAACAAGGAAATTTGCAATTGTCAAAGAAATTATTAAACAATCATGATGAACTTCCTCTTCTTCGACGTCGTCGAAGGTGATAGGCATGACGGCATGACTGGAACGTATGGGAGCTTTGGGGTTCTCTCGCCTGGCTTCTCTTGCGATTCTTTTAGCCGCGGAATAGGTCAAGCCACAAATGTCTGACCCCCCGGTGATAACGTTGATAACTCCTGCATGCTTGGGGGAGTCAGGTTTTCGGGCTCTTTCCTCATTCCGGGCCAGGTGCTCTCTGCCGCGCTCAGAGATTAGTTCTTTGAGGTAGCCCTTTCTTAACAAGTCGACGACTTCCTTCCTTAGCGCGATGCACTCCTCCGTCGTGTGACCGTGATCGAAATGAAAGTCGCACCACCTTGACTCATCTTTACGATGATGTGGTATGTCTTTCTTTCGTGGCCACTTGACAGCGTTTCCCATCGTGCTAAGGGTCCGGACTATCTCTGTGGCACTAACTTGGAAGTTGTGGTGAGACAATTCTGGAGGCAGCTGAGTGCCCTCACTTCTCCTGACGTATGACGTGTTAACGGTTGGCTTGTTGTGTGGGGAATGATGAGCGGCTGATGGGTAGGGGGCGTACCGAGCCTCCCGTTTTCCCGGTCGTCGATCATTCCGTTGAGGGCTTGCTCCCTTCTCAGCGTAGAGGTCATCTTCTTCAAGACGGACATGAGCCAATGCCTTAACCTGCACTTCATCAAAGTTAGAGCAAGGGTATTTTGTTAGCTCACGGTATAATTCAGGATTTCGGGATGATATCCCTCGCCGAAAAGCTTCCACCGCCGTGGCTGCGTCGCATCCTTCAATAGTCACTAGCTCCTCGTTATATCGATTAAGGAACGCCTTTAACGATTCGCGCGGCTTTTGGACTAAGCGATATAGGTCGCTAGACCGTTTCCTTGCATGGCGGCTGCTGGCGAACCTGATTCTGAACCTGTCAACCAACTCAGCAAAGGATGAGACACTTCCAAGTGGTAAATGAGAGTGCCAGTTTAGCGCGGGACCAGACAACGTGTTCCCGAACCATCGACACATGACGATTTCTTTCATTTCAAAAGGGACGGTACTAATATTCATAGCTTGCTTGAAAGCGGCTATATGCTGGTCGGGATCGGTAGTCCCTTCATATCTTTGAATTTCAGGAACATGATATTTTCTAGATATGTTAACTCTTGCGATAGCGGGTACAAAGGGTGAGTCGGTGTAACCATCTCGCCTTTCCACTGCTATCGGTTGAGGAGCACCCGGGACTTGAGTGATTCGATCCTCCAAGGCTCTGAGGCGTTCCTTGAGTCGGATAACCTCACTACTCTCCCGAGTTGTCCCCAACGTGTTAACAGTTACCTGATTACCCGTTGATGGTCCGGCGCCGTTTGGAGTGACGAGATTGGGATCCTCCATATCCAGGCGCCGAGCTACGTCATTAATCACGTCGCTCCTTTGATGGTGGGCCGGAGCCGATTGGACCTGAGATCGAAGCAAATTACGCTCATTAGTTAAAGCCTCAATTTGTTTCCCATAAACTTCAGTAATTTTAGAGTTAGCCTCTCTTTGGCTATCTAAATCTTTCTGGAGCACAAGCATGGTTGCGCGAATCTCTGCAATGGCGCTGGATTCAGTTGTCTGCCTCTCGGAGTTGTTGTTGCCGTTTGGTGGCTCCTCTCGAAGAGGCAGCTCTTGGTGCTGATCGTTATCGCCGCCGTTGTTGACGGCGTTGTTAGGGTTGCTGTTGTCGTTGAGATTTTGGTTGTCGTCGGAGTCGATGATTTGGTGGTTGTTTGGCTCGAGATCTCCGACGTGGCTATGAGTTGCCTCCATGCTTGGTGTGGATTCGATAGCTTGCTAGATCGTGACTTCTTTTTGGCTAGGGCCCCACGGTGGGCGCCAATTGTTTTGGGCGAATTAACCACGTAACGCGTTACTTCGCTACAAAGAGGGACTCCTAGTCACAAAGTCGTCACGACGTGTTAGAATCGTTGAACAGAAAATAATAACAGAAATTATATGTAAAGAAAAGAGAAGAATGGCGAGAATTGTAGTGTGATTCGTATTGATCTTCTTGGACGTTGATTTTGGATACAATTGATAGAGCTCAGGAACAAAATACTTCTAAAAAGAGAAAAGATTGCGATGAGATTGATGAGAGAATGGTAAGTTTTGATCGAGAGATTGTGAGCGTAGAGTGTTGTTCAAGAGATTGCGATTGTAGTCCGAATGTCCTTCTCTAGTGCCTTGTCCTTCCTTTTATTTCGAGTCCTTCCTAATCGAGCCGTTGATGGACGCCTAGAAGATCCCGGAAATATCGCGCCTGTATTTACTCCTTGGCATCGGAATATCTCCTCCTTGCGATGGCCCAACAAATTGTACATAATCTGAATATCCAATTTTCTTTAGGTGATTCAATGTCGTATATATGTATACACGTAAGCATTCCCGTCTTGGTGTCTTTAGGTTGCAGGCATATGGGATTATGAGAGCCTACTCAACAATTTTTTTAATTGTTCATGTTGGAATTACTTTGATGTTAACCCAATCTTCCTATAACAAAACCAATATTAAGTCGAGTACACATCTAATTATCTAGACATAGTTTAAACTAGCTCCCAACCAATTACATATGAGATTCTTTTTATTTTCTTCCGTTCTATTTCCTTGTTAGGATATTACATTTTGATGTATTTTTCGACCAAAAAAAAAAAAGAAATGTTTTTTATAGAGTATTTCTCTATTATATATCTGCTAATACTTCTCTTAACATAACCTTTTCTAACTATAAAGGCATCCAAAATGAAGAAACTCTAGCAATTTCTTAACTAAAAGGGAAAAAAGGAAAAGGAAATAAGTGTGACAAAATCAGAGAATACAACAAAAGAAATTTCTACCGCAAGAAATAAAGAGGAGAAATTGTTTTGATTTTTTCTAAGATATCCTAATTTATCTTTTTAAATTTGCTAAGAAATTCTTCTTCTAAATCTCCATTGTGGATGCTCTAATAGTCCTTATAATTTCAATCAAGTTGGATGCATCGTATATGTCTTCCATTTTAATCTCATAAAAATAAAACTTCTTTATATTATCTAACATGGACAAAACTATTAAAGAAAATAAAATGCCATCAACATAAACTATCAAGGTTACAAATATGCATAATCATATCTCCAACGTTAAGCTTATATTATAGTCAAAAGTAATCAATAGACATAAATTTCAATGTTCAGTTTTTGCATCTCAGATAATAAAATGCTTATCTAGCTTAGGGGCGGTCCAAGGGTAGGCTAGGATTTGCTCTAGCCTACCCTAAAAATAAAATGGATTACTATTAACATGAATAAATGTAGATAAACCTTTATAGAACAAGTTGTAGCTCTATATTTATTTGAGTATCAGACCTGTGTTGAAGTCCCACTAATGACAAATGATAATTTTTCCTTATCTTTTGGTATTTATAAATTTTTGTCATATATTTTGAGTTTTATCCTAAATTTAACCCATCAAAATTTTAATCCAGGGTCCACCCCTGTTCTAGCTAGTTTTGGTGGACGGTGGATTGTTATGAAAAACAGTCAACTTTGATAGCAATGTTTATAAATCAAGTTTAACGAACAAGAATGAATTTTGATCGAATCAATTCCCGATTTTTCCATGAATAGCTTGGTTTAGTTACCGTTCTAATTTAATCATTGCTTTTGTAAGTTGAATTAGAGTCCGTTTGGCAGGTAATTTTGTAAGTGCTTATAAGCGTTCTTGTGCTTATAACTATAAAACAAGCACTTCACAACTCTGTTTGGCAAAAAAAATCAACGACTTATAATCACTTTAATGGTTATAACTTATAAGTAAGCCAGAAAATAATCAACACCCTCGTGCTTATGCAAATAAGCACAAAATAATAAACATTGCTGATTATTGTCATCCCTACCCTTGCCCCTCTCTTTTCCATCCCTAAACGGATACACAGGCCTTCCCAGATCTGCATCAGCTTCCCAGTTCTCGACCTCCGGCGTATTTTCAGCCTGTCTCCACCCTTCCGGCCTATGCTCGTTGTTGAGGAAAACCTAGAATCTTGTCGGTGAAAACACCGGAGATGAAGGCGGAGAGTATGAAGAGGAAGTAGGTGAGGTAGCCGGCGCAGGCGCCAACAAGCCCGGCCGCCCAGAAGGTCGGTAGAGTGAATGTAAATGAGAGGAGGGCTAGCGACGGGATTGTGGTGAGCGTGTGGGATAGCACATAAGATGTTCGACGATATGCTTGAAAGGCGGTTTCGCGCTTTAAAAAAGATGAGTCTTTGGTGGATGAATTTGGGGAGCGCCTCCGCTGAGGTGTAGATTGTAGTGTTGATGATGACTCGGTCGTGGGTGCCTCGTGGTGAGTCATCCAGGCGCCAAAACACGGTTGACAGGACGATTCCAGTGAGGAGAACGATCGACGACGGTCGGGAAGATAATGCTGATGCGCTCGCCGGCGACTGGAGAATGCCGGAGATTTTCACAATGACGGGGTTGTCGGATGTGGAGAGAGCGTAGTGTCACGTGTGGAGAACGGTGCCTGGATGCGACACCGGCCAGGAAAGAGAACGACGATGCGATCGCCAGTGACTGGAGAACAACAACAAAGACAGTGGTGACCAGATTGCGTGGGGAGAGCGACTGGAGAACGACTACATTGGGTGGGGCCGGGGTCGCAAACGGCAATGAAAGATGGACGAACGAGACTTCAAAGAGAAACCATTATTTTGATTTTTTAATCTTTTTTATTTTTTAAGGGTAAAATGGTCAAATTATGTTTCATACATACAAAATCAACAAACCGTCTTACCAAACACCCGATAGCTTATGCAAAAAAATATTTTTGCAATTTAAGTAACAATATCAACAGCTAAATATCAGCATTGGATATTATTAACATCAGCAATCAATCAGCATCAGCATTAGCACTGAGTCTTAATTTCCCCCCTTCTATGCACATACTACTTTTTCTTATATATGGACATATATAAGTCTATTCAAAGAGTCCTACGTGATTATAACAACAACGTAAATTGCCATACGAGCAAAAGGCCGAGACTATGGAATTCAAATGCAAATAAGATAGAGAGCAAAGTTAACTGTTACAATATATGTTATATAACTCCTTAACGTACAAAACATAAAATTAAGATGTATTCATACAATTCATCATGTTCTAGTTCTAGCACAAAGCCATATATAATATGGTTGTGTACGTAGTTCCACAACAAGCCTCACAATGATCCGTGTAATTAACCATCAATAAACAATATCAACTTAATTGCGTCCTCCGATTCCGCCACCAACCCCGCCACCGCCGCCAAATCCACCTCCACCGCCAAACCCACCACCAGCACCACCACCAGTACCCACACCTCCTCCAACTCCCCCACCTTTTCCAAATCCACCACCGCCACCAAAGCCAGCACCGCCACCAGACCCGCCTCCGACACCACCACCAAATCCACCCCCCTTGCCTATACCACCGCCGAAACCAGCACCCTTTCCAAACCCACCTCCACCTCCTAAGCCTCCTCCTTGACCAATGCCTCCGCCAACACCACCGCCCCCACCACCACCAACACCTCCTCCAAGACCTCCACCTTTTCCAATGCCACCACCAATACCGCCACCAGCTCCTCCACCCTGTCCAATGCCGCCACCTAAACCACTACCACCTCCGAGACCTCCACCCTTTCCAAATCCTCCTCCAACACCTCCACCCTTTCCAATGCCGCCACCTAGACCGCCACCTTTACCAAAGCCCCCACCACCACCAATACCACCTCCAAGACCTCCACCCTTTCCAATGCCACCTCCAAACCCTCCACCCTTTCCAAATCCTCCTCCACCACCAACACCTCCACCTTTGCCTATGCCTCCACCTAAACCACCACCTTTTCCAAAGCCACCGCCGCCGCCACCACCAACACCAACACCACCTCCAACACCTCCACCCTTTCCAATACCACCACCAAGACCACCACCCCGTCCAACGCCACCTCCAAAACCTCCACCTGTGCCAACACCACCACCTACACCGCCTCCCTGACCGATTCCTCCACCTAGACCACCACCTTTGCCAAAACCTCCACCACCACCAACACCACCTCCTAAACCTCCACCTTTTCCGATACCTCCACCTGAGCCACCGCCAGCACCGCCTCCTAAACCTCCACCCGAGCCAATGCCACCACCAATACCTCCACCTGAGCCACCACCAACACCGCCTCCTAATCCTCCACCCGAACCACCGCCAACACCGCCTCCTAAACCTCCACCCGAGCCAATGCCACCACCAATACCTCCACCTGAACCACCACCAGCACCGCCTCCTAAACCTCCACCCGAACCATTACCTCCACCTGAGCCACCACCAGCACCGCCACCAAATCCTCCACCTAACCCAATGCCACCACCAAAGCCACCACCTTTTCCAAACCCACCTCCAACACCATCACTACCTACACCTCCTCCTCCTCCTCCTCCACTACCACCACCACCGCCGCCCCCACCGCCTCCAAGCCCAGCACCGCCACCGGCTCCCCCACCAAATCCACCACCGGCACCAGCACCGGCTCCTAGCCCAGCACCGCCACCAGCTCCTCCACCAAATCCATCACCAGCACCACCTCCACCACCAAATCCTCCACCGAGACCCTTCCCTAAAAATAACTTCTCCTCCTCATCACTTTTCACCACACTCCTAGCAATAACACTCCCAATGGAAACATGAAAACAAACCAAAAACAACAATGCCACTCTCTTGCTCATACTTCCACACACCAATTATGGAGAAATGATCGACTTTAAGAGTTTCTTTGCTACCTTCATTCACAGCTTCGATCTGTGCAATGAAAGTGTCAAGGAGATGGAGATCCTTATATACAACTTCTTGACGTACTACTAGCCCTCCAGCCTGTACAAACCGAGTGTAAGCGCCAATAGAGAGATAGACTTATGAACTTGATTATATGTGTCAGCAACATTAAGTTTATTTCTAACTTCCAACAACTTTCAAATATTGATTATTTCAAAAAAGTCGCTTCTTCTCCTTTTTATTTATTTTTAATATTAGCATTTCCCATTCTAATATAATGTTAGAATCTGGCGATCTAGCATGAACATAAAGAATCTACTTAATGCGAGTTAGAAATATAATGATATATAAGGAATGTAAGGTGTAAACATTTAACGTAGCATATCTATCATTTATGAATTCATACGACACTAGTTTAACCCTCGTACATGGTACGGAAAATTGTAATAAATTTGTTAGGCACTTTGATAAAAAATAGTGTTATTTCTACCAAGTTAATCTATTTGAACAAAGATTTAATTAAAACCATTTATAAAATATTATAATGATATTTATGTCTATGATTTAAAGTCTAAACTATCAAAATAAATATATAAAGTTTCAATTAATTGAGTTTATTAGAGTAGGAAAAATCTTTAAATCATTTAAAATTTACATACCTTAATTTAAAAGATCATGTTTAATTTATAGAGATAGATTCTTAGATAGAATATCCTATATATCCATATAGATGTAGTCTAGATTATTTGTTTTAAAAAATCCGAATTATATTTCAAAATATTTATATTTAAAAAATAATAATTTCAGGTTTATATATCAGAAATTACTTTTTGAGTTTATCTTAGTTTTTTTGTTTTAATGGAGAGATCATGTTTTATTAAATTAGATAAAACAATCTTATACATATATATAGTCTAGATTTTTTATTTAAAAATTATAAAAAAAATACAAATTATATTTCAAATATGTATTATATTTGTTAAAAATAATTTTAGAAATTATATTTTAGAAATTACTTTTTGATTTTATCTTGATTATTCATTTGAGCTAAAAAATCATATTTTATTAAATAATAATATTTATTAGAAGATAACACCTTATCATATAAAAGAGGGTCTGATAGATTATTTTATTAAAGAAATGATACGTGACAATATTTTTTGTGACGACATTGACTTTGCTTTATACTATAGTAGTATACATTGCACCATTGATCATTTTAGTATATCAAGCACATATTTATATTGGTGAGTTCAATTAGTTACAGTGAATAATTGAATAAATTATATCGGGTTGTTAAAATAAAATTACAAATAGCGTAGTAGGGACCTTTTTTTTGTTGAGGACATTGCACATAAAATTTGGACCGATAACCTTTAGGTACCACCCATAGTGGCTTAACTGCTCGACTAGACGCCGCAGCTATGGTGTAGGGACATGCATTATTTGAGAAGTTACAAGTTGAATTTAATTATTTTTTTCTGGCCAACATCCGAAGCTACATTACTCTCAAATTAATTCAGGATTAGATAAGTTGTCATTAACAAACTACTTGCAAAACACTACCATGTAAATGGGTGAATAAAATCTATACCATATATTAAAGTTGTTCCCTTTCGAGCCTCCACGTTAATTCTGATCTCGCTTCGCATTAAAATAATTATAAATCAGTTACATTTTAACAATTTTATATCCTTATTAATTTTACAATTATCAATGTTCACATATCTTTATCTAATCCCTATATACTAATATATCAAACTAATATATATATCCATAATATATCAAAATAATATCTATATTTATAATCTATCAGTATCGTACTAATTAAGACAATAATTAGATTTACCCTAAGAGAATCTAAAAAAAAAATATCTATATTTATAATCTATCCAAATAATATCTATCTATACAATCTATCAATACCATACTAATTAAGAAAATATTTAGATTTACCCTAAAAAACTATAAATATTAGTGCATGCATGGAAACAAATCTACATGGAATATATAACATCAGGTCATGATAAAGTTATATATTTAGAAAATATATAACTTTATATACTTACCTATAAAAAAAAATATGATCTACTAGGACATTAGTATTATATTTATTTGTGTAAAGTTTGATGGAATATCAAACTAAAGTTATATGGTAAAACATTTTATATATTTTTCTTATGGAATATATGATTTTTATATTTTATGTTGGTTTATAAAACAAATCAAAAAACGATGAAATTTATATGGCAAAAACAATTTAATTTGAAATAAATATAATAGTACTATCAGGGTGTATTTTATTAGTAAGTGAAATTAAATATACATAAATTCAATAATATAAAGTGTTCAAAATAATGTTAATAGTTGAGATGTAGTCATACATGGTACGACAGGTTAAGCTAATATAAATTAAGTCAATGTATGTGCATACTTGGTACTCGAATGTCTATTTAGGCCTATAATGTATGGTTCATAAGTTAACATTTAATTGTATGATACTAAAATCTCGTTGAAGGTATGTTTGAATGGTGGGTTTTAATGGAATTTTAAGTGAGTAAAATGGTGGGAATCATTGTTCTATTGTTTCGTTTAGCTTTAATACGTTATTTCGTGGAATTTTATCAGAAACTTTGAGGATAAAGAAATGGAAATTAAAAATGAATCTCACCAAATCGGTGGAAAAGTAAAATATACTGTGTCAAATGAAAAAGCACAAAAAAAAAAATCATTTACATCCAAATGTAAAAAGTGTACTTTTTCGTATATTACTTTTCCACCAGGCCACCAATCTTTCTCATTTCTTCATTTCTCATATTTTATCACCTTTTTTTCTCGTCAATTTCCAATTGTCAAACAAGTTGTTAGAGCATATACAATCAAGAATATAGAGTAGATATCTTACAAAGTAATTCTTTTTAGAAAAAAAAACAAAATTAATTAAGGAGATATGCAATAATAAAATCAGAGAATCATTTCTCACTTGTTAGAATTTACTCCAGTTTTCAGTAGAAATATTCTCGATAGGTTTCTCCGAAAAAAGACTGACACAAATTACAAAGAAAAAAGTTACATATTCTGTGGTGTGTATGCTCTTAACTACCGGTTACAAACTCATCACTAATCATGACACAATCAACATTTGTGGGGATTCAAATCTTACTTAAACAGTGATCCATAATTATGTTTTTCGCTTTCAACAAGAAGTGCAATGATATTATTGTTGGAACTGTTTAGTCACTATCTCCCTTAATACTCCCTATAAACTAGTTTAAACCTCGTATTATATACTGTACAAGTCATCATAATAAATTTGTTAGATAAATTGAGAAGGAAAATACTTTATTCACTAAATATATTATATTTGTTACTACATTATTTCAAAAGTTACTTTTTGATTTTATCTTGATTTTTTTCTAAATAAAAAGAACACGTTTTATTAAATTAGATAGAAAATCCTATACATATAGGTATAATCCTGAATTATATTTTAAAATATATTATATTTGTTAAGAAATAATTTCATAATTATATTTTTTAAATTACTATCCAATTTTATCTTGATGTTTAATATTATTTGAGTGAAAAAATTATTTTTTATTAAATAGTAATATTTATTAAAAGATTACAACTTATTATATAAAGGATATATGGTGCAATGATTTATTATATTATATACATCTCACCTAATTTTTTTTTTTTTTTATGAAGCCATTGACTCTACTTTTTTATAGTATTATAGTAGGATAGATAGGGTTAACATGTACCGATGACCCAACAAAGAACGTGACATTAAACTTGGAGTACGGTATTTATTGATTAAGAGTATTAACCATTAGTGAGATCTATGTGTGCAATTGTGAAATGGGATCCATAGGCACGGTCATCTGCGGAACCTATGAAATGCTAGCCTAGCATGAATGGAAAGGGGACAACTCGAATAAGATCCAACAAAATCTCGAAAAACTTGTTGAAATTAATATTTCATGAGAAGGTATTGGAGCTTCATGAAAAACCTTTGTAGATAAATAACCCAACTAGGTGAATTAGATAAGTTGTTTATGTGATCTAAATTCGCATATTAGTATAATGTTATAAAGACAATATTGATTAGTGAAAGCTAGTTTGATTTAACTCGTTTATAGACATAATATGAATTCAAGTGCTTCATATTACACCTTACATTCGGTTTTTACTAGTAAAAGTGCTCCTCGCTAGTATTCGAGCAAATTGACATGAACAGAAAATAATCTATACTATATATTAAAGCCGGAGAATTTCGAGCCTCCACGTTAATTCTGGTCCCACCCCATGTTAAATTAATTATCTATCCTTATTAATTTTACTGTTAAAAAATTCGTATATGTATCTATCTAATTACCATCTATTGATATCTAAATAATATCTAAATCCATAATCTATCAAAATAATATCCTATATTTATAAACTATCCAAATTTTATCTATCTATACAATCTAGATTCATCTTAAGAGTCTATAAATATTAACACATGAATAAGTTGTAAATTGTAAGTCACAACCGAAAAAAATTAATCCTTTGTAAATAATATCAAACTAACGTACATATGAGAAATCAGTATCTATATTGTTTTCATATCAAATAAATAAGTACAATCATTATAAACTAACGTTGTGAAGAATATCAATAAGGAATCTAAATATTTAATTTTCATGGAGGGAAAATATATAATTAGAACAAAAGCATATTAAGCTTGAAGAAATCCGTCTTTTTGTATTTCAAGCTATCAAGAAAGAGGCTAGAACAAATTCTTCTCAAAAACCTTGGTTTTGGAGAGATGAATGCTTACAATCTTTGAAATGGAAAAAGATAAATTGATGTCACCAATTTAAAACATTCAAGTGCATATTATAGCACTAGATAGGATAAGATGACACGATCGATGAATTGATTTCATATTATATCGTTTTGATATTCACACATATGACACATTTTGTAATTGATCTACGTGTTTGATGAATTGATCAATGAAAAAAGTATTCAATTAAATTATACTTTATATTAAAAAAATAGTACTATCATAGTTTATGTTATTATTATTTTTCTTGATCCAAAGGAGGATAGTTTATGTTATTATTAAATGAACCTAAATGTGCATAAGTTCGCTAATATAATGTAGTGGACATAATTTTAATATTTAAAACAAAGTCGTACATGGTACGACGGGTAAAGCTAGTAGAACATAAAAACATTATATAAAAACGAAACAAGGGTGCGTTACGCAACGACATCTAAATTTAGATAAACCGGGGAGGAAATAAATATGACATAATTAGATACAAGTTGGTAAAATATAACAAGAGGGGACGTCAACAAAACTATTGGTGAAACAAATCATGAAGTATATTGAACTTGTGGAAAGATTTGGGCATGAATAATTGAGGTAAAAGAAGTAGCTAAATTTCCTTTCTACATCAATGCCAGCTGTTTTGGGCGAATTAACCATGTAAACGTGTTACTTCGCTATGATGAGGGAACCCTAGTCACAAAGTCGTCACAACACGTTAGAGATGATGAACAGAAGTAATAATAGGAATTATATGTAAGGAAAACGAAAGAATGGCGAGAATTATGATTGATTTGTATTGATCGGCAGATATTGCTCTCGAGTACAATGGTTCTATTGTGGATACAATAAGCTTTGAGAAAACCCAGAAACTGTGATTTTACGAGAATGAGATTAGAATGGAAAGAATTGCGTGAGTGATTGTGTGTCCCTTTCCATAAGTTATCCTCTCCTTAAATAGAGGTGCCTCTATCCAAATTAAACCGTTGGCTTCTTCCGCCCAAAATCCCGGAAATCTCGCATGTAGTTATGGCGAAGATCTTCGCCTTGCTACAGTCGTTATTCTCCGTTTAATAGAGGGGCGAAATCCACGGACTTTAAGCTGATGACCGTTGTGGACTTTCTTCGTGGGCCTTCATTCTCTACGTCCATGGGCCTAAGTTTGGGACGGCCCAACAATACCCCCTCAAAAAAGCCCGGGGAAACCGTCCCGCTAGCGGTTTGACTAGGGTTTTTTGAATTTCAAAAGGTGTTTTTGGGAAGTTGTAGCGGTTGATAGAGTCGTGTCCCATCAATCTCTATTTAAGAGATGTGATGATGGTTCTGCAACTTCAACTGTTCCGCTTTTCTTCAAGGTAAAATCTTCCTCCCTCTGTTTTCTTGTCTTCTTTAATGGCATCTCCCTGCAAGAATACCGCTTCGCCTCCTTGCCTTTCCCCTTCAAACATCCTAACCAGCGCTTTCCAAAGGGATTCTTCTTCCGAAACCCCATGGGAGTTTGCTGCTTCCGTGGGTTTCCCTCCAAGCGCGGAAATTTTCTCGCCCCCTGCCGGCATTTTTGCTGATTTTTTCGCCAAGGGTTGGGTATGTTTTCACGAATACCCCTTTCGTATCGGTCACCGCTTTCCACTTTCTCCCCTTGTGACTGACTTCTTAACTAAACTTGATGTCTCTCCGGGGCAACTGCTTCCTCAAGTCTGGAGACTTTTACTCTCCGTTGAGCGGCTATGCTCTGCGCGAGGCATCGCCTTTCGAAGTGAAGATTTTTTCGTAAATTATCGTATTTCCAGGGGTGGTCCAGGACGGATCACGCTCAAAACCCTTCACACGAAATCCGACTTTGTTTTTAACATCTCCAAATCCGACCGTGGTTGGGCGGATAAATTCTTTTTTGTGAAGATCTCGTCGCTTAGTGGTGATTCGTCCTTCTTGCGGAGCCGTTGGAGGCCTATAGGTAGTGTTTTACCTTTTCCTTGTGTTTGATTAGCCAAATGTTTGACGCGTTGATTGACTCTTTTTGCAGAAGAAATTGCTTCGCTTTCACCTCGCAAAGGTTCCGTGGTGATCGTTACTCAGATTGAAACCCTTTCTGCTGAGGATAGGTCGTACCCTGCTCTTGGACCTTCGTCATCAACAGAATCCGACGAGATTGAAATGTCAAGTCATTGTTTTTGTATCTGCATGTCTCTCTTTTTTTTTTGTGTATTCTTATATCTGCGTGTTCGTATAACGCGTTTATGTCTTTATGTCGTAGGTTCCAGAGCTACGCGTTCCACGGCTTCACTTACCACCGCTGAGCGCTTGGAGGCGCGAAAGAAGAGAAAGGCCGAGACCGCTTCCAGTGCGGATACTGAAATCACAATCTCGCTTCCCCCTAAGGCCCCCGACTCTAAGAAGCTTGTCTCGTCGAGGAAAGATTCTGTTGCTAGAGTGACCGATCCTCCGAAGACAATGATGTCGCCGGATATGGACCCCGTGAAATGCCTTCATTCTTTGGCTCCTCTAAAGGTCGACTGCTTGTCTGGACGCCCACACCCCCTGCCCTCTTATTCTGAATTATTTGGCGAAATCGTCGCCGCTCAGTGGCAGGTACGAATTATATTCAATACATATTTGCGCGCGTTACCTGACTCCTTAGTGCTGAATCGTAACACGTTGATGTTCTCTCCCAGGGCCTTCAAGTCTCTTTTGCTGCTTTTGACAAGTTCAAGGATCTTCCCGATCAACTGTCCGTTTGCAACATGAATCTCCAAAATGAGAAGAACAAGTCTGCGCTGTTGGCCGGGGAGAAGGCGTCACTGGAATCAAGGGTCGCCGAGTTGCAAGAGGAGTTGAAGATGGCTAAGCAAGAATCCCAGGTGTATCAAGAAGAACTTGAGAATGAGCAGAAGAGATCCGCTGCCCTGGCAAACGAGATCGAGGAGTCCGCCGACTTCTACTCCATCAAAGCGCGAGTGGAGACGATGGAGGAGCACTTTGCGGGGAAATCTGCCGGATGGGACGTTGCGAAGGAAAGAGCGGAATTTATGTCTATGTTTCCAGATGCTGCTAAGGCGATGAAGAACCCTTCCCCCATGGACGATATTGTAAAGGTGGCGCAGGAAGTTGCCCAAGTGGAAGCGTCGGAGAAGGACTCCTTGAAGGCTCCTGAAGTTTAACCTTTGTTTGTGTTCTTAAAGACTTCTTATTCTACCCCCAGGGTGTTGGGGCTTTTGAACTCGTTCTACCCCTTATGTATTTTGGGGTTGTTTTGTAAAAACTCTAAGTGTTTTGGCCGCTAGTTTAGGGCCCTCTGACTGCTTGCCCTATGCTTTTTGGGGCCCATTTTTATTTATCATCATTATGCATACTTGTCTTTGTTTTGTCTGCGTTTGTTTTGCAGGTTCAGAGTCAAGATGAAGGCGTAAGAGCCCAGCAGAAGACTTCAGCTTAGTGTAGAGATCTCAGTGTAATTTATATAGCGCTAAATGTATAAGATGCAACTTATGAGGGCGAAGATGTAAAGAAAAGTCGTAACTTGTATTAATAATGACTGATTGTACAAGTAAATGAATAAAGAGCTCCTTTGTATGAAAAAACTCTTGTTTGTCTCGTTCGCCTCGTGCATCTGGTTTTCTTGACTAGTCAATTTGCGTGCACTTGTTGCCTGTTTGTAAGGCTTGGGCCTTTTGTCTTTGGCCTGTAACGTCACAAGGCGTCCCTTGTTAGTTTTTAGTGAACCGTGTATGTCAAGGCTTGTGTAAAGCCGTAATGTAATTGAGTTGAGTATCATGTAAGAGTGTAAAAGTAATGTTGTAAGTGTATACCTTGCTCAGAAATGATAGAGCTTTAAGTTCATCGCGTTCCAGCTTCTGGGCACTGTGTTGCCATCATACGACTCTAACTCGTAAGCGCCTTGCCCTACAATTTTAGTGATTTGATAAGGGCCCTCCCAATTTGCTCCAAGTTTGCCTGCATTTAGTTCCTGAGTGTTTTGAAAGACTTTTCTCAACACCCAATCTCCGACTTGGAATGCTCTAGAATTAACTCGTTTGTTGTAACTTCGCGCTACCCCCTGCTTGTATGCTGCTAGTCGAATTGAGGCTTCGTCTCGTAACTCGTCCACCGTGTCGAGATGGTGTAACAAGTTAGAGATGTTGGATTCTTCTGTAGTAAGACCATATCGAGCAGTGGGCAAGGATACCTCAACTGGCAACACAGCCTCACACCCGTAGACTAAGGAGAAAGGCGTGTGTCCAGTTGCGGTCTTAGATGTAGTGCGATCTGACCATAATATAAGTGGCAACTCGTCTGCCCACTTTCCCTTGGCGTCTTTAAGCCGCGCGCTTCTTGAGATTGTTAAGGATAACCTTGTTGCTTGCTTCCGCCATTAGCTTGTGGGTAGCGAGGTGTAGACATAACAAGTTGAATGTTGTATTGCTAGCAAAAAGCCTTGGTCTTGTTGCTGATGAATTGGGAGCCGTTGTCGCATACTATAGTGGATGGTATCCCGAATCTGCTTAAGATGTTTCTGCGGATGAATGAGATAACTTGAGTGTCCTTGACCTCCTTGAAGGCTTCGGCCTCGATCCACTTAGAGAAATAATCTGTCATGGCAAGTAGATAAACGCGTTGCCCTGAAGCTGGTGGGAGTTTCCCAACGATGTCCATCACCCACTTCATGAAGGGCCATGGTGAAGTAAGGGGATGAAGTAACTCTGATGGTAAGTGTGGAATTGGTCCATGACGCTGGCACGCGTCACATTTGCGAGAGAACTCCGCTGCATCTTTGTTCATGGTGGGCCAATAGTATCCCATCCTGCTTGCTTTCTTTGCTAGGTTTCGACCCCTTGTATGGTTGCCACATTCGCCATCATGTATGTCTTGTAACACCACCTGTACCTCGTTTTCTCGTACGCATCGTGCGTATTTTCCTGACGACATCCACTTGAACAAAATGTTATCCTTAACCGTAAATGTGGAAGCTTTTACCTTAAGTCGCTTGGCCTCCTCCTTGTCTTCTGGCAAGACGCCTTGCTGTAACCACTCCAAGTAAGGCGTTACCCAGGATGGGTTACTGTCTGAGCTGCTTACTGCTAACACGTCAGCTTCCTTGACTATTGATGGTGCGTCGAGATATACGAAGGGAATTTTAGTGTATTCTCGTGGGTCTATGGCGGATCCGAGATTAGCTAAGGCGTCAGCCTGTGTATTAGCGTCTCGAGGAACCTGCTTGATCTCGAAATGCTTGAAATTCTTCACAATCTCACGCACCTTTTCTAGGTACGCTTTCATCTTCGAATCCCTGGCAACATATGAGTCTGTTACTTGGTTCACGATAAGTAACGATCGCAAATTACCTCGATTTCTTGCACGTTAAGATCTCGGGCGACTAGTAAGCCTGCTATGAGCGCCTCATATTCTGCTTCATTATTGGTAGCCTTGAACGTACACCGCACAGCCTGGGCTATCCTATCCCCCTGTGGTGACTTCAGAACTACCCCCAGACCAACACCAACTTGATTTGATGCGCCGTCGGTGTGCATCAGCCACTTGTTATTGCTTGTTACATTCAGCATCTCTCGCTCTTCTTCCTGTGAAGGGGTAGGGGTGAAGTCGGCCACAAAATCTGCCAAGGCTTGCGATTTTATTGTTGTTCGGGGCTCATACGAGATGTCGTAGCCATTCAAGTGAATCAGCCAACGTGTTAAGCGACCTGATAATTCTGGTTTGGACATGATACTCTTCATAGGATAGTTAGTTCTCACGATAATAGAATGACTTTCAAAGTATGGACATAATTTAATGGAAGCCATTACCAAATAAAGAACTAATTTTTCCGTAGGAGAATACCTGGTCTCCGCGTCAAGCAATGTCTTACTTACATAGTAAACTGGTAACTGGTTACCATCTTCCTCACGGATTAGAACGGCGCTGACAGCGACTTCTGTAACGGCGAGGTAGACATACAATTTTTCCCCTCACTGTGGTTTCGACAGTACCTGCGGACTTGATAAATACTGTTTTAACTCTTCGAACGCCTTCTCATGCTCTTCCTTCCACTCGAACGACTTATTCTTCTTTAAGATGTCGTAGAATTGCTTGTTTCGATTTGTTCCGGGCTCGCCTCTATCCCCCTTTGGGTGACTATATACCCGAGGAACTTTCCTGAGGTGACGCCGAAGGAGCACTTGGTTGGATTCAACTTCATCTTGTACTCTCTTAAGATTTGAAAGGCGTCTCGTAGATGAGTAATATGATCCTCCGCCTTTAACGACTTGACGAGCATGTCGTCGATGTAGACCTCCATTGTATCCCCTAGCTTTTCCTGAAACATCTTATTAACCAATCTCTGGTAAGTAGCACCTGCGTTTTTCAATCCGAATGGCATAACTTTATAGCAATAAGTTCCTTGATTAGTTACAAATGCCGTTTTTTCTTGATCCTCAGGATTCATCATTATTTGGTGATAACCACTAAACGCGTCCATAAAAGTTAATACCTCGTGTCCTGCCGTCGCGTCCACCATTGCGTCGATATGAGGCAATGGGAACGAGTCTTTAGGACATGCTTTATTTAAATCAGTGAAATCGACACAGACGCGCCACTTACCATTTTTCTTTTTGACTACTACCACGTTTGCTAACCAATCAGGATATTTGACTTCCCTGATTTTTCCTGACTCGAGTAAAGATTTTACCTCATCGTTGATTACCTGATTTCGTTCGGGAGCGAACTTACCCCTTTTCTGTTTCACGGACGGCATCTTTGGATTGACGTTCAGGGCATGAGTTATCACACTTGGATCTACTCCAATCATATCTTCATTCCCCTAGGCAAAGCAATCTTTGTAAGACCGTAAGAACTCCACCAGCCCTTCTCGCAAAGTCGGTTCTAGATCTGCCCCTACCCGGATCTTTTTTGCTGGTTCGGATGGGTCGAGTGCTACCTCGTCTAATTCGGGGGCTTCCGGCTTCACGTAGAAGGATGGAGTCTTACAGTCTTTTAATTGCTAATCGGAGATTTGCTTACTGGTTCCTGCCTTCGAGGAGGTGAAAGTTGTGGAAGTCCTCGCTTTCATCGTTACTGAGTAACATTCTTGATGCACGACAACCCGGGTAGTTTGTCGGCCTCGGAAGCGATTGTAGGATCTAGGCTTTGGTCGAGGCTCGTCTTGTACAATCCTTGAAGAGCTCGCACAAATGATTCAGAAGCACACACGAACAAGAACAAGGATGAAGGCAATTGCAAACCAAATCAACAACTCTTGATTCAAATCAATCCAAACAACAAAAAAGGTTCCAAAAGGGCGCAGGAAGAGAACTCTGTTCTCTTCTCAAAATACGCTGAAAATAAAAGAGGCTGAGTTAAAGCAATTTATAGTATCTAGGGTTCCCTCATAACTATCCTAAAATAAAGATAAATACAAGATAAGAGTTTCCAAATTAACGAAATAAGGAAAGCCCGTCGATTCGGCTCGTCCGCATCTCGTGATCGACCCAAGGGGGGGGTCGATCTCGACCCTGTTAGGGTCGAACCTGAGAGGGAATCAATTGGCTCATCCTGGCTCGACCCCTAGGGGGTCGATCTCGACCCTAGGGGGGGGTCGATCCTGGGCCTCTTCCTGGTTGACGATGGCTTCGTTTCCCCGGCTTTCAAGCAACATTACCGGCTTCTTCTTGGAACTCTCTTCAAGCCTCCAAGATAAACACTCAAGGGCCAAGGTTGTCCCTCTCATGATCTTCTTGGCTCGACTTCTTGTAATCGGACCTTGAATTGGAGTCGTCAAAAGATCTTCGACATCTTGTGGAGTATCGCCATCTTCTTTGCTATCAATTCTCTTGCAAGTCTTTGCTCTCCTTGGATTTCTTGTATCCCCCAAGGAGAAGGAAACTTCACGCATTGGTGATACGTCGACGGAATTGCTTTCATCCCGTGAATCCATGGCCTGCCCAAAATAACATTAAAGGGTGAGGGACAATCTAGAACTTGAAACTTTACTTGATAGTTTACTCCCTGGGCGATAGTTGGAAGGGAGATTTCCCCGAGCGTGTTGCGTGATTCACCGCTGAATCCTACCAAAGTGGTGGACTTTTTGACTATGTCGTTAAGTCCGAGACCCAAGCTGTATAACGCATCCAACATAAGCAAGTTAGTGGAACTTCCATTATCGATCAAAATACGTTTAACAAGGAAATTTGCAATTGTCAAGGATATTATTAAACAATCATGATGAACTTCCTCTTCTTCGACGTCGTCGAAGGTGATAGGCATGACGGCATGGCTGGAACGCATGGGAGCTTTGGGGTTCTCTCGTCTGGCTTCTCTTGCGATTTTCTTAGCCGCGGAATAGGTTACGCCGCAAACGTCTGACCCCCCGGTGATAACGTTGATAACTCCTGCATGCTTGGGGGAGTCAGGTTTTCGGACTCTTTCCTCATTCCGGGCTAGATGCTCCCTGCCGCGCTCAGAAATCAACTCTTTGAGGTAGCCCTTCCTTAACAAGTCGACGACCTCCTTCCTTAGCGCGATGCACTCCTCTGTCGTATGACCGTGGTCGAAATGAAAGTCGCACCACCTTGACTCATCTTTACGATGATGTGGTATGTCCTTCTTTCGTGGCCACTTGACAGCGTTTCCCATCGTGCTAAGGGTTCTGACTATTTCTATGGCACTAACTCGGAAATTGTGGTGAGACAAATCTGGAGGCAGCTGAGCGCCCTCACTTCTCTTGACGTATGACGTGTTAACGGTTGGCTTGTTGTGCGGTGAATGGTGGGCGGCCGAAGGGTACGGAGCGTATCGAGCCTCCCGTTTCCCTTGCCGTCGATCATTCCGTTGAGGACTCGCCCCTTTCTCAGCATAGAGGTCGTCTTCCTCAAGACGGACATGAGCCAATGCCTTAACCTGTACTTGATCAAAGTTAGAGCAAGGATATTTTGTTAGTTCACAGTATAATTCAGGATTTCGGGATGATATCCCCCGCCGAAAGGCTTCCACTGCCGTGGCCGCGTCGCATCCCTCAATAGTTACTAGTTCCTCGTTGTAACGATTGAGGAATGCCTTCAGCGATTCACGCGGCTTCTGGACTAAACGATACAGATCGCTAGATCGTTTCCTTGCGTGGCGGCTGCTGGCGAACCTGGTTCTGAACCTGTCAACTAACTCAGCAAAGGATGAGATACTTCCTAGTGGTAAATGAGAGTGCCAGTTTAGCGCGGGACCAGACAACGTGTTCCCGAACCATCGACACATAACAATTTCTTTCATTTCAAAAGGGACGGTACTAATGTTCATAGCTTGCTTGAAAGCGGCTATGTGCTGGTCGGGATCGGTAGTCCCTTCAAATCTTTGAATTTCAGGAACATGATACTTTCTTGATATGTTAGCTCTTGCGATAGCGGGTACAAAGGGTGAGTCGGTGTAACCATCTCGCCTTTCTACTGCTATCGGTTGAGGAGCTCCCGGGACCTGAGTGATTCGGTCCTCCAAGGCTCTGAGGCGTTCTTTGAGCTGGATAACCTCACTACTCTCCCGAGTTGTCCCCAACGTGTTAACAGTTACCTGATTACCCGTTGATGGTCCGGCGCCGTTTGGAGTGATGAGACTGGGATCCTCCATATCCAGGCGCCGAGCTACGTCATTAATCACGTTGCTCCTTTGATGGTGAGCCGGAGCCGATTGGACCTGAGATCGAAGCAGATTACGTTCATTAGTTAAAGCCTCAATTTGTTTCCCATAAACTTCAGTAATTTTAGAATTAGCCTCTCTTTGGCTATCTAAATCATTCTGGAGCGCGAGCATGGTTGCGCGGATCTCTGCAATGGCGCTGGATTCAGCTGTCTGCCTCTCGGAGTTGTTGTTATCGTTTGGTGGCTCTTCTCGAAGAGGCAGCTCTTGGTGCTGATTGTCGTTACCGCCGTTGTTGACGGCATCGTTAGGATTGCTGTTGTCGTTGAGATTTTGATTGTCGTCGGAGTCGATGACTTGATGGTTGTTTGGCTCGAGATCTCCGACGTGGCTATGGGTGGCCTCCATGCTTGGCGTAAATTTGATAGCTTGCTAGATCGTGACTTCTTTTTCGGCTAGGTCCCCACGGTGGGCGCCAATTGTTTTGGGCGAATTAACCACGTAAACGTGTTACTTCGCTATGATGAGGGAACCCTAGTCACAAAGTCGTCACAACACGTTAGAGATGATGAACAGAAGTAATAATAGGAGTTATATGTAAGGAAAACGAAAGAATGGCGAGAATTATGATTGATTTGTATTGATCGGCAGATATTGCTCTCGAGTACAATGGTTCTATTGTGGATACAATAAGCTTTGAGAAAACCCAGAAACTGTGATTTTACGAGAATGAGATTAGAATGGAAAGAATTGCGTGAGTGATTGTGTGTCCCTTTCCATAAGTTATCCTCTCCTTAAATAGAGGTGCCTCTATCCAAATTAAACCGTTGGCTTCTTCCGCCCAAAATCCCGGAAATCTCGCATGTAGTTATGGCGAGGATCTTCGCCTTGCTACAGTCGTTATTCTCCGTTTAATAGAGGGGCGAAATCCACGGACTTTAAGCTGATGACCGTTGTGGACTTTCTTCGTGGGCCTTCATTCGCTACGTCCATGGGCCTAAGTTTGGGACGGCCCAACACCAGCTACAAGACACTACATGCTTCATTATCTATCTCAACTTCAATCTTAGAGTATTTGGTTTTCTTGCATGTGGAAAGAATCAATCAAGCTAGCTAGTGTTCT
The DNA here is from genome assembly GCA_963924305.1 of Polygonum maritimum. Taxonomy (NCBI): domain Eukaryota; kingdom Viridiplantae; phylum Streptophyta; class Magnoliopsida; order Caryophyllales; family Polygonaceae; genus Polygonum; species Polygonum maritimum. The sequence continues at coordinate 13,900,190 of OZ002737.1, read as the reverse complement.
GACCCAAAAAAAGAAACAAGCTAGTTTGAATTCCATGTTACAATTATGAAATGGAAACTCATACAACTGCAAATGTAATTAATAGCCCAACCGTACACCTTCAGAAGTCACAACCACTTCCAACCCGAGTTTATTTCCACATGACTGCTCCTCTAAGGTCTACGGTTATTATCTCAAACTTGAATATATATAATTTCATGCTGAATAATTGAGGATGCTATATCAATAATATCATTAATATTGAACGTACTAAAAGTTTCGTACTTCGTAATCGTATTTATATATCTTTCAACAAAAATTATTTTTCCTTTGAAAATTACAATTACAATTGTTTCACTATATGTTTTTTTTGGTCAAGATTGTTTCACTATATGTTAATTATGCCGTTCCTTCATGTTAATCGTATCCTTCATGTTAGTTAGTTTAGTTATGTGACTTATGTCTTCCCTTCATGGCTTCATGGTGGAGTCCATGTTGGTTTGATAATATGTAAGTCAAAGGTGGGTTTGTGGTTGATCATATCCAAGCAGCAAAATTAACTGATATCATGTGACACCGACTTGATCTCTAATAAGTGTCCTCCAACTTGCAATTGGACAAAGACCAAACATGCATTATCAAATGTTTCTTTACTCCTTATCGTATAATCGTTTACATTTGTATGATTTAAAATAATGTTGTCCATTGATTCTGAGGCGAGAATATACATTTTGTCGAACATGCAAACTAATTCGTTCCCCAACTAAAAAAATCATATCAGAATTGCTGTTAAATCTTGGTTAATGCACTCATGTGCGATAGACTCAACACATGCATAAACTCAGAGGTTTCACCCTAAAATCAATTGGCAATAGGGGTAACTCATGTACTTATATAGTGGATGTTTTATATTTGAATTTCAGACGTAGGAAGAGCTTTCTTGATATATTTACACCCCCTTGGATCGTCTCAAGTCTAGTTCAAAGGAGTTTCAATGATGGCTCAATGGAATTGCTCCAAAGTAAATCGATTGCCTTTGGTGATGTGTAGACGTCAATGAAGTGTTGTGGAAGAACTCGGTGAAAACACACATATATTTCCAAGCCAAATTGATTTTATAAGGTTTAGAGAAAAGATAAGTGATTGATCTAGGCTTGGGTAAACGCACTAAGCTAAACAAGGTTACAAGAGAAAGAGATGCACTCACTCAATCCAATCTAACCTACCCCTCGATAAACTCACGAAGGGAAAACTTGATTGAAATACGATCCAAGCTTGCAACAAACTCGTGATAATGTTTATAGTTCTAAGAGTATTGACAATGGCATGCCGAATTTTGATCTTAATGAGAGAGAAATGTAAAAAAATAATAAAATGAGAAAAAATAGAGTGAATAGTATTTTTATTTTTATTTGGTATTTTTATTTGGCCTTGGTTATGTCCAAACTTTATTTTGGTCTTTCCTTAGGTTATTGATTTTCAAATTTGATTCCATTGATTATCAAATAAGGCAAGCATTTGGAACTTCAATCAAATCATGGATCCCTTAATCATAAATCCACCTTCAAAATATACAGATTGAAATCACACAATCACAAATAGAGGAACTTCTTCCAATTCATTGCTCCGTATGAAGAATAGATCAGAATCCCATCAGACTCTATACAAAATCACAACAATGCAAAGCTCAAATGTTTAAGAAGTAATATCCCATACTATACCAAATTAAAAAAACTCCTCAATTTGAATATCAGATTTCAGACAGCAACTCTCGCTCAAGAGCACGTATAATTGACAACAACCAAAGCATATTCAAGAATTTTTAAGATAGTATATATCTTGCAAAAGAGGAGGTAACCTGCCCATATTTATAAGAATGAAGAGAGGCATTGTACCCTATTTCAGCTTGTAATTTCGCTAGAACCCTAATTCGCGATTTGGGGGAATTTCAAAATTGGGGGTTCGTGGGTTTCAATTTGCACGAATTCGTCCTCGTGGATATCGATTGGGAGTTACGTTTCACATCCTCGACATTTTTCCAGAGGGTGAGCGGGCGGCCGTTGAGGAGGATCCCGGAGAGTCGCTAAAGATCACGTTTTATATAATAAGAATATATATTTTCCTGTAGATACAAATATAGATACAATTTTAAATATCATTTCTTGATTTTATTTTCATTGTTCCAAAAATATAGAAAATAATATATATATATAGTTAGATAAAAAATTATTTTCATATTCGATCATTTCTAAAATTAGTGATTACAGCTTATTATATAAAGGATGACTCAATTGATTATTTTACTATACAATTGATACATGACATAAATTTTGTAAAGACATTGGTTTCGCTTTAACTTTATAATTATAGTAGTATAGATTAGAATAAACAAAATATTGTTAGCCTTTAAACAATGCTAGTGTAGTCAAGTCTTCTTCAAGTCTACAAAAACTTCCAAATTAACTTAATTGTCATGGCAAGTGTTACATCCCCCTTATGAGTATGGGTCGTATGGCTCGGGGCAAATTTTAGTGGCTGTCTTTTTAGCTTTTTAGTGTAGTTGTATATATGGTCAATTATCCACATACTTAGTTCTGATCACACGGTAAAACACGTATTGTTCAAGATCACACGGTAAAACATGTACTGTTGAAGTCTAGTAAAACTTACAAACATATACGTACACACATAAGGGGACAAAAAATTCTAAAAGGACCTAGATCGAGTGTGTTGAGTCTTCAATGGGAAGTGAACGTTACATGTTTGTTTGAATTACTACAATATTAGGATGCCGTAATTGACGGCTTCCTAGCTTTGGCAGAGGTGAGTATGGGTCGGGGCAAATTTTTGTGGCTGGCTTTTTTTTTTGGGTTTAGGGCACTGCCCATGAGAGTCGAACCGGTAATCTTTAGGTACTACCCTTGGAGGCTTAACCGTTTTGTGGCTGGCTTTTTAGCTATAACCCTATTCACAGATCTGTATTTGGGTGGTCCGTTGTTAAACGTGTTTTTTTGAAATGAAATTAAGGCCATGGAGTGAATAATATATATAGTAGCGTTGTGCAAATTATTACACTATATATACATTGCTTCCTACAAATTTAGGCTTTGATCATTACTATTTGTATCCGTCGTGTCAGATACAACTTGTATTTGTAAATTTATTATGGAATATATAATAAATAGAACATCTTGATCATTACGAGTTGTATATGTCCGATTGTAATCATTCTATTTCTCTCTTCTTCTTTTTCTTTTTCTGATTTATTTGTATATAACTTAGTCGAAGTGTTTCTTGAGTCAAGAACCCTCATATTTATTGACAAGGGAGAGAAAAATAAGAGTTGTAGATATTTTTTTTTTGGTCAAAAGAGTTGTAGATATTAATGTAAGAATGGGTGAGAGTAGATTAAAAAAATGGTTGTCAATTAAATTACCCTACACTTTCTTAAATATTAGACATCATACTCGTGCTACGCACTGACGAACGGACCCAGAAATTTCACTAAGTTGGGCTAAATATACATATATAGAAAGTTAATTTTTGGGTAAGGCCATGAGAGCAAGTAGGTTGTCAATATATCGAGTGGGTCAAGATGGGTTCAGGCCCAATCATTCTGGCGTTCAAACCAATCCGGATTTTGAGTCAAATTTGAATATTTTGACAATCAGGTTGGACAATTTCGTCTCACATTTTAATCGGGAAAAGTTGGATTTTTGGGTCAATTTCGACCGAGTTATTTAGATTTAGATTTTGGCCATATTTTGAATGATGATTTTTGTCTTAGTCTAATTACCTTTAACACTAAATATATAGTATTATAAATTTAAATTCAAAAATATGATTATAACAAATATTCGTTGTTCTTATTTTGTAAAATAAAATATAAGTTTACATGTATTTATATATATTCATGTATCTAACTTATTTTATTAAATGATATTGTATTTTTTTTAAAGTTACATATGACTATATGAGATAGTTTCATGAAAATTTGGTCATTGAATTGAAGGTTGTAAATTGTTTTGAGTCGAGTGTTTTTGAGTCAAGAGACTTCGTTTTATTTTTTAAGATATCGAGTCGGGTAACTTAGGGTTTTAAGATGATTCTATATTGGGTAATTTCGAACATTGGTTTATATCAAAATAAGACATTCAGATATAACTAAATCTAGGTTAATTTCATGTTCGGATTAATGGTCAATAAGTACATATTTTGAATAAAATATTCCTTGAAAAAATTGAATGGGGACTACATCCTCCGGTGGGTGGGCTGTAGTTCCCCTAGTGCTACGTACGGGTACATATTATTTAGATCAATTATAATTTAAAATTGATATTTACTATTTTAATTATAATGTTAGTAATGATAATTAAGCTATACCGAAAAACACATAAGTTTTATTAAAATTGTAAAATTCTTTAAAAAAATCTTTATATGTATAAATGAGATGAATAAATATCAAATAATTAATAGTCAATAAACATTTTTTATTTAGTTTTTATAATGTGCACTTAGTGTAAGGAATTTCAAACTTCATTAGGAAAATCAATTAGGAATATCCTATGCTCAATTCAATTTTTCATCAATCAATTAAATGATACTTAATTTGTCTTTGAAGAAAAGTATAATACTTCAAAAATGTACGTATTCAACATGGTGATTTGCTTTAAACTTAACAATTTTATTTTTTAAATAACCCATAACTTGTTTTGTAAATACTTTTTCAATTAAATTAATTAGTTTATTTTTTCCAATAACATTGTAATGAGTTTTTCATAAGATTAATCATTTAAACAATAATTGGAAAAATATAGTTATTGTTTAATTTCACTTTTTTAACTTGTTATATACTAGTTTTTTATTTATATAATTGTAATGGCTTTGTGCCATTGTACGATGATAAGGCAAGATATCATTAAAATGAAAAGAAGCACACACAAATAGATTAAAGAAAATACAATTGTTCTCGTCACATTCAAAAAGCACAATCATTCTTGTCATGTTTTTTCACGCTCGTGACAAACTTAAATAAAAAAAAATAAAGAGATAAAAAATACATGTCCATTCTTATTATTCTCATTTCTCTACTTAATTTTCATTTGCATATAATTCATTCTCTCGGCAATAATTGATTATACAAATCATGACTACTATCTTTAGCCAATACATACAAACTCAATCAATCAGGGGTGGACACCGGACCGGGACCGAATTTTTATTTTTTTATATAAAAAATTATAATATATTTAGAAAAATGATATACGACTTATGAAAAATATAATAATATTAAGTATATAATATAAATATGAAACTTAAATATTAAAAATAAACTATATAATATTAAAATTAAATTAATTTTTGATTAAATTAATTTTTTATATTAAATATATAGAAATAAGGTCTGGACTGTTACCGGCTTTTCCATTTTCATGGATCGAGGACCGAAGAGCCGAAGAGGTATCCGGTCTGGTCTAACAATCCGGAGGAGACATGATTTTGTCCACCCCTACAATCAATACATCGTGGCAAAGATAACAAATAGATGAGTTGATGGTGGCAAAATGATAAACGTACGAAAGCTCATCTTGTTCCCCGGAACCCCCTATAAAATCATACATAGCATCCTTGCTTAAAACCCATCGAGTTGTCTTCACAAACACCCAACTCATCTCCTGACTCTAGCTTAATTAGTATTTCCTTGTTCTAGGGCGAGCATGGCGGTTTCGTTGCAAACTGCCTTGGTCATTCCTCCAAAAGGGAAGCCATTGAAACCATCTTTTTTTGATTCTCGAGTTTACCATTCCACCAAGAGTATATCAGCTCTTCGCTGTTGTAAAATCGACAATGAGAACCGATCAGCTAATCTTATCAAGGCTATTTCTATACCCGAGAGATCTCCTGTGAACAACGGTGGCGGAAGTAGCAATCTTGAACCACTTCCGAAGAACATTCCACCAAGTGTTCAAGGCCAAGAGGGGATTGGCATTGTCCATTTTTTCCGGGGGAAGAACATTTTTGTTACCGGTGCAACTGGCCTGCTAGCCAAAGGTTAGACCACGCTTGTAACTACGGTTTTCTTCTAGCCTTCGTGTATCTAATCAAACGGTTAAGGTTTTAAGAATAGTACTTAAAAAAGTCGATCTAGAAGCTCCTTTTATATACGACAATAAAAAACAAAACTGAAACCATTTATCTTAAATAAGCTTCTTTTATACAAGACCAATAAAAAACACTCCAGTATTTATCATGTGCTCTTAGGACACACAATAGAAAACCTGATATAAAAAACACTCCAATACTTCACTAAAAATTCATATATTGGAATCGTGCAGTATTGATCGAGAAGCTCCTAAGAACGGTTCCTGATCTTGGTAAGATCTATGTCCTGGTCAAGGCTGAGAACAAGGAAGTTGCAGCCAATAGACTGAAAAATGAAGTAAGCTAGTGCATATGTAGAATAGATATATGTATGCATGCATGCAAGTTTTTTTAATTATTTGTTGCCCTACGTGCAGATTATAAATGCAGAGGTTTTCAAGTTGTTGCAACAATGTCACGGAAAATCATATGAAAGTTTCATGCTCGGTAAATTGGTGCCGGTGGCTGGAAACCTCTGTGAGCCGAATCTCGGATTCAACGACAATTTAGAAGCTATGATGGCCGAAAATGTAGACATAATCGTAAACTCTGCTGCCAATACCAACTTTCATGAAAGGTACGAAATTGATCACCGCTAACTCTAGATTAAGTATTTTTTTTTTTTCTAGCACCTACCCTCCATAAAAGACAAATCCATGATTTATTGGTACTACTTTTGGAGGGTAAACCAAATTATGGATTAATTTAGGTATGACGTGGCCGTTGATATTAATATTAATGGCCCTCGACAAATTATGGCATTTGCTAGAAGGTGCAAGAAGCTTAAAGCGTTCCTCCAAATATCAACAGGTAAATCATTAACCCAAAAAAATATCAACAGGTAAATTAATTTAGTTGTTGCATAATCTCTATATTTATTACTATTTACAATATATCTTTTTATTTATTTATTTATCACTATATACTAGTATAGTTGAAGTAAATTTTAATTTGTCATTATATTATGTCACATCATCCCCTCATCAAAAATAATCTTATTGAATCTTAGTTTTATCATAATATAATCTTAATCTTATACGTATTTAATTAGAATATTAGTTCTATTTAGATTTTGATTTATTTAATTAATATTTATATCCTAATGTATAAATCTCAATCTTATCAACTGATTTAATAAACAAATAGATCTATCCTAAGAAAAGTTATATAAATTATTTATTTATTTTAATTCATAATGTGTACATCATAATATTATTGTTTTGCTCATTTAATTATAATTATTTTTCATAATTTTATCATAATAGCTTTTAACAAATTATTAATGGTAGCAAATTCCGCCACTATATTTATGTCACATCTTACTTTTTCAAAAATAATATATTAAATATAATTTTTACTATCATATCATATTGAAATCCTAATAAATATATTTATATAAAGATTAGATGATATAATTAGCATAAATATGTTTTTTAACATTACATAGTGACTATGTTTTACATACAAGATAGATTCTTTAATTAAGATAATGATAATTCGCTATTATTTTTATTCGATATTTATATACTTCTTATTTGTATTTTGCACAACATAATAAAATATATGTTAGATAATTTGGTTTTCTTTTTTTTATATCTATTAAATATCCTCTATATTTCTAATATAGTACAATAGCACTCCAAGTTTTATTTAAAAACTATTATATAAGTTAGTTTATAAATTTAGTTTAAACATTAAAAAATTTATTATTAATAAAATAAATTTGATAAACCATTTTCTACCATTCTTCCTTGATCATTCAATATTTGTTTATGTATAATAAGCTATATAAGTAAAATATATTTATATATAAACACGATCCGTTTAGACCTATTGATAGTTAGGTCTGATGCTAGGGAAATACTGACTTTATTATCAATACACGTAATAATATTCTGATACGGAGTACTAATTTAAATAAGTTCAATCATAAGAAATTTCCAACTTGATCATAGAGACGTCAGACGTTCCTTTCAATAATACTCACTTTAGTAAGTAAACACTACTGTACTACGTAATGCCATAGGAATATAGGATGTAAAACACTAATACAAAATTACTTACTCCATTTATCAATGCCCAAAAAGGTCAAATCAACCCACAAGGCCACAATTGTCCAATTTCCTTCATTTACCATTGCCCAAAAAGGGATCACCTCCATGATATCGACAGAAAACGCCTTTTTCACGAGGATGGACATTTAGACAAGGTGTATCAAGGACGAATGAGACAGTGATAAATTTTATATTTATTTTAAATATATATATATACATACATATATATATATATATGTCAACAAAATATAAGGGAGTAATTCCGGATTAATTTGATGACTGCCTGTTAGAGGTGTCAAACAGGTCGGGTCGGGTGGATTCGGGTTCGGTCTTTTCGGGTTCGGGTTGAGTGTGGGTTCGGGTCAATCGGGTTACATGTCAAGCCGAGTCGGGTTTTGACAGGTTATTGTGCGGGTTCGGGTCAACCTAACAGGTCAAGAATTTTAATTTTTAATGATTATTAAAATAGTATTATGATTTAATAGTAATATATGATAATAAAATATTATTTTTAATAGATTTTTATAATAACATTTTATTTATAATATATTTTATGATAAAATATAATATAATATTTACAATATAATATATTTATTCTACATATATATAATATATCGGGTCGGTCGGGCCGGTCTCGGGTTTCAACCCAATCGGGTTCGGGTTAATCGGGTTCGGTTTTTTTCTTTGCTCGCTACTATTCGGGTCGGGTTTCAACCCAAAAAATTTCGGCCGGTTCGGGTCGATTTTTCGGGTTGGGTCAGGTTTTGACAGCTCTACTGCCTATCATTTTTCTTTAATTATTAACTAGTATTAGTCTCGTGTATTGAAATCATGAATTTGATTTAACTAAAACTTAGTTTAAATTTATATAAATTTATTTAAAATAGTAGTTTGATATAAAATCTTGTACTATTTTATTTTATTTGTTTCTTTTTTTTTAGATCTTTTAATTTGTTTATTGGGATTTATTTTAATGATACAATATTTCTACTATATATAGTATATTCTTTTAATCGAATAAATATTTGTACAATTATAATTTTTGTATAAGGATTGAATGCTCGGCTCCTAAGATTTGTAGGATTTATTTTAATGTTTATGGATTATAATTTTAATTATGAATTTTATTGGAGTTGACATATGTTTTTCATATTAATATTTTAATTATCTTGTTAGAGGGCATGATTTTATAAAAAAAATTAAGATTGATTGAAATTAGTAGATAAGATTTTTTGTGAAAAAATATTTATAAAATTTTAAGTTAAAATGGAAATTAGTAATAAGAAGAGTTCTAACTAGGTGTACCTGTCGTGTCATGCATGACAATGACTCACGTTTCACATTTTAAAAATATCTTTATTATAAATAGGATATTAATAAGCTAAAACATAAAATGAAAAATTTAGCACATGAAAATGTTATTTTTTTCTTGACGAAAAAACATTATTTTTCAGATTTGTAGTACCGCATGTATGAGATTATAAAAATATAAAACATATTCTAATTATAGAACAATTTAGTAAATAAAATTTACTTACTTTTTCATCCTTCAAAATTTATCTCTAATGGTTAATATATATCATTCTCCCTATTATCACAATTTTGAGACAATATAAGTCAATACTAATATAAAATGAGATGTTTTAATTGATTATTTTGATTTGATCTTATTTTTTATTTTAATACTATAATTTATTAGTATGAGATATAATGACTATGAATTTTTATCTAATTAAAAATATTAAAATATCACATCAAAATTTAGAATTATAAAATGAGTCCAACATGATTCCGATGACTTTATAAATTGAAATAAATAAAGTATATTAATCAACAATTATTTTATTATGAAAGATATAAGTTAAGTAAAAGATAGTAAATATAAATTTATTTAATATTAAGGATAGGAATACTAATTGAATTATAAAAAAGGGCTTCTATTTTTCAATTGTTTTATATTCAAAAATTTTAAATTACTTCTTACATAAAGAGATTAAAAAGATACCTAATATATCAAAAAGGATAAAATATTTTATCAAAATTCAAAAGATATCTTTTACATAAATTGATAATAAAGCATGTAATTAGATTATTGAAATAACATGAAAAAATTAATTGTTTGATTATGAGAGATTAAAGCAATGTTATTAGGGACATGATAGTATATATATTTTAAGTAAAAGTTAATAAATATAAATTGATTTAGTGTCAAAGATAAAAAAAATAACAAATTATTTAGAAAAAAGGGGCTTCCATTTAAAAACTCTTTTTAAAATTCGAATTTCTTATACTAATTGTTACATATATAGATTAAAATGGTAATTGAGAAGATAAGTTAATTAATATGTATCTTTTATAGAAGAAAATTTTAAAGATAGATAATATTATTTCAAAGATAGATATTAGCAGATGAGTAAGAAAAAGGATAAAAATTCAAGATTAGATAATTAAAGAAATTTTAAAGATAAATAGTATGTCTTCAAAGATAGATATTTGATGGGTAAGCAAAAAGATAAAATTAAAGATTAGATAATTAAGAAAAATAAAACATATAAAAAATCAATATATATATTATAAAAGCCGACCGTTTTTGAGCCACCACGTTGATTCTAGCCCCGCTTATTTTTTTTTCCAACTTAAATAGATAATAACCACTCTATTTCTATCTATCAAATCATACTATTTATCTTTAAGGAAATTTGTCTCCAAAATTTCTTTAGTTATCTAATCTTTAATTTTTTTCTTTATCTAAATTTTCTTTTTTTCTTAAATATACATACTCATTTAATATTTATCTTTCAAATCATATATCCATCTAAAAGATAAATAACACAACTATCTATATATATATTTACCAAACCCATCCGAAATAAGCACAACGTGCGTGATCTAAAGCACAAGCGAAGTAAGTTTACTATATAAATTAACCTCCTATATGGATTACGGATTTGTGTTACAGAAGCTTGCATGAAACATTTCAAGGATCTAAGATATTAAAAGATAAATTTGTTCAATTAATTGTCAAAATGTATATATTTTTAATCACGTACGTTGTCAAATTCATTCAATTTCTTTATTTGATCTCTTCAAAGTAACTTATTTATTTATTTATTCAATTTATTTTTATTTTTTGCCTTTATGTATCATGATGATTATATCAAATTATATTAGATTTTTAAATCGATATATATATTATTTATATTATTTTATAATATGATTAAAAATATATTATCAAAGAGATATTAAATAAAGCAATTGGAACTTGGAAGTCATATACCTAACATTTAATTAATTAATTGTGGAACTCATAAAATTTCAAAATTTATATAAAAACATTTATTCACACCCCACTTTATATTTTTTGTAAATTGTTTTTAACAATTTCTATTAATTTCATAATATTTTCTATACCAATTGTTTTTTAGATTCAAAATATCATGATCTTTGAAATATATTATATTTTAATAAGATATTTTTTTGGTCTATACATACATATAGAGACAAAATATTATTCATTAAATATTATGATTAAAATGACTACATATTTTATATGGGTATATCAAGTCGGTGTTTTGCATACAAAGATATAAATAAATATAAATTGCATAATAATGTATTTTATTGACTATAAAATAATAAAATATAAGTACGTGATTTGTATAATAACAATTTTTAATCAATCATTTAACAATTAAAAGATTCTAATATTCAATAAAACCAAATTATGTTAAAACTTTTATTATACACTTCACATTTATATTATACTCCATATTTACTATATATCAAAAAATAATTCTAAAAATACAAGTCGTGCATGGCACGACGGGTTCGACTAGTTGTTAATAAAGTGGGGCCAGAATTAATGTGGACAGTCGAAATTCCTCGACTTAAATATCTAGTATAGATATGGGGTCTACAACAGAAATTCAATAAATTAAATTATTTTAATAAAGATGGGTGATTCAGTCCAATGAGAAGTTGACACGTGTAGTGCTAAATATTATTTTTAACCTTCGCTTTAGTATATAGTTATGATGATTATGATGATTATGATGATGATATGATGAAACGCTTCCTTGAGGAGCCGGAGAGTATTGTCTCTCCTTCGACCAAAAAAAGAATTCAGGATTAAAAGATTCGTCTCAAATTTCAAGGAATTTCGACTAAAGGGCGGAATTGACCGGTCCGGATCCTCTGTCCCCTTTACATGTCCCATTTTCATGTCCCTCCAATTTGATTGGTTAATACAAGTTATTTTATTAAAATAAAACCAATTTTCACTTTATTCTATTAAGTATGAGCCAATGAGATCTAAGGGACATGGAAATGGAACATGTAAAGGAGACAGAGGATCTGGACCGGGAATTGACCACAAGGATTTGGAGGTTTAAGATATGAGATCGAACAAGCAGATGATAAAATGGAGGTTGGTGTCCATTAATGTGTTACGGCTTCAACAGCAAAAGACATATATGGAGAAACTCCCTATATATTTCCAATACTAACATATTCATCAATGCAAATTTTAACTACCATATAAGTACATGGGTTACTCTCCCTATTGTCAATTGGTTTTAAGGCGGAACCTCATGTGCTTATGTGTCGGGCGTACCGTGCATATGCGCACGGACCGACGTGTGACCCCCCCCCCCCTCCACGTCATATATAGCCTACCGATATTTAACATGGTATTAAAGCTTGTTCGTTCCGGATCCTGACTTCTTGGGCTAGCCGACCATAAGGCACGACACGTCAAGTGCAACCGGCATATTGCGGGGCCAGACAGTTGCACTTGAGGGGGTGTGTTGAGATTAAACTTATCCAACATCGGCAATGAGAACTTAAATCACCCATCATATAAGCACATGGGTTACGTACTCCACTCCCTCTATTGCCAATGGGGTCAGGCAGTCGCACTTGAGGAGGCGTGTTGATATTAAACCTATCCCACATTGGGAATTAGAACTTAAACCACCCACCATATTAGTACAGGAACTACTCCCTCTATTGTCAAATTGGTTTTATGGTGGAACCTCATGCGCTTATGTGTTGGGCTTACCGCGCATATGCGCACGAACCGACGTGTGAACCCCCCACGTCATATGTGGTCCACCGAGATTTAACATACATATTAGAAAATTTTGATAAATCTTATGATTTAGGGATTTTTTTTAGTATGCTTATAATATACTACTAGGACACACAATAGAAAAATCGATTTAACATTCCATTTTAAAAGCAACAAAAAAAATCACAATTTTTACTATTCTGTGCCAAAAAATCTTTATTAAAACTCTATTTTCCAAATCCAATGAATCTCTTTTTTAAAAATATTCTTCATATAATCAACGATTAACAAATACGCACACAAAAATGAAATCAATCAATATATATATTATAAAAGCCGACCGTTTTCGAGCCACCACGTTGATTCTGGCCCCACCACATATTGGTTAAAAAATACTAATCTGGTTAAATTTTTTTATTATCTATTTATGTAAAAGATATAATTAAATTTTTGATTTTTGGCAAAAGATTCTATTTATGTTATTTATGCTATTTTCCCTATGTTATTTCCAAGCCATAAATTCTCCCGCCGATCAAAGATTAAGCCTCTTCTTCTCTGTTTCTCATTAATTCCCTCTTCTAATAATGTTTGATTTTGTGTAGGTTTTATTGGTTTTTGTTTATAGAATTATAGATTTTTGAGAAGGCTTGAAACATAGGGTTGTAGGCATTGTTTAGCCCTAAGTTCATAGTTCCTAAAACGATTCTTATCGGTATGTGTTTATTCATGATTAGAATTGTTTATTGCAATATTAATAATGATTTAGGCTTTTGGTTAGGGCTAATTAATGATGATTTTTGTTTAAGGTTTGATTTGGTTTTGCAGGTGCAATTTAGAGGAATCTATGGCACCTTCAAACGATTGATCAATAGGATGCTTAGCCTCCACGACACACTTTTTTAGCGAGTTGATCATATGAAAATGATTAGAATATGTCAAATTAGAATATCCGTAAGTTGATTTGGTTAGGTCATTAAGCAACCGCTGAAAGTGCTCAAAAAACCTTTGCAAAATCAATATATATACTATAAAAACCGACCGTTCTCGAGCCACCACGTTGATTCTGGCCCCGCTTGATTTTAATTTTTTTTTCCAACTCAAATAGATAATAACAACTTTATATCTTTTATCTACCTTAATTATCTAATTCTCAATTTTATCTTTAAAGTCATACTATCTATCTTTAATTTTAGTTTCCTTAATAATTTTATCTTTAATTTTATTCTATAAACCAGTTTATCTTTAAAATGTTGACTATTCTAAATGCCATGATTTTTAGTACGGTGGAGTTTGGAAAGATATAATTGCATACTATTCTCAATTTTATCTACACTTTTGTACGTACTATTCTCAGTATATTAATCTTTTCTTATTAATTATTTATATCCTAAAAATAAGTTTTCAGTATAACTGAGCCGTGGATTGCTCACAAAAAGGACAGATAATTAAGATAGCCAATAAGCTAAGTTATCATAATGATGCTTATATTACTTAAGACATAATATGTTTTATATCGTAAAATTAAAGATCATGATAGATAATTAAGATAGTCAATAGGTAATACTCCGTAATAAATTAAGAGAGTCAATACTATTTATCTTTACAATCTCTTTAATTATTTAATTTTTAATTTGATCATTTATCTTACTCATCTAATATCTACCTTTGAAAGAATATTATCTATCTTTACAATTTTTCTATATAAAATATTGATTACCTTATTTTTTTTTAATATATTTATGTGAGAACAAATTTAAAAAAAATCGAATTTAAAAAAAATAAAATGAAAGGCCATTTTTCTAACCAATCATTATTTTTATCTTCGATATTAAATCAATTTATACATATTAAAAAAAACGAATTTTATAATATATATTGATTTTTAAAAGTGATAAGGTAATATTAATTAAATATCATATTTAAAAAAATCATTGCTTATCTTGAATTTTATTTCTATCTTTACATGATGTGCTAACTATATATCTTTTTTTTTACCAACGAGTGGCAACGACCATTACATATTTTTCAATCTTAATACGTGGAAGTCTATTTACAAAATCATATCTATCTACAAATGGATATAATATTATTCAATTATTCATAATTAAATACGGTTTATTCAAAAAGTAAATAAAGCTTTATATTATATATATATATGTATACACATGGTTTCTACATTATTATATTAAATCAATTTATGTAACAAATTCATTCAGCAATTTATTTGTTATGATAAACAATAAAACATGATAGACATACACTAATATAAAGATAATAAGTCAAATAAAATAAAATAAAATAAGAATAAATTTTTTTGGTTGAGGGCACTGCCCATGAGAGTCGAACCGATGACCTCTGGGTACTACCCTTGGAGGCTTAACCGTTTTGACTAAATGCCCTAAGGCAATAAAATAAGAATAATTAAAGTCAAATGAAAGATCTCAATTTATGTCATATAGACTATTAAGGTTTCAACTTTAGGATAATAAGAATAAGGTTACATAATCATTGTTGTAAAAAAAATTAATGGATTAAAAGGTAAGCGCATTTAATTTATCTTGAAATATATCCTTTTTAATAAGATAAATGGTTTTTGGTCTATTCATATGTACAGACGCAAAATATTATTCATTAAATATTATGATTAAAATAGCTACATGTTTAATTTTGGTATATCAAGTTGGTGCTTTGCATACTAAAATATAAGTAATTATGAATTGCATAATAATGTGTTATTTTGACTATTAAATATACATATGTGATTTGTATCATAAAATATTCTCAATCAATCAATTAACAATTAAAAACTTCTAATACTCGATAAAATCAAATTATGTTAAAACTTTTATTATACATTTCACATTAATATTCTATATATTATATATCTAAAAATAAAATTAAAAATACAAGTCGTGCATGGCACGACGGGTACAACTAGTATTCTTATAAATTACATAGTGTTTGATGAGATTATTCATGCTCTAAGGTTCCGTTATTTAAATCATCCTTTTTGATAAGGTTTGTTCCTTTTTTTTATTTTTATTATAAAAGCCGATCGTTTTCGAACCGCCACGTTGGTTCTGACCCTACCGCATATTTGATAAAAAAAATTAATTTTCTTTCATTTAATCTGATTAAATTTCTTAATATCTATTTATGTAAAAGATATAATCAAAATTTCAAAATTTGGTAAGATATTCTATCTTCTTAAAATTTCAAATTTTGGTAAGATAATCTATACTTTTAAATATATATCTTAATTTTCAAATTTTATACGTTAGAATATTCTCAAAGAATCAAATTTGATAAATTGCTCTATCCATTTTATAAAAAAAATTATAATCACGATAAAGCTAACTTTCTTTCTTAACAATATCTTTTACCATAACTGTTTTGCTTAAAGTTGATTAAGTTTTTTCATTTAAACTATCAACATATATAGTGTTCGATTTCCTATGGGAATCATAATAATTTTGTGTATTTAATGCATCATTGCATTATGAGATAAAGCTCTAATTCATTTATGGATGACTTTTATATAATAGTAGTTGAATGGAAAATACTTTCTTATCTTCAAATAAATTATACGAACCTCAGATCATAAAAATATACGGGTATCATTTGTCTTATTAATAAAATTTCAAATTAATTTCAATTAGTATTTATTTATTATAGTTTAATAGATAAATTCTACATATTTTTATCTTTTGTTTCACAATAGAATAACACTCATTTATTGTATTTGTTTATATCAATAAATACATTTTTATTGAGCCGTTAGATTTTATATTGGTCCCCCATTATATCATATAAATAATACAAAAATAGTATGTCCATACCAAATTATATTAAATTTTATATTGAATATTTTCGCATTATTATCTTATTTATAATATGTCTAAAATATAACTTTAAAATATGAATTATAGTCGTGCATTCACGACGGGATAAAACTAGATAATAATAACTTTATATCTTGATAAAGTACCCATCTTGACACGACTACCCTCACATTTGTTTTTAAAATATGAATGAATCAATCCATCAATATATACTATAAAAGCCGACTGATATCGATCCACCGTGTTGATTTTAGCCCCGTTCAATTTTAAATTTTTTCCATCTCAAATAGATAGTAACAACTTTATATCTTTTATTTTCCTTAATTATACAATCCTCAATCTCATCTTTATAGTCATACTATCTATCTTTAAATCGAAAATCACCACATCAATATATCTATCTATCTTTAAATTGAAGGTTAATATTGAATAAAAGATAAGACCAATTATATTCACGTACATCATTCTACATTGTTAATGTTGAATAATTCAGGTTATCATATATTATGCTTATTTTGCATGTAGTTATGTTGTTTGCATTTAAAATTAATTTTATCTTATAATTAAGTTATTAATTATATATTTTATATTATGTTTTAATAAGATGTTTTTTTGGTCTATATATGCATATAGAGGAAAAATATTATTCATTAAATATTATGATTAAAATAACTACATTTAATTTGGGTAGATCAAGTTTGTGCTTTGCATACTAAACTATAAGTAAATATAAATTGCATAATAATATATTTTATTGACTATAAAATATAAGTATGTGATTTGTGTAACAACGTGATCTCAATCAATCATATAACAATTAAAAAATTTTAATATAAAATGAAACCAAATTATGCTAAAACTTTTATTAAACATTTCACATCAATATTCTACATATCCAAAAAAAAATTTAAAAATACAAGTCGTGCATGACACGACGGGTAAAACTAGTTGTAACAAAAGATGCCTGACTTAATTAATTGAAATATTGTAGCTTACGTGAATGGACAAAGGCAAGGAAGGATTACGGAGAAGCCTTTCAAGATGGGAGAAAGTGTTATTGCTAATGAGGCTTCAGCCGAGCTCCCGACCCTACAAGTCGAAGAAGAGATTGCTTTAGCCTCGGCTTCAGCTCAGGCTAATCATGGGGCTCAACAGATGAAAGATCTAGGCTTACAAAGGTACATGTACATATCAGTTGCACACGTAATTATCCTAATTGGAATCAATCATCATAACTATATACTAAAGCGGAGGTTAGATTTAATATTTAGCCCGACATGTGGCACTTCCTCATTGGACGGCGCCACCCATCTTTAATAAAATAATTCAATTAATTTGATTGGTTGAAATTTCATTATAGACCCCACATTAAATTCAATTAATTTGTTACGTATTGATTAAATTGTTATCAAAAAAAAATTATCCAAAAAAATCTATCTAACCTAACGTATTGATCAAATTGTTACGTATCTATCCAATTTTTTTTAAAGAAAAATCTTTCTAATATATTGCTTAAAATAAAATTTATCTAATCACAACTAATTGATCTACCAAGAAACATACGTAACATAAATTTTATCACTCGGAGTTTAAATTGTTATTTGATATCCATTAAAAGTTAAAAAGCACATGTAACCTCCGCTTTGCAACAAATATTAGTTTTATACGATATATCCAATTCAAATATTAGTTTTATAAGATATAAAACATTAAATTTATAGATAAATAATCAAAGGTTCTTAATTCTTTTAAAATGAAAATTATTTTATTAGAAATATCCAAAAGAAATTAGATATGCACAAAACTACTTAAAAATAAAATAATTGAAAAAAGATACTCCATAGTAACAATTGATGAAACATAGAACATTTATTTAATACAAGTCGTGTCCTCCCGGGCACGGGCACTATCACTAGTATATATTATAAAAGCCGACCGTTTTCGAGCCACCACGTTGATTCTGGCCCCGCTTTATAAATTTTAATTTAATCTTTTTTAACCATGTTTTTTCTTGTAAACTTTATCTTTTTTCTTACTCAAATAAAATCTATCTTTAAGCTTAATATCTATTTTAAAATTTCCTTCTATAAAATCTCATATATCTCTATCTAATCGCCATATGTCAAACTAATATATATCCATAATCTATCAAAATAATATCTTATATTTAAAAACTATCTAAAACCTATCTATCTATACTATCTAGATCTATCATAAAAAGTCTATAAGTATAAAGTATTAACACATGGATGAATTTTAAATTGAAATCGCACAAAAAAAAATAAAAAAGTATCCAATTGACAAGGTAGGCTTCAAATCTTTCATATCTACAAGTTTAATTTTTTTTATGTACACTTGAAATTTTACATTTGAAAATCACATAACGCATGGTGTATTTGATCCACGTTTGATCACAAAATATACCCTATGAATTTATTCCTGCTTTTTTTTATACACCATATTAGTATGGATACATCATATTAGGCTTCAAGATCTCTTCTTGTGTATACATAAGTTATTATACTTTTGAGAAATTTATTTCTTTGTAAATATCACAGCCCCAAATTTCGACCAAAAAAAATATCACAACCCCAAGTCATATTTAAAAGACAATATTTACATATCACAGGTCGACTATGAATTTGATAAAGTTCAAATAATTTGATAACAATTAGCAACTATATTTTAAATTTCATGGTACGATGGTGATATGTATAATGAATTCTTTGCTGGGTTTCTTCTTCTTTGCACTTAGCATTAATTGTTATCTTTTCTCATACTCCAGTCCTTAGCATTGTTATTTCATGAACCTTTTTAGCATTATCTTTTCGTGTTTGATCTATGAATTTTGTTTGAAAAGGTGATCATATGAACGTTTGAAATTAATTTTGTGCCTCCACGTTAATTATGGTCCCACATCATATTTAAACAATTAATTTTTATTCATGTTATTTTAATTAATCTAATCAAATCAAATTCACTATTATCTAATTATGTAAAAGATATGTTAATTTTGTTTTGGTAAGATAATATATCCTTTTTTATATATCACTTATCTTTTTGATTGCCTTTTTGCTCTCTTTAAATAGGAAGTAATTTTATAAAATTGAATTTTAAAAGTAATTTTAAAATGAAAACCCTTTTTCTACATAGATAATTATTTTTATCTTTGATATTAAATCAATTTATATGTATTAACTTTTACTTAATTTATATCTTATCATGTTCATAATAACTTATCTTTTATTTCTCATACTTAAACTATTATTTTTTTTAATGTTATTTAATTTAATCTAATCACATTCTTTAGTATCAATTTTTGTAAAAGATACTTTGAAAATTTTGAATTTTGAAAAGTTATTCTATCCTTTTTTATATATTAGTTGTGCTTTTAATTGTCTTTTTAATCTCTTTATGTAAGAAGTAATTTAAAATTTTTTGAATTTATAAAATGGAAGCCCTTTTTCCTAATTAAATAATTATTTTTATCTTTTGTATTAAATCAATTTATATTTATTATCTTTTACTTAAATTATATATTATCATGTTTATAATAACATAGCTTTTATCTTTCGTAATAAAATAGTTGTTAATTAATATATTTTATTTATTTCAATATATAAAGCCATTAGAATCATATTAGACCCATTTTATATTTCTAAGTTTTTACATTATATCTTTATATATGTTATTTAAAGAATAATTCATTGTAATTAATTTCATATTAATGCATTATAGTATCAAAATAAAAGTATAAGATCAAACTAAAGATATCAATTAAAAATCTTTTTTCTATATCACATTAACTTATAAGATAATGCCTCAAAATGCTGATAATAGTAATCATTAGAGACAAATGTTAGAGGATGAAAAAAGTAGTGAATTTTATGTACTGAATTATTTTATAACTAAAGTATGATTATATTTTGTTATAATCTAATACGTGTGGTAATATAATTCTGAAAACCAATCTCTTTTTTGTCTAGAAAAGAATAATATTTTCATATGTTCAAATTTACATTATTTGTCCACTCATTAATATCCTATTTATCTGATCAAAAAAATATCCTATTTATAATTAAAGAAATTAAAATATGAAGCATGGCTACGTGAGCAATACGGGTATCGCTAGTATAAGATTAATTTGAAGGGGATTAATTTGTAGGGCTAGGAAGTACGGATGGCAAGATACTTACGTGTTCACCAAGGCAATGGGAGAGATGGTACTTGGTAACATGCGAGGAGATGTGCCTCTTGTAATACTCCGGCCTAGTATCATTGAGAGCACTTTTAGGGATCCATTCCCTGGATGGATCCAAGGCAACAAGTAATCTTAAATCCTTTTCGATCCATCTCATATTATTCATTTTATTATATATTCATTCGGCTTATATATGATCGATCAACGTATTATAGGGTGATGGATCCAGTTATAACCGCCTATGGCAAAGGACAAATCTTCGGTTTTCCGGCAGATCCGAAGGGACCCATTGATGTGGTACCGGTTGATATGGTTGTGAATGCGACCTTAGCGGCCATAGCGAAGCATGGAGGATTAGGAAGGCCTGAAATCAACGTCTACCATGTAGCTTCGTCGGTTGCAAATCCGCTGCTCTACAAGAACATGGGACTCTATTTCTACCAACACTTCGCTAAGAAGCCATTTTTGGACTCTAAGGGGGAGCCAATCCTGGTGAAACCCTTCAAATTCTATGAATCTGTGGACGATTACACATCCCATGCATGTGTGGAGGGAGATGACGGTAAAGTTTGGCTCTTCGACAACCTACGACGCTACAAACGTCTCAAGGAAGCTCGAGAGGCTTTGTAGGAAGGCAATGGAGCATGCCAAGTACCTTGGCGATTTATATGAGCCTTATGGTTTCTATGGAGGAAGGTACGTACATTTTGAGCAATTAACAAAATTCGATCACAACCTTTGTGTTGATTATGATGAAAAAGGCATATGTCTTTTACTTTGGTACATGCATGCATGAACATGATCCATTATTAACTTATGCATATATAATTATGTGCAGCTTTGACAACACGAGCACAAATTCACTCATAGAGAGCATGTCGGTGGAAGAGAAGATAAATTTTCATTTCGATGTTAAGAGTATAGACTGGGAAGACTACCTTGTGAACGTTCACATTCCTGGTCTAAGGAGGCATGTCTTCAAGGAAAGAGGAATTTAATAACTCAAATAAGGCAACAATCAAGAATCGTGGTCGTCCAGACCAATTGAAAGATTGTTATTAGGATTATTATTAGAATTTCATAATTAAGATGGGATGTTTTAATAGAGTTTATAACTCCTTTATGTATTTTCTTTTCGGTTATTTCATGTGTTGCTTTTATTGAACCGATAGGACGGGTTATGTAAACCCTCTGTTATTATCTTAATGGATAAGAAATATTAGCTAGTTTGCCCTAATCTCTCCCCTTCACTCCTCATCTTTCTCCCTCTCGGCCGTTTGGCCTTTCTTGGTTACTTTCCAATGTTTGCATCATAGTACTAGTTCCTATCTCACCTAGGGAGCTTGTATCAATTGGTGCTCAGTCAACGCCAACATCAACATCAGCATCATCATCCTGCTAAATTGCTAATCATAACCAGTGGCGGAGGGAGGGGGGCGGCCGGCAGTCGGAAGAATGGTACTGTATATAGAGCCGCCCCCAGGCTAGGACGAGGGTGGGGGCGGAGAAGAAGGTCGGAGGTTCAAGAATTCGATCAGATGTGTCGCCCGTCGAGCTTCGCCGGATTGTCCGAGATTGAAGATGTCGTTCGCTGGTGAAGAAGACCTTGCTTTTAATCGAAGATGGAGAACCTAAGAAGTAAGTAGTAAAAGCATGAATGGACTTTTAAGTGTTAATATGTGTATTGGATGTTTGGGCCACATTCACTTAAATTCAATTGGGTCTAAAATAAGATAAATCTCTTATAAAAAATCAGCCCAAATTCAATCTATATTACCTATAATATAAAGCGGAGACAATGTCATCACAAAAATTTGCGCCACGTGTTATTTTTATAATAAAATAATCAGTCGGGCCCTTCTTTATACAAATTAGGTAGTCAGAATCTCATATAATCTTATCCTGTAAAAATTGCTTAAAATTTATAAAAATTTATGAATTATCCCGAAAATTATAAATTATCACTAACCAAGAATTAGTTATAATCTTCTAATAAGTATTATTACTTAATAAAACATGATATTTATTTTAAAGTAATTTTTAAACAACTCCAACTGATTTATATTATGAGTTGATTTACTATTGGTAAAAAATACTAATCACAATACGAAGATCATTATATATATGATCCTATAATTTTAACGTAATTATTGACCTTACATATTTTTATTAAATTGGATTTATAATCACTTTACCCGTACATGGTACGGGGGTTAAACTAGTTTAGATTAAAATTGAATTGAGAAGCACTAGACTACAGTAATGAAACACATTTATTCGTGTGGAATTGAGGTGTGTAATCTATACATATAAAAGCCGTAAGGATTGGAGCCTCCACATTGTGCCACGTCAGCTTTGTCCACGTGTCGATCCGAGAATGCGCCACATCAGATTTTGCCACGTGTCATCGTTTCCTTAAGCCATGTCATTTAATTTATTTTTTGATTGCCGAAAAAAATGCTAAAAATTAACCTCCTTATTTGATTTATCCTTATTTAGCTTTAAATGAAAAAAAAATTGGTACAATATCTTTTATTAACAAATTTCTGTTACCAAATCTTTGGTTAATAAAAGATATGGTACCAATTATTGTATTCGATTTTTTTAGAATGGATTTTCCACATAATATGACCATCTATTAGGAGTTCCGTATCTTTTATTAACAAAATTCTGTTTACCAAATCTTTCGTTATCAAAATATAATCTTTTTATGCAAAAAACTTTTCCTTAGAAAATTAAGATATGTGTACGTAATTATCCTTCAAAAAAAATTAGATACGTGAGCTTAACGTTGCTATTCTACCAATATTTTTAAGGAAATTTTGTTTCATTGTTTTCCATATATTTTGTACTAAATGAAGTGTGATGTACTTACCAAAACAAAAACTTACCATTGATAAAAATCTCATTTGTCTCTTAATCCGAAAATAAAATCTTTCTTATCTTTTGTGATTTGTTCCAACTTTTTTTGACAATTCATTTTAATTCAAGATTTCAAGTAAAAAATAAACTTTTACAAAAAAATATATCATTCATTCTACCTATATGTAAAATATTTTAAACCAAATAAATGAAGGAAATGTATTTGAAATAATATTCATCCTATATGTAAAATATTTAGCCATGTATTTGAAATAAATGAAGGGAAGTTTTATAAAAAATATATTATTCATCCTATATTAAAATATTTTGCCATGTATATGAAATAAATGAAGGAAATTTTGTTTGATTGATTTCTATATATTTCATACTAAATCAAGTGTGATGTACTTTACTTACCATTGCTATTCTACCAAAAACAAAAACTTACCATTCATAAAAATCTCTTTTGTCTCTTTACCCGGAAATAAAATCTTTCTTATCTTTGGCGATTTGTTCAAACTTTTTTTTTAAATTCATTTTAATTAAACTGGGTTAGTTTGGTCGATTCAAGATTTCAAGTACAAAATAAAATTTTATAAGAAATATATTATTCAGCCCACATATATGTAAAATATTTAGCCGTGTTTTTGAAACAAATGAAGGAAATTTTATAAAAAATATATTATTCATCCTATATGTAAAATATTTAGCCATATATTTGAAATAAATGAAGGAAAATTTGTTTGATTGATTTCCATATATATTGTACTAAATCAAGTGTGATGTACTTACCATTACTATTCTTCCAAAAACAAAACTTACCATTGATAAACATCTCTTTTGTCTCTTTACCCCGAAATAAAATCTTTCTTGTCTTTTGTGATTTGTTCCAACTTTTTTTAACAATTCATTTTAACTAAGCTAGGTTAGTTTGGTTGATTCAAGATTTCAAGTACAAAATAAAATTTTATAAAAAATATATTATTCATCCTATATGTAAAATATTTGTAACCAAATATTATTCCCCTGTTTATGAGCATATAAACATTTATTTATATCCAAAATTATATACACAATCCATTCAATAAATCATTAAAACTTTAACCATGTAATTTTTCAGAATTTATTTAATATATATTCCCCTACAAATCAAATCAAATCTTTTGATCAAATCTAGCTTTTTTAAATTTCGTATTATCCAATAATGAGTTTCAAATTAACATTTATTTAAACCTCTTTATAATCTTATGAGATTATTTGTTAACTACGAATTGACTTATTATTGATTTTATTTAAAATAAAATTTTACCCACTCTTACGTATTACGGAGTAAAATTTTACAATTGTAAATTTCTATCAAATTTTGTATATTCAATGATTTTTTAAATTGAATTTTACACAAGTTAAAAAAATTTGAGTTGATGAATATTATGATGCTTGCAACATTCTCTTTCATTTCATGCTGTCACAATAAAAAAATAAACTAAAGTTCGATATCATAATCTCAAAATATTAACTAAAAACTCTACCCTAAAATATATACTCTCTTCGTCCCTTTATGTTTGTTCATAAAACACAATTTCACGTAAATTAAGAAAATGTGCAAGAGGTATTTGGTGGAGTAATATGAGTGGTTGAAATGAAGAAAGTGAAGATGGGTTAAGATTAAAAAATGGACCAAAATAGAGGTTGACAAATTTAGCTCAAAAGAAATAATCCAAATATACTTTAAATGGGTGTTTTCTTAATGGAAAAAATTCAATAAGTATGAATATTGAAATAAATTATTGAAATATTGTTTATTTTTGGGTTTATGAGATTTTATTTGTAATGTATTTGATGGAGATGATTGGATGGAGAGAGAAATGGAAAAGAAAAATAAGTAAAAAGTAGAATGTATAAGGGTAAAAGTGTAAAAAAGTAGTGATATAAATGGAAAGAATAAATTGTGGACAAGACGACGAAAACGGAAATATGGACAAAAATAAAGGGACGGAGGGAGTATTCACTAAAATTTTACCAAAATCCCGTGCAGGGCACGGGTATTAGACTAGTTCTAAATTCTAAATTCTAATCTGTTATGTGATTGTCTGATATCTACTTTGTATTTATTTTCTCTAAAATTGTATTTGAGCTTCAAATTTACATTGTTTTGTTTTTGATCAATTGATTGAGTTAAGATAGCGTCTTATGACTAATTTGGGTTGATGGAAATATGATATTCCTAGGCCAGAAATTAAGCTCTTCCAACAATATATATGGCCCGGCCCAAACTCGTTTTTTGGACTCCAAAAATACAAACATATTATTTTTGTAGAATCCTTGCAATTGGGTGTGAGGGCCTGTCTTTATTTGACCACCCTTTATTTACCCCGTTCTACATCTAACAATCCTTAAACTCAATGTTACACATACAAGATAAAAGTAAACAACTGGTTATTACTAAATTTGTAAATTCCTACTTTTTTAACATTTGTCATACCTATGTTAAAATTGTAGGAGGAGTTTTGTTATCTGTATTTATAGCATGTAGAGCATTACCCTATATAAGGATTTATCTTATATTGTTATAATACAGTATAATTCTTATCATCATTTAACATTCATAATAGCCATGCTCTTGATTTAAGCACTACTATTGCCAAAATAAAACTTTATAAAGGAATGAGCTAAACGTCTAGATAAACTCATACAAATCTCCATTCTCGGGCGTAGTCGTGAAGCCGCCCAAAGTATAAACAGAAACTTATCCAAACAACGAGTATCCTCTGGTCCACTTTCACGGTCCAATTTGGTAGTCTCGTTTTTTCTACTGATCTAAATAATTATCTGAAATTAAAAGAAACACAAAAACTAAAAAATATATTTTATTTTTTCTAATTTTTCTCTCTGAAAAATAATGAATAAAGGGATTAGACCATAAAAGTGAAGAGAGGATCCACATTGTTTTCCAAGTCCATACATTAATACATGTTACAATCCTTTCGATCCACTTAGGATAAGATTTACAAGGACACGGGGGGGCCTTTTTGTAATTACACAGGGGCCCACTAGGCCCACGATGAAACGGCAGGAGTGGGGCGCAGACAGGGACATGCAGACTATGATGCGTACCGCGTACGGTTATGCACCACAGCTTGAGGGTACAATCGTCTTTTAGTATCACCAATGGCAATGCGTAATTTGATCCCTATTACAGGGATAATTATTATCTCTCCACCCTATAAATTGACAAACCTCTACCTGTTTCGCGTTGTTTGTACCCACCCTCTCTAATCTCTATATAAAGCCTTCTTTATAGCCTGCCTCTCTCTATCTCCCCCAAATCTCAATCAATCTTTTAGACCAAAATAAAAAAAATCTCAACCAATCTTCTCTCTTTTACTTCACTCTCCGACGCTCCTCCCCGCCGATCCGCCCAGACTCCGGCCACCGTCTCCGGCCGATCTATTTGCATAACCACCAGACCTACCCCCTTTTCTGTATGTTTTGCAAAACATTACTTAAATATAATTAATTACGCCCTTTTATTAGTATTTTTTTATTAATTAATTATTTTTTCCTTTTCTATATATATTTTTCCTTTAGAAGAATCGGACGAATTTAACCCTAGATGTTAACATGTGACTTACTTTGGTCCTATATATGTCACTTTTGTTAATAATATAAAACATTTGTTTGCTACTATATTAAAAAAATAAGAACTATTGTGCGCAAAAAAAAAAAAAAAATTAAATCATTTTTTCTTTCGTTTTTTTTTTCATTTTTCTTCAGTTCATGTGTGTGGGGTTTCAGAGCAGAGAGAGGGAAAAGAAGGAATAAAAAAATCAAGATCTGACGTGTCAGGGAAAAACCCAATAAGGCAGAACGGACGGTGGAGATGAATCATTCCCGAGGAGGATTGATGGCTCCGATTTCGCGAAAGCGGAAAGAGAGGAGCGACTTCTTTATGCAACATCCAGCTCATCACACCAACAGCAACAGTAACAGTAACAACTCGAGGGGCAAACTAGTCCAACCGCATCCGTTCCACACTCAGACTACGACGACGTCGTTGAAGCAGAAGGCGCCGGGCGATCCGGCTTCTTCCAATCGGCTCCTAGCCGGGTACCTGGCTCACGAGTTTCTGACCCAAGGAACCCTCCTTGGCCAGAGATTCGACCCGGCTCGAGCCGAAGCCGTTCCGGTCTCCACTCCTACTGCGGACTTGAAGAAGAAGAAGGCAGGTGCGGCCCCGGATCAGAGCCGGCTCAACGGCGGCTCCTCAGCGGAGCCGAGCAGCGCGAGTGGACAGCAGAAGAAGGCGTACGCTGAGGTGTCCCGCCTGGTGAGGACGGAAGGGGCCCACATTCCCGGGATTGTTAACCCGACGCAGCTGGCTCGGTGGATTCAGAAGTGACGTGGCGGGATCTAGCTGATTGAATATAAAATGGGTGACCCCTTCCGGTCCTAGTCAGCAGCTTGCGTGGTCCCCGCACCTAAAAAGGTAATACGCGCTTACGTACCATTTTTTATTAGTATCAGTGGTGATGGAAGTACAGGCAAATTTAGCCGGCAAATGACGTCACTGTTGGGCGGGCGCGTCAGCGGGGACAACAGCGGAAGAGACAGCCGTTGGGTTTTAGGTTGTATTTTTCGTTTCATTTGTGTTAAGTTGATGATGAATTGGTAGTTTGAATGGGTGGAAAACGTTTTGGGTGTGAAAAAATGAAGCGGGTCCGGCCATCGATGAAACCAAAGACGAGATAAATATAATGTGGGTTTTGGTTGGTTGGTTGGTTTTATTTATCATGCTCCATACGTACTAATGTACTGTATTAGCTTACAATCGATCTACTGATCCATGCATGATATGATATGATACGAATTTAAACGATTAGTGTACGTGTGCATGATGAGTTTACGTAGTTGATGTTGGTGTTGTCGCGATCTAGGGAGTTGGATGATCGATGTTATAAGTACGGGCGTGATTACTGAACCTGCAGCCCTTGCTGGTGGTTTTGTGTGTATGCATGTTAGCCTTGTGATGATGGGAGAGGCTTAGTTAGATCATTCACATTTATAAGTACGTTTTGAAAGTTGAAACTGAAAGAAGTAGGCAGTACTAGTAGATGGGTCATGCTTATATGTATCCCTGTAAGGCTGTAACTGCATCTCATGAATTATATATGTTCATTAGATGGGATGAATACAAGTAGTTGTCTTGGCATTGGAACCTGCAGCTCATAATTCCCTTGATCTGGCCATTTCTCTAGTTAGTACGTATGTATCACGTATATATGTGTGCGTTACGTACCAATCCCGTGCTATATAGACCATTTTTCCCAGCTACAAACTTGTAGTTAGCTAATTAATACGTACATGTTTGCGTATGTAAATACGATATAAAGCTTTGATTTTTGTATAATAAAGGCGCGCGCCTTCACGGTAGATAGGTGGGCGAGATGGAGACGTGACAAGACCACGCCTTTTCTTCAATAAGCATGGCATGGCACGGCGTGCATATAGTGTATGTTATATATACATGCATGCATGCTTTGATCTGTATAAGTACGTGAACGTGACTGCTGAATTGGTAGGTATTATATATTATATATATCCGACCAAAAAAAAAATATTATATATATAAAAACGTAAAAGTTTGGCGAAGGGACTTATTTATGTGTAGCATAATTGAAGGCATGAAGCTAGACATGTATATGGGACCTATTGATCGATTAATTCATATATGGAGGGGTACGTGGTAGTATTTATGCTCACCCTTAATTAATTATATATATGTATATATATCCACTTCCTCTATCTACAATGAACCTTATAATTACATCATTTATCTCAAAAGCTATCATGAACCATATATAATCACGGATACGTACGGTGGTTACACACACACACTAGTTTGAATGTTTGATCGTGGTCATCTGGTCGATATAGTATCCTTCCACATCGAAATTGGGATGGGATTGCATGAATAGTAGATTTTTTTTGGTCAGATGTATATATGAATAGTAGCTAGCATTTATTCCACCATTGTGGACCACTTGAATTTGATTCAAACCACGAATGTGTTTGTAATATCCGGATTCCGTTCCGTTTTCTGTTTTTCGGTTTGTAAATTATTTCGGGTTTTGATAGTATTGTAGATTGGATAAAAAAAAATATCTATAGTAATAATATTAAATCAAATAAGAAGATAAAAAGAAATAATTAAAAATTAAAATATGTAATTAAAGCTTAACCGAAAATCTTTAAACATAGAATCAAATCTAAACCTATTTTAGCCAAAAGGCAAAAGCTATAAAAGCATTCTCGGGGGATTTCTTCTTTTCTGTACATCGTCAATGCTTACTCTAGACGTGTGGTTTGCCGGACGTTGCCGAGTTCCACCGTTCCTTTTGTCTTTCCGGTCTTGTCCAAATTTCCGGTAAGCTTTCCTTTTCTTCTTTCTCTGTTCTGTGGTCGGGGTCGGGATCGGGGCCGGATTTGGGTGGTCGTCGTTGGCGTGGGTCTTGGTGGGTCGAAG
This sequence comes from Polygonum maritimum, assembly GCA_963924305.1. Classification (NCBI taxonomy): domain Eukaryota; kingdom Viridiplantae; phylum Streptophyta; class Magnoliopsida; order Caryophyllales; family Polygonaceae; genus Polygonum; species Polygonum maritimum. Next base: position 13,869,520 of record OZ002737.1, on the reverse strand, counting down.
TCGGGCTTGAGTTCTGGTGGCTTGGGGGCAGGGTGGCGAGGAGGCGGAGTCGAGCGAGGGGCAGGTCTGGGCAACGGTCGGGAGCGAGGTCGATGAGCGTTCGAGAGTGAGACTATGGGTGAGAGAACGGGCCGTCGTGGACCGGTGGCCGTCGGGAAGTGCCGGCGGGTGGGCTCAATCTCAGATCTGGATTGTTGGGGGGAGGTAGGCGAAAGAAGGAAGAGCCAGAAGAAGGAAGCAGTAGAGGGGCAAATGGGCAATGGTGGGTCTCTGTAGATCCGAAGTAGAGGAGGCATGAAGAGGGGAGGGAAAGAAAGGTGGAAGGTGGGGCCCATCTAGTGATTAGAAGAGGGTTAGCAGGTGGGGCCCACAGGAAGGCAAGAAAGCTAAAAGTAAGAACCTGTAGGTTTAGCCATTTCATAATTACGTGGGTTAAGTAATTAAGTGACATTAGGATATTATTTAATTAAGTATCTAGTCTAGTTAATTAAGTTTGGGTGGGGTAAATAGTCAGGTTCCATGACGTCGGTCTGGGTCCTCGTCCGGGTTGTCAAGTCGGGTTCGGTTCGGGTCCATTTTAGGTTCTAATTTTCTTAATTAAGTAAAGAGTAATTAAGTTAGGGTCAGTCTCGGGGTTGATTTGGGCTTGGTTTGGGATCGGTTCGTGTTCTTTTTAATTTAAATTTCCAAGTTCATTCGGTGAATCGTGGAACCTTAAATTCGCTATTAATATATTCAGGGGTTCAGAGTGATTCTTGTTGATTTTCTCATAGAGTATTTCGGACTCGTCATCTTCAAGGTAAGTCGTTCTGCGACTTGCTCAGCTAGGTGGTTCTATTCAATTCTTGTTGGATTGCATGCTGTGCTGGTAGGATTGGTTTTGGGAACTAGTCCCTAAAGTATTATTTTTTTAAAATATTTTATTTATATATATACGTGTGTGTGATCGTATATGTTATTACGCGCAACTGGTTTTCAAAAGGGTTTTATCGTATGAAAAGTTTTCACGTGTTTTCTGTGTGCTGGCATCTACCGGTACGGCCTTGTTCTCGGATTTCCGAGGAGAAGGGGACTTCTAGAGGCATGGTCGTATGGCAAGGAGAGCCCCTTCAAAATTTATAAAAATGTTTTGGCGAGTGCTCTAGTAGGGGCTCGACCAGGGGTTAGAAGTGTGTGGAAAATGGAATGGCTGGAGGATGCCTTAGATGCGGGTGCTGTGGGTGGAGGCCGTTAACACCCCGCCTAGGATGGTGTATGTGTGTGTGTGTGTGAATGTGTGGATTCGTGAATATTTGTGTGAGAGGATTTATTATTGTGATGCTGCTAGTGAACTTGAATATGTGTGACTAACTGGACTTAAGATTGGACTAGAGCTATGTGTGTGATTGCGGACTTGTTTGCTGATCTTAGGAAACTCGTTTTGAAACGTTCTATTAGTACTCTATGTTTTCTGACTTGGATTAGGATAGTAGCTGACCCCTCGGGGAATTCCTTTTCAGACTCCTGGTATTCAGGAATCCGTGTAGGGACTTGGCGGATTGGTGATGCGAAGCGGCGACGCGTGTCATAGAACGGGTTGAGTTTTGGGAAGGGTAGTTGTTATTTTAAGTTATGTTATTTGAATTATCTTGTATGGTCTTATATAGTAAGTTGCTAGTTGATGTGCATGGGTTTGGGGAAAGATCGTATTTTATCAGTCTTGTATTGGGTTGGAATTATGAAATGTTTTGTAAAAGTTTTATTTTGCAATACGAGTTGGATGTTTTTCAATGTTTTCTCGCCGTGCCCGCGTTGCAAGATCCGAATGTTCTGTTGTCGAACAAGCTTGGTAGCGCCTCGTGAGGTCTACTACCGAGTAACGCCTTGTCAGAAAGACGGGGTGTTACAGTGTTAACTTTTTTTGGTAGACCACGAATGTGTTAACTGGACTTGACTATTAACATATGCTGGATTGGCCCACTGGACTTTCATTCCACATGACTGTACGTATGTAGCAGATTCCAACTCCCTTTTTATCGCAATAATGAAATGATGACTACCCTTTTATGTAGCCTAAGAATCTAAGATAGTGAGTGGATAATTATTTATATGATCGATCTTATAGCTATGTATGTATTTATGTATGCATACCTTTTAAAATAGGTGTGCATGAATTGTTATCTATACGTGTGAATTATTTATATATTTTTTTTTTGGTAAAAGTGAATTATTTATATATAAATTGTGCTCAGTTTTATTATGATAAGACTGTGCAATTATGCATTGATTTTTGGTTATTGCTTAACTTTTATAAGGGATGCGCAATAAAAACTCAGAAAATAAAATCCTAGAGACAGAAAAAAAATATATAAAAAAGAAAGACAAAGCACATCTATACTACCTATAGTATAAAGCGGAGATAATGTCTTCACAAAAATTTGCGCCACGTGTCATTTCAATAATAAAATAATCAGTCGGGCCCTCCTTTATACAAATTAGGTAATTAGAATCTCATATAATCTTATCGCGTAACAATTGATTAAAATTTACCAAAAATCATGAATTATCCCGAAAATTATAAATTATCACTTACTAGGTATATATAATCTTCCCATAAATATTAGTATTATTTAATAAAACTTGATATTTATCATAAAGTAATTTTTAAACAAATCCAACTTATTTATATTATGAGTTGATTTTTACTATTGGTAAAAAAACACTAATCATAATACGAAGATATATAAATATACATGATCCCATAATTTTAATATGATCATTGACATTACATACCTATATTAAAGTGGATTTATAATCACATTACCCGTTCATGGTATTGGGCTTAAACTAGTTAAAACTGTAAGATTTTCAATTGGTGGTGAGGAGCTTGGTTCAACGAGTAGGATTTTGCGTTCATTTGGTATCAGCAGATTATCCCATCTGTAAACTGGAGCAGAAATGACCAATTTCCACACCATTGTATCCCAAGAAGAAAGACGTTATGCCAACGGGACAGGAGCATCTTCGACTACACACTAAACGGACACTTCGCAGGAAGATATAAGTTCTTAGAACACTTCAATACGTATAACTAGAATTTCGACACGTAAATACGTATCCCATTTTATGAGATAAACATTATCATATCTGAAATGGAGGACACCACTTTTCTTTCATGGAGAACCTATTTAATTTGGCAGCATATGTGTAGATTGTAGCTGTCCACACGCATGATCTATGGAGGATTACCATAATTACGGGTAATTAGCAATTTACTCGAATCTCTTTTACAATCAATCTATTTCATCAAACAATAAGATATATAAAACTGAATTTTCTATACTATACTCTTAGGACATAGGATAAGAGTTATATTTTGAAAGTTATCCACTATGTCGAAAAAGTGGAACACTTGTAATTATTTAGAAACCTTTTCAAAAAGGATTTATACATTTCTATATAGAATTTTAGTTTTCTAGATTAATAAAACATGATCGCACTCCTAATAGGAGCTTATAAACACAAATTATGCGCTTGGTACTGTAATGATAGGGCAATATTTGTAATATGGGAAATATGGGGGTTGAATGTGTAAATTTGCCTAAAGCCTTATAAGGCCTAGCTTGTAATCCGAAGGTATCGAACAGTAATGAGAATTCCTATTTTTCCTTCTTGCTATCTCTAACTTTCTTCCTCTGAATCTCCTTCTTTCTCTTCTCTGATCTTTCCTTCTCTCCCTAATCCTTTCTTCTTCTTCCTAATCTTCCCTAATTCTACCCTAATCCTTTGGGATATTACAGGTACATCAGCTCACTGGTTGAACACTCATTATAGTACCATAAGGTCTTGGGTTCGAGACTCTAGGACGACGGTTTGCCCTATTTCTTCAGAGCTGATTAGTAATCAGTTCTCATCCTTTGTGGATGTTCTAGGCGAACCCAAGTAGTACTTACGGCGATCATAATCACTTTCCTTATCAAAAAAAATACACACATATCATAAATAAATCATCTTTAAATAAGTTGATATTTATTGGCCCCAAGGTGAAATATAAGCTCATGCATGAGAAAGCCAACCAAATAGTGCTACATGGCCCAAAATTAATGGCTAGAATTTAGTAATATCATGTGTAATCTCAATTAACATAAGTGCTCTTATTAGACTTATTTTAATTAAAGACGAAAGCAAAATATATATATATATATATGAAAACTTATATCGGTTGATACTCGGATCTGTCACCGCGTTGGTGCACGAGATAAATAATATTAATATAAAAGATTAAAGTATAAAGACGCTAAACTAATATTCGCGGGTTAATTACGCGTTCTGACGGTCGTGTACGCGTGCATTAGCGTGCTCGATACATGAGCAGACATATACGTACAGGTTCTTATGTGAACGTAGCCCGGTAAATAAGCTTCAAACCTCTTACGCGTGTGGTAGCCTCCATGGACTTGTCAAAAGCATCAAGAGGGATTCATTTCACTCTCCACGTAATGCATATAGTGTGGTCCAATGGCAAGCTTCCATGGATTGCTCCTCACAAGAGTATCAAGTGTTTGGTGTGGTCCAATTGTATGGCGCCACCTAGGGATATCCTCTTACAAAGCCTAAAACACCCTCATCCCACATCGGAGGTGGATGAAATAAGTGTCCAAACCATTTACTATATATAACGTGGTACATGCTATGTAAAAGGGATCGGAAAAAGGCCGGTCCCGAGACGTGTTCTCGAAGGATGGGCCCCGACGTGTTTGAGTCTCTGAGGAGCTCGCACTATTTTACGGGAAAGACATTAAAAAGTCTTATAAGCCTCCGAAAAGAGAATAAAATAATACACGGGGGTGGGAGAGCTCGAAGCAAGATGAGCGGGTTTCTAGCGCGGCGAAGGGCCCGAGAGTTTAATAATTTTGTCCCGTATTTAGTTCGAGATTTTCGGGCTTCAACAATATCTTTTTTTTTTATCTATTTATAAAGACTAATTTTGCATATACTGTAATTCTTATAAAATTAAATATATTTTTGGTTAATTTAGAAAATGAAAGCACATGTTTATCTATTTTTTTACATTGTCATTGTTTTAATGAATAAAAGTTACACCAAAATTCAATTTTTTATTTTAATGGATACTAATTAAGTTTGTATAACTTTTATTCATTTTTAGTCAATTTTCATTAAGAATAAAAAACACTAGAATTATGTATGTAAGTAAATGGGGTTGACAAAATGGAAAAAGTGAAATTATAGACTAATGGTAAGGGTAAAAATGAAGGAAGATTTATAATGATTTGGAAGAAGAAAAATTAGTAAAATATAAGTATTGATGGGTTTACCATTGAGAATGACCTTATATTTAAACAAAAAAACAAGATAAAATCGAAAAGTGATTTCTGAAATATAATTCTGAATTATTTTATAAATATATTTGAATTTTTTAAATGAATAATCTAGACTATATCTATATATATAAGATTATTTTATTAACTAAACATGATTTTTAAATTAAGTTATGTAAATTTTGAATGATTTAAAAGATTTTATTAAATCTTATATATATATATATTTGATTGTTTAGATTATAAATCATATACATAAATATCTTTATAACATTTTATACATTATTTTAATTAAATCTTTGTTCAAATAAGTGAATTTTATAGACATAATATTTTTCTTACCAAAAATCTAACAAATTTATTATAATTGATCGAAAATCACCCGATAACCATGAATCTAAAGTCTAAACCATAACCTTCTAATAATTTTGGGGTGGCCTAATGTGGCCGCGCTTTTTTTGTTTCGCTCCCCGCCAATGCTGAGCTGTACTTGAAGCGTCTCCAGTACGCTTCCTTCTTCCTCCCCCTTTTCATTACTCTCACCGCCTCATAATTCAAAACCCACACCTTTGGCCCTGCTCCGCGTGGTCGAAACCATGCGCAGGCGCAAGAAATGGGTGCCTGATGTGCTATGGGTTCTGTTCAAATCCGAAGCCCGCACTCTTCTGGAAACCATCCTCCACTTGATCCCGCCCAATTGCAGCTGCTCCCTCTCCAAAACCAAATGGAATTGCCTCCGTTGCTGTTTCCGTGGAGCTGATCCAGCCTCTTATCTTCTCCGACCCGACGACCCGCCCGATTACCGGATCTTGCTCAACCGGAGCTTCGTCGTCGTCCCTCCAGATGCTCCTCCGCTCCTCCCGGATCCTACCTCCGATCGCCGTTGGTCTCATCGTCAGGTCTCTTCATTTCTTCTCCCTCCGTTTTCAATTTCGTTTGTGAACACAACGCCATTGCTCTTTTGCTGCTGTGTTCCAGATTGTTCGAAGGACGATCGAAACAATCTTGGCTCAGCGACCTGGATCCGCTAACGTCATTTGCTGTGGTTACGACAAGGTTTGCTGATTTACTAGAAGCCGTAGGTCATTTGGCGTGCTAGATTCGGATAGTTTCGTTGATCATACTCTTCTTTCGTTTATTGTGACTTTCAATCTTATATATACCTGTTGAAATGCTTATGGCAGTTGAAGGATTTGGGCCCCAATGCAAAGCTTCTGAACTCTTCAGCGTGGGATCTAGTCTCACAAAGGGTATTTAATCACACATCTTGAACTTATCATATGAACATTCATCACATTTTCTTTCTCATCTTCCTTTCTTTGATTCGTTTTTAGTATGAAATCTGTGCAGGTTGGGGAAAGATTAATGACTTATCTGCTTTTCCATTCGTCCATATTTTTGCCCGTTCCTTACGGTAAATACCAGCAGGTAGCAGGTTCTCCTGTTACTGCTCTACTTCCGGAGTTTCGAAGGCATATTTCTGAACCAGAGAGTTCAGCTGAACAAGGTTATTATCGTTTCCATTTCATCGTAAATGCAAAATAGTTCAAATTGATGCTTTTCGCAGTTACATTTTTACCTCGGATCTTGGGCTCTTATGTAGTTTAGTAGTTCTGTCATGAAACCTTATGGAGTAATCGTTTGTTAGTTACTTCTTAGGTTACAAGAGGAAGAGGAGAAGAGGAAATCGAAACAGCTTTAGTCATAGCAAGAAATTAGCATGTGTACCAGCATCTCAAGCTGAAGGTCTTCAGAGTTCCTCTGGAGTTTCAGATGTATCACAAACCAAAAAGGCAGTTATTTTCTCAGGTGATAAAGGTTACTCTGGGATCTCGAGCACTGATGATGCTACTGTTGCAACTCTACATGTATATATGAAAGGAGTCAAACTGATCAGTCAATCACCATAGGAAATGACCACATTAACTTGGAATGTGCTACCGAAGAACTTAGAGGAAATCAGGGCGGGCTTAACCTCAGCATCTCGCAAGAGGTGAGCTAATCCATGTTTCTTATATGAACTTATAGTCTTATATGAACTCCCTACTTACCTGCTGATAACAAAAGAAGGAAAAATAATTTAAGAAATAAGCAATGAAATCAGATCTATTGCTTGTGGGCTGTTGATAAACTCTTCTTCAGTATTACTGCCAAGTCTTCTTCAGTATCATGTCAGATCTATATCATGTCATGCACTCATGCAAAGTCTTCTTCATTATTATTGCCAACATGAAATTAGCATGTTTACAGCCCAATTGAATGATTTGATCTTTCTATATTTCCAGAATCGTTCACTGTGTTCATGTTGTTCAATATTTCAAACATCATTGGGAGTGCCTAAAGATGCCGAGATAAAAAGGCGGCCTATGCTCTACAACTCGGAGTCTTCACAGTATCTTTTGCCAAAGAAACGTATCCATTACCATATTTCTTCCATTGGGTATCATACCCTTCATTCAAATTTTATACCATAATAGGTGTCAACTATCTCGGCACTTTCAAGCTCTTCTACGCCCTCTAATGATAAGCATAGACGTATCTCTTGACATCTATATAGATATTCTATATTCATCAAAACTTAGTTATGGCGGCTCCAAATATCTTATAAGGAAGATATTTGCTTTGCCAAAAGCCAACTTCAGACAACCACGTATTCAATGCTCTCACAATGAAGCACTTCAATCTCATGAATCTGCCTGCCTGTAATACTTCTTCTTATGTGCATTTTGGAGTTCTACGCTCTCTAATCTTCAGCATAAAACAATCCTGATGTCTATATATATAGATGTGCTGAGTTCAGTGAAACCAAATAGTTGTGTACTCAATTACTTACCGTATTTGAATATTGATAGCATTGAATCCTTCCTTTTCTTAGGGGTATCATCACTGCTGGTATATTTTGCTATCGTACTTGCAGGCTTGCAGCAAATGCTACTGTTTATAGTACTTGGCAAATGTATGACATTTTATTGATTTTGTTTAGATACCACTCGCTTATGAAGTTGCTCAAAGTTGTTATAAGTAGGGCACAACATTGCAACAATGATAAGCTCTTAGACAAGCATTGCCCTGTTCCAATCTGGCCGCAGAACAAGCGTGGTGATGTCTCCACAGTTAAGGTCCGCCCTGCACTATAAAACCATAATATTGATAATAACACAGGAATGGCAAAGCCGGTGAAAATTGGCTTGAGAAATCTTGAGTAAATTTTCCTGCAGGGCTGCAGAGAGAGAACAACATTTCCTGCAAAAAGACAGTTATCAAATCTACCCGAAAGCAACATACAGCAGAAGAGGTCTCGGACTTTTGAATCGAGTTATGGCAGCAGTAAAATAAAAGCTGCTGACTCCCAACCTTGTTTAAACGTGTGTTACAAGTCAAGAGAGTGTGAGAGGTATCAGACTTCTAAATCGAGCAATGGCAGCAGTGAAAAGCAAGCTTTTGACTCTCAACCTTGTCTAAACACCTGTTACAACTCAACAGCTCAGGTTGTATCATTTGTATGGGCGGCTTGCCGGAAAATAGTTCCCCCAGCCCTGTTAGGGCCTCCTTCTAGCTGGAGGATTCTGAGGCGGAATATAAGTAGATTTATACAAATGCGCCGATTTGAAAAATCCACTCTAAAACAGTGCATGTCAGATTTGAAAATGTCAGAATTTCCAGCTGTATCAAGCAAATGCTACTTATGCTGCTCAGAAGGTCAAATCGGTCGTGGTAATAGGCAGAGAGCTCCTTCCAATCTGAGGCACGAACTTTTTGAGAGATGGATCTTTTGGTTTTTTTCAGATATAGTGGCTCCAATCATTCAAGCCAACTTTTATGTAACAGAGAGTGAACATGGTAAGCAAGAATTGAATTTTTATAGGAAATCAGTTTGGAAGAAAATTAGTGATCAAGCTATTGATTCCTTGCAGAAGCAGGGCTACAGCAATGTAGGTAGTGTGGATGTCAGAGATATGATAAGTAATAGACCATGGGGCTTCTCCAAATTGAGATTTTGTCCCAAAGAAATGGGAGTAAGGCCAATAGCAAATCTCAGTGCGCCATCAAGAATATTCAAGCGAGAACCAGTAACTGGTCAACGTTGGGGAATGCAAAGGAAGGTACAGTCATATCCAGGAAATGATCAATTTGGTTATTCGAGGTCTGTGAATCATATCTTACGTGATATGCATCCAGTGTTCAGAGATTTGAGGACTAAGAAGCCAGAAGATTGGGGGGCATCAGTATTTAATTACGATGATGTTTATGAAAAGCTGTGCCATTTTCTGATGAGGGTGAAGAAAGGGAAAGAAGCAATGCCTACTCCTTTCATTGTGGTTTCAGATGTCAATAAGGCTTTTGATACAGTTGATCAAGGTAAGCTGTTCAGTATACTTGAGGAAATCCTGATGAAGGATGAATATCCTTTGCAGAAGTCCAATGAGATAGCATGCAGAAAGAAATCTTTGTGGGGCTATGAGAATTTCAGGTTGATGAGTGAACAATGTACAGAAGTTAAATCCTCTGGTCCTTCTAGGCCATGGAATACTATTGTTGTTGATCAGGTATCTGAAAATTTCCTTTGTCATGTATTTTGCTAAACATACATTTTTTTTTCCCCTGTCATGCAGTTGACTGTTAAAAGTATCTGCAAAATAATGTCTTGCTAATGATCATTGCAGGGGAAAATCCAAAATATAAGGAAAGAGGAAATCAAATATTACCTGTGCGAACTCTTGAAGCATAATGTGTTACATATAGACCAATGTTTTTTTCGGCAAAATGTTGGTATACCTCAAGGAAGTGTTCTGTCTACTCTGTTGTGCTCATTGTACTTGGGTCATCTAGAAAGGAAATGTGTGTTTCCCCTTCTGAAGAGAGAATGCAAGTTTAGTGAGTCAGTTCAAGAGAATGATCATGTGAATGGTGGTGTCCCAGATGCTAGTCAGAATATAGGATCATCTGGGTCAATCAAATACACATTACTACGTTTCATTGATGACTTTCTCTTCATCTCCACATCAAAGGAGCTTGCAACTAGCTTCTTGTCGGAGTTGGAAAAAGGATTCGAGGAATACAATTGCAACATGAACAAGGACAAGTTCAGTCTAAATTTTGATATGGGGCACTCACCTAAGATCGTGCCCAAGAGCCTTGTTGTAGGTGATGATGGTGTGTCTTTCATCCAATGGAGTGGTTTGCTTATCAATTGTCACACCTTAGAAGTTCAGGCTGATTATACAAGGTAAAATTCTTTCTGTTCAAATATATATAATTTTTAGCACTTTACACATTATAAAATCATTGAATATGTTAAAATAATTTTTGAAAACCCTATGGTTTTCTTACATTTAGTCACTAAACTGTTCACAACCCTACATAGGCAATAGATGGAGAGGCAAAAGTTAGTAGGAGTAAATTCCAATGTAATTTTCATAATCCTCTGATTAAAGTTGGCTAGATAACCTAGAAGGACAAATATTGATGAACGAAGTTTGAAGGCTGAAAATAGAAATATAAGTGAAGAGAGGGAGCCTTTAATAGCAATTTGATTTCCTTGAGAATTGCTAGAGATAGAATTATGCGCTTCTTATATGATTCTCTCATCACTGCTTATACCCTTTTGAAAACCGGCTCTCATATACCGTGTGCAAATCAGGTACATGAACAATCATTTGAGTTCAACTATCACCATAAGCCACGAAGGGAAAGTAGGATCTGAGTTGAAGCAGAAGTTATGTGACTATATGCGACCCAAATGCCATCCTCTGTTCTTTGACTCGAACATCAACTCGCCTTCCACTGTTCGATTGAATGTCTATCAAGCTTTTGTGCTGGCTGCAATGAAATTCCATTGCTACGTGCGTGAGCTATCTAGTTTCTACAAATGTCTGCCTGTTGTGTACTTCAAGGCCATTGAGTGCTCTCTAAGGTATTAAAAGTAAAAAACTTGTGCTCTGGTTAACTTTAGCCAAATATTATTCTTGATTGCCATTTTCGCAAATGATCAGGTATATGCACAAACTCATCAGGAAAAGGATGAGGACAGTAGGTCTACGTTCGGATTGGAAGCCGATCCTTGAGCTGGCCAAAGAAGAAACATTGTGGCTTGGACGAACTGCTTATATCCGGGTGCTGACGAAGAAACAGTCGCGTTACAAGGATTTGCTTCGTATTCTGAAATCCGAGCTGGTTGCTCTAGGTGACTTCAGGCGTGTCCGTGGGCTGATGTATGCAGTGGACGACTCCCATTCCTCCTATATGTGGAAATTGAAGTACTGAAACCAACATCTTCTCCTTATACCCACCACTACTTCTACGTATAGATGACCAAGCCTTGGCTCCAACCCTCTTTAGATGCAATGTTCGTTCTGGCTTTTTTCTTCTTATTCGTAATTTTTTTGGGTTGAGTTTGTTTTTTCTGGGAAGCCTTGGCTGGAAGTCCCTTTTGAAACAATGATCTTCCTTTTCCTGGTCTGAAGTCTGAACTCCTTTTTTTTTTTTTTTTTTTGGTTGACTCCTTTGATCCTTCTTGTGCACACCACATGAGTATTTTGCTACACGGAATTTGTTTCCAACCAATAAGATCCTTCTCGAGCATTGTTTGTTTGTTTGTTTATGTTACAAGTTTACAAAAAGCAAATGTTACAAGTTTACAACCATATATTACAAAACACAACAATTATTCTTCTGAAAATAACCTTCTTATGAATTGAAATTCCTGGATTTGAGAAAAACTTGGTTGAATTTTAAAATTCAAATGAAGTTGAGATTGTATATACAGTATGAAATTGGTGAAATTAAAACTTAAATAGGGTACTCCATAAGTTAAAACGTTTGTCTAACATTTTTTCCAACGAAAGTCCTACTTCTCTCATCAGTCGTGAGCTAACCCGGACTGTGAATTGGAGAGTTATGGGCCAAGCCCACACAATAAATAGATCGGACGGCTGCGAATGCATGATCTACCACTACACGAGGGACTTAAAACCCTAATTTAAAGCCTCTTCTTCTCCTCTTCTTTCTCTTTCGTTTCGTTGTTCCGGCTGTGACTCTTCGCGCTCAGGACCTTTGATCATCGGTGAAAATGGTGAGCTCCTTAATCTCTCTTGGCCGCTCTATTTACCTTATATCTTTCGAATTCGGTCTAATTCAAGGTCGTTCGGTTGTTGTGTAGCCTTTCACGAGGTACGTTGAGATCGGGAGGGTTGCTCTCATTAACTATGGCAAAGAGTACGGCAGACTCGTCGTCATCGTCGATGTAGTCGACCAGAACAGAGTGCGTATTACTCCCTCTGCTGTTTTGATTCCTGAAAATGTTTATACAAAGTGTGGGAAAATGGAGCATAAGCTTATAATAGTGCAATGCTAATTTCTAGCTATTTAATTTCTCGATTTGGTTGATTTGCAATTCGTCTTATGTAGTATGTGATTTGTAGAATTTGTTTATACATCATCTAGATTGCTTCACATTCTCGGCTACTCAAATGTGCTGTTTTCTCTGGGCAAATAATAGTTAGTGCTTTGAATTTTGAATGTGGAGTTGGTACCTCATATATTTTGCTGTTGAAGTTTGATATCCTTTGCAATTAGTCCAATATAATTCCCTTGTTTCCTTTTCATTTCTCTCTTTTCATATGTATATAATCTCTAGACAGAATGAAAAAGATTATCTCTTCTAAAATCAGGCTGAGGAGTTATTAGGTAGTTTTTATGTATGCCATTACTTCCTCTGTTAGTTTCATGTTTGAAGGCAAGCTATCTCTTTGAGGCTAGTGTCTAAAGCTGGAAAATGTCATGGAGCTGTTTCTAGCTTTCCCTGTGATGGATTTATTCGCATATTGATTGTGGTCTTTGTCTTCAGGCACTTGTTGATGCTCCTGACATGGTGAGGTGCCAAATGAACTTCAAGAGGCTTACACTCACAGACATCAAGGTTGAGATCCCCAGGTTGCCAAAGAAGAAGACTCTCATTGGAGCTATGGAGGCTGCAGGTAGGGATGCTTATCCTCATCTTAATTTTGCAGTGTTAGTTCAATTAGGTTTGTGGTGCTGTCTGTATTGAACGTGATGTAACTGTTGCAGATGTGAAGAACAAGTGGGAGAACAGCTCTTGGGGAAGGAAGTTGATTGTCCAGAAGAAGAGAGCTTCGCTCAATGATTTCGATAGGTTCAAGATCATGTTGGCCAAGATCAAGGTTTTTATCTGGATAGGATTCTTTGTTTGCTTGCTTGGATTTATAGATTCTTGCTGTGTTTTTTTTGAAGTTGTGTATTACTGATATTATTATTATGTATTTGTGTTGCAGAAAGCTGGAGTTGTTAGGCAGGAGCTTGCAAAGTTGAAAAAGGCTAGTGCTTAAGGAGGCCAGCTTCCATGCATTTTCAATTTTGTAATGTTTGGTTTTAAGGGTTGTGCTTTCGGATTACTATCTTGTGTTACAACTTAGAAAAATGAATAGATTGTTGAGCAGGGCAATGTGTTTTATTAGATATCCTTCTTTTGATGGCCAATTATATTTGCGCATACGTTCAGGTTGTTGTTCTGTTTTGGCTTTACAAGATTTTTGGGTTTTAAATTATGGCATTTTTTGATAGTGAGTATTTTTTTCTAACCCTTGTGGCATTGGCTCTCTTCATTATTTTTTGGGTCAAGGGCACTCGACATAATAACTGTTTGATGTTTTTTGTTTGAAAAGAATAGTTGCATCTATGTAGTGTCAACTGTCAACCGAAGCTGCAATGCACCAAGTTTAGTGTCAATTGTCCAAATTCCGATTTTTTAACGAGTGGTAGTAGAGGTATCTAACGACGCTCGATAATTAGGTAAGTCGCAGTTTTTCCAAAAAACCTGGTTGAAATCGAAATATAAATTCGTCAATTGACCGACTATATACGCATAGAATCAAGGCTGACAGAAAGATGTATTTTGAAAAATAATATGCAAAATTCAATATTTGTTCTGTGTGGTTGTGCTTCAGCATTACATCATACTGTTACAAAAATTATTCACCAAATTGCTGAATTACATCTCTCCATACCCCGAACATATCAAAAGGAAAAATCAGGAAGAATGCAGCCTACACAGAGACCTTCTTGTCTATTATAGCTCTACCCAACTAACAGGAAACATAAATGCAAGAAAAAAGAGTGCTACAAATATGAAATTTGGTTAAAAAGTTTGCATTCCTGGGAATTACTTTTAATTCCCAGAACGAGTGATATCAAACATACAATGGGAAATGGCGTTCCATGAATCTTCTTCTCACTCGGACTCCCTAAAGCTTGCACTCGTGAGCCACTTCTTCTTTTGGACAATGAATACGACTTCATCCTCACCGTTTTCTGAGTCTGAAGTGGCTACTGCGTGCCAGCGCATCGCCTTCAAATGCTTCTTAACAAAATCTACTACAACCTGCCTGTCTCTTATGATGATAAAACCGGTGGGCCGAAGAATCCTGTCCATTTCAAGAAGCAGATCCTGGGGACTACAGCCCTTCTTCTCTATATCAGAGATAATGTTCCAGGCATGGAGAAGATCGTATGTGCGTGGATACGTTGAGAAGGCTTCACACCTGAGATCAAGTAAGATAAACAAGCATAGTTATACCAAACACACTTTATGTAGATAATTAATTCAGCTAAGAATTAATTTGTAAACAAATTGGGCATCCATGGAGTAATGGAATCTGAATCCAGTTAATTGTTGCAAAGACCAAAGACAACAATGTCAAATGAGGTCGTTATAGCATACCAATTATGAGTAGAGCCAATGAGACCTCTGTCATATACCACTTTCAGAGTCTTTGGTCCATCCTCGGGAACAACATTCATTACCCACACATCCTTGTCATTCAAAGCTGCTGCAAAGGACCCCAGATACGCCTTCATGTCCATCAAGTTTCTGAGTGAGTCCGACTGGATTTTTGGACTCAACAGATTCCAGTAAGTGTGGACCCTCTTTCGCCAAAGTTCCTGTAAACCATACAATGTATGTGAAAGTTTGTAGAGTGCAAGGACAACTGGATGACTGAAAAAATTCCAGTAAATTAGAGAAGCAAAACAAAGAAATGTATACCGTGTCCTTGTGAAACATGTCATTTGAGTAGCCAAAATCAGCAAGTCGAGGGGGAGGAGAAGTCAATCTAGCAGGCCATGGAGCTAATCCACTTCCTCCAACTTTATGATCATCTGATAGTACCCACAATAGTTTCAGTGAGAAAATCGCTATAACTAAACTCCAAAATCTATCCCAAAACAATAATTTAAGCAAGAACAGAAACTTAAATTGTGAAGAAAGTGTTTTTTCTTCTTCGAAGCATATGAACACAGAGTATAGACGTCTAAATCATTTGCTTAGAAAGACATAAAGAGTTTCTTGTAAATAATTGCAATGACTTTTGCATACATAATTGTAAACTTACGTTCAGAGTAAGGTGTGATACACGCTTCCATGTTCACACCCCAAACAGAATCTGGATCATCATCTGATTTGCACAAAGGAGGTTGGGTACCCGGTGGCCTTTGCTGATAGCAGTCATTAGTCAAAGCCTTCTGCCAGACAACTGTTTGGTTTTTTTTGGAAGCTATTCTCCAGCACATACGCTCCACAAGAGCACTCATTTCCTTCCATATTCTAAGATCCTCTTCATCCTGTGCATAAGCTTCAGGAGACGAGTAGGCAAAATAACCACCAGGTCTAAGCACCCTATCCAACTCAAGTAGAAGGATGCCCTTCCTTTGAAGCCAATCGATTCTGCAACGAGAGCAATGAGCAAATTCAAAGGACCTGCTTGGATATGGTAGCCTCTTCGTCCCTAAAACACCTAGATAAGCAGGAATCCCTCTCTCCAAGGCAAACTGGATCTGATTTTGGTGGACATCATTTGGGGCCAATGACATTGCTATGATGTTTGATGAAAGAAGGTATCCACCAAAACTTGCAACACCACAGCCAACATCAAGTACCGTCCTTAACCTTCCTTCATTGTTTAAGTTACTGTTCGGGAACTTAAGCATCTGCAGTTCAAACAATCTAGGATAAAGTGTTTTGTTTGAAGATATGCAGTACTTTAACAAATTGGGATCCAAAAGAAATAACATTTCAAACATCCAGTTGCAAAATATCAGTATTAGTATAATCCCAAGGAAAGTCTTGAGTAATTCGCATAGCAAAGAAGACAGGTTGATCTATCTACTGCTTCAATAATGTTCAAATTCAAAACCAGGAATTAAATCAAGCGGTTTCATTTTGGTTGGATAATGGAAGTGCTATTCTGGATGATTGAGACCTCACAAAGCATTCAAATAATAGAATGTTAAAAGCTTGCAACAAAACTATATGCTGTAAAATATTTGTACAGATAACTTTTCACAGAGGAGAGGGGAAATAAAACAGATTGCAGTCTCACTTTTGCAATTGAGGCTATATACTTGTCAGCTCCATGGTGAAAATGGGTACCTCCTCCAGGAAATACTATTTTATCGCCTTTTACAACCATCCAGTTCTGATCAGACTTCTCATGGGCAAGGTGAGAGTGGGGGATATTTGCCATCCATACTTCATCTCTGCTTTTTGGCCACTTGATGGGGACCTAATCAATGCAAAGAAATGAACTTAATTATATAGTTTTCAAACAGAAACAGAGGAAGCTACCGATATATTGCTCGACGATGTAAAACAATAATTTCTTATTACGTCACCTTGTAACCACCAGGTGGAGGAATCAAACAGTTGTATCGCCTCTCTGGAGGAGGACAATGCCTTTCATAGTGTTCCATCAAAGACAAATCCAGCTTTAATCTCAGTTGATATATAAGGTGCCTATCTAAGCAAGGAATCAATTCTGAATGCCGATCATCACAAACCTTCAAAAAATTCAATAACATAAGACAGTCAATACAAATTTAAGAAAGCTGATGCCAAATTGTACAGTAACTACACATGTCTTTACATAAATTAATAAACTGGAGCATATTTTGTTTCTGAAATAGGCTCCACTGGTTCATAATAACTTACTGGAAAGCTCTTGGGTACAACCGCATCCTCTCCTTCTTCCAAAGCAAATTTCATGGTTTCTTCCCCTTCATCATCTCCTCCAAATCCCAGCCTTCTCAAGGATCTACTGCCATATTCTAGAGCTGCCGCACCACTACTTTCAGAGCCAAATATTGATCCACGGTACACATATATGAAACCAAATAAGATTGCAGCAACAAGTAGAGTAGGGACCAAGCGCTTCTTCTGCCCTCCATCAGATCTACCCCTCATTTTCTAATCTTAGGTAAACAATTCCTCAAACAGATTCTTCCAATATAGCTTAGAGATTGATCAAAGCATCAACCCTCTCAAATAAAATTTCATCCAGAAACTGGTTTACTGTCCTGTGACCAAAATCAAGAACAGCATAAGAATGTATTACAAACCAATGGGAGAAACTATGACATGTTTTTTTGAGGATCTATGGTAGCAATCATTACATATATGGCAATAAAACACAGAATCTCGTACCAAATGCCAGGGAAACAGCAAAGGGAGACCAATAAGTGAGAATATTTTATGAAAACAAAAGAAGAATATGTTAAGATTATAAAACACAATATGTCATCAATGTAACATTTAGTGATCTTAGTCACTGTATCATGCTATACAGCTAAAGCCAGTACAACCACAGTAAGGTCAGCCGTACAATAATGTCTTTAATAGACACTTAAGAGCCATTTTTCACAGGAGCAGACAAATGAGTGTAGTGCTTCACAGTTCTCAATCTAGCATTCTCAATGGCCCATTCCATATTTCTTTATTTATATATCCCTCTTTAGAGCTCAAAGGAGACAAGCATTGAAACACAGAGTAGCTGCATACTACATGTCCCTTGCCAAAATATACATTTAGAAGCAATGCATGGGAAGGAATTCATGAAAAAGAAGCCTCACAAATACAGACATTGAAGGTCTACAATAACATCACTGAAGATTACACCAGATTCTGGTCTAGCTTCATTGCTAGTATTGGCAAAATCCATCAACAACAAAAATTCTTCTTTGGACGTACAATAGAAAAAAGATTATGCATCCAGCTCAAATTGTTGGCTTTCATATAAAGCTTACTTCCATAAAAACTCAGTCCAGTAATCTTGGGGCATAAATTATGTGAATAAAGCTGAAAGTTTGATCAGAGTACTACGTTGCAGGCACATAACAACTCAAGTGTCCAAAGAGTTTATATTTCACTAGCTAAACAAACAAGATAAACTGATAAACATAGCAAGCAAGAAACATGGAATTAAAGTGACAGCTAAAAGTAAAGCTCAGTGACTCCCCATATCCAGACGTTACAAGCAATAGAAAATTACAAGGAGAGGAGGCATTTTCTTTTCCAAGAAAAAAGTAATGAAAAAAGCAACTAAGTCGTTCATCTATTGGCTCGTCACTGAAACTCAGATTTGACACATGAAAATAGCCAAATTGATAAATCACAGATGCTAACATTCAACTGATCCAAATCTGCACAGGATCTGAATTCTTTTTGCAAAACATTGAAAACACACATATGATCTATAGATCGATCAAAATCATTTACATAAACAAAAGCAGGCATTTGATATTGACAGCATTAAACCAGATAGTATCAATAAAATGTTTTCCGGAGGAAGGAAATGCAATCTATAATAGGAAGTGACCGCATCAGTAGCTATGCTACACTGAAAGCTAGCAAAACATTAAATATACGAGCACTAAAGTTGCAAAATCAATAAGATATTATTAATGAATGAATCAGTAACGACGCAATTCCGAATCCAATCATTTCGCAACGGCAATCATTTCAAGGATCCACAGATCCGGACGATCCACGCTCAAAAAACAACAAAAATAAAACGCAGCTTATGCATTTAATTCGGCGATGCCAGCCGAACGAAATCCACAGCAACACCTCATTTTCAGATTTAAAACGAAACGAATAACAACAGATCTCAATCAATCGAACGATTTGAAGAACGAACAGCCAAACAACGATATCAGGAATACGACAGACGAAAGCACACGGAACCTGATAAGAAATTGGAGAAGCCGATGGCTGATGGAACCCTAGATTGAGATTGGCTCGCAGTGAGATCTAATAGAGCGCGAAAGAGAGTGAAATTGGCGATTAAAGGGAGTTGTGTGTAACAAACTGGGAAATGGGGGAATTGAGAGAGTCCAGCTTTATCACCACTCTGGGCATATTTAATCGTGAGGGCAGAGTAGACTGTGTAGAGAGAGACCGACACAAAGGCACTGACGGTGGGGGTTGAATCTCATTATCGTTTTTGTAAGACTTTATTTTTATACTCCATAATTTATTTTTGATTTCTTAATTTATAAACTAAGATTAAAAAAACTCATAAACATGTAAAGTGACACCGAAGTTGCAAATCAATAATCATAACAAATTAAGAGGCGATCTTAAATATATTAGATAATTACAATAAATTGAGAGGTCAAAATAGTTAATAGTTAAATAAGAGATAAAACACTCAAGGTCAAAATAATTAATAGTTAAACAAAGTTTATATCATTATTGCTTTTGGACCTGTTAGGATTATAATTAAAACTTCATTATTGTATTAAATCTTACATTATAATGTAAGATGATATATTGGTCTATTGCATTAAATTTTATATTATGATTCAATATAATAGATTTGTATAGTAACCCAAACATGCGTATTTCATGTTATTTTTTCTAGTAAATGCAATACATATTGATTGATTTATCAAGTTGTGATTATGGAACTACAACTATTAATAAGACTGTTAATTTTAGTCCAAAATCAATCTTTGATGCTTAGTGATAGAGAAAGGGGAAAAAACATGTTCACTATTCCAATAATATATATGAAAATGAAAAAATAGCTTATAATTAATTTCATATGATATATGATTGACATAATGACATCCAAGGTAGAATTATTGATTTGAATTTCTCTCCTTAATTTCTCTGATGCGCGAAAAGGATAAAAGGGACAAAAGACTCTTCGTATCCAACTAATATAAAGTATTGCCATTTACTTTTTTTTTAATGATGAAGAACTAAATTTTGTAATATGATTGATGAGATCAATATAAAACATAGTTAAATTTGTGGAAGATCTTAAATTAGGTTTACACTCTGATTGGCATATTTTATCATTATGATTAATTTTTATGACAAGAAATATTCAACACTCCTCACTAGTTAGATAATATCATGAAAATAGGTAAACTAGATCTTATACAAGAGATTGTGCCAAAGCTTGATGAAGAATTGATGAAGAGATTATACAAGAACCATTATTATAATAGATCTTATACAAGAGATTATAATAGATTATACAAGAGATTATACAAGAGATTGATGAAGAATTGGAGGACCAAAGCTTGTTTGTAAAATAAATATGTATATATTTGGAGAGTTACATATTAAAGAAGAAGTCCATTTTATAGGTATAAAAACCATTTTTTTGGTCGAAGTCATAAATTCAAACCCTTGTTTATATTAACGGTTTCATCTCATGGAGGTTTTAGATAATTGGATTATTTGAGCTAATTTGAAATTGAGGTTTGGACAATCAAGGCTACTAATTACTCCGTATTTGTTTTACTCGGTACGTAGTGTAGTACTATTACTACAGACCAAACGCATCTCCGTTCTACAATTCTATGTGTAACAAATACTGTACAAAACTTCATCACATCACATGATTGAGAGAAACACCGACAATTAAGCTACATTTGCAGTTTCTATAATATACCGCATTGTGTATTGTTCAGCATATTAATGGCTTGATTTGGACCCAATTGACACATGATTCAAAATGAAAAATGAATGGTTTGATTTGGACTTTCAACACCCCAAATCTTGACTTTTAGTACCATTGATAATTGAGCTCAACGTACCTAACTTAAGAAAGACTCGCTCGTTACGGTTTCCCTTCCAATAGTGCCTAGTACCTGTACCACTGATAATTGGCCGGAAGTCGGATTTGCATGTGTGTGAATTTGTGATGCTTTGTAGACTAGACCAGCTATCATGATATATAGATGGTAAACGATGCATAAAGCTTAGGAGATCTACTAAAAAGATCTTGTTAGTCAATGAATGAACAATTTATTTGATTTTTAAAAAACAACACAGTTGCTAATTCTTAGTGAATTTATCTGACCCCCCAGATCTTGCTTGGGCGGGATTTCCCTGGGTATATGTTGTTGTTGTTGCATTCGAACGACTTATATTTTCAATGGCAATGAGTATTGAAACTGAAGTTCCCAAATCATGCGTTTCTAGTCAGGCCCGGCCCAGGGGATGGGGCAGGGTGGGCGCAGGCCCAGAGCCCATAATTTTTAGGGGCCCAAAAATTTTAAAATGTAGTATATATAAAATAGTGTTTAAAATATAACAAAGTGCAAATTGCTCTAGTGGGATGGTGTTCTTACCTTGATTGTAGAGGTCTTGGGTTCAAATCCCACAACTTTAACCTAATATTTTTAAATGCGGGCCCCATTTTATACATTTCATTTAATTTATCTTTTTTACTATAAATCAAGGGGCCCATTTTATATCTTTTATTTAATTTATCTTTCTTTACTATTAATCAAGAGGTCCATTTTATATTTTTTATTTAATTTATATTTCTTTACTATTAATCAATTAGTGTATTCTTGTATACTATAGTTATTGTACATGAATCTTAGTTATAAATTGTTATTATTGGTTACTTTTTTATTAGATTTAATATATACAACATATGCATTTTAAAAAAAAATATTTCTTTTATTCATACATTGTTATATGATGATGACACCCAATTTTATGTATGCAATTAAGTTAAATTTAGGTAAACTACTTTATAAATTCTTCGTATCTTAATATCATAAGAAGAAAAAATTTATACGGAAATATTATAAAATTTTACAAAAAATGTCTAAAAATTATATATAGAGGGTCCTTTTATTGTAATTCGCCCCGGGTATCTAAAATGTATGGACCGGCCCCGTTTCTAGTGCTCGTTTTAGTTCATGCATAAAGTATGGATTAAAACACAATCCCACCTGGTAAATTAATTTTGTCAGGCCACAAGTGCAAATCGGTTTGTGCAATTATTGTACCCATATTCTTAACTCCCTAATCAGCAGAGCAGAGAAAAGCAAGGAAAAAATAACAAAAGACGCCGTCCGTGGGGATCGAACCCACGACCACGTGGTTAAAAGCCACGCGCTCTACCACTGAGCTAGGAAGGCTTTTCAGTTTGGTTATAACATTAAAATATATTACTACTAGAATTCACATATCAATACAACTTTTTTGGTCGAAACATATCAATACAACTTCATACATACTACGTTATATTTATCTCTCCAAAAGGAAAAAGAAACAGCGTTATTTTTATCCTCATTGCTAGATGTAGGTAATCAATCTCTCATTTTTTAATCATAATTTACCTCAATGGTTAATTACTAATCAAACTTGTCAAAAACAACTATAGAAGGGGAGACAAACAAGCAAAATGGGCTCAAGAGCAACAGTGCAACCCACCACCAAGATCGCTCATAGAAGGTGGGTCATTGTCCTTTTTGTGCTTCTTAAGCATTCAATTCATTCCAAATATGTCTAGAGGCATACTCAGGCTCGTCCATGAGCATGTGCAAACGGCCCGGTTGAACAGGGCTCTCAAATTCAAAGGGCCCCAAAAATTATAAATAGTACTCGTATATAGTAAACAAAAATTGTGACATTAGTAGTGTTGCTCAATTAGAACAAAATAGTCAAGCCTGCGCTCTATGTACTACTCTGACCCGTGTTCGAATCTCATTTGTGGCCGTTATTTTATTTTCCTTCGTTCAGCCGTTTAAGTTTTGTAGGGCCCCAATTATCTTTACGTATTTTTTATTTCTCATTTCTTGTGTGAGCCTTGTATTATTACTGCAGTATACAGTAGTATTTCATTTCCCAGCACATTTTTCTATCTAAACCCCGTTCATTTATTATTCACAGCTTATTTATATTTTTTCTTCTAGTAATTCTTACATTCGGGTTTAAATTTTTTTTTATTCTACTAAGTAGTGGATAAGGAGTTTATTTCATGTAACTAGCTTATCAATGATAATAAAATTATATAAACTTTCTTTGTTTGATTATAAATCAAGAGTAAACATATAACTACTATAAAATATTATTTAGTAGTTGATTGTTGAGATTATAGTCTAATTAATTGCTTAATATTTTAATTTTTATTTCTCAATGAGTTTTAGTGTGACTATTTCTTATTTATAGCTTAAATATAAATATGATTATTAATTTTCATTTTTATCGGTTATACAACATATACTCCATTCTTTTCTTATAGTTATACTCGTCATCAGCCAAAACTAAATGATTTTACCGAAACAATCAAAATTTAGCAATATGTCTACCGCTAAATAAGTCCATTTATTATAGATTTTAATTTTGCCTCCAAAATTTCTAAAATCTAACCAATATTAAACAATAATTAATTTTTTGCACAGGGCACCCAAAATCCATTGGACGACCCTGGGCATACTCAATTAGGCATAATCATAGAATTCATCATCACTAGGCATATATGTCTAGAGGCATACTCAATTAGGGAGAAGCCCTATTAGTCCATCAGGTTGAGAGTTAAGCCAATGAGGATGCTAATAGGGCTTATCAGAAGGCCAGTGCTGCCGTGTATGCCATTCATAAAGCCGACGAGAAGAAAATGCGTGAATGCTCTGGTAAATATAGTGACGAGAGAGCACGGAGCTATGAGGAGGATACACTGGAAAAGTTCTTTAAGAGGGTTATGAGAGAAGGCATGACACTGCAGGAATTAGGAGAGCAAATGATATTTTAGGGGTGTTTGAATTGGTTTTTGTTATCTACTTAAGAACAATTTGCCGCTTCTTTATTAAGATATATTTGGGTTCATTGGTTGAATGTTTGTGTGATTTGTATATGTTCAAAGCTTGTGTGTTAGTAAAGACAAAATCCGTAAGTGAAGAAATGCAGAAGATGGACAACACAATGCTTATCTACATGCAGAAGATGGACAAAAACCAAGCTCAGGGTTCGCCAAATTAAACTTTGACGGATCTAAGTTATCTAACGGGTCATCAGCTACTGGTGTAGTGATCCGTGATCCGAATGCGAAAGTGCTCCAGATCAGATCTAATCGATATGGAGATATTTCAGTACCTAAGATTGAAACAATGGCTTTGAGAGATGGGATTAAGCTGGCCAAAGAATTGGGAGTAAGAAAATTAGAAATAGAAGGTGATAATCTTGAAGTAATTAAAGCAGTTAAAAAAGAAGGACAAAGCCCATGGGATATTGAAATAATAATTGCGGACATCCTAGTCTCGTTAAGATGGTTCGAGACTGTGCGAATAAATCATGTAAGTAGAGTGTGTAACGCTGTGGCCGATAAAATTGCTAAAATGGGCCATAGCCTCCCTACTGATGTCATTGCGAATCTCCCAGAACTTGAGGTTCTCGTCCGAAAGGACGCTCTAGGACGTCCCCCTTGAGGGAATATCCTAATCCTTACCTTTTCAAAATAAAAAATAAAAAAATACTTAACAATATGTTGCACCCTAAAAAAAATTCAATATGTTCAATATGTACCATTAACAAATAAATTCACCAAATATATTGGTGTAATTTAGAGCTATATGGTCCAAACATTTTTCAGTTATTATAGTCATAAAAAATTTAAACATGTTTTTGATTATATTAATGCCAATTTAATAAAAAGGTTTGTACATGCAATGCTGCCCGTACTACGTACGAGCTCCATACATTAGTATTTTTTTTATCCCCCTACACAAGATCTGGGGACGATACACAAACGTAGGGGTGAGCATCGGTTCGAAACTGAACCGAACCGACTATAACCGAACCGAAACCGAAATTTTAGATAATTGTGAACCGAAAACCGAATCGAAAATTGTCGGTTCAGTTTCGGCTTTGGGCGGGTCGGTTTTTACACAAACCGAACAAAACCGAACCTAATTAGTCCTAATTAGCTTTTCTTGTTTAATTGCAATTCAGCCAATAAATACAGTACACTTCCACTTGTCTGTAAGTGTAAATCTACCACTAACTAAATAAGTAAAAAACAAAACCGAATTTGACAAAAAAAAAATACTATAGATGTTACAAATTAAATCAATCAAAACTGCATTACAAATTTAGTAGCCAAAGTCTACATAAGGCCAAAATTCCCAAAAAAAAAAACATATAATCTCTCGAGATTTTGGTGCGTAGTTGATCATTATTCGAGGTTGATTGTGTACTAACTTTACGCCTTTTGTTGGATTGGGAATGGGAGCTTGCCATCTGCATAAGTACATAACACAACAATAAACACAAATTCAGAATCTGTATTTCACAATCACAATAACACAACAATCTGTATTACAAGTTATGCATTTACAAGTTAAGAAAAGCAATTTAAGAGCTTACATCTGAAGAAAATTGATCCGTGGTTACCGGTTAGTACTTCCTGGGATTACGGGATTGATGAAAGTAGCAAACTATAAGCCTACAACAACATAAAAAAATTAGAATGTAAGAATGTAATTAAGATTTAAGCAGCTCTCTCCAAAATGCATCAATAATAAAAATAGGAGGGACATCAAAGGGATTATCACAAGAGCAAGAATCAGGGAGAAATATTAAACTGCAAATCCAAACATCATCACATTGTATTGTCTTACTGAATCAATTTGTAGATTCATAAAATTGTGAAATTCGAGTACAACCTATCTATTAATATCATTGAGAATCACCCAAAAGTCTTAACTCTTACCGAAGAGATGTTCTAAATCAACCTAATTCTTACTTTTTCTCAAGAAAATATTTTTCTTAAAGAAAATCATACATCAATGAGGGAAAAGGGTAACTAGCCTATGGGGGGAAGTTGATGGGGCGGAAGGCCATCACAAAAAAAAATGTGATAACTAAGCGATTTTCCATATTTACCCCTGAAAAAAAAAAATTACGGCTTGCCACCGCGTCCAACCCCATGTCCAAAATTACGCGCGTGCCACTGCGTCCCACTGACCATCTTGTCACCTGTCACCTGTCATCCTGTCACCTGTAACCGTTCATCTTGTCACCGTTCATCTTGTCACCTGTCACCGTTCATCATGTCATCTGTCACCTTTCATCCTGTCATCGTTCATCCTGTCATCCTGTCACCGTTCATCCCAAATTTTCGTCTATTATCAACCCTGTCTTCGCTTATTTTTTCATCCTCTTGTTATCGCTTAAATTGTGGTTAAATTTTGTCATTCTTCATGTATTATCACCTATTTTAATATCACCAAATTTGTCATAAACCTTTTCATCGGTTAAATTGTCGTCAAATCTTATCATAACACTTGTCACCACGTACCCTAATTTATCACCATATGCAAACACCTTGTCATCACGCACAAAAACTTGTCACCGTGTACAAAAAGTTATTATCAAAAATTATTATTGAGCCTATGCGGGATTTGAACCCACACTACCGTGCATTAAGTACGTTGCTCTACCATTTGAGCTAATAGGCCATAATTAAAATTAATATATGAACAAATCAACCACAACCAGTAAACAAAAAAACCTGTCAACACCAAAACTTATCACCGACAAAACCCATAAACAAAAAACTTTGTCACCGACAAAACCCATAAACAAACACCAACAAAACCCATAAACAAAAATACCCAGCTATCCTTACTCCAACTAGTTTTACTATCAACAACGGTTGACTTTGCCATATGAGGCTTTGCAAGGTGTATTAGTTTTACTCCAACTAATTAGGTACTAACAGCTTTGCAAAGTTAATTACTATCAACCCCGTCACACCACCCAAATGGTTGACTTCCACCTTGGACTGAGCAAGCAAATCAGTAAATCAACAATCAATGAGATACAACCACCAAACCAACGCAATCAACAAGCTAAAGGCTCAATGATTCAATGACTACAAACAAATGTCACGCTAACACACTTGGGTATAAATAATTCTTTGCATCAGATAGCTCATAAAACAACAATTGACATCACTCCATCTAGCCTGGCAAATTCTAGACTACAAACCATTAATTAGCGAAGCCAAACATCACCAATGTGATCCATACATTGCTCAAATATATGTCAAACTAGCCTCTAAGCAAAACCAAACATCACCAACTTGATTCAAGTAAAAGTAAGCAAGCAGTTTCTATACACTGTGAACCTATATCGGCAGATGTTATCAATCATCAAGGGGCAAGTTCAGGAACTCGCTCGGAACCTCGTCTTCCAATTCTCCTTCGACCGCTTTACAGTAGACATAGAACACCGTGGCGGACGACATCCCCTGGAGCAGCAACACCATCAACATGGCCGAGGTGATAACGATGTGTAGAGCAAGAGTCCAATCCACCATCGCACTAGCAACTGTGAGATTCCAAAACCAGAAACGCCATTTGAAGAACGCAGAACCAGAACAATATGAGCGTCATCCCCGTCCGCCTCATCACGAACACGAGATCCTTGCTCCGATTCAAGGCGTCGAAGCCCCATCGGTGCTCGATCAAAACGACCGCGTTCACGACGATCCAATTAACCACCAAACGAGGCAGGAGGAGGCCTAAAACCTAAAACCTAATTATTAATCCCCTACCGATTCAAGGCGTCGAAGCCCCATCGGTGCTCTTCTCCGAGGCAGGAGATGACGAAGAAGTAGAGCGATTCGGTAGGGGATTGGGCAGTGAGGAAGTCTATCGCCTTCCAGGCGAGGAATTCGTAGAGAGCGAAGGCGGAGATGACGGAGATGACGGAGAAGATGTAGAGGAGGCGGAGGATTGAACAGGAGCGAGAAATCGTCCAGAGAGAGAACGAGAAGAGAGAGGGGAGGAGAGAGAGTGTAAAGGAAAAAAGTGGGCTGTCTAGGTTTACATACCGCCTAGTTACTGCATTAAATTTTTCCTGAGCCTAATTACTAATCCAAATGTTCTAAACCGGCCTCCCCACCCCCTTCCCTCTACATCAATAAGAAATTTAGAATTTAAAAAAGAATAATATCAACAACCTATACTAATGTAGTTTTATTAGGGCTGGGACTTAGGACCCGAAGAACCGAACCGAACCGAGCAGTTTGGGTCGGTTCGGTCCGGTTCTTGAAAAAAATACACTGAAAAAAGTTCGGTTCGGTTCCTGCCAAAATATCGGGTTCGGTTTTCGGTTTTTGAAAAAAAAAGAGACAAAAACAGAAGATCGGATATAACCCGTACTTTTGTATTACTTTTCTTTAAAATTCCCAGCCGGCCCTAGTACCGCAGTTCGACAGCTGCTCTTCCCCGTCAATACCCCAAATCGGCAGTTCCGCAGCCCTACTCCCGCAGCCCGCCGCAGTTCGCCCTCGTCGCCTTCGTCCTCGCGAGTCGCCGCAGCTTCGCCCTTGTCGCCTTCGTCCTCGCGAGTCGCCGTTCAGTTACAGTGTTCCCGTGCTTCTCCCTCGTCGCCCTCGCGAGACTTCCCGTCCTCACCTACCTCACCTACCTGCCGACTTCCCGAGCTCACCTTCCGGTTCCGGCCTTCGTCCTCGCGACTTCCCGTCCAGATCCTGCCGCCGCCAGCCTCCTCCAGGTACAGTCTTCTTCGCGACTTCCCTCTTTCCTCCTCCAGGTACAGCCTTCGCCGGCCTTCGTCTCACGCTTTTCCGGTTTTCCCTCTTCCAGATCTCTCTGTATCTCGCCTCTGCTGCCTCCATCCTGACGCCTTCGTTCAATTCGTCCAAATCCTTTAAGGTACGTTCAAATCCTTTGTCCTCTGCTGTTTTGTAGCATCTGAAATGTGTTGGGTTGTTCATCTGTTCTACCTTTGTTGAAATGTGCTTTGTGTTAGTAAAACCTGACTATCATTCCGTTTGCTTTGCCTCTACTTTGTTATTATGATCCACAAAGCTGCTGTTATAACTTATAACCTCAGAGATTAGTTGATTAGTTGCTAAGCTGTTGTTCATTCAACTGCTTTGTGGATTCCGAACCTTGCTATCAGAATATGCGTCCACAACCACTACATTGTTTAGCTTGTTGTTCATTCGGCTGTTCTGTTCATTGGGCTATTCATTCATTTGAAGCTAATGGATTCACCTCAGACCGAATTGTTTAAGAGAAATTAGATAGTGCTTTGGTTGATATGTACGGGAAGTGTAGCGACTTAGATAGTGCATGGATTGTTCTTGATAGTATGAGAGTTGATAGTATGGTAGCTTGGAATGCAATGATGGCAGGGTTCATGAGAGAGGGCTTTGAAAAGGAAGCACTGTTATTGTTTAAGAGAATGCACGGTAAGAGCATGAAACTTGATGAGTTTAATTTACCTATCCTTCTATTCTGAGCTGCTGGGCTTCAATTCTGGATAAGAGGAATGCAAAGTCCCTTCACTGGTTGGTTCTGAAAACTGGATTTGTTAGCTATAATCTAGTGAGCAATGCTCTTGTAGACATGTATGCAAAACATGGAACGATAAGTTGTGTGCTTACAGCGCTTAAGAATATAGCAAAGAAGGATGTGATCTCTTGGACATCCCTTTTTACAGGCTATGTGCAGAAGAACATGCAAGAAGAACTTTTTCATTCTTTTATTAACTTTTGTGTCTTTGTGAATATGTAGAGAGGGAAGATGAAGCTAGACAAGGAGCAGCTTTGAAGTCTACCAACACTATGAGTACAAATGCGTCAACTGCTCCTACACCTCAATAATCTGGCAAAGTATCTACAACTGTCGAACCAGCAATCAAGAAAAAGAAGCTCGCCAAGGGGAACAAATTAACAAGTTTCGTTTTCTTTTGTTTTTATGGATGTTTTAGTTTTTTTTGACCTTAAGATTATGATTTGAATCTTTGGGCAGCTCAGTTTTTAGCTCTTGATGGTAATAAAAACCGAACCAAATTTAGGAACAGAAAAAACAAAAAAAACGACTAACTTCGGTTAACCGAAGAACCGAACCGAATAAAGTTCGGGTACGGTTATTACGGTTCCTAACTAAAATTCGTAGGAACCGAACCGAACTAAAAAATTTTTTTTACCCTGCGGGTAGGCTGAAAAAAACCCAGGAACCGAAGTATCCCAGCCCTAAGTTTTATAATGATAGGCTAGAATTGACTGGCAAAGGCCACACAGGTAACTCTTCCATCAAGAGATATTTATAAGACAATAACTTTTTGTACACAATTATTTTACTTTTTGCACCACGCCATTAAGTGGCGTATAATTATTCAATTGTTAAAAATACCGGGAAAAAAAATGGTCGACGTCACGGGACGCCATTGAACGGCGTCGCGGGACGCCACTGAACGGCGGTACGGGACGCCTTTCAAAGGCGTTGCATTGCGCCATTAAGTGGCGTTAATGTGCACGTGGCTCTTAAGCTTGTAGAATAATTAAATAATGGTATGTACAACTACTTCATATAATAGGTTGTTTTTATTCATTCTAATAATCATATAATAAGTATAAAACTCCGTAGTAAAATACACGTACGATTCTTCTCTCTTTCACTCAATTTCTGTAACTAGTCTGCGTATGATAACTAAGCAATGGTCCATATATATATATATATATATATATATATATATTCAAATAAAAAATTATAAAGGTCCATATTTATTTGGGTGATCAAGGTGGCTATATATTCAAACAATAATAGGTTGTTTTTATTCATTCTAATAATCATATATATCAATAATATACTGATTTCAAAACTTCAACATTAATTAGCAAAGTCAAAATTGAATTAGTGCTAGCATTAACAAATGAACGTGATTGTGGAATGTTGTTGACAGCCAATTCAACGCCTTCTATCGGCGTCCTATTACGCCATCAACCGGCGTGCTCTGGCGCCCTCTACCGGCGTCCGGTGGCGCCTTCTACCGGCGTCCCGTGACGCATATTAATTTTATGAATTTTATGATGTGTATTTTATTATTATTATTTTAATTACACGCCTTTAGATAGCGACGCCGTTTAATGGCGTGGTGCAAAAAGTCAAAATTTTGGGTGCAAAAAGCCGGGGCGATTTATAAAGGATTACATACGTTGCGATAAGATAATCATCTAAATTTCATAATTATTCTCTAATAACAATATTGTTGAATATTATTTCCTAATACATCCTTGGTGGTTGGACATAGCTAGAGTTCATACATTGTTAATAAAAGGCTCATACTATTGTGAATATATAATATTGCTAAACCTATAACCCCAATTATGAGATCAAATTTCTATTGTAAGGGGTGATTATTGTAAGGGGTGATGAGTTATGATATTGTAGGACCTTATTAATGTAATAGGTATATATATATTTTAGGCAAACAGATATATCATAGGTATATATATTTTAGACAAAAAGATAAATGAATCAAGGATACTTTGTAAGAAATATGTGATCTTTGGTACCAAGAAATATTGAACTTGATAATAAGTATGGAAACATCAATCTCCTAATAAGTATGGATACACCAATCTCCTACGTGATAAAACTTTATTTTTTTATTACAAGAAATGCTTAATTATGATAACTAAAAATACATAGATTTCCCCAAAGAAAGTTTAATTATGTCTATTTATGATTAAAGAAAATCTCATTTTGAGATATGGTGTGTCTTAACAAAAAACCAATGTGGAAGTTTTTTATATATGACATGAATAAAGAATATGAAGTGGATTAATGCAAAATAATAAAAAAGTAAAAAATTGTGACATGGTTGATGCGCTCACACCCACCATGTCGGCCAAGGAGGGGGCCCCATCACTAGGAGTCGAGCCAAGCAAGTGGCCCAAGCCACTCACTCCATCATCACACGAGTCATGGCGAGCATAGGTTCCATTGACGCGTCTAAGGACATCACCATCACTTATCTTCACGAAGACGGCGTTCCAAGTTTAGAGGTTAGCGCCCTAGCTCGCGTTCCGGGCCGGCCTTGCTCTTTTCTGTGGCCACGCCCCATCGCACCCCAGTTTGCGCCCCAGTGCGCGCCAGTTCGCTCATCCGCATTCGCGGCCCATGCCTTGCGCTCCAAGGCGTTCCAGCTGGCATTCATGGCCTAATCCATCCCGTCCGGCCAATTAAGGCCCATACCTTGTGTTCTACGCCGCGTTCCAACCCATGTTCCAGGCCGCGCTCTAGCCCGTGTTCCAGGCTGTGTTCCTTGCGCCCCAATCTTCTCGGCCGTGTCCATATTTCATCCTTGCACCCGAAGGCTTGCGTTCCGTGTCCCCACTGCTTGCGCCCCAAGCCACGCGCCCACATCCCTATGCCAGCTCGTGTCCTTGGCGCCCAAGTCATGACCCGATAGAAAATTTGGAGCGTTCCGGCCCAGCCTTGGCCCTCGGCCCGAGCCTCCTATCTTAGCTAGATTAAAATATTATTTTCTATTTTATTCTATAACTTTGAGATATACGAATTAGGCTTAATGTTAGATAATTCGCATATCTTGCTTGTTTTCTTATCTTTTTAGTTTGATAAAGAGAAACCTCTATCTTTTGTACAAGATAGAAATCTTTCTAGATTAGGATTAGTTTCTTTCTATTTAAGCCATTAGACATTGTAAACTTTGACTTTAACGCATAATTGAAATACAAGATTGTTTGGCTTAGTCGAGTTCCTCCTAATCCCAAACGTGTGGGTTCACCCTTGTTCCGAGCCAAAGCTAGATTACCAAACGTGCGTGTTCTCCCTTGTTCGCATCATCACATTGATCGAACCTCATGAACAACCATCTCCATCACGTTGGAGATTGCTTATCTTACGCTTCCGCCAATTCCGAAGAGACTCCCTAGACGTCCTAAGTGATCCTTCACACTCTCTTGTCTTCTACGAGGACGAGAGCGCATCAACTACAACAATAAGTTGACACGTGGCGAAATCATAGGAATATAAATATTTTAAGCAAAAAGAAATATCATATATATATATATATATATATTTTAGGCAAAAAGATATAGAAATCAAGGATACATTGCAAGAAATACGTGATCTTTGATTGTAAGAAATATTGAGCTTGATAATAAGTATGGAAATTAACAACAATCTCCTACGTGATAAGACTTTATTTTTTTATTGCAAGACATACTTAATTATGATTATGTGAGATATGATTACTCAAAATAATAGATTTACCCAAAGAAA
The DNA here is from genome assembly GCA_963924305.1 of Polygonum maritimum. Taxonomy (NCBI): domain Eukaryota; kingdom Viridiplantae; phylum Streptophyta; class Magnoliopsida; order Caryophyllales; family Polygonaceae; genus Polygonum; species Polygonum maritimum. Next base: position 13,836,032 of record OZ002737.1, on the reverse strand, counting down.
GTTTAATTATGTAATTATGATTAAAGAAAATCTCATTTTGAGTATGGCATCTTTAACAAAAAGCCTATGTGGAATTTTTTTTATATATGACATGAATAATAAATATGAGGTGGATTAATACAATGTAATAAACAAGTAAAAAAATTGTGACATGGTGCAAAGATTGGCTGACACGTGGCGTAATCCTACGTGGCACATCCTCAGGGCGACATGTGAAAAAATCTAAGGTGGTGCAACGTAGTGGCTCAAATTCTTACGGCTTATATATATATATACATAGATTATTGTTTTGGAGTATTTATATATATATATATATATAGAGGAGGATTCAAGTAAAACACCTATTATAGTGAAACGGGTGAATTAATAGTAGGCGTTGGATTAGGATGAAATCAAGGATCAAGATTAGGCTGAATTTTTAAATATATTGGCTAAATTATAGAAAAATCTCCATTAGTGGTATCTTTAATTCAACCTCCTTAATTATAGGGAGAAGTTACCATGCATACGTACTACATTTTTTTCAAAATAGAAGCTCCTAAATTTAAGGGATGTAAATATTTTATTTTATTTTTTCAAAATTCAAACCAGATTTTAGGAGAAAATCACAAAAATCTCGTACATGCTTTCGCTAGTCAATACAAATTCAACCGTGCTACTACAATATTCGATAATATTGCTTCAATATTCGACTAAACAAAAGTTTGAATTAATGAAGTACATGGTTGAATACGATTTAACATTTTTTGAATATTAATCAAGATTAAGCTTCCATAATAGTACGGAGGAGTTACATCCAAATTCAAACTAGATTTTCTCAAAATGAAACTTCCTAAATTTAAGGGTTGTAATTTTTTTTGAAATTCAAACCAGATTTTAGAAAGAAAGCACACAAATCTCAGATATGCATTCGTCAGTCATTACAAATTCAATCGTGCTACTACAATATTCGATAAAATTGATTTAAGATTCGACTATACAAATATTTGAATTTATCAAGTACATAGTTGAATATGATTTAACATTTCCCGAATATTATTACAAGGTTATTGTAGTTTGGCGTGGTTTGAATATGCAATCGATTTTGTCGAATTCGAATTATATTGTCTTATTTGAGGTGAAACTACACGCAGAATACGTACAATGAACATTGAATATGTACTTGTAAAAATTGAATTTGACAAAACCGGATAGTTTTATTTCTCGTTATGATTTCATGAATGAATACAATTTAACTGAATTTGAATACAATGTTGTAAAATAAAGATGAATAATTCTTGATTCTTTAGTGTTCATTGTCGTCTTTGATCCCTTTCATGCTTCTTCCATCCTCTTTTTACTTTTGTATGTTCTTCAATCATGTCGCTATATTCCAACCTTCAAAACTGCATATTCCACAAATAAACACAAACATTCAAAGTGAAATGACTATGGATTTAATACTTTATTATATTCAAATCATACTTCATAAATCATAATATGATATATTCAAATAATTCATAAGAACATTCATATGATTATCTTAAAAATTCAGATTATGCTACCCAGAATTCAAGTTACTACATCAATTCAAAACATATATTCACAAATCATTGCATTCGAAAACCATATATTCAAAATTCAAAACATACATAGCAATATTCGGATTAGTACATCATCGATTTAAATCACACTTCTAATATACTATATTCAAATAATTAATAAGAACATTCATGTGATTATCTAAAAAATTCTGATTATGCTACCAAAAATTCAAGTTACTACATCAATTCAAAACATATATTCATAAACCATTGCATTCAAAAACCATCTATTCACAGTTCAAAACATACATAACAAAATTCAGGTTACTACATTGTTGATTCAAATCATACTTCTAGAATTCTATATTCAAATAATTTATAAGAACATTCATGTGATTATCTTAGAAATTCGGATTATACTACCTAGAATTCAGGTTAACATATCAATTCAAAATATATATTCGCAAATCATTGCATTTGCAAAATCATATATTCACAATTCAAATCATACATAGCAGTATTCAGGTTACTACACCATCAATTCAAATTATATATTCGCAAATCATTGCATCAAAAATCATATATATACACAATTTAAATCACACATAGCAATATTCAGGTTACTACACCATCAATTAAGTCTCCAACTCCAACAAAATATTGAACAAGATGAAAATCTACTAGTTGAATTCTACTCTATAGTGAAGACACAATCCAGGCTTAAAAACCAACAAAAAAAATTGACTATAAGGAGTATCTCGTTCAACAAATACCCATATGTTTCAGCTCTTCATAAGAAATCACCACAGATCCTAATTCAAACATACATAACCTAGATCTACAAAACTAGCTCATTCAACAAACAAAATAACCAAATACAGAAAGAAACAACACACCAGAACAAAACTCATACCAAATGATCGAGCAATCGGAAGAATTTCAAGCAATGGAATGGATGATTAGGGACGAAACAGAGGGAAGAAGATGTGGGTATTGAAGTTGGAGCATAAAACATGCAAATAGTCTTAGAGCTTCGGGAAGAAGATGAAAAACTAATGAAATTGGAAAGAGAAAATGCTTTTTAATAAAGTGGATTTTTTGACTTAGAAGTGGGATACGGAGAGAGGAAAAGATCCCCCAAATCAGACTTGGGATTTTACTTTTTTTATTAACTAAATAATCTTTTACTACTATAAAATCTAGAGCGTTAGATTAGAATAGATCCAATGGTTAATAAATGTTCACCGGTTACACTCTTATAGGGTGTTTCACAAGATCCTAATTCTATATATATATATATATATATATATATATATATAAGGAAAGGTATTAGGGTCGCCACAAGTACTACTTGGGCTCGCCTAGAACATCCAGATGAGGTGGTTACTAATATATATGATTGCCTACCTTAACTTCGGTAGATCTGTGTTATCTAGATCTCATTTAGTATACTTTTTTGGGTCATGAGAAAAAAAAATAGTAAGCTGTATCACCCTGTATGTTTGTAATTCCAATTGGTAAAGTTTTCTGCCATCTTTACAAACTTATCTCTTGACAAACCAGAGCTTGTACCTAATAGCCTAACACTAGTTACAACTGCTTCAAAATCAAGCAAATAAGCGATGATGGTGCATAGGTGTGTGTATATATATTTATGACTTAATTAGAGTTAAAAGCATTAGAACTTCTATGTTTGCATTAATTTTAAGTAGTTAATTCGACAGATAATTAAAAGGCATCCAATATCCAATATAATACATATATATAGATCTTCAATAGTAGTATGTTTGCAGCTACTAGTTGTGCATCTGACCCTTTGTGTATGAATCCTCATGATAATAATTTTTGCTGATGTTCCATGCCTTGTGATAAGTATTCCTCTTTCAATAAAACATCTTTCTTTATCCCTGATGTGCAATAATATAAATTATATGCTCTCTTCTAGCTCTAGTTACTAGAGAGGGGGAAGAACCAAAATTAATAGAGATGAAAACCATTGAGAAGGTCCTATCGAGGGGGTAACTACCAAGAAGGCCCTGCCATGGTGGAAACCGCCAAGAAGGTCCCACCATGGTGGCAACTGCCAATGACTTGTGCTTAATCTTCGACTAATTTTTTGAGGAATTGGAATTATGTATGGTATCAAACCTAGTTATTAGGCCGGGTCACTTAGTATTCACATGTTTTAGAAGATCTTCATCTTAGTAGAGGGATCGTCAATTGTCCATTATGCGCTCACACACATGATGGGTTGACCTTTGACTACGATGATTATTAATGCTTTACCCACCGTTATCCAGACTCATTTTGCTCCTGTTCTTCGAGCGTTTGTATTACCCTTGATTGATTCTTCTCCTCTTGTACATCTCCTTCATAGACCGACCTAACCATTCATAAACTGTTTTCAAACTTGTGTCTGACCCTATATACTAAAGAAAGATCGATCCTTAAATGACTACATGACTCTTTCGCCTAACCATTTATAATTATTGTTTTTACGACCTTTAAAATTACTAAACATGTGTCCAGTCCTATATATTATTCCTTCCGCTCCATAATGTTTATTAATTTTTCACTTATATCAATATTTTCTTTCAATATTACCCTCATCCAATCTCATATTTACTCACTTTCTCATCTACTTTATCTCTTTTATATTTACTAGCACTGGACGCCCATCCGATGGACGGGCTTTAGCGTTGCTAAATTTGTTGGCTTAATATTCGAGTGTGAATTTCACCTATGTTGTGGATGAACAATATAGGAGAATTTGTTTGTAAGTTACATAATTTTCATCTTTTATATGAATTATGTTTTATTTAAATGCATAATAATATAGTAATAAAAATTAATTTGATTATTTGTAGTATTTCATTGCTACATTGAGTTTGAAATAAAAATACATTGATTGTTTATAGTAATAAACAACATTTAAGTTTTCATAAAAAAAAAACAACAACATTATTTGGGTTAATTAACAACATTTAAGTTTTATGGATGTGTTGCATTTTTAAAGTTTGAGTTTGAAATAAAAATACATTGATTGTTTATAGTAATAAACAACATTTAAGTTTTCATAAAAAAAAAACAACATTATTTGGGGTTAATTAACAACATTTAAGTTTTATGGATGTGTTGCATTTTTAAAGTTGTAAAGAGAAATAAAAATACATTGATTGTTTATAGTAATAAACAACATTTAAGTTTTCATAAAAAAAAACAACATTATTTGGGGTTAATTAACAACATTTAAGTTTTATGGATGTGTTGCATTTTGAAGTTGTATAGATTATTCCATTAAATTACAAAATCATTGATATTGTATCAATCTTATCATCATGTTTTTCTATCTCGCCCGGTACAAATTTAGGCTCCGTTTGGCATAGCCGAAGATGAAAGATGAAGATGAAAGTAGCTGAATTAGGAAAAATGTGGAAATGAGTGTTCGGTTGACAAGGAGTTGGCCCGGAAAAAAGGTGTTGTGAATGACCATAATACCCCCAAATATAATTAAAAAAATGTACCCAAACACGTGAGCTGCACGTGTTCATGTTTAGGGCAATTGATATGAGGCATTACGCCCCCAACGCAACCATTGCAGCTCTCCCAACCCCGCAGCTCTCCCAAACCCATCGCAGCCGAACATTCGCCGCCGTTCGTGCCGTTGTGCGCCGGCGCCACGGTGGCCCATTCTTGTCCGGTACGCTTTCGATCTCTTGTAGGTATACATACATATTTCACTTTCGATTTGAATGTATTCATGGGTTGATTCGGTTTGTCTCGGGTACCCATTTCAGATCTGTTGGTGGAGGTCGAAACGAAGTTGCTCACCTTGTGTTCGGCCATTGTAGACAAGGTAAGCAATTGTACTTTTCTTGTTCGCTCTTCTTGTTCATGTGGTAGACAGATCTGTTAGCTTCTTCTTCGCTCTACTTGTTCGGTTTGTCTCGCATGAATCTCGATTGCGTTAGCTACTGCATAGTAGAAGAAACAATTCATAGTATGTAGTAATTGTTGAATTTCATGATGTGGTGAAATTGTTTGTTGTGTTATGTTTCTTTTCTGATGTGGTGGAATTGTTTGTTGAACCATGATATATGTGGAATGTCTTCGCATTTTTTGTATGAGCATGTCTGAAACAATCATGTATGTGCGCTGAGATCGTAAATGATGCATGTTATTGTGTCTTGGCTTTCATATTGTGTTTTCCTCTGTTGGTGCATTAATGTTGTTGTGTGATGTTTATGAGGGTGTGTGTTTGCTGCAATGTACTTGTGGTTGGAATGCTTTTGCGTAACCTATGTCTGAAATTCCATGGAGAAGGGGGGTTTGAAATGTCTGGTAAGGGGAAGGGGAAGGACAAAGAGGTTGACTTAGAGGCAATGGACGACAAGAGTGGTGTTTGGGACCTGGACGAGTCAAAGGCGCTTTTGAGTATATGCCAAGAGTATCATAAACAAAATGGTGTGGACACGCACTTCAACCGGTCTGAAATCGCTGAGAAGATGGGCAGGGAATTTGGGAAGAAGTACAAATGGGGAATAGCGAAGAACAGAAGTAGAAATGTTTGGGATCCTAAAGGATGTCGGGACAACTCACGGAACGGGGTGTTGTAGTGCGGTTGCGATGGGTCAGACGCTCTCCATTATAGAAGAACTCGAAAGTGTCATCAGCAAGGCCAAACTTCTCGTGGTACAGCTTGAACATCTTGTCCAAGGTCGTGTCCGGGCCTAAGCGAAAGTGTGTCTTCCCCCCGTCCTAATATGTAGTAAGAAGTTGATTAGTAAACTGAGATAAAAAACTATGATATAAGGTGAATAAAGGTACATGCTCGTGTTTGTTACTACTTGTCCGAAGACAGCAAGGTCGATCCGGCTGTCCACAGTGGACGACGACGATCCCTCGCTTTCACTACCGTTAGCCATTCTTGGTATGTTGCTGCAGGGATAATTTTGGCAAATGTTTCTACTTGTGGAATCAAAGTGAAGGTTTGTGTTGGGTGAAAAAGGGACACCGTTTATATATTAGCATATGTACAATACAAACCTACCACACCATAAATGACACATTCAATGTGGTCAAATTAAAGTTCAAGACTAACCGACCACACCATGAATGAAGACAAAAGTTACATAGCAGGCCTAACACCTTAATTGAATGCAAAACAAAAAACGCATGGTGAGGTCAAATCTACTCTTGTTCCTAAACATAAAGTGAAAAAAAGTTACTGATTTTTTCCCCATGGACTGCACCCATGCAGCTTTGACTAAGATTCCCAACACCTCAATTCACGAGCATATAAAGTCAAATTCAAGCCTAATCTGCTGGTTTTTCCCCCCCATGGACTGCACCCATAGTAAAGATTCCCAATTTACTATTGTATTCCCCATGGACTGCACACATTGTAAGGTCAAATCAAAACTAGATGCAAGCCTTATCTTGCTTTCCATGATAGCTATAGAAAATCAGATGGAAGCCTTATCTATACCCCTAAATTATGAAATCCAATGGCTTATCTCAAGACAACAAACTAAAAAATTAAAACATTAGGACCAAACTAAGGAGCAAACTAAAAAATCAATGAACCAAGGAGCAAACTAAAAAATTCGTACACACGCTCGGTTTTAGAACAAGTCACCTGTTGCAAGGCCATAAGGTGACTTCATGGAGCATGCAGGTATAACCTGCACACATTAGCAAACAAGAGTTGCTTATCAGTCAAACTAGACCACAAATTAGCACAACCATTAAGCACAAGATAGTCGAGGCAAAGTTTAGGGAAACCATAACCATTACTTAGTAGCATAACCATTCATTAGTAATAAACCTGGGTACATCCTAATAATACATAAGTCTGAAATTAAACTTGCTTCAACAAAGCCCAAACGAGATTACAACATGGATACAACTGAAGTCCTAACAACCACATTAAAATAAAACCAGAACATGAGTCCTTAGATGATAGGATGAAATGATTTAGTCGGAGTTGTCGTCTCCAACAGGCCCGACATCATCGATTGCGGTAGCAGCATAATTACTGGCCATACGGAAGAATTCATCTTTATGGTCTCCAAACGCCTCTTGCCAAAGGATGGTGGTGTCCTTATCATACCCATCCCCCTTCAATCTCCTTAATCTATCTCCTTCAACCTGTGCAGAGAATATTGGTAGCAACACCGTTACAATTTTATGCAGCGAAAGAGTACTTGAGGATGAAAACTGAAGCACTATAAACATACCTGGATAGCACGTTCCCACCACATTTCATCGGCTATAAGCGTTTCCGTATTCGTGTCCCAAACAAACTCAAGGCCACCTCTCTTCAAAAGAACGAACATACGCCGTTAGAGCTTGTTGTAGTCCACCCTGTGCTTCAACGCTCTTTTGTTGACCTCTTCCCATGTCCTCAACTGATACGCGACAGCCATCCGATCCCAGTTGTTGTGGGTATCAGGGTTGTACTCCTTACGTTGATCGCGGAAAACCGTTAGCAAGTCCTTGTTCCTCTCCATTGTCCACACATGTGCAGCCATCTGATCACAGAAAAAAAGGCCAAAATCAGATGCAAGCGTTACCGTTTCTTTATCACACATATAATGTACTGCATCATAAATTACAAATGTTGTGTTTTGCACTTACATTGGTCTGGACGGAGTACCCACAATGTCAAGCTCCTGATTGTGAAGTTTGCAGTGTGATGTGGTGTCCTTATATATAGTGGGCTCATGCCAAAAAGCACACCCAAACAGTATACACCAGCACCATATTAAATCATAAAAAACATAACAATAAATGCACCTGTGGTAAATTAACCTCTACTAAATCAGCCTATGTACTCACACTAAGTGGACCTATGTATTAACAACAGAACGCAAGTCATACACCAATAACATTCATACACACAATGTAAGTCAATACGTTAATAAATTACGAAGTTCATACATACCAAGTCAACATGTCCAACTAGGAAAGTCATTGTTATAGGGCAAGCAGTTAATATTCTGAACTACAAACATCATACATGTAGCACAATCAAAAGTGAAGAGATGCTCATGGAAAAACAATGCAAGCAGATGTGATGACACATAGAGCACATGAGCATAAATAACATCTATTCGCCTTTTTCAACGCTGCATCACGCTGTAGAATAATTTCCCTGTTGCGGTCGCATAGATCACCCATGGTAAAAGCATCTTCCTGGCTCTTTACCTCCCACATCTCAATGACTGTCATGTCTCTGATCAGTTCTTCCTCCAATTTCATATGCTCAACTTGAACGGCTTCTAGTGCTTCCTTCAGCTGTTGCACACGTCGCTGCTAGAATGTGACGTCCAGCTCTTGATGGTGCTCCTCTGGTTCATCCTATAACACCAAAATACGGATATTCAGATACCATAATAATTACTTGTTTTCACAGTGCACATATCAGAAGCTCACTTACTAACTCTCAGGTTATTGACATTACAAAATATGCAAATCGTCATATTACAGATCTTTAAGAACAATTAGCAATTCACACAATAATTTATATATTAAAAGTAACAAAAGGTCCTGACTATAAATGCCATTTCATTCTTAATCATAGAAGATCATAGATAAGTAAATGAGCCAATTGTGCTAGTATATTATCTCAAGCTGGGTTGGTTGGTGGTACATGGCTCAAACGGTGAAATGATTAGATAACTCAATGAAATGTGAAAACACAACCACAATCTCAAACAGGTAACACGTAGTATGTATAGGGAACATTTTGGTGGTAGTTTTATCATAAACTAACACTATATTTATCCATGAGGGGATACGTTACCTCAGATGGGAATGGTGAGTCGAAACCCAAAAGCGATGAGGTGACTTCATCTTCATCATCGGAGAAGGAGTCTTGAGATACCATTGTTGTTCAACTACACACAATATGTGAAGTTCTGCAAGGACAAAGACTCTAGTACTTTTTCAACAACAATTCAGTTGCATACTTCATATAAAGAGTTATGTAATTGATCGTATGAACCAGTAACGAAAACAGAACAATGCCAAATGATGAGGTAATATCCTCCATCAAGAGATCTAAATTATATGTCTCTAGTAATCACTAATTCATATTCTGCCTAACGTAGGTGAAGATGTATATATGATCTATTCAGGACACGGATGAAGATATATATATGATTAAGAACAGTGATTGATGAAGATATTGAAACATCAGAAGGTAATGATACTTGCATCAGTGACACATTCGCACACTATCCATGAAGAGACAAATGCTAATGTTTCACAAAACAACAATGCCAGTGTGAACAATGAACCTGCAATGATGAACTTCACAAATGCTCAAGTGAATGACACTCATGAAGATGACATATCTTTCCATAGGAACAAAAAGCCTAGACATAGATGTGAGGGATGGACACCGCACCTGTGTACGTTGCCGATGACTCCCCGGCCCTAGCAAAACCCTAGCAAAACGAATCTGAGATAGGGAACGAACAAGAAAATCAGCAAATCGATGACCACGAACAAAATGAATCACCAAAACGATAACCCTAGCAGATCTGAGATATAGGGATGGTGAAATCGCGTACCTGTGTTCGTCAAATCGGCCTCCAGAAATCGTGTATCGTCTCGCTAGCCCTCCAGATCTGAGTTCGGTGACCACCAACCCTAGCAAATCGATGACCACGAACAAAACATTAGCAAATCCAGAACCCATCGATGGGATAATGGGAGAACGATAGTGAGATAGGGTCGAAGAATCGGCCATGAACTGCATACCTTTGTGCTCGTCGAAGATTCGCCCCCAAAATCGCCTCGCTAGTACCTCCTCTCCAGATCTGGTTTGCAAGTGAAAGCAAAAGGGTATCGGGTGGAATTTTGCAATGGGGGTAGCGGACAGAAATGGAGAAACGTTACCCAAAAACGCTGCCATCTGGGGGGAGGGATCAGGGTACAAAAACCAGCGAAATTCCGCCACCAGAGACGCTCCCGTTACTTCACAAGCTTGGGCGCCGAACACCCCTAAACCCTAGCGTCTCCAAAAAGCTTCGGCTCCCGCTACTTCACACGCGGGGTCCCGAACGGAGCCTTATATTTTCCATTAATAATACTCCGTTGTAAAATTTATCCTTTTAAAATTTGTTAAATATAGTCACATGACTCATCCGCATGGATCATGCATACAGTGGGCCAGGCCTGATGCGTGGTGCGACTCCGCTAAAACGTTTTCATCGCTTCACCCACCCATCTCGTGATGCCACGTTAGCTATGACCGGACGCTAGATCAGAAAGCCGTCTCATCGCTTCACGAAGAAACGCCGTCGTTTCAACACATCACCTCTACTTCTATCCACACACATCCCCCTGGATAAATACACCCAAAAACTCCCAAACCCTTCACACTCCCAAACCTTCACTATCTGCTCTCCGTCTCCTTCGTTTCGAAAAAGTCCTACCCTGTCCCTCACTCGATCCGATCTCCCGGAAAAAATGGCCAAGGATCCAGTTCGCGTCCTCGTCACCGGCGCCGCAGGTGACCGCTTTTTATCCTTTCGTCGTCTCTTCTTCGTGTTCACTTTTGTTTGATTCCGATCTAGGTCATCTAACTATTTCCGATTTTGATGAGCCGATCAAAACTTTTCCGATTTGATTGAATCTGTTGTGCTTTCGTTGATCGCATCAGATCTAGCTAAAAAAGTTGATTTGGAGATCTGAACACCAGGATTCTGTGTTTTTTCCATAGAACTGCTTTAATTTGTAACTAGAGTCTCCGATCTGATTAAATTGGAGTTCAAATTGTTTCTCTTCGCGGTTGTTTGCATGATAGGCTAATGAAGGTAATTTGTAGTACTGAATGAATAATTTTCAAACATCGAGTGTCTATTGTAGTGTTTTTGATGTTGTATGTCAAGTATAATTCCTTTGGTAACATTGTAATATAATTATTGGATCGAGTCCGTGAAGATCTACATCTGTAGGATCTCTTGGGGTTTATAAGTGTATCCAGGAAATCACAAGGCTTGTGAAAAGCTATTTGTTGATGTACCTTTTCCATCTTTCACGGTGAAACCTAGCTCAATTCGGGTTTTGCTTCCTAGGAGTCTGAACTTTATCAGCTTAGCTTCACCATCAGATCCTTGAAGGTTTCTCTCATTTATCTGCTGTTGCACAATTATCAATGAAAATCACACAGAACTACCTAAATCTCGTATCATAGAACATTTATATGTCAAGTTCATCTGATCTGTAGGGGTTATTACAATAATTTAATTTTGATTAGCTATTGAGAAATGGCATTGTTTGGTCCATCAAAGACAACCTTGTAGTGCCTTGAGAGCTTGTTTTGTATTTTGTCTGTGATTTGTGGGAGAGGGTCAATGAGCGAAGGCCACTGGAAGGGCTACAGTTCTTTGTAAATAAGGTCATAGTCAATAGGACTTGCTAATTTTGTTCGTTTATTAGTCAATTATCTATTTCTGGGTGCCAAAATAATCTCGATATCATATATTCATTTCATATAATGTGGAAATATATGTATATGCAGGCCAAATTGGATATGCCCTTGTGCCAATGATTGCCAGAGGCGTGATGCTTGGTGCTGATCAGCCTGTGATTCTGCACATGCTTGATATTCCTCCAGCTGCAGAGGCACTGAATGGAGTAAAGATGGAGCTGGTAGATGCTGCTTTCCCACTTCTTAAGGGTAGGATTTCTTGCGATTTTGTATTTACATTCATTCATTTAAGTTATTAGATAAACATAATGTTGTGGTGTGACTTTATTGATATAACAATCTACCTCATGGTATATCATCTACCAGGTGTTGTTGCTACAACTGATGCGGTTGAAGCCTGCACTGGAGTTAACATTGCTGTCATGGTTGGTGGATTCCCCAGGAAGGAAGGCATGGAGAGGAAAGATGTCATGTCAAAGAATGTTTCCATCTACAAATCACAAGCTTCTGCTCTTGAGAAGCACGCTGCGCCAAATTGCAAGGTTTGTTTTTGTGTGTTTAGACATTCTGGAAACGTTGCAGTTTTCTTCACTTTCTTTGTATTGGCCAAGGCCATATTTGTTTGTTTATATTTTTAATGTCTCTTCTAGTTTAACACTCTATATACAGTTTGGAATTTGAAGAAACGTTTTACTTTTGACCTTATTTCAGATCTACGTGCACTTTAGAAAATGATCAAAATTTTACTGATTGATTTGGTAAGTTACTGACGATAGGTCTTCTTCTGACTGATCCCACATGACAGGTCTTGGTTGTTGCTAACCCGGCAAACACCAATGCTCTTATCCTCAAGGAATTTGCCCCTTCAATCCCAGAGAAGAACATCTCTGCTTTGACAAGGTTGGACCATAACCGAGCTCTAGGTCAGATCTCAGAGAAACTAAATATTCAAGTGTGTGATGTTAAGAACGTCATCATCTGGGGAAACCACTCATCAACACAATATCCTGATGTCAACCATGCAACTGTCAAGACTCCTGGTGGTGAAAAGCCCGTCCGTGAGCTTGTTGGCGATGATGCATGGTAAGTGTTAAAAGATGAGAATCCTTTTAATGAATTTTTGCTCTTGAATGTATTAAGTGTATGTTTGCATTTGAAAGTATTAACATTTATGAACTGATTGTATTTCTCGACTGTTTTGCAGGTTGAATGGAGAATTCATCAGTACTGTCCAGCAGCGTGGGGCTGCCATCATCAAGGCAAGGAAGCTCTCAAGTGCCTTGTCTGCTGCTAGCGCTGCATGTGACCACATTCGTGACTGGGTTCTTGGAACACCCGAGGTTTGTGTTGATTCTGCAATGGCTTCTGTGCTTCTTTAGTTATGCTTTCTGAATAATTTTTGATTTGGTTTGTTATAATGTATATGCAGGGCACTTGGGTATCCATGGGTGTTTACTCTGATGGGTCATACAACACTCCTGCTGGAGTCATTTATTCCTTCCCAGTTACCTGCAAAAGTGGAGAATGGACAATTGTTCAAGGTAAGGCTTTCAATGAGCTATAGTTTAGCCTTAAAAGTTAAAACATGTACTTTCAAAGCGTCCCTATGTAATGATAATATATAACTGAGGGACATAGGATAAGAACCCATATTTTCTGACTACAATAGTATAGAAATTCTAAACCTAGTGAAGAATCTTAAAAAAAATCCTAAAATGTAAAATATATCTTGAGGTGTGGGATAGAAAATCCAATCTTTATGTTCAAATTTTTTTCCGTGTTGTTCATACATGTCAATTCATATATACTCCTATTCGTATGATCTGATATTTTTTTCTTATTTTATGTAGGGCTTCCCATTGATGAGCACTCAAGGAAGAAGATGGATGCAACTGGAGCTGAGCTTGTTGAGGAGAAATCACTGGCTTACTCATGCCTCAACTAGAAAGACTCTCCCATAGGCTTGTTTTATGCTGCTGATATTTTCATAGAAGTAGCTGAACTAGCTTTGTAATAAACCAATTTCAGGACCAGTTCTGGCGTTGATTGATTGAGGCTGCTTTGCAAGTTCAAGTTTCAAGGGAGACCTTGATGTGTAATTTCCTTGTCATTGCTGCAAACATTGGCCAGCGAGATCTGTTTTGGATCGCTAGAGGGCATTTTTCTCAGTTTTTATGAAATTAATGAGAGAAAACGAAGTTTGCTTTTATACAGTGTCTTCGATTTGCTTGTTTGTGACCCAAGACACGGCTCAGGGGATTCGAGTCGTTGCACAAGTGGGCATGCCATTGATAGTTTGATGAATACTAGCATGAATGGGTTCACTATTTTAGAGCCCTGTCTTAGGTTAGCTATATTGTATTGTTCCATCTGGTTGCATTGCTTCTCTTTTAGCTTGTATTGGGTACAAAATGGCTTATATATTTCTACTAAGTTTCCAAATCTGGTTCACAGATCAATAGATCATAGTGATGAGCATCGTATTCTCATATGAACACCGAAATCAAACTCTGATGGAGCTTCATGTTTGCATTCTCAGCTAAATTGGGCACATCCGACGATCATAATGGGAAACATACTGCACAACAAGGGTGTATCTTCTGACTAAAAAGTTATACCTACAAGATTTTGTTTGATTCCGGAGGTGACCACGTCAGCCTGAGAGGCTGAGAGTGAAGCTCATCCATTCAATAAACCCAACCGTTGTCCACCTCCATCCTCCGCCATTCCCTTTCCCGCCCGTACACCGTCTACTCTCTCTCTCTCCCCTCCTCCTCCGATGGAGCTCTCAAACCATCCCTTGGCCACACAATCAGCCGCCAATCTCAACCGCTCGAGATTTCCAGTTCCAGACCTCACATTCCTGTCAACGTCCATCCGCCGACGCCAGCCACGCTCTCTCGCCGGAAAACCTAGGGCAAACTCCTCCCGATCTCACTCGAGCGCAACTCCGGCGGCGGAGAAGGGAGTCACGGACACAGATCTGCAGAATCTGGTGGTGGAGAAGAGGACGCCGGAGCAGCCCGGAGGGAAGATGGTGGCGGAGTTGGTCGGCGCTTTCAACGAGGTTACCGAGCGGATGAGCATGAGCAGGCTTTCGACCAGCTCCTTTCGCATTCTCTTCAAGACATTGAAGCTTTCCATTCCGGTTTTGCAGTCTTTGCCTCCCATCCCCGACGGCAGGTCTCCGCTCTCGAAAGCACTCTCTGTGGCTGTCATGCTCGCCGATCTGCAGGTACTGTTGGAATTTGAATTGGAAAATTGGAATTGTTTGATTTCTCAGGTGTTCCTGATTTAGCTTCAATAGGCAGTGTGAAAATGCTAGCTTCATGATTGATATCACAACCTATTTGTATTGTTCCTTTAAGCTTAGATAAATGCTCTAGTGTGAAACTCTATTGGCCTCCTGACTAGGCATAAGGCATGTGAAACTGTTGACATCATGCTCAGTTGTCACATTAGGCACATCCTTGTTGCATTTCTTGGCGTAATTCAAGCCTTTGTGTTTTTGGCTGCTAAGCAATTTACATTTCCTGGTTTTGAAATACATCTTTTTTTTTTCACAAACTGTTTGTAGATGGACGCAGAAGTAATTTCGGCTGGCATACTAAGAGAAGCTTGGGAGGCACGCACCATATCCATCGAGCTAGTGAGAGATCGCATAGGTTCTGGTACAGCACATTTATTGCACGAGAGCTTACGTATGAAGAGATTTCCTTTCGAAGTTGATGTCTTGGACGATGAAACTTCAGCTGCTCTGAGAAAATATTACCTTACATACTATGACATCAGGGCTATAGTTCTCAATCTGGTTCTTAAAGTAGATATGATGAAACATCTTACTCATCTACCTAGGTACCAGCAACAAATGGTTTCACTGGAGGTGATGAAGATACATGCTCCTCTTGCTCATGCTGTAGGATGTAACGTCCTATCATTGCAGTTGGACGACCTTTCTTTCAAATACTTGTTCCCTTACTCATACCTTTATGTTGACACGTGGTTGAGGAGCCATGAGACAGGGAGCAAGCCCCTTATAGATATTTACAAAGAGCAGCTAAATCAGGCCCTTAAGACAGATGCAATATTAGCACATATGGTGGATGAGATTGTAGTTAAAGGACGATATAAAAGCCGGTATAGCACCATGAAAAAGCTATTGAAAGATGGGCGTAAGCCAGAAGAGGTGAATGACATAATGGGCTTGCGTGTTGTATTAAAGCCAGAGTATGGTGCAGATTCAGCAGATATGGGCATAAAAGCATGCTACAGAACACAGGAAGTTATTCGATTGTTCTGGAAAGAAGTGCCTCAAAGGACAAAAGACTATATAGCCAATCCTAAAGCCAATGGATATATGAGCTTGCATATGGCAGTTGATGTGAGTGAAGATGGGAGGAGAAGGCCTTTAATGGAAGTTCAGATTCGAACTACAGAGATGGACGTTTTTGCAGCAGGTGGAACTGCATCACATTCATTATACAAAGGTGGTCTTACCGATCCTGAAGAGGTAAGTATTCTATGATGTTTCATCTGAGTTATAGTTGATCATAGGTAAAATAAGTCAACTGTATGGTAAAGTTTGCATATGTGTTATTGACTAATTGAAATACAATCAATCAGGTAGTCCTCAACTTGTGCGTTGTTTTTGACACTAGATCTTGGGAGGAATTTCTAAATTGAAGTGAAAACTTTAGTTGTTTATGTGGCATTCTACTTGTGGTAATATTTCTAAAAGTTTTATCTTTGGTGTTTACCCGTGTTATGGAAAAACTGAATTCTACCTTCTGTAAAACTGGTTGTTGGTGTGAAGGATATGTTCAGGTTAATTACCATATTCAGATGTTTTGGTCTACCCAAAAGGTCTATTTGGAAAAAATTTTACAGAAATTTTGTATGTCTAAAGAGTTTCATCATTTACACTATGCTCAGGCAAAGAGACTAAAGGCCATAATGATGGCTGCAGCTGAGCTTGCAACATTACGGCTTAAGGATTTTCCATGTGCAAATAATCATAGTGCCATCGAGATTGACCAGAGAGGTCGTGCCTTCCAACTTCTTGACAAGAATGGTGATGGCAGAATTAGCATTGAGGAATTAATGGAGGTGATGGAAGAACTAGGTGCCCAGCCAGATGATGCAAGAGAAATGATGCAGCTCCTTGATGCCAATAGTGATGGTTCTCTAAGTTCTGATGAATTTCAGTTGTTTCAAGAGCAGGTAAATACCAGTGCGTGCTTTTTACTAAGGTATTGAAAATAACGAACTGCTATTTCATTTATTCCACGTAAAAGATCAGCATGTTGGTTTCTCACCTGTTACCATCGGTGCGCTGTTAAAACCTTTATATTACTCATATTTGTCATTTCAACCTTTCTGCGAAAGAAATATAGCATTTATAGTGGGCAGAAGGTAATGTTTGCCTTCCATCCCCTCCCCTACTTTATTTCTCCTTCTAGGGCCTCTTGGAACTGTGGAAGCCTACTTGCTTCCGTAGTAATTTGCAATTCTATTTGCGTGTAAGATTCCATGACCTTTATAGTTCTGGTTCGAACATGCCCTTCCATTAATTTATCTGTTAAATCATTTGCAATGAGAAAGATGCTACGCCTAACATTTGACAAAGATTCAACGGTCAAGCTTGTGAAAGGATGTTTGTTGCTCCAAAATTAAGTTAAGGGACTATTCTTACTAGGACATATATAAGATTAGCATCGTGTAATAAGAAATTCTGTTTTCACATCAATGTTTTTCTCATTTAACATATTGGAAAACAATTCTGATATGCGTAGGTCAATGTAATACGTAATATTGAGGATAGAGATGAAGAGTACAAGGTCATATTGGAGGGAAAGCTTTCAATGGTTGATACACCTGACCCAATCCAGTTTCACGAGTAGAGCAAGCTGGTTGGCCTCAAATATGTTCATGTTCCTCTGAAAATTTTATTCAAAAGGAGACTTATCATATCAAAGGTCATTTTTCAGGTAATCATATCATTAGGCCAGAACTGAGTTTCCTTCTCCTATATCCGAGCCTCAAAGCAGCCAAAATGAAGTTTTTAGCTTAGTCTCAATTTGATGAAATTTGTTGGTAATTGCAAGTGCTTACATAGACTGTTATATTTGACAGGGTGAAATGCTGTCTGCGTATTGACCGAAAGAGCCAAGGCATGAAGCTGATTTTCAGGTCCTTGACCAAATACACTTTCGGTTTTCCTTCTGTATGTTGTACATATAAAGGGGGTAATGGCTACATTTTTCAATTGGCTTTTACTCAATAGGTGTACAGTGTGGTATCTGCATAGTGTAAATGGTCTTGCTAGATCTTTGTGCCTTTCTTGACCTTCTTGGTATTCTGTGGAGGAGAAAAGTTGAGTAGCTCATCTGTATGCATATGTTGATGAGTAATGAAGCCAAAGGCAAAGAAGAGGGAGGGGGGAATACTGTAATGACCTTGACAGTTTTAGGACATGTATTTCACAGTATTTGTATATGGGTTTGGTTCTGTTTATGTAATATAAATTGTTGTTCTTACTGATAATGCACTTGTATTGTAGCAATAGATCAAATACCCAAAGGAGAAAATACGTGAGGTGCAACAGTTCCGACTGCAGATCAAGTTTGTTTTAGAGCAAGCTTATAGTAATTTATTGGTTCTATATACAGGTAAATTAGTAAATCATTCGACTCTTTAGCTTGAGGACGTTATATGGCTATCTGAATTATCTCGTAAAATGTTTGGAATGTCATTCCAACTTTCCACGAAAGAAATAACAGAAGCATGTTCATTGGTCATTGTTCATTGTTCATTGTTCATAGTAATTTATTTGTTCTTGTATTTTTCAGCTTTTCTAGTTTGAACCGGAAACTATCAGCAGGCCTTTCTTTCGACGACCACTTCAAAGGTCAAATGTTCAAACTTTAACTGTATAGAACACAATTTAGAATGAAGCTTATGTTTTTGCTCAAACCATGGACAACTTTATGGATCCATCCATTGTATTATGGATATGATACGTACACAACATTATTCCATAAAATTTTAATAATTAGACTGTGATTGTTTCCAAATTGGCAGGCTTCCAGTTTATATATATCATACGCAGACGCCCCTCCCATGCAAATAAAATAAAATTCGGCAGTCAACAATATTCCGTATCACCAAACATAACTTTTATACAACATATTTAATCGGACTCGGACCCATATAGTAAAAGAGGACCCAACACATTCATTCATCCCATATAGAACCAATTGGTCTATTGTTGCAATTAGATCTCACCAGTTTCTTCGGTAATTGACCATATATGTCTTGCTTGTGCTTCCCAATGAGGTTCAAGAACGCCTGCAAGAGGTTTTTCTCAACCAAGTGCGATCGCCATCGGTACACCAGCACAGCTGCCACCAGCAACCCCGGTCTAGCCAACCAGCAGAATCCAACGAGCGTCTATGTGGACCGGCTCTTTTTCCAAGCGGATCCGTCGCCATCTGCCCACCGCCCACACGAGGCGGAGATGTCGGAGCCATCCACAAATAGTAATTGTACTAGCGGAGGTGAAGGCGGCGGGTGGAAGGAGTATGTCGAATCGATGCCGGAGATAAAGGGAATAGACGAGAGGGCGGAGGAGTTCATTACCAACTTCCGACAGCAGATGAGGATTCAAAGGGAGCTTTCCCTCCTTGAGTACCAAGAAATGTTAGCTCGTAGCACTTAGATAAATCTATCATTATTTACTTCATCAATTCGTTCATTCATATACATCAACTTCTTTTATTCTTTTTTTTTTTTTAATCTTTATTGCATGGGATTTTTTTTTTTTGGTTAAAGGAAAGAGATTAGGCTAGTTCCTATACAAAAGAAACTATCCTATAGCATCCAACAGGATGAGGCCTACAGACCGGATCGGAACTGAGCGTGCAGGTCGTCGCAAGACAAAACGTGGCAGCGATGTGGTCTGCAACCGAGTTGGCTTCTCTGAAAACATGCCGGATACCCCAACTCTGAAACTTCCCAAGCAAAAGCTGGACGTCTGCTCGAATGAGATCCACCTCCCACGGACAACTCCAATCACCCAACGCTGCATTAACCACCTGCAGGTTGTCGCCTTCAATCACCAGACGGGGAACGCCACACCGGATGGCTTCAAGAATCCCCTGCCGAAGCGCAAACGTTTCGGAGAACACCACGGAACGCCGTCCGAGAAAACCACCATCACATGAGACAGTGCCGCCTGAAGAGTTCTTGATAACAAAACCATAAGAGGCAAGACTAAATGCATTAACGGCACCATCAAAGTTAAGCTTAAAAAAATTATCGGGAGGTTTAGTCCATCTAACATTCCTTCTTTTGTTGGTTTGATCTATATTCTTTGAGCCCTCATTTTTATCATCTTTGTCTGTTTTTTTTGAAAGCATAGCTCTCTTCCAGTCAGCTATTTGCTTAGATGCAAATTCAGTTGTTTCTTTGGGATTAATTTGGGGTTGACCATTCCCATTAAAAATGTTTTTGTTCCTGAGAAACCATGTACACCACCAAAGAGTGAACACGGATTCAATTTGGGTTGTAGTGAGTCTAGATCGCAACTCGCTAATAAAGTCTAGTGGGTAGCGATTGTGTGCATCAAGTTGTCCCATTACCTGACTAATTGCGGGATTAAGCGCAATTAGAGCCTGTCGAGCATGATTACATTCAATAAAAAGGTGAAATGCATCTTCATTCTGTGAAGTGCAGAACCCGCATCCTTGCGGCACCGCTATATGGTTCGCAGCTAATCTGGATTTAGTAGGCAATCCATTACGACAGACTTTCCAGATAAAGTTTTTCTGCTTTGGTGGGATGTTTAGCTTCCATATCCATTTAAGGTCAACTCTAGTACTTGTTTTGTTGTCTTGAATCCACTTCATTGTGGCATTGGTGGAGTACCATCTTGCTTGCTTTCCAGTACAGTCGGTCTGTTAAATTGTTGACCGGTAAGATAATCTTTGCGATCTCATTAGCATCGTCAGGGTTCAGGACTTGTCTTAGTTTATGAAGATCCCAGGTTTTGTCATCCCGTATGTATGTACAAACACGAGTTCTTCCTCATTGATTACATGACGAGCCTCCACTTTTGTGTGATTTTTAAGTTGGGAACCCAACAATCTTTCCAGAAACGGATGGTTCTCCCATCTCCAACTTGCCATGATAACCCCGAAAGGAAAAGATCCTTGAGGCTCATGAGTTTAGACCACTGCCATGAAGTGTTCTGTTGCTTGTTATAGTTCCAAAGGTTTTTAGTTTTTAGGTATTTTTCATTAACGATTTTGACCCACAAGTTCCCTGGGTCCGCAATTAGTTTCCAAAGAAGTTTCATTTGTAGTGCTTGGTTCATTTCTTCTGCTTTAGCGATACCAAGCCCCCCATGGTACGTAGGCCTGCATATAGAGTTCCAGCTTATTAACGGTTTGTACCCGCTAGCCTTATTCCAGAAGAAGTTGCGGTTGATCTTGTCAAGTTCATCATGGGTGGCTTTGTTTAGGTAGAATGATTGCATTAAATAGTTTGGTTGTGCAGAGATGTTAGCCTTAATCAATGTAGTCCTGCCTTCCTAGGAAAGTGTGTTAGCCTTCCATTTTGTCAGTTGATCCCTTGTTCTTGCTGTATATGCATTGACTGTGTTTTTGGTGACTCTTTCGTTAATGAGGGGACACCCTAGGTATTTATCTAGGGCTGTAGTATTTGAAATATGGAGAGTTTGTTTAATCTGATTTTTAGTTGCATTGCTTGTGTTTTTTGTAGCTTGAAACGCTGATTTATGGAGATTGACTTTCTGACCAGAGGCTTGACAGTAATTCTCAATAATGCTCTTAACATTCTGGCATGCGTGATTGTTTGCCTTTGCAAAGATGATAATATCATCTGCATAAGCATGGAAGGGGATTTTGGTACCTCCCCTCGTGATTTGAATACCAATACCACTCTTTGGGTCCATATTAGCACGCTGTAGCTGCCTAGCCAACACTTCAGCTGCCAGTATAAATAAATATGGTGAAAGGGGGTCAACCTGTCGTAGACCTTTTTGGGGTTTGAATTGTTCCGTTGGGCCATTATTAACAAGAACTGAGAAGGACACTGTTTCAATACACTCTTTAGTCCATGAGATGAATTTTTCATGGAAACCAAATTTCTCAAGGACATGAGTCATGAATTCCCAGCTAATCCGGTCGTAAGCTTTTTCCATGTCAAGCTTTACAGCAACCCACCCACCCAAACCTTTTTTATTTCGGAAAGAGTGGAGAATTTCATGAGCAATAAGAGTATTGTCATGTATACTTCTGTTTTCGAGGAAAGCTGATTGCATTGGGTGGATCAGTCTTCCCATGACTTTTTTAAGTCTAGCTGTTAGGATTTTGGAGATGATTTTGTATATGGTGTTACACAGGCTGATGGGTCTGTAGTGGTTGGTGGAGCTTGGATTGTCAAATTTAGGTAGTAAGGTAATGAAAGTGTGATTGATCTGCTTGAGCAACTTTCCAGAGTGGAAAAAGCTTTTCACAGCTTTAGTTACATCTGGCCCTACAATGTGCCAATACTTTTTGTAGAAACAGGAGGTCATCCCATCTGGTCCAGGTGATTTGTCTTCTTCAATATCAAAGACTGCTGATTTGATCTCCGTATTGGTCACGGCTTTAATGAGGGCGTTGTTTTCCTCCTCCGTAATTTCGTTGTTAATGGTTTGAGTCAATTCCGTCATTTTCCTTTTGTTGATATCTGTGAGTTGGAAACGGTTAAGGAAACCCCTATAGATTTCCTGTTTTATGTTTCCCGCTCCAGTGATATGAATCCCGTCGCTAGAAGTTAATTCGCGGATATTCGTCCTATTTCTTCGCCCACTCGCAATGCGGTGGTAATATTTGGTATTCCTATCATTGAGATTAATGTGGTTGTTCTTCCCTCTTTGTTTCCAATACGAGTATTGGAATTGAATAAGGCACTCACGCTTGTTACTCAATCTTTCTTGTTTTTGGGCGAGGGAGGTATTACCTTGTTCAATGATTTCCTTCTGGACTTTAAGCAAATCATCGTTTACTTTCTTGAATTGTTCAAAAATGTTTCCAAACGTTGTTTTATTCCACGCTTTGGCTTTTGCTTTAAGCAACTGTGTTTTTTTTACCAATTTGAACATTTGAGAGCCTTCCGGGTTAAATCTCCAGGCTTGTTTAACAATGTTCTGAAAATCCTTTCTAGACGTCCACATGGATTCAAATTTAAAAGGTCGTGCTTTTGTGACACTATCCGATGGTATCTCGCACGATATTGGGCAGTGATCTGATGAGGAAAAGTTGTGGTTCTTGGTTGAGATTGATGGGAACCATTGGATGATTTGGTCACTAACCAAAATTCGGTCTAATTTTTCGAAGGTATTGGTGTTATTCATTTCTTCCGATCTTCTCCACGTGAATTTATTCCCAAACGTAGGGATGTCAATTAGATTACAGTCGTTTTTGAAATCCTGTAATCTAAGGAAACGAGACACAGAAGGAATCACCCCTCCGAGCTTCTCATCTGGAGCTTGAATTTCATTAAAATCCCCCATCACAATACAGGGGAACTGCACTTGGTTAATGAACAATTTTAGCTTGTTCCAAAAAAGGTTTTTTTCTTGAGCTTTGGGAGGGGCATAAGCCATAATAACGACAAGTTCTTTGTAGTTGTCAAGATTTGTATATTTGAAAGCAACAAATCTATCCTCTTTATGAAAAGTTGTAATTGATTCGTTAACAAGTTGGTGGTTCTTCCAAACGATTAGTAGACCACCCGACATGCCAATGGACGGGACGAATTCGTGGGAATCGAATCCGGCCTTAGTCCATTTATCGAGAGCCGGTAGCTGAGGGCATTTTATTTTGACAAGAGCAATCATTTGAAAGTGCTCTGTTTTGCATAAGGCGTTTATTTCCGTCCATCTATTTAGTTTTTTCAATCCTCTACAATTCCATAGGCAGATCTTCATAAAAAACCTTGTTTGATTGGGTTTATATCCCGTTTCATCATTTTACCGTGGTGTGAAGGCTGGATTTCAGCTTGTTTGTGGGTTTGTGGTTTTTTAATCCACTTTGAGCGGCCGATAATGACCATGCATATATTATTGTGCAGCTGCGTTAAAAATATACTGTCACGCCATAGTTTGACACTAATATTCAATAGCAAACAAGACCTCCAGTATACCACCATAACAAATAGCCAGCACAAATTACATGGAGACACATGGACTTGTAAAGAGTTTTTAATAGAGTGAATTTGAGAATAACACATGGACATGATACGACTTTGAATTGGGTAGTAGTTCAGCAAAAATCTAGTGAACATGAATTTTAGCAAAAGAAAGAAGAATGCCTGAGGACGAGAGCCCCCACACATCCAACTGTGTGTACACACACCATCCCAAATACATAAGAAAAGATGGTAAATCACATATAAAAAGCCCCTTATAACTGAGCAGTCAACCCTTCTGTTGTTCACCCTTAACAACAAACCAAGAGTAATGAAAAGGTAGTGGGAGTTCGAACACTTACAAAATGGCGTGAAGAGAAACTTCCCGAGCTTGTCATACCAATTCCTAGTGGTTTTTGCCTTTGATGCAACTGGCTGCTTGGTTGTGATCCAAACTGCAAGCAAGTCGATCAGCCAACTTGCCAGTCTTATAGACTTAAGACAGTGGTTGTGGGGGATGTGAAGCTCCCAAGAGCTTTGCGATCGCTGCACATAACAAGGCTGCAACCTATTGAAAGGCCGACAGGGCCGAGGAAATGAACCAGCTAACTTATGACGACCTGGTTTGTTGTTGGCAACAGACTTTGTACTCAGATGTACATCCTGACTTGGTGGTGCGACCTGGAAATGTGGTTGCACTGTATTTGACTCACCAGCAGAAATGCACTGATCCGCATTCCTGGAATGCCTCTGGGTGACCGCTACAAATAAGCAACAACCAAGATAGATCAAGAAGGGTTCGGCCTGCCAAAGCATGCCACCAACGCTACAACAGCTGGTATTCATCTGGAAGAATGCCCTTATAAGGTCAGTCACCTGATCATGCCACTGATGCCAACACATCATTACAAAATGCGAAGTGAAGACACACAAGAAGACAAGAATGAGGTTAAGAATGTAACACTCCATGCCTGTAGGCTGAGGTTTCAGGTTATGATTTAAACCAAAATAGAAAACCAAGTTAACTTGCACACAGAGGCCCCTTTTATCCAAGGCAGACGCCTCCCACCACAACAGAAAGCAGCAGTGGAAGAACGAGGAATACAAAAGAATCACAAAAAAATAGCACAAACAAACAACAAGCTCCATCAATTGGTTCACAACGACGCTACGGACATGAAACAAAAGCCGAACAAAACACCAGGACACTAACTGACAAAAGCAAGAGTAAGAAACAAGACAGTTGTGAGTAATGGAGCCACAATCTTGGTGATGCGCATACGCTGTGTGAGTTTTGACATTCTCTAGTTTTTTGTTCGAACCATTATGAGATATCCAAGAGTAGATGACAGACCTGGAAACCTTACTGTCGGAATGGTGTGAAACGAAAGCTATATGAGATGCTTCCATGGTTGTTTGAGTGGTCTCCTTGGCTTTAGCAAATTGTGAAACGAAAGCTTTCGGGTAAATTTTGAATTTTAACAGACGTCTTTCGATCGGGTTTCGATCAGTTCTCCTGGAGAGGTTGGGGTTGTCCCTTGTTGTCGAAAGGATGCTTATTGGTAAGGCGGTATGTGTGGCCTCACCGGATCCAGAAGTTTGGCCATTTTGAGAAATGGTTTGGGGGTTATGGTTTGAATGGTTCTCATAAGCCATCACAGACAGAGAGCAACCGAGTGAAGCAAAGGCAAAGAGACAGAGAAAAGCACGAGTAAGAACACTCAGGGAAGGAAAGAAGAGTTCGGGCGGGATGTGTGAATCAAAGTCGAGCAGGGGGTGCAGTTTATAGAAATCAAGGGCCTTCCACGACAGCCAAGCAGTATGAAGAAGGAGAAGCGTTGAGACGAGCCCACCGACCTTGGGACGGATGTGTTAAGAGTATATTTATATAATCTTGTTATTAGATAAATCAATATTCTCCATATCTTTGACTAGGTTTATTGTTAGAGTCAAAGTATCTTATTTTAGTATTTCTCAATTCTAGCTAGTTGTTAAGATAGAGATCGGAGTCTGTTGCTGATTTACAATTGCTGTATAAGTACTCCTCATTAGCTTCAATAATAGTACGAACATCTTTCACAAAATATAAACCTTTACATGGTATCCGACGCCTCCTTACGATCCTAGGCTTCTCACAAAATCCCTACCTTCACAAATGGCTGAATTCTCAGCAACCCTCCCTAATCCATTTGAGCCCACAAAACCTTTCACGTTGGTGCATCTCACCAATGTTGTTAAACTTCGGCCCACAAATTATCTTGCCTGGAAGACACAAGTTAAGATCATGGTCACTAGCTATGGCTTAATAGGCTATCTTGACGGTACTCTCCTCGCTCCAGCATCCACCATTGCTGCTGCAAACAATACTCAGGTTGCCAACCCTGCGTTCCAAACGTATGAACGGCAAGACCTTATCGTGCAAGGTGCCATCCTTGGTACCCTAACGGATCAGGTCTTGAACCTGGTCACTCAAGAGAAGAGTTCCAAGGCTGTATGGGATCTGCTCCAACAAACTTATGGCACTGCTTCACGCGGGCATAAGAAACAACTCCAAGCCAAGCTTCAGGCCACCAAGAAAGGCGTATCATCCATTGCAGATTACATGCAAACCATAAAGATATCTGCTGATGCCTTGGCGTCCCTTGGTGCCCCGGTGAATCATGAAGACCTAACAGAGTATGTGTTGAAAGGTCTTGACTCCTCGTTCCAATCCGTTATTGATGGTGTCAACAACCGCGAAACGCCTATCTCGTTTCCTGAACTTCACGAGAGGCTGATTCTCAAAGAACTCGATCTCAAAATCGAGAGCTCTAGCGACGGTGCTCCGGCTAGAGCTCTCAATGCTCAAAAATCTGGGAAGAAGAATCGTGTGCAGAATACTACATCCTACCAACAGACTCCAAACCGACCCTCCATGCCTCCACAAAATTGGGTTCCTACTACTAAATCTCAAAACCCCAATCCACCACAAACTCAAACCTACCAACCCAAACCGTTTAAAGGTCGTTGCCAATACTGTACTCATATTGGCCATCCTGTAAACAACTGCCAAAAATTCAAAGAAGACTACCCTACATTCCAATGGCCATCCACGAGTCGTTTTCCATCCATACCACCAGCCCAAGCCAACACTGCAACCACTCACCCCACGCCAACACAATGGTTGGTTGACAGTGGTGCCTCACACCACGTCACCAACGACCTCAATAACCTAGCTCTCCACAACTCATACACTGGTCCAGATAACCTCTTCGTCGGAGACGGCACAGGTTTGTCAATTTCACACTCCGGTTCACTTTCTTTACAAAATTCGAATATGGATTTCAAACTTTCTGATGTGTTATGTGTTCCAAAAATTTCCAAAAACATTATCTCAGTTTCCAAATTTTGTGCTCAAAACAATTATGGGATTTTATTTTTAACAGATTGCTTTCTTGTGAAGGACATCAATTCGGGGAAAACGCTTCTTAAAGGTCCGTGTATTGATGGTGTTTACGTATGGCCACAAAATAACGCGGTTGTCCACTCCATGGTCAAGCGGTCGCCTGCCATCGTTCACCACATTCTAGGCCACCCATCGTCTACTATTTTCAAATTTTTGCAGCACAATTTCAATTTAGGCAAATTTTCTTTTCAACAATCTGATTGTACCTCTTGTCATCTTAATAAATGTCATAAACTCCCCTTTGGCAGATCTAGTCTTATATCATCTTCTCCGCTTGAAATTATTTATTCTGATGTTTGGACTTCACCAAAATTTTCTTACGATGGCTATAAGTATTATGTGATTTTTGTAGATCATCATACTCGCTATATGTGGCTATATCATTTGAAACAAAAATCAGAAGTCAAAACTATCTTCAGTAAATTTAAGAATCTTGTTGAGAATTTCTTTAAATTAAAAATCAAGATATTTTATTCAGATAATGGTGGAGAATTTATGGCATTGAAACAATTTTTAAGTGACAATGGAATAACTCATTTCACAAGTCCACCTCATACCCCGGAACATAACGGGATTTCAGAAAGAAGACATAGACATGTTGTAGAAACGGGTCTTTCTCTATTAAGTACATCTGGATTACCAACTGACTTTTGGTCGCATACATTTTCAACAGAAGAAATTATTCTTATATAGATTATTTAATGAACTTAATATTATAAAATCAAAACGGAAAAAATGGTCTTAGTGCATCTCTCGAGATTGAAACCTTAAACCCCACTTTATTTAGAAAATATTTTTTTGATAATATCTGACAAATCCTCAACTTTATTTATTTTACATATATTTTTTTTCATTTATAAGAAATCATTTATCCATCGTGGATGCTCTTAGAGCATAGTTAACGGTGGACCAAATTATTTGGCCATCAAATAAAATATTTGCCTTCTTTTATCCACACTCATGTAAAGTTGAATTATTTTAATAAGAAAAAATTACTTTCTTACAAGTGTTATTATAGGCGGGCATGATTCCATATCAATTAGTTAGCATTTATTTCTCTATCTTATTTATTTTGCTATCCATATTTATTATGCTCTATCTTTTAATAGGGTAGTTACTCTAGTTAGGATATTATTTAGAGCTTTTTACAAAAAACCACCCGTTAAATACCCCACATTACTAATAACCACCATTTATTCGCGACTTTATTTTAAACCACCTATTAATTGAAAATCGTTAACAAATAGCCACCCAAACACTGTTCCGTCAAAAAAATCCGTTAAATTGTGCGCTTTTACCGATTTGCCCTCAATTTTACTGTTCATCTTCTTCTTCCCCAAACTACTGTTCATCTTCTTCTACCCAAATTGAGACTTCTCCAAGCTCAGCAGTACAAATTGAGAACATTACTCACCATTGAACTTCGTTCTAGTTCCCAATTTCGGATAACAAAGATTATCCCTTCTTCTACAAAATCAAAACCCCCAAATCAAATGGCCGTTGAGCTTCGTTTTTCCAGCTCCATTGCACAATGATCAGTTCAATCGCCAAACCCAAATCTCTTCTCACCCATCTCCATCTCCACTCGCCAATCACAAGAACCCGTCTTTCGCTTTCTCCTTGATCCCCTTGGCCTCACAGCAATCCCCCAAAAGACACCAAGCCCTAGCGTTCTCCTGCCGGAGCTTGAGCGCCTCCACCAGATCCACCAATCCGCCGCCGGATCTCTCCACCTTGAACTCCGCTCTCTTGAGCAGCGCGTCGCCTCTCTCCTCGTCGGAGAGCGATTTCACGGCGAGCGGCGAGAGAGCGACGGCGACCGAGTCGAGAGTGTAAGAGTTTAGGGTTTTGGTGTTTGGGTTTGGCGAGAGACCAGCTTCAAAGAAGAAGAATCTCTCAGCAAGTCTGTCTGAAGAGCAAACGAAGATTAGTCTACGAGTAGAAAAACACCTCTCTTGCCAATTTCTTCGCTAGGAGGCTGCTTGAATAACTGCTCGATTGTTGTTTCACCCATTAAAAGTACATATATTTTTTGGAAATCAAAATTAAAACCATACAGCTAATTGAAACCAGGAATCTCGATTGTTGTTTCACCCATTAAAATTACTCTTCATCTTTGCCCGCCATCAGGAATCATTTTTTCATTTAACCCATTTTAGATTCATTAAGCAATGTTCTTTCTCATATTTTCAAGCAATGTTCTTTTTCAGGAATCAATTTAGCAATGTTTTGGTAGGTTGTCCATCCGATAAAAACTCAGGAGAAGATTGATGAAGAAGAATGTGCTTAAGTTTTACTAGACCAGCTTCAAAGACAATAGATAGAGCTTGAAGATGGTCAATGGCGGAAATGAGGAAGACGAGTGAACAGTTGAGGGCAAAACGGTAAAAACGTATGAGTTAACGGATTTTTGTGACGGAACAGTATTTGTGTGGCTATTTTTTAACGATTTTCAATTAATGGGTGGTTTAAAATAAAGTCGCGAATAAAGGGTGGTTATTAGTAATGTGGGGTATTTAACGGGTGGTTTTTTGTAAAAAGCTCTATTATTTATGGAGGAGAATCTTATCTTCGCCTGAGATAGGATATTTGGTTGACTTAGGGAGCAAGGCATCGCCCTAACCCTAGTGGGCCGATCCCCTAGAGGCGCGCGCCCCCCTTGTCCCTCTCCTCTATAAATACACATGTATACCATGTGGAAGGTAAGTTCTAAGCTATCGCTCTGCCTGACGCCTTTAATCGACATTGTCCTACCTGACTTAAGCATCGGAGGTGGATTAGGGGTCGCTCGCCCCTAGGTCCATTGTTTTGCAGGTCATTGAAGGTAAAGAGGCTGGGAGAAGAAGCTTGGAGAAGAAGGTCATTGAAGAAGAAGTTGAAACTTGTACACGGCATATTTTGTGTACTAACAGTTATCATGTAGGAGAAAGATCAAGTTATATTTTGGCCTTGTTGATGACCAAACCACTCCACTATTCCCCCTCTTTTCAATTTAATATTATTATTTTATTCATTTTTTATAGTGATGGCCAAGAATTGGGCAACGATTGCAAACACTCTTAGAGCCTTGTCCTAATCCTAGAGCACCCTGGCCACGAGTGCCTACTCAATGGAACCCTCCCCTTGTAGGTTGGATTAAGATGAATGTAAATGAGGCATCCGACTCGTGGTGCAACTCTAAAAGCATATTTAGTGCCTGACAAAAAAATTGGTCATCATAATAAAATAATTTTAACTCTTATCTTTATTTTTTTAGCTTCATTTTTTCTCTCTTCAATTACACTTATCATGCTATGAGATCACAAAAATCTAATTGTAATACCTTCATGTTTGGTCCTTCTCGTAATCACAGGATTCCAAATCGAGGCTTATTGTTGAGAAAGAGCGGGATTTCAAATCGAGGCTTACTGCTGAGAAAGGGCAGGATTCCAAATCGAGGCTTACTGTTGAGAAAGGGGAGTATCACCTTTCTGATGCAGAATGGATTAGAGTTTTCGAGTACTTCACTTTCTTTCTTCGTCTTTCTTTAAATATTATCATATTATCAGTTTCTTTTTTTTTATTTGGTCAATATTTTGGTCGAATTTGGTTAAATTCTGGTTTTCTTGTTTCTGGAGTAATTGACATTTGGCATAATTTGTTTTTTGGTCAGAGATCTACATTACGTCGTGCTTACAATCATCTGGGACCACGTTGATCTCTTTTATCCAATTGGAAGAAATCTTTTGTTCAGGTAGCTCATATTACTGTAACATTTTTACCTTATTAAAATGTTATTAACATTTTTACGTTATTGTTCAGGTTAGCATTCCAGACCTCTTCCCATTTGTCGTTCGAAGGGATATAGATAATGCGCCGAAACAAAAGTTGTCCTACATATATCCATTACCCCTCGTTGTTAAACAGTAAGTTGAGTTTGATTCACGGCCCAGAAAGTATAGAATTTGCGAGGTCTAATCTTATGATGTTGATGCCGAGCAACCTCAACCAGAAAACGAGGATGAATAGATAAGAACATCTAGTTTGATCATCCTAATTCTGTTGATTGACTCTGATATTTGGTCCTTTTTTGTCGATTGTCATGTTGATATATCCTTTAGTTTTTTGGTCTTTTTTTGGTCGTATTAAATTCATACTTTGTTTGGCTTCACAAAAGCTGTAAATCACACGCTTTACTGCTATAGTCAAACTTGTTACATCAAAGTATGCAAATTTCTTGCAAGTTGTTGAATTCATATTTTTTTTCGCTTCACTAAAGCATCAGCCATGTAAATCGACAACCTTCTTATATCACTTCACTTCAACAACAACAACAACAATATATACCCAGGAACTTCACGTCAGAGTATGCATATTTCTTACAAGTTGTTGATTTGATTCACACAGGTACCCTCTTTCCACGATACATATCAAGCAACTGTAGTATATGGAGAAGGTAAGTATGAAGGTAAAATATAATGGCAAGTGAAGTAATGATGAAAGAAGATTGAACTTTCTAATAAGGAAGCAAGTTATGCTTTTAAGCAATGCTTTCAAGGTAAATATTATAACTATATACTAAAACGGAGGTTAAAAATAATATTTAACACGATACGTGTCAACTTCTTATTGGACATCATCACTCATCTTTATTAAAGCAATTTTATTGGTTAATTTTGATTGTAGCCCCCACATGTATGTAAAATATAAAAGAATATATATTATTAAAATTGTATCTATAAGTTTTCCTTAAAGATATAGTTCATTAATCTTAATATATTCTAGATTGGAGATTAAAATAATAATATAAAAAAATGTATGTCAACTCCAATTAAATATATAATTAAAATTTTAATCCATAAACATTAAAATACATTCTACAAAATCTTAGGAGTATTTAATCCTTATACAAAAAGTTATAATCGTACAAATCTTTATTCGATTAAAAGAATATATTATAACAAAAATACAATATTATTAATATAAATACTATCAAAAAATTAAATAAAATAATGCAAGATTTTATATCAAACTATTAGTTTGGATAACTTTATATAAAATTTAAATTAAGTTTTTAGTTAAATCAAATCCGTGCCTTGAAGGCACGGGGACTGATACTAGTTTAACACCAATGTAGCGCGATTGAAAATATTATAAATAATATTTTTATTAAGTAATAATATTTGATACTAAAAGATATATTTTTTAATGATAGAATATATTATAAAAAAATATTGCGTGAGCTAAATATTTTATTTTAATGATAAAATATTTTAAGGTTGAATTTAATTAAATTATTGATTTACATTTTTAATGGAAATCTTAACATGATAAGTGTGATACATACAAATTGAAATCCAACCGTCAAAGAGCCTATATTGCAAGAAGGAAAAAAATTGTTATCCATGGGAATGAAACTCCCACTAAGCTTCCGATACATTTAATAAAATTCAAAACCATCTCTGCTAACTAGTCAACAGTCACATATATACTATGCTTTTAAATATATATACATTATTAAAAATTTGGTGGCCCTTAGAATATAGGGGCCCTATTCTATTGGGCTCTTTGCATAGCCCAATGGACGGACCTAGTGCTATCATTCTAATTTCATATAAAGACCAAATTGAACATCAATGCATACACATGTGTATAAATTTAAAGCTCAAAGTTTAACAATATTGAGGCAAAAAACACAATGTTTTGGGTGCACGGAAATATTTTTTTTTTTTTTTTTTTTTTTTTTTGAAAACGGTGAGGATTAGGATCCCGCCTTAGGGCGGAATTCCTAGGGCATCCTTTCGGATGAGAGCTAAAAGCTCGTGATGATTCCAGATGGTTTCCCATGAGAGACTGTGGCCCAGAAAAGCTATTTTATCGGCCACAGTATTACACTGTCTATTCCCATGAAAGATACGAACTGACTCGAAACCCCGAAGGAATATGAGAATGTCTGTAATAATCCTTTCTATTTCCCAAGGGCAACTAATTAGTCCTTTAACTGCTTTGATGACTACAATGTTATCCCCTTCTATCTCAATCTTTCTTATACCCATTTGTTTGGCCTTCTTCACGCCATCCCATAATGCCATTGTTTCTGGCATTAGGACCGAAACTTTTCCATACGTTTTGGCTGACCCGACGATTGGGTTCCCATTCTCATCTCTTATGATCGATCCTCCAGATGCATTGCCATTACTAAGCTTAGATCCGTCAAAATTTAATTTTGCATAATTCCGATACGGTTTCCTCCAGCCTTGGGGTTTGTTTCGTGATCTACCTCTTGGAAAGACACCCTTGTTCAAACACTTTTCTTCATCCTCATGCCATTCTCTCGCTTGTTTCCATTGTATCAGGTGGTTACGTATATAGAGGCTAAGGTCTTGTATGAAGTCGTTTTGTGTTTGTTGGAAAAGTACCTTATTTCGCTGGTACCAGATGCCCCACCAAGCCATTGCTAACTCAATGAATTCTTCTTTCCTTAGTTTGCTATTTAGCTTGAATAATAAATTTCGAGGGTTCATTTGTGATAGGTTATGTTCTCTAAGTACGCGTTCCGTATTGACATTTATGCTCTTTATTACCTCCAATGTATGTGGGCATTCAAGCAGCAGATGAATCGAGTCCTCATACGTAGCATTACACATGAGACATCCTTGGGGAACAACAACATGTTTTTCAATAAGTCTTTGTTTCGTGGGTAACCCATTCATGTCAATTTTCCATAGAAAATTCTTTACTTTTGGGTATGTATCCAACTTCCAGATCCAAGCGTTGGGGTTCACATGGTTTCTTCTTTAGTTATTAGGCTTATTGCTGAGTCTGTGGAGTACCATCCGTTCCTACTTGGAGCCCAAACCAACTTATCTTCAATATCATTTTCCGGGATTGGGATACTTATTATTTTCTGTATCACTTCGTTAGGAATCACTTTTTCAAGTTCATTTATTTTCCATTTTTTGTCCGTAGAAATGAAGTGGTCGACTGTAGTTACCACGTTCTCATGATCATTTATAGCTGCCCATTCTGCAAGTGGTTCATTCGTGAGCCATCTATCCTTCCAGAACTTAATCGACCGACCGTTTCCTATTTGCCACCTCAATCCTTTCTCAAATTCTGATTTTAGTTTCATCAATTGCTTCCATTGCCATGAGCTGTTCGACTTCATTTTATACTCTGAGAGTGAGCTTCCCCGTAAGTATTTTTCGTTAACCACTTGCACCCAAACGTTGTCCTGTTCAGTAAGAATTTTCCAAAGAAGCTTCATTTGGAGCGCCTTGTTCACATTCTCCACTTTTCTAATGCCTACTCCCCCGTAAGCTTTTGGTTTGCATATTCGGTCCCATCCGATAAGTGGCTTATGTTGTCTATCTTTATTCCAAAAAAAGGTTCTATTTATGACATCAATTTCATCAGTTATATGTTTTGGCAACATGAAGCTTTGCATTAGGTAGTTTGGTTTTGTGGAGAGATTCGACCTGATTAACACTGTTCGTCCTTCTTGAGATAGCGTATTGGCTTTCCATTTCGTTAGCTGTCTTTGGGCATTTCCGATTGTGTCTTGAAAAGTTTCTTTGTTCACTCTACCATTAATGATGGGACATCCTAGATATTTTTCTAAATTTTCCATCGTACTTGTTCCTAGTGTTTGTTTGATGCTTTGTTTCTGCTGGCTAGTCACTTTCTTCGAAGTGTGAAATGTTGATTTATGATAATTTACCTTTTGTCCTGTCGCTGCACAATAATCTTCGATAATCTTCTTCATTTGATTGCATGCGTTCTGGTTTCATTTAGCAAAGATAATGATATCATCCGCGAATGCTAAAAATGGCACCCTCTTGCCTCCTCTAGCTATCGGAAATCCTATTAGTGGCTTTGGGCACTCACTAACCTTCTGGAGTTTCCGGGCAAGGATTTCTGCTCCAATTACAAATAGATATGGCGAGAGAGGATCTCCTTGTCTGATTCCTCGTTCTGGCACAAAAGGTGCAGTAGGTCCACTGTTCACCAAGACTGAAAAAGACACGGTACATACACACTCCCGAATCCATCCAACAAACTTGTCGTTAAAACCGAATTGATAAAGGATACGGAAGAGGAACTCCCAGTCTACCCTATCATATGCCTTTTCCATATCCAATTTGACCGCCATCCATCCTTCTTTGGCTTGACTTCCTCTAAAGGAATGAAAAATTTCATGTGCTATGAGCACGTTATCTTGTATTGCCCTTCCAGCCACAAAAGCTCCTTGCAACGGATGGATAATTTTGGGCATAACCTTCTTTAATCTTTCCGTTAGGATCTTAGCTATTATTTTATATATCGTCGTACATAAGCTTATAGGTCTATAGTGGTTAGTCGTTGAGGGGTTATCATTTTTCGGCAGTAACGAAATAAACGTATGATTACTTTGCTTTAAGATCTTTCCTGAATGGAAAAAACCTTTTATCGCTTTTATTATCGTAGGGCCAACGATGTCCCAATATTTCTTATAGAACTCCGATGTCATGCCGTCTGGACCTGGAGATTTGTCTGAACCAATTTGAAACACAACGCTTTTTATTTCTTCATTCGTCACTGGCCTTGTTAGGCCATTATTATCCACATCTGTTATTTCTTTGTCTATAAGTGCTAGGTATTCCTCAAGGATGACGTTATTTATGTGTTCTTTTTTATAACGCTTGCAGAAATCATCTCTAATTTCTCGACAAATGTTTTCTTCTCCCACGATTTGGGTGCCATCACTCATCGTGATTGTTCTTATAGTTTTATGGTTTCGTCTTCCCGTTGCTATCTTATGGAAGTATCCTGAATTTGAATCTGTTAGTTTTACATGTTTTGTCTTTGCCCTTTGCCTCCAGTACGTTCTATGGAACTGAAGAATGCACTCCTTCTTTCGCAGAAATCGAAGTTGTTTTTGGACTAGTGTTGGTTGCGGGGATTCAATAATCTGTTGTTGCAAATCAAGAAGTGTGTCCTCAATTTCACGTAATTGTTCAAACGTGTTTCCAAATGTTTTCCTTTTCCATTGCTTCGTGTGTGTTTTGAGTAGTTGTGTTTTCTTCATGAGCTGGAACATAAAGGACCCTTGGAAATCGACTCTCCATGATTGTTTCACCACGTTCCGATAATCATTTCTCATAAGCCACATCTTCTCCATCTTAAACGGTGCAACTTTACTTATTCTAGCATTCGTAATATCGACCGATATTTTACAGTGATCAGAAGACGTGAAAGCGTGGTTGTGGGTTCGAATTCCAGGGAACCACTGTAGTATACTTTCACTAACAATTACACGATCCAATTTTTCGTAGATATTATCAATTTCTGTTTTGTTCTTTCGCCAAGTGAACCTATTCCCAGTAGTAGGTATGTCGCGTAGGTCACAAGTGTCTTTCAAGTTTTGAAGTCGTTCGAATCTACTAGCCGTAGGTATACATCCTCCTTTTTTGTCACCAACTTCTTGGATTTCATTTAAATCACCTATGATAACAACGGGGATGTCGATTCCAAGTATACAGTTAGTAAATTCTGTCCAAAAGGTATCTTTTTGAGTCTCGTTTGGTGGAGCATACATAAAACACAACGCAATTACCCACCCCGTTAGTAAATTTACATGTTTCATAATAATATATCTCGGCTTGTGGACTAGGATTTCAATATGCTCACTAGTAAGCTGGTGTTCTTTCCACATAACACAAATACCCCCAGCCCTCCCTTCAGCCGGGGACCATACAATATTGTCAAACCCTGCGCGTCTCCATACTTGATCGCTCGGTAGTTTATCCGTCTTTGTCTCTACAATAGCCATAACTTGAATTTGTTCAATTTTACAGAATGAGTCAATCTCAGGCCAGAAGGATTTCCTACCCATCCCTCTACTATTCCATAAGACGACTTTCATTTATACCTTGATCTATATAAGTGGCCAACAACTCCCCTGAGTCGGTTGCAAACTGTTCTTATTATGTTAGACTTTGTTCTTATTTGTTTCCACAAATTTCCTTTTAGCAAATTCTTACGAGATTTTCCTATCACGGGGCTATAAGATGGCAACCATCTAAAATTAGTTTGATCCACTGCCTGAGCAATACGATCAGTCCAATAGCTTCTACTCAGTTTTTTGATAATTAAGCATTTAAGCTTGTCAATAATCCGTAGATATGGGTCCAAATTTCTTTCCACACCAAGTGCAAATATTATAGTTCTCATACACAAGAAAAAACAACATACGTTTTCCATATAGAAATTACAAGTTTTACAATACAGGAGTGAACCATGATACTTCCTTAACCACCAAAACACACAATTCCCAACATCTAATTCTTCCAATTCAAGTGCCCAGCATGGACCAAAGTCCATCGTCTCCTTGTTGCTCTTTGTGGTAACATAATTACCAAACACCTCCTGTTTCCGTTCCAATTGGACTACTTCTAGCCAAGTTACCTTAGTTTTCCTAAGGACATGCGCATGTTGTGGGCATTGAAGATAGGTCATATTTACCAAGCATCTCCCTGTTGCCCTTTTGTGTTCTAATTCTTCATGTTTAAGCCGTGTCAAGTATGAAAATCCAATTGAGCCATACAAGCTAGGCTTAGTTTCCGCTTGTAAACACACTAATTCAATAACGGAGTAGCTGAAAATATCAAATCTCAACCAATTAGGTATCAACCAAAAAATCACAAATCCATTCTTGTCATGTCTTACCAATTTACAAGGTGTGACATCAGTGTCAAAATTCCAAAACATACTACCCTTTAAGGCCTCATTGGCCATGGTAGAAAATTCTTTAGCAATTTCTTTAGAATTGTCTTTACAAGATTGTTCTTTAAAGAAGAGAAAATCATAACACAATACCTTCTTGAAGGTGCGTTGATCCATGTCCATAGCATCAGATATATAAAGATTTGGCACAGTAGTAGAAGAGATGAAAATACTTTGATTAGGAGGGAACTAAGAATTCGTGGCAAACAACAAGCATATGTGAAGCAATTTATAGGCAATCCGCTCACCTACCATTACCATTAGACTAATTCTTAGATCCAAAAGAAGAGTGACAGAGAAATACCGATCTGCGTGATTATGAAGTCTATCAAATCCGTTCCTTGGGGAAAAAGGAAATCCCCTTTTGTTGTCTTCAGATGAGGGAGGACCCCGGGACACCAACAAAGAAGAGTGCCGCCCTTCTGCCCCCAGGGATCGTTGGATGAACAACAACCTTTCATGAGCCATATCGATCATCCCTAACCTTTTGTTTGGCTTGGGTTCCTTGATGAACAGCCCCAGTTTTTCCATCATGAAGGGATTTGAGATCCCCATGGGAGAGCCGATGGGTTTTTCGTTCTCTACAATCCTATTTAGAACGAGATTTGGATTTTTCTCTCTCTCGACATCGAGCGGAAATCCGGGAATTTGGGGCAAGAAATCATCATCTTCACTTCTGCTTTTTCTTTGACCATCATAATCACTCCAACTAAGAACAAGGGAGCAGAGGATTGAGCCGGCAAGGGATTGCAATCGAAACCTAGAGTTTCGGAAAAGGGGCTGAGGTTGCTATTCATTGGCTTGGGTTTCAAGGGGGGCCGAAAACGGGAGTGTTTTGGGGGCCATTTTTTTCACTGGCATTCATGTATCTGGGTGCACGGAAATATTGAATGAACTACTTCTACCTCGCCCCAGCTTACTCAGCATGGAACATGTGGTGTTTCGGGGAAATTAAAATTTCCCAATTGAAATATTTATTTATTTGAAAAATTTATGTATAAATATAAATTTTATCATAATTTATAATTTTTAACCTACCTATATACACTAATAGTGTATATGCTTAATTAAAGTCAAAATTAATTGTGTACCTTATAGGGGTGATTTTTGAATTTGTTCACGGTAAAAAGAGCAAAAAACAGGCATTTTAAGTAGGAATGATTTTTTTTTATCAACCTATATACATCAATATTTAATTAAAATATTTTTTAAAATTTATAAAAGCGTAAACTTCTTTTGTGTTTTCCATTCTATATGAGTACTATATAGTCCGTGGGAGTTAACTTGATACTAGCGTGATTGCGGATGGTATCAGTGGGATCAAAAATTCAAAATCATATACCGTGAATATTCTGTTTTATAAGTTGAAAAAAATCATGGGGAAGCACATCAGGCGTGAAACGTGACCACATCAGACGAATGTGATCCCACTACCTGAACTGACACGCTTACGGCCTGACTGCCACGTCATCTGTCCCTTGTTGGCACCATTACCAATACTGTGTGCTGGTGACTCTCACTAGTCCACGTCGAAACGCCGTCGTTTCAACGCTTGAGTTGTAGCCACAAGTCCGCCCCTGGATAATAATAAATCCCCCCAAACTCCCAAACATTCACTATCTACTCTCTCTCCCCTTCGCTCCTGACCTACCACACTCGTCCTCTCACTCGATCCGATCTCCCCCTGCAATAATGGCCAAGGATCCAGTTCGCGTCCTCGTCACCGGCGCCGCAGGTCACCACTCTATACCTCTTTCACTTCTTCTTGTTCACCTTGTTTACATTTCTTCAGTTTCGATCTAGGTCATCTAATTATTTCTGATTTCGATGTTACTTCCGGAGATATTCGGCGATCTATAATTTTCTGATTTTCATGTGCACCTCTTTTTCGTTGATCAGTACTTTTGATCTAGCTTTATGATAATTTAGAGATCTGAGCACTAGGACTCTGTGTTGTGTGCATCTGTTTGGATTTATCGGTAGAGCCACCGATCTGATTGAATTGGGGTCCGAAGTGTTCTTCTTCGAGTATGGTTGCGTGATAATCCACGCAAGATAATTCGTTGTAATGAATGAAAGGATTTTCCAACATTGAGTGTCTATTTGTAGTGTTTTTTTAAATTTGCTGTCATGTATGATCCCTTTGCTAACATTATAATGTATTTGGAAGAGATTGTTGGATCGAGTCCCCGATGAATTGCTGATCTGCATCTGTGTGCAATGTTATGCAGAATCACGTGGTCCCAGAATATGGAACATGTAAAATTTAATCAACTAATACAATTAAGCATTAGCCTTTAGTAACAGGGATCTCTGAATTGTTACTCATTAACGTTATCATTGAGAAATGAATTACAAGAATGGATATGCTCACATTAGAACCTCTCTGGATATTGCTTTATCCAGAAAATCATCTAAACTGAATATAAAGGCTTATGAACAACGATTTGTTGGTGCACCTTTCAATTTTCCATGTATATTCATTCCGTATCTTGTCTATGAATTTGAGGGAGAGAGTGAATGAGAGAACGCCACTGGAAGGGCTGCAGTTCTTTGTAAATAAGGTCATAGTATTATAGTAACAAGGAGTTGCTAAACTTTCTTGGTTCCCTGTTCGTTTATTAGTTATAGGTTTTTTTCTGGGTGCCAAAGTAATCTTGATATAGTATACTCTTTTCATATATTCTGGAAATATTTGTAAATGCAGGCCAAATTGGATATGCACTTGTGCCAATGATTGCCAGAGGCGTGATGCTCGGTGCTGATCAGCCTGTGATTCTGCACATGCTTGATATTCCTCCAGCTGCAGAGGCACTGAATGGAGTAAAGATGGAGCTGGTAGATGCTGCCTTCCCACTTCTAAAGGGTAGGATTTCTGTTGTGTTTGTATACATACTTCATTCTTATAGGTTATTAGATAACATAATGCTGTAGCATAACTTTTGCTGATATAAGTTCACTTATGGTACATCTACCAGGTGTTGTTGCTACAACTGATGCGGTTGAAGCCTGCACTGGAGTAAACATTGCTGTCATGGTTGGTGGATTCCCCAGGAAGGAAGGCATGGAGAGGAAAGATGTCATGTCAAAGAATGTTTCCATCTACAAGTCACAAGCTTCCGCTCTTGAGAAGCACGCTGCACCAAATTGCAAGGTTTGTTTTTGTGTGTGTGTGTAGACATTCTGGAAATGTTGCAGTTTTCTTCACCTTCTTTGCATTGGCCAAGACCATTTTATTTTGTTTATATTTTTTGAAGAAACGTTTGTAATTGATCATTTTATTATGTCTCTTCTAGTTTAACACTCTGTATACAGTTTGGAATTTGAAGAAACGTTTTACTTTTGACCTTATCCCAGATCTATGTGCACTTTAGAAAATGATCAATTTGCTGATTGATTTGCTAAGTTACTGACGATAGGTTTTCTTCTGACTGATCCCACTTAACAGGTCTTGGTTGTTGCTAACCCGGCAAACACCAATGCTCTTATTCTTAAGGAATTTGCCCCTTCAATCCCAGAGAAGAACATCTCTGCTTTGACAAGGTTGGACCATAACAGAGCTCTAGGTCAGATCTCAGAGAAACTAAATGTTCAAGTGTGTGATGTTAAGAATGTCATCATCTGGGGAAACCACTCATCAACACAGTATCCTGATGTCAACCATGCAACTGTCAAGACTCCCGGTGGTGAAAAGCCTGTCCGTGAGCTTGTTGGTGATGATGCATGGTAAGTGTTATAAGATGAGAATCCTTTAAGTGTATGTTTGCTCTTGAATGCATTAAGTGTATGTTTGCTCATGGAAGTATTTAACATTTTGAACTGATTGTATTTCTTGACTGTTTTGCAGGTTGAACGGAGAATTCATCAGTACTGTCCAGCAGCGTGGGGCTGCCATCATCAAGGCAAGGAAGCTCTCAAGTGCCTTGTCTGCTGCTAGCGCTGCATGTGACCACATCCGTGACTGGGTGCTTGGAACACCAGAGGTTTGTTTTGATTTTGCAATGGCTTCTGTGCTTCTTTGTGTTGCTTCCTGAATAATGTTTTATAATGTACAATTTGGTTTTTATGATGTATTTACAGGGCACATGGGTATCCATGGGTGTTTACTCTGATGAGTCCTACAACACTCCTGCTGGAGTCATCTATTCCTTCCCAGTTACCTGCAAAAGTGGAGAATGGACAATTGTTCAAGGTAAGGTTTTAGTGAAATTTTGTTTCTCTTTAAGGAAGTGTATCTTTAAGCCTCTTTATGAAGTGGTAATGTTTTTAAGGACACATGCTAGAGCCCATGCTTGGAAACTAAATTTATTAATCTAGAGAATCTTTCAATCTGATCTTTGCATTTCATATTTTGCCATACTATAGTCTGTATTTTCTGACCTTTTTTTCTCCTTGTTTGATTTGATGCAGGGCTTCCCATTGACGAGCATTCCAGGCAGAAGATGGATGCAACTGGAGCTGAGCTTGTCGAGGAGAAGTCGCTGGCTTACTCATGCCTCTCCTAAACAAACTTCTCCCATAGGTTTGTTTTATGCTGCTGATATATCAATAGAAGTAGCTCAACTAGCTTTTTAATAAACTGTTGTCAGGACTGTGAACTGCCATTCATATTTG
This sequence comes from Polygonum maritimum, assembly GCA_963924305.1. NCBI lineage: Eukaryota > Viridiplantae > Streptophyta > Magnoliopsida > Caryophyllales > Polygonaceae > Polygonum > Polygonum maritimum. Next base: position 13,793,068 of record OZ002737.1, on the reverse strand, counting down.
AGCTGCTTTTGTAAGTAACTCAACTTTCAGAGGATACCTTGATGTGTGTATTTCAGTGTCATTTCTGCAAACATTGGCAGCCATTATGCTGTGCTAATCAGCATTTTGCTGGGTTAGTGCCTGGTGATTTTCCTTGTATGGAAATGATGACAAAAGAAAAAAAGTTTGCATTTTTGCACACAGTTGTCTTGAATTTCTGGTCTGTGACATAAGACATGGCTTCTGGATTACTTGTGTGTGAAAAGAATCGGATTCTTTGCACATGTAGCATTCCCTTAATAGTATAATGTGCCTGTTCTCCAATATTTCAAAGCCCTTTTCTAAGTCAGCTATATACTGAATTGTTATCTTTAGCTACAATCATATTTCTGAACCTTTGAATTGGGTGCAGAATGATGTATTGGGCACATTGTCTGTTTGCTCATCTTTTGGTGTATTTTGTAGAACCTCGCTTACATTATTGGTCTATCTGTGTCAGTAACCTGCCCCTTTCTAGTTTCAACAAAGTTTACATTATTGTCATACTATCTTCAAACTCCCCTCTCTGAAGTCTGAATCTGCAGTAAGAGTAACATTATTTACTTTTCAAGTCCATGCACGTCCTTTATAAACCAAAAAAGGAAAAACCATTTCCCAGTTGTCTTGTCTGTGCTTAAAAATGGGCTTTCTTTACAATTGTGGTTTCTGGAATTATTGTAGTTTAAGAGTATTGAGTAAAACCAAAGTGGATAACTCTATTTCTCTTATCCAATCAAACCACGATAAAGACCAAAAAATAAGAAAGATGTCTAACCAGTAAAATAAGCAACCGTCAACTTACTTGATTTCAATGCATGAAAACAAATGCTCAACTGAAAAATCACAGTAAATAATGTTGTATCCTCGATCAAGAGGTTAACACACACAAGACAAGCTCACAATACATTAGATTTTAACATCACAAGGATAGTAGTAAAAAGTTACATTTAAGTGTTTCATTTGATACTATACTTATTTCTTCTATATTACTTCTAGCCAACAGCTTGAGAGTTTTAAATCAAATGACTCTCTTCTTCGAGTTTTCATTCCTTTCTACAGTCAACCACCAACCTCCAATCTTGGACTTTCTACGTACATATAAGCTGCGCTTTATCCTTTTCACACACACTATTCTTGGTCAAATTTGTGCACCAAACTTGAGACAAAAGGGGGAAATTAATTAATATTGAAATTTCATTTTGACATATTAAAAATCTGGTAATTCCGGTAAGTCGCCAGCTCTGACAAACACATTGTACCAAAAGTCCATTTCACCATCGCCACAACCAACTTGCTCCTGATCAAATCCAAGCTCTTTTGACTGATCCACATTGATATCAATTGCTGAGACCATTTCGAAATCATCAACTGTAAGATTCTCGGACCAGAAACTCTCGTCGATCTCAGGAAAAGATTGTGTCGATGAAGCCTCTATAACACACAATATCTCGGTGTTAGTAGTAGTAGTAGTAGTGGATTGCTGGGGTGACCCAGCTGGATTAAAAGTGTTAAGTTTATTTTTCTCGTTTTGTTCTTCATTCATGGAGGATTCAGGTTTCAGGATTTGGTTTTTCTTAGGCTTCTTCTGCTTCAATTGGTCGGTTTGGTGGTTCTTTAGCCTCTTCTTCAAGTGGGTATGCCAAATGTTCTTGATTTCATTATCTGTTCGTCCTGGCAATCGTGCCGCGATTGCAGACCATCTACAAGAAACCCGCACACATAAAATTGATCAAAATCTAAGAGCTACAACGACACTTAAACTAGAACGGAGACAGTATACTTGAGACACTTTGGTATATTATAAAACTTCCGTAGCATGACTAGAATTTGAAAGAGTATTTGGAATGTTTCAGTAACTAAAATGAGAAAAGAAAACCTTTTTTAATAGCTTAGTGATAATGATGGAATGCAATGGTTAGAAAATACAAGAAGCTAGATAAGGTGAGATCGATAAAGACACGGAAGCTAATTAAAAAGGCATAATATGAATGAAAGTTTAGGCTTAGTTTTTACCTATTTCCAAGCAATTCATGAAGCTTGAAAATGGCTTCTTCTTCTTCTGGAGTGAAATTTCCTCTTTTGATGTCGGGCTTCAAGTAGTTCACCCATCGTAGCCTGCAACTCTTCCCGCATCTCAGCAAACCTGATCAAAGAACACGTAAAACCCACGGATTAATTGACGACAAAGCCAGCCTATACATAAATATGACTAAACCGGCCATAAAGATGAATAGTCATATACATGTAAGAAACTTACAAGAAATCATTTCAAACAAAGGCAAGACAAACATTGATCGAGTATATATTGATTACATATACATACGTACATACCGGCCAGTTTAGGAAGAGCGCGCCAATTGGAATGGCCATGGAGTTGAATGTAAGAGACCAAGACTTGATCTTCTTCAAGGGTCCATGGCCCCTTCTTCAACCCCATCTTCTCACAACATGGAGCTCTTCCCATTATTAGGCTCGAGAGTGATAGTTAGTATCGATCGGAAACTTATACTGTATTAATGACTCTCGATCGAGTATCTGTGGAGTATTTTAGCTAGTTTGTGTACGTAGCAAGAGAGAAGACAAAGTGTGTCGTCTGATATGAATTGTGTTTTTTTTTAGCTTAGATCTTATGGTGATGAAATGGAGTAGAAAGGGAGAAATCCCTAAAGAGAGTGTGTCACAAGATTAAGCTTACAATGACTAATAAATGGTTTTGACACGACGCGTCTATATATACACAAAGATTCTTCCTTTTTCTTTTCTTTTTTTTCTTATAGAAGAAAAAGAAAAAGAAAAAGTGAATGCCTATACATACAACAATGTAAATTTTTCTGATCAAAAACAATGTAAACTTTAGCTGCCTGGTTTCGGTTTGTGTTTTTTCTCCTCACAGTTTTGGTACGTAATTAATGTGACGTCATTTTGACGTGGTTTTTTGTTTTGGTTTGAAATTAATATATGTTAGACCATATACAATGGTTGGTACTTAAAAAAGTACTTGAGGGTTCTTTAGACATATTATAATAGTTTTATTTATCTCGTACTAGTTAAGTACTTCTTTTAAATTTTCACTTCAATAGAATTTTTTTTATCAATGGGTACTTAAATGGTACTTGTACATATAAAAATTATAAATTCATTAAAGTTAGACACTTGTCAAATTATTATTGACTTCAAAGGCTTTCAATGGGTGCTTGTGTAGTACTTATATAAGTACTCTTACCATGGGTGCTTAACATTTTTCTTATATTTTGACCCAAACAATGGACAAGTACCATGTAAGAACTCGTGTAAGAATCCCATTGTACATGCCCTTAGTAGTTGGTTTATCTCTGTCTACTGGCTAGGAAGAATTGATATACAGAAGTGGGGATAATTAAAAAATGTTATCTACACATAAAAAAATATTCTCACTTATTTCGACCAAAAATATTCTCACTTATTTAGGAAACTTATTTAAATCGAGTTCAAGAGGAGTTCGCGTAGTTGAACATCATTTTGTGTATTCTTTGTGTATTTTGTGATCTTTGTGTATTTGTTTGCATTCTAATGCCTATTTGTTCCTTGTCTGAACTTCATGGCCTTTCAATCAACTAAACATGTCTCGTATATTGAATTCTTTCTTTATAAATAACAATCGAACAAGTGAAGCTTATGTCAGATCAAGGACGAATCAGGCTCAACCAAAAACATTCATCCCTTGAATCGGTTATCGGTTTTTGGTCAAATTTTCGAATTTAATACGAACATTTTCGAACGAATCAGATTCGGGTTGTATTTATCATCTACTTATTAATCACTAATCACAATCGTACATGGAGGAGTTACAAATTGTGGGGTCGTCTACAAGAACAAACCATGTTGGATTAGGTGTGTGATGTGATGACCAAAATAGTAATTTAGGTGAACTTCAATTATAACTGCCTTATGTTTTCAGGATTATCATAAGTTTGTGTCATAGAGATAAGACATGTATGCATCCTTTCGGTTTTTTGGAAACACTTCCTATAATTCCAACAAGTAATTGTTTGAAGAGTCTAATCAACCGAACTTTGTATTTTACTAAGCTCTATATTGAACACTTCATTTTCCATTAGTCTAAAAGTACCCCATGTTGGCGTACCATAATGCAAACGATACTTGCTAGTCTTTGTTTAGTAATGGTCCTAGAGCTAGTCTTTGTTTGGTTATTTAATTTTTGGTGATACGGTGTATTCAAAAGCATACTTGGAAGTGGCCGGTTAACGTCAATTAGCTCATGAATTCGCTAAGTTAGAGCCGTGGCATGTTGGCTCTACATTGTGGGATAAGCCTCTACCTTTGCATGTTTGGGATGTAGCTCACCACGAGTTTGTTAACCGAAAAAATAAAGGTGTATCCAAGCTTTTTTCTATTTTGAGTTTTATTATTCTATTTTTGTAACCGACTCTCCAACGTCCTGTGGGGTATTCTGTTAGAATCGAATTAGAATTAGGAATTAACCAAAATGAATCATTTATAGTACATGTTATTTGATATGTTGTTGGAGTGAAATGATATCTAGAGTTTATACTTTATGAAATGTGGTTTAAGACTCTTGAAATTATGGTACCTTTTAAGATTTTTAAGTTTAAGAATTTGAGGATTTATGATTTAAATTTCAAGGTTTAGGATTTAAGGTTTGTGATTTTTATAGATGAGGTTTGAGATTGAATTGTGAGTGTTAGTTGTGGTTTGACATTTTATTTTCGGTAAAAGTTGTGGTTTGACATTTAATAGGACTAGAATTCATGACCCGTGCTACGCACGGGTTTAAGAAATATTTTGACGCTTTATTAATCAACTTTAATTGAAAAATTGCATGAATGTGAAAAATGGATGAAGGTATGGTAATATGAAATATAATAGACTATATTAAGTATAAAATAAATAAATATTCCATATGGAATAAATCAATTGAAAATATAATTCACTTGCGAGACAAACACTCATTTTTTGCATCTAAAAGCCAATTACGTACATATGAAAGATATAGAAAACTATAAAAAACATATGAAAGTTTAAAAAATTCACATACATTATGATTTAGGGTATAAATATATTTTGTGATTTACGTTAAAAAAAATATCCCCTAAGATTGTTAAAAAAAACATATTCTAGTTTGATATACTTAGCTTGTTGGAATTCATGACCCGTGCTAATTATATGAAAAGATGAAGCTTGTTGGAATGGTTGGACGCGGTGGAAAAATATCGGAAATGATATCTGTTAGGAGTTATAGGTTTGATCTAATTTACAAAAATATAATTTTAATTCACTCCATACTAATTGAATAGGTACAATCTTTGTTGATGTAATCCATTTATCACAAAATATATATGTAAATGATTTGTTATAATGGTGAATTATCATTGACAAAGTTGGCAAATCTCATGTACGCAAAAATTACGTAATATTATGTATAGGTAAGCTTTTAACATTTATTTATTTTGTTTAGGTTATGTAACTAATATAAGTTTTTTGCGGGATCTAATTTGAATTAATGTAAATCCCGTTCGTAGTAAGAAAGTAAAAATTACTCTCGAATTGATAATTGTGCCGTAGGTTTTAAAAAATATTTGAACAAAAATGTTGCTATAGAGGATTGAACCCCCGACCATTGGATAATTAGAGGAAGACTTTACCACTATGCTATTGTAGTTATTTTGATTATTATTGCATGGTGTTTATTATATAGGGAAGATTGCAACCATAACTAAATAGAGCAATAAATGAGGACACCACCTAACTTTTATATATATATAGATATAGATTTGAGGTTAAGAATGTGTTGTAAGGCTTATAACTTTAGATGTACATGTAGTTTTGGGTTTAAGTTTTAGGATTTAGGAATTAGGGTTTATGATTTAGACTTTATGAATTAAGGTTTAAGTTTCTACAATTTATAGTTTAATAAGGTAAAACATTTAAGATGGAAATTTATATTGTATTGGAATGAATGGTACCACTAATTTTTTGTTGCAATCAAACTTGCCTAAGGGATTTGAATAGGTTACTTTTTCGAAGATAAAATCGACTTCGGAATTTTTATACCAAACGACATATTGAATCATCCTTTTTAGATTCTCATTCGTGATTCATCGGAAAACGAACCAAACAAGGTCTAAACATGAATCATAAAGTCTAAAGAAATTGATTAATTAGTAAACACAAATTTGGATAACACAATTCTACTAACTTAAGCATGAAACAAGAGTTACACTTAAGTTATTAATAACTAGTGTAACCCCCGTACCATGTACGGGTAATGCGGTTATAAACCCAATTTAATTAAATATGTAACGTCAATGATCACGTTAAAAATATAGGATCATATATATGTATCTTCGTATTATGATTAACGTTTTTTTACCAATAGTAAATCAACTTATAATATAAATAAGTTGGATTTGTTCAAAAATTACTTTACAATAAATATCACATTTTTATTAAATAATATTATTTATCTGAAGATTACAACTAGCTAATTCTTGGTATGGGAGAATTCATAATTTTCGGCAATTTTTACGGGATAAGATTATTATATGAGATTCTAACTACCAGGGTCCAACTGATTATTTTTATCAAATCATATATACTTATCTTTTTATTGTAATTAGTGTTTTTTTATATACGCAAGGGCCCGGTTAGTTATTAATTTAACCGGGCCCTTGCGTATTTAATTAGATATGACACGTGGCGCAATTTTGTGTGAAGACTTTGTCTCCGCTTTTTTCACAAATATATCTTAAGAATATATGCGAAAAAAATAACTTGTTAAATTCCTAAACACATTGGTTTTTTGTATAAATAATATATAATAAACAAGATAATATATATTATTTGGATGACAAAGGTAAACTGAATCTTTCTAAGTCAAGCTTCTTATAATGTGTTTTGAGCACACATTATAGAACCATTGTTTAAATCTATGATCTTATTTGAGTCATATTTTGCATATAATATTAATTTAAGTAAATTTTAATATCAATTAAATTTTAATTTAGTATATTTTCAAAATTTTAAATATACATCTTCCTAAAATATAAAAAAATTATGATAAAAACAAATATTTATATTTGATTTCAAAAAATAATGACACCTTATTTATAATGTTTAATCATCATATATCATAAAATTTCTTTCCTTTACCCAAATATATTTTAACAATTAATTATATTTCATAAAATATTGTGAAATACTTTTTCAAAAGGGATAGTTCGCATATATTCTCTCCAATTATAAAAAACGCTGTCAATTTTATAGTACTAATTATATTATCATACACTATATTATCCATTGACAATTTGACATCTCTGTCCCCCTCCCACAAACTGGAACAAATCTCAGTAATCAACTATAATACAGTATAAAGCAGAATCTACATCTTTGTTAAAAGCAGGCTCAGGTCAAAATTCGATCTAAGATCAATTAAGTCGGGTTTACATTTACATTATCCGTACATAATACGGGATTTGTACTAGTTACTTTAGTTTTGATTCCACTGTCTAGACTCTGGACAAATATTTCCAAACGATCAATTTTCGACACAATAAACACAACTACAGAATTTTTCAATTTGAACATCAAAATCATCAAAAAAATTCTACGATTTTAACTCATAATTTAAGAACCACTTGACTGTTCTAGTCTTAATGGACAAAGAAATCTCCAAATTTAAGAACCACTTGATTGATCGATTTTAACTCATAATTTTTCAATTGGACAAAGAAATCTCCAAATTAATACAAATATGGTCGTCATAGTTTGACAAGCTTGAATGCTCTAGTCTTAATGTTTGACATATACGATTTTAACTCATAATTTAAGAACCACTTGACTCAATGGTCTAACATAAACTTTGAAAGTTAACCAACTGAAACGCGATCAAGATTATTTAAGTCTAACTAGGTGAAAGTTGCTCGTGGTGGTTTATGACTTAGCTAGGTTACTTGTGATAGATGTGAATGTATATTTTGTGAGAATCGAAAGTGTCAAATATTATTGAATTCAACTTACAACCCACTACCACTACGCTAAAGACTATAGTTCATTTTAAATTATAAAGTAAAGCACTATTGACAACCGGCCATAATATGTTTATTGTACGCTCCTGCTTTACATGTTTGATTTATTTTTGTTTAAGTAGCTTCTCCTTTTTATCGTCTTCAAGCAATAAGGTTTGAGGATAGTCTTCAAAATCATTATTATTTCGTCAAGAAAAAGGACAACAATGCATGTCTAGTTACAAGTACAAAGGTACAAACGACAATTTTTTCTGAAAAATTAGCTACTACTCCCTTCCTCCTCGGCCCTAAAAATTTATCCACATTTTCTTTTTGGTTGTCAAAATAAGTTTCTCTATCTTTTCAATTTTTCATTTATATTATTAACTCTCATTATCCAACTAACCTTACCACATTACCCACATTCAATCTCATATATTACCCTTATTATTAACTTTTTCAATCAACTTCATCATTTTTTCTTACAAAATTAAAAAATTATCCTCATCCAATCTTATATATTAAACTCCCATTATCCAACTATTCCATCAACCTTATCACTTTTTAACTTTTTACCTCTGTAAAATTACGAAATAATCTTCATTCAACTCAAATTATCAAACTTTTAAACTTCTTTAATTGAATATCATGCAAACCGTCTTTTATGAACAAACTTTGTGCAACGGAGGAAGTGCCTTATTACAATGACTACATTTGAATATTACAAGACTGACTTAAATCATCCCTACGAATGATCTTAAAAAAATTAAATAATAAAGGTTGTTGGCTCAACAATGTTCTAAGCTAAATTAAAGACAAAGGATTAAACACTAGATTGCGCTTGGCGCATCAACTCACTAGTTGAGCACTCATGGTAGTACCATGAGGTCTCGGGTTTGAGACTCCAGGGTGGCGGTTTGCCCAATTTCCTGTAGAGTTGGTTAATAACCAGTTCTCATCCCATGTGGATGCTCTAGTGAGCCCAAATAGTACTTGCGGCGACCTTAAATCCTTTCCTTACCAAAAAAAAAATTAAAGACTAGATTTAGAAGAATAGATGAAATAGCAAGGTACAAAACGACAATTGAACGGATCTACATTGGATCTCTTTTGACCACTAATTCATTTTGGGTAAGAATGTCTTTCCACAATGAAAATTAAATAAGAAAAAATATAGCATACAAGTATATGAATTACTCCTCTAATTGCCAATTGATTTTAGGGTGAAATCCCACATGTTTCTGTGCTAGGCCTACCGTGTATATGTACACGGATCGACGTGTGAACCCACACATCGGATATACTCACCGACTTTAACATGGTATCAAAGGTCGGCGTTTGGAAGAATGTCGTATATGGCGGATGCCTCAAAGCGCAAGAGCGCGGAGGACGCGGTTCCTGCTGAGGGCGTGCTTGCCAAGAGGTCCAAGCGGGACGTGGTCCTCGCTGGGGATCAACCCTCCGATCCCTCGAAGGGTCCTGCGCAGATCACGACGGGCGCTGGGAGTCGCCGCCATTGGTCGCGAAGGGCCGAGGTGGCAGGCTTTGCCTGCCCTGGGCCGGCCTGGGGCACCTTCAAGGAGGGCCAGTACGCGTATGAGGAAGAGAGAGAGTGGTTCGAGACCCTCAACACGGAGGAGATAAAGGGGGAGTGCATGAAGTACGGCCATATGGTATGTGGCCTCCTTTGCCTTTTGCGCCGACTTTTTTATACCCTTTACTTTGATGCTGAAGGTGTGTTTTGACTCGCAGGTCAACGCGTGGGTGAACTACCTCCCCGATCGTTTGTGCGAGGCGGAGGCCCGGGCGGATGAGGCGGTCAAAGCCAAGGAGGAGGCCGAAGCGTCACTTCAAGAGTTGCGCGCGCAGACGGAAAAAGACGTCGCGGCGCTCAAGTCGGCCAAGTCCCAGGTTGTGGCGCTGAAGAAGGATGTCGCGGGGTTTAAGGCGCGGAACGAGGAGCTAAGCCTGCAGCTGGAAGAGACCAACACAAAATTGAAGAGCGCGATACCCGACTTCCTTGCTTCGCAAGAGTACATGGACCGAGTCTCCGACGCAAGGACGGTCCAGGCTCTTAGTGCCGTAACAGCGGTCCTTCAGGCTTGCGAGAGGTACAAGGTAAAGTACTTTACCCCCGACCTCCATCGCGACATGGGAGCTGTTTGGGAGGACGGGGTGGCCAAACCTCCGCCGGGCATCGAGGTAGATGACGCGGAAGGTATTGACGATCTGAACGCCAATCCAGAGCTCTCCGCCGCCGCCGCCGACGAGAAAGAGAAAACCCCTGAGGACCCCCCTCCCTCCGAGATCGCGGCCAACGCTTCTGATGTCTGAACCCCCCTTCCATCAAGCCTGAAGATTTGCTCTCCATTTCTTGTTGTTTTTTGTTTTTGAACTGGTATTCTTCATGGCCTTTGGGGCCTAAGTACTGCTTATTGCCGCGCTGCGGCTGTAATTATACTCCTCCTTGACGTCTGGGCGTTTTAACTACTTTTTGCTGCTATGCGGCCTTATGACTGTAGCATGCTTGTTGTTTCCTTCCTCTTTCAAACTTGCTTTTAATTTCTTCGTCGTACCCAACCCCATGCCAAGCTAGGTGCTAGGTTCGCGCTCGGCACTAGGCGAATACAAATAGATTTTGCGAAAACTCGCCGTACCCATCCCCATGCCAAGCTAGGTGCTAGGACCGCGCTCGGCACTAGCCGAATACAAATAGATTTTGTAAAAACTCGCCGTACCCAATCCCATGCCAAGCTAGGTGCTAGGACCGCGCTCGGCACTAGGCGAATACAAATAGATTTTGCGAAACTCGTCGTACCCACCCCATGCCAAGCTAGGTGCTAGGACCGCGCTCGGCACTAGGCGAATACAAATAGATTTTGCGAAAACTCGCCGTACTCAACCCCATGCCAAGCTAGGTGCTAGGATCGCTCGGCACTAGGCGAATACAAATAGATTTTGCGAAAGCTCGCCGTACCCAACCCCATGCCAAGCTAGGTGCTAGGACCGCGCTCGGCACTAGGCGACTACTGATTTCCAAATGATGTCACTATCTATAAGTTCTCCGGTGCACGAGGGTGGAGTTTTGATGTTTTCAGGCTTTATGCGACTGCGGGGGGTGGTACCCAGCTCGAGCGCGCCTCTGCGCATTGCGCGCGTTAGCGGTCAACCCCAAGCGAAAATGGCAACTTGGCGATTTTCCCTAACGATAAACGTGGAGTTTTGATGTTTTAAGGCTTTATGCGACTGCGAGGGGTGGAACCCAACTCGAGCGCGCCTATGCGCATCGCGCGCGTTAGCGGTCAACCCCAAGCGAAAATGGCAAATTGGCGATTTTCCCCAACGATAAACGTAGAGTTTTGATGTTTTAAGGCTTTATGCGACTGTGAGGGGTGGAACCCAGCTCGAGCGCGCCTATGCGCATCACACGCGTTAGCGGTCAACCCCAAGCGAAAATGGCAACTTGGCGATTTTCCCCAACGATAAACGTATTATTGGACAGCGTAGGGTGATTGTCTCGTCTTATTCACATGATAACTGGTAGAATACAGACATTACATGTGACAACAATCGCGGTGACAAACCAAACCATTACACATAGTATTTCTTGAGGCTTGCCTCATTCCATGTCTTGGCTACCACTCATCCATAAGGGGGAAATGGCGACCTTCTCAAAGTCACCGAGGGGCTCGTGGTCACGCTTCTGTCACACATCCAACCCCGCGCTTGTGCCACTCGCGATGGTGTACACGGTTGGCCTAGCGCGGGTTGAGGCCTAATAGCACTTTCGTGCCTCAATCTGTTGGCCATGGGCCACTCCCACCCGGTCCTCCACATGAAGTTTTAGGACCAGGTGATAGATGGCAGCGACGGCCTAGAACTTCATCAAGGACGTACGCCCCATTATCGCATTGTAGATGGATGGGAGCCGGACGACTGTGAACTCGATCGGTTCTGTTCGGCAGGCACCCTGACTGTCCCCCAAGGTCATGTCCAGAGTGACTAACCCCGCAACATCGACCTCGTTACCAGAAAAGCAAGTTAACTTCCCGGCGTAAGGTAGGAGCATGGCTGGCGAGATGCCGAGCTGGGCGAACGCGTCATAGTACAGGATGTCCACCGACGCTCCTGTGTCCACCATGATCCTCTTGACGATCTTGGTGGTGATCACCGCGTGCACAACCAGAGGATCTGTGTGAGGGGTGATGAGCTCGCGGGAGTCGCCCGGTCGGAAGGTGATGTCGGCGTGAGGGATTCCCGTTGCGCCCAAACTGTTGATGGCGCCACCGGAGGTCGAAGCGCGAGCATAACGCTTCCTCTCCCCGACACTAGACCCCACGAGGGTGGATCCCCCCGCGATGGTGTTGATGTAGACGTTGGGGTCCTTTGGGTTGGCTCTTCCCCTCATTGGCGCGGCAGCGGCCAAGGTGTTGGCCTAAGCCGACCGCCGTTGTTGTGTGGCTCGAGCTCCGTGGTGTTGGCCCCGGTGTATGGGTCGTTGTTGTTTGGCCCATTGCCACCACGGTAGTTGCGCGGTCCGCAGTACCCCTGATACCCACGGCCGCGTCGGCCTCCGCCACGGTTGTGGCCCCCGCGCTGCCCGCCTTGAGGCTTTGTCGGTGTGGTGGACACGGTGAGGGCCTCCAGGGTGGTTTTGGCATTGCCCTTCCCGCGATCCTGCGGGGGTTTCCCTGCCGCGTCTTCAGCGAAAACGCGTTTGGTGATGGCGTTGCAGGCGTCCTCGTAGGTGTGTAGGATTTTCCCACACATCTTGACCTTGAAGGTCCCATCGCGGAGGTTGTGAATCAGCATGTCGCGGCCGGACGTGTCGTTGAGCTGAGGTATCTCCGCCGCCGCGCTGACGAAGCGGGTGAAGAAGGCGGCGAGAGACTCCTCCTCCCCCTGGGTCACACTCATGAGGTCCTTCGTCGTCTTCATGCGCTTTCGCGACCCACTGAAGTGGGAGGTGAACCGCCGTGCCAATTCGTTGAAGGACGTGATGGAGCCCACCGCGAGGTTGGTGAACCACCTCATTCCCGCGGTATTGAGTGTGGAGGGAAAAACCAGGCAGAACATGGCGTCGTTGTAAGTATTGAACGTCATGTGCGCGAGAAACTGCCTGATGTGGTCCGACGGGTTCTTCGTGCCATCGAACTGCAGCTCTGTTGACGGCTTTTGGAACCCCTTCGGCATGGGATCATCCTGGATGAAGTCGGCGAAAGGGCTGTCGTAAGAGGTGCCGCGGTCATCCACCATCATGTCGCTTCGGGAGCTGGAACGTCTAGAGCGGGGACGAGAGCTGGAACGCCCCCGCGATATGCTCATATCTTCGCCCGAGCTCCCCGGAGGCGTTGTATGGTATGCCTGCCCAGGCCCGTAGCCCGCGGCGTAAGTGGTTACATAGGGCTGGTGTGGCATAGGGTAGGCGCCCTGACCGTGCTGCATGGGGTGAGCACCTTGGCCGTAGTGGTACACCGGGGCGTAACCCTGGAAGTGGTGGTTGGGAGGTGACAATGCGTTGGGGGCGTCCTGCTCAACCTCTTGGCCGATGGAGCTCCCGTTGGTGGTGGAGTACTCCTCCACATATGGTTCCTGCGCGGGCGCATACTCTTGATAGTACTGCGCGTGCACATACCTTTGGAAGGGGGCCTGGGGCTGAAAACCCTGTTGGAAGCCAGAGTTCCACCCTGGCATGGCGTGTGGTTGCTGCGCGGCCGGGCCCCAGCCGGGCAGGGGTGCGGCCTGGGGCATCGCGGGTGGCGACCCGTAGTACCATAGTGGTGGTGGCTGCATCCCGAAGGCCACGCCGTCAGCGTAGTATGCGTTGTTGCTGTTAGCGTCCATCACTCTTTGTTAGTCGAAGCGGTGCCTGCTTAGTTTGAGGAAATCCCCACGGACGGCGCCAATGTTGAAGTCCGAAAACACCGGAAAGGTATAACGCGATGAGAGAAATTGGTTTGATTTCAACCGAGTCGACAGACGGAGAGATGGAAAGTATTTGGTCGCTAAGAGTGTTTAACGCGATGAGGGTAGTGTGAACGGTGTTCTTTGTATTTAGCTGTGAGATTACGAGTGTAAGCAGAGATTCTATATCGCGTTTGAGTGTATCGGGCTACAACAATGATCTTAGCTCGAGATTTAATGCATGTGATTCGCGAGGCTTTCGATCCCCGTTCTGGTGTACAAAGCTCGCTATTTATAGCCGAAGTTTGGGCCGAGATTGATCGAGATGCCGATGTGGGACGAGTGCCGCCCAGGCGTGTGTCGCTCTCTGGTTGGTTGTTGGAGCAGTGGCCGCGAGATCGGCCAAAGGGAGGCTAGGATGGGACGTTGCCGCCCACCGCTCACTTGGATGGGACGTTGCCGCCCACCGACTTGCGTGGATGCGACGGCTTCCTCTCTTCGCGGTCATCATACTCTTAGTGCGATGCACCCATGATAATGGGCCATTGCCCCTTGAGGGATTCTGCCCTGGAGGGGAACACTGTTTTGGACAGGGACGTATGCTGATCGCGATGGCGGTAGAGTTTAGGGCTTGACGCCATTTTGAGAAGTTTACACATTTTGTTTTGGTGGGGGTGGTAAGACCGCGTTGACGGTTCCTGGTATCAACAGCCCCCATTATCCAAATTTCTCATCTACATTTTCACTTTTCTCTACAAAATTTCAAAATTATCCCTACCTAAACTCATATATTATTTCCTATTATCCAACTTTTCTATCAACTTTATCACTTTTTAACCTTTTACCAAAATAAAATTACAAAATTATCCTTACCCTATCTCACTTTTTACATACATTATCCAACTTTTCACTTACTTTATCTCATTTTTCTTAATCCACGAAAAATCCGTCCTTTGGGACAAACTATTGGGGACGGAGGGAGTATATAAGTATTGAATTTTTGGTTCTCTATAATTACGGACGAAAATGGGCTACTAGCCCATTGGGAGAAATTAATGCACTATATATTCTATAAGGAAAAACAATTAGCTCCCATAGTCTTTTTTCCAATTTTTTCCTTTTCTTTTTTTTTAAAATTACATGATGACGTCATCATATGTCATTGCTGACGTCAACACCCCTTATCACTATCGGCGTTGACCAGATGTTAACCGGCGTTGACCAGTCGTTGACCGGTCACCGCTCATCTTGTCATCACCCAACTTGTCATCTTTTATTTTTTTCATCAATTAAATCATCTTCATACTCTATCTTGGCATCACATATTTTTTTCATCACTCAACATGAGGTAAATCTTGTCATCAGTTAAATTATCACCTAATTTAATCAATACCACCCTATCATTCACGTTCAAAACTTGTCATCACGAGCTCAAAAAAAAACTTGTCATCACATATACACTTACGTCCACGTACAAAAAACCTATCATTCACGTACAAAACTTGTCATCACCCTAACTTGTCATCACATATACAACTTATCATTGGCTTAATTATCACCCTAACTTGTTGTCATGTATACAACTTGTCATCAGATTTTATTAGTATGCCTATGTGGGATTTGAACCCACATTATTGTGCACTAAGCACATTGCTCTACCATTTGAGCTAATAGTCCATAATTATAAGTAATATATAGACAAATTTATCAATGCAAAATCAAACATGAAATCACCCCAACTCGTAAAACAAAGTTGTCATCACCCAAACCCATAAACACAAACTTGTCATCATCCAAACCCATAAAATCATCCCAAAAACCTTAAAACAAACTTGTCATCACCTAAATCCATAAAACAAACTTATAATGCCAAAA
Source organism: Polygonum maritimum (assembly GCA_963924305.1). Taxonomy (NCBI): domain Eukaryota; kingdom Viridiplantae; phylum Streptophyta; class Magnoliopsida; order Caryophyllales; family Polygonaceae; genus Polygonum; species Polygonum maritimum. Next base: position 13,777,247 of record OZ002737.1, on the reverse strand, counting down.
CCCATAAAAAACAACTTGTCATCATCACCCAAACCCATAAACACAAACTTGTCATCATCCAAACCCATAAAATCATTCCAAAAACCTTAAAACAAACTTGTCATCACCCAGATCCGTAAAATAAACTTAAAATCAACAAAACACATAGGAAAAATGACTCAAAATAATCCCAAGTATCAACTTTCAACCAAAAATAATCCCAAGTTTAGAAATCATCACCAATAATGCGAACTATCACAAAATCAGCCAAAAACGATTCGGAAGCCTTTTACGACAAGTTTTCCAGTGGAATTGATGATATGACGATCGAAAACATTTCAATCAAGTGTAAATTTTGAAGTTGTTATGTCAGATTTTGGATTCCCGCATCATCAATTTTACGGGAAAAGTTATCGAAAAAGGCTTTAGAATCGTTTTTGGTTGATTTTGTGATAGTTCGTATTATTGGCGATGATTTCCAAAGTTGGGATTATTTTTGGTTGAAAGTTGATACTTGAGATTATTTTGAGTCATTTTTCCAAACACATAAAAAATGAACTTGTCATCACCCAAACCCATAAAATCATCCCAAAGACCTTAAAACAAACTTGTCATCACCCAGATCTGTAAAATAAACTTAAAATCACCAAAACACATAAAAAACAAACTTGTCATCACCCAAAACCCATAAAAACCAACTTGTCATCCCAAAAACCTTAAAACAAACTTGTCATCACCCAGATTCGTAAAACAAACTTATAATCACCAAAACGCAAAAAAACGAACTTGTCATCGCCAAAACCCATAAAAAACAACTTGTCATCACCCAGAATCATAAAATCATCCCAAAAAACATAAAACAAACTTGTCATCACTTAGATCCGTAAAACAAACTTAAATTGCTCAAAACTCATTGTTTGCGGGCAAAATTTCACAAATTTATATTAAATCGAGATTTTGTTTGAAATAGTTAAAAACTAACCAAAATATTAAGTTTGGTCAATTTATTTTAACTTAGATGCAAATATGATATTAAAGTTGACAAATATGTCATTCCATTTAATTTGGGCCCAAATTGAGGTTGATTTGGAGAATTACCATTCGGCCCAAATAACAATTTAAAAAGAAATTAAAATAAAAAAAAAACGGTTACCTAATGGTGGTTAATTGAAAGTTATTAAAGTAACTTCCCCCTACTCATTATATAAGATGAAGGGAAAGAAACCGTTCAGGGGGAACTCCTTGATGATCCGAGTAGTTGGATCCAAACAATTGGTTTTCTCCCACTTTGACACAAAAAGAAAATTATAATGAATTCTTTTCATTGATTTCTCAACTGTGTTGCATGCAGAGTGTGCAGAACGGAGGGATGGCCATGAGTATGGGCCCTTACTCACAAAAACGAACAAGCAGACGCAATCGGCAACATATACATATATATATGGATTGCATTGTTGATCGATGGCAATTACTTTCCTCCGTTATATAACCCTTTTGTTTATCTGATTATACGTATGGAAAAAAGACAGATCTCATATGTGACAACGGTGATTTATGAGGGAGTCATCGTGTCTTCGACCTTTGAGAAAGTCACACTTACGTAGAGATCTATTCATACGTACGAGTTACCAAGGCTCGTGGGGGATTGAAAGTAATCACTTTCGCACCCCTACATTTTGTTGATATTTATAGTGGATCTGAGAGTAATTACTTTCGGGTCTCTATACTACATTCGGATTTGTGGTTGACATGAAAGTAATTACTTTCGGGTCTCCACGTTAAGCAAAATGGTGGTCGATTCGGGGTAATCACTCTCGAACCACTACACCGGTTATCATCCTTCATAAAGGACTCAAATGCCGTCGGAAAAGGCTTTAAAGTGGATTAGTTAATTTGTACATAAACAAGACTTTTTAAGATCCTTGGAATGCCCAATTTATTCCAAAATTATAGAAGAGTTCCTGACCAAGAAAAATACAAAACACATACATAATCAACCAGGCGTTGCCCATAATTTGCCCACTAATATAAAACGGGTGTTGATACGTGTATATATAATGGTCATACTCATGTTGGTGTGTACGTGTGCGATCGCATATGTGCAGTCGTATATGTATGTACGTATATGTAAGGGGTCAAGTAATATATATAAATCTGGTGGACATAGAAACTGTTTTTATGAAGTAGTTTGCTACCTCTTGAAATCAAGTGGGTTGATATATTCAATTCATATAGAGGCTGGACATGTTCGTCATGTTATTAAGCCACTAAAATCCTATATTAATGGTGACACGATCAATTTTGTAGCAACACCAAAAAGGATAAAAATAATACCTTGTTAAATAAAACCCCTTTAAATTCATAAAAATGTTCATAATGAACTTTTGAGTCCGTGCTTCTAAGGCTGTGACGGTAGAAATGTGTATACATCTCGTGTAGATTTTACGAGTGTATATATTTACTCTCAAATATAGTTTAATTACTAAAACCACCTCCGAATACAAGATAGTTATAAATCTTGGCCAATCTTGATCGTGACCACGTGTTCAAGGTCAAAATGAAATAAAGTTTCCTTAGAACTACATGTGATTTGATCCCTTTTAATAGGGTATGTAGGAAACTTGGCATAAAGCACAATGCTCGTTGAGTTCAATCGCAACTTTAAGTTAAAATTAAACTAAGAACTACGTATGATTTGATCCCGTTCATACGGGTACGTAGGAAATTTAACGTAAATTTGTATGCGTTAAATTCAATCACGACCTTAAATTAAATTTTAATGGGTCCTTAAGAACTACGTGTCGATTTGATGCCTAATAAAGGCTACGTAGGAAACTCAATATAAGACAATTTGTCCATTGAGTTCAATCACACCCCAAATTAAATTAACATCTTTCAAAAGAACTATGTAAAGACTTGATGTTCTTTATGAACTACGTAGGAAACTTGATATTGATCATATATATATCAAGTTCAGTCGCGAATTTCAAATCAAATAAAATATACGTCCTAGAACTACGTTTGACTTGATTCCATATCATATAAATGGATACGTAGGAAATACGACATAAAAATATAAATGTATCGTATTCAGTCACAAATTAAATTAAATCAAATTAAAAAACATATATAAACTCTTAAGTCTTATATTTGATAGTGGAGAAATTATACAACCCTTCCTAGAAGGTGGGTTTAATTTTATTCACATCATGCAGATGATAGTTGGTTTGAGTCCGAGCAACCCTTCCTAGAAGGTGGGTTCGGGTTTATTCCGCTGATGTGTGAAAATCAAACATAAAACAAAAATAAACAAACAAATAATTCTGAACTACGTAAGGCTTGATTCTCTAGAAAAGAGATACGTAGGCAACCCGTAAAATCGGGTGCAGCCCAAATCATAAAACCATCAAATATTTTGTATCGATATTGCTTTTAATCAAAAGAGTCAAAAGAGAGGGTCGAACTAAAATAAAAATAATTATTATATGTTTTGCAATTTTGTGTACATTTTTGCCCAACATATTTTTGGCACGCCTGGTGGGACCCTTTCTTTCTTTTCATCTTTAAGTAATGTCAATACAAATATTTGATATATTTTGGTGCAAATAAAAAAAAAGACTTTTGAATGCAACAATCATTTTTAACGAGCTCTCCACGGCTTACACTATTTACTGAGGGTCGTGGATTAAGAAGAGATTGTCGAGATACTCCTTCATTTCATTAGGGGCTCACATTCTCTAGGGATTCGTTTTAAGACTACTATGTGGACCTTCAAACCTCATTCGAGAACATTATAAGAGGAGGTGTGAAAGGATGTCTGTGATGGCTACATGCTGAGGGGGTATACTGCTCTTGGCCAAACCTAGTCAGTCACCCCGCGACATCAACCTCCATGTTGAATGATGCTCCCAAGCATTAGTGACTCTAAGTATCGTCACTAAAGATCCTCTCAAACTCACAATCCGAGTCTCCAAAACGAAAGAGGGATACGTAACATTTAACCCAACTTGTCCTCAAGACCACCAAGGTCAACAAACTAAAGAGAACAAAAGGGTTACAAGTATGGAGTCGAGAGGATTATCAAAAAATGCTCATGGGGTATAAAATCAATGTCCAACAAGATCAATCATCTTAGGACAATAAGCCCCTTAATATTTGAGCTTTTGGTATGATGCTCTTAAATGTTATTAAGACTCATCATCCAAGTAATCAAAGAGGATCTTGAAAATCCTCTCAAGATCCCATCATCCAAGTAATCATGATGAAAAGGGGTATGTAACATTCTACCCAAATTTCCTCCAAGACCAGCAAGGTCGACAAATTAGAGAGGATAAGGGGTCTCAAGAATGTATTCAAGAAGACTTTATCGTCTTTATTGGCCAAACACTCTATAGCTTAAGAGTTGGCTAAAATTAAGCGAAAAACATCCGATCATCCCACATCAAAAAGGGGAAGAAAAAAGCAATAAGTTTTTCTCTAGTTGATATTCAGAATCAAATCAACAGAGTTAAGACAAGAATGGTTCCCTTTGTCAAAAAATTTAGACACAAATCGACATTGGGTCTATTTCAATCCTCAGGGGATAACTTGAAACAAGTCAACATGACCTCCATTTGGAGTGGACTCATTTCAATGCTCCCTTTGTCAAAAAAAAAATTAGCCTTCAAGACCTAGAAGGGTACATGAGGTTAAGTAAGTTGTACGAGCACCTCGACTTCTATTTACGAGGGAGACTCGTCGAGGACAATATGTCCGAAATCCAAAATAGCCAGATTTTAAACCTGCTTTAGACATGCCATATGGTCTAAGGTTTGACAAATTTTAGACCCCACAGACCTAGTAAGGTTTAAAGAGGTTAAGTCGTTTATATGGGCTCCTCAAAATTCCAATTGAAGAGTAAGCCCCATTAAGGACAACAAGTCCGATATCCCGAATTACTAGGTTCCAAACCTATGTTAGACTCTTCACGAGATTCAACGTGAGAGAAACTTAATGTGTAAGCATGGTTCCAAGGTCACTTATCTGTTGGCCTCTTCCATGTCGTGGTTACAATGAATGGTGTAAAAAAAATGGTTCTCCATTAGATAAGGACCACTCTTTCCTTTATCAAAGTAAGGAGTTTCCACTCGTAACCTTTTGAGAGAAAATTACTCTCATCTTTCAAGACTATGCAAAAATACATGCCAGTGTTAGTTATAATCATACTTGGCATTGAAGGAACTAGTCTCAAAGTCGCAACTTCAAATAAGGCAATGCGACACAAAATAACGCCGCTTATAGCTGAAGTAATCAGTCAAAACAAATAAGGGGTGTTTTAAAATATAAATGAAGTATAAGTGATAAAAAAACCCAAGGGGTAACTCACTTATATCTCTCCAATATATCATGGAGATCGATGATTAATCAAGGGTTCATGGGATTTCAAGCTTCAAAGAATTTGCCTATCTTCGGATGTAAATGATCAAGCTCCACACATTGTGGTTCAGTCCCTGTGTCCCCTTGATCATGAAAGAAATGATCTTGACAAGTTTAATGGCGTTCGTGGTTCACCATGTGAGCACCTTGCTCATACCTATTCCACTTGTGGTGAAACTACACTATATGGATGCCTTAATGATAAAAAGCCTACCTAACGGCTAAAATCAAAAGCAAAAGCAAAGTTATGCATCATGGACTTTGCAAGTACCTAGCAAATTCATTGAATCAAGCTAGTAGAATGACCTTAACACAAGATGGAAAAGTCTATGATTAACTACTTTGAAAAGTTTTAAGTGGACAAGTACATCTCAAAACATGTCATAAGCCAATTTACTTCTGTAATGAATGGTTCATTTTGGTATTACCAAGCCAATAACGTTTAAGGCTTTGGTATTAAAGGTATATATTACTAAGCTTATAATATGCTCGATATAAACCATCATTCAAATGCCCTCAAGCGAATGAGGGGGAAATGATGGTGGCAAGAAGCCATAAATATACAACAAGAGAGTCTATGATGACTTTCATAAAATCTGATGGCAAACCTTTATTAGTAGCTATGTCCAAGCTCGGAAAAAGGAGGAGCCAAAATATCATCCACAAGGTTGTCTCTTCATCAAAGAAAAGAAAGATGATCATTGAGGACAAATATATTAAGGATATATATTTGTATGGTTGATTCATGTCAAACCCGGCCACCGTACACTTCCAAAATTAGGGAGTTACAGGTGGGAAGATAGACTGAAAAAAAATGTCGTTTCATATCGACAACTCATTATTCATCTACCATAAGATGATTATGTCCTTATAGATATAAAAGAGGATGTAATGAGAAAGAGGAGAATCATATTGAGGGGGTAACACAAATTCAAAAGCATCGTCAAACACCAATTTTGAAGGTAGATGTTGCAAAGGTAGTATCCCCACTCTAAGTGTCTCCTAAAACACCCGAAACCTTGCCAAGGGTTTAAAGGAGAGGCTACTTTTCCTACAACTTGTATTTACTCCATTGACGAGACCCGTGCAGTGCATGTTAGAACATGAAGTTCAAGCCGCATGGGTAAGCCCTTACATTGCGCCAAGTCATAAGATGACAATTATGAGTCTATGGAAAAACTCAAACATCAAAAGTTTCCTTCCACACAGTGATGAGGGCGGCAAAGATAATAGCCTATAGTGAAAAATTGTGCGAGTAAAAGAAAACTCGACAAATTTTTTCTCGGGTATAAGTCCTCCTAGGTTGATTGAACCTACGATAATCACAAAAGAAGAGTGGTAAGGAAGAAAATAACTCAACGACTAAGTTCAATGAAGAATACATCTAGTCTAATCGGATATATCCGAAGGATGTTTCTTCGAATAGCAATACGGTCTTTGACGAGAAAAATATTTCTCAAACAAATAAATATTAGACCTTCTAAGAAAACATCAAATGATGATACACCTTGAAGGTGGAAGACAGGGGGTACCGTCAATTAGATGACAATGTATCCCATTTAAAAATCGAAGAGAGACTTCAAAGCTTGAAGTCTTCTTCAAATGGTTAATCCTCTAATCCAAATGAGGATGCCAATATTTGACCTATTGAGGTCTAAGCATTGCAGAAATGCTTGTTCACAAGTAAATTTCTATGGAACTACATCAAGACTTGATCCCGATAAGGGTATGTAGGAAATTCAGCGTCAAGTTTAGCATATGTTGGATTCAGTCGCAAACCTTAAGATATAATTTGAGGTAGAAATTAAACCCAATGTACACAAATAATACTCGGGTCAATTCGAGCAACTCTACCTAGAAGGTGGGTTCAAATTACTCGATAATGTGTACATGAGAAGGTTAAAAAAAGTGCAAATGATAGTTGGACTAATTCAGACAACCCTTCATAGAAGGTGGGTTTGGATTTTGTTCTCTGATGCACGTAACAAAAAATATGATAAAATGGTTCATAAAGAACTACGATCAGCTTGATCCCTCACAAAGGGGGTACGTAGGCAATCTGGTCATTTAACATCCAAGATGCAGCCATATAAACAAACAAGATATCTTCATCCCTAAAAAAAACAACAAGGATAGAAGAAGAAAAATCTTATTATCATATCTCGTAGTCGTTTGATCATTATATTGACTACATAAAAACATTATTCATATGGTCCGAAGATTTGCACATATATTATTGTGCTAACCAGTGAAAAGAGGAAAATAAAAGGAGAGAAGAATCAATTATATATATTAACGTAAAATGTTCTCAAAAAGAGATACAAACCAAAAACAAATTGGTATGTATATGCCAAAATTCCATGACCTGGATCATCATGTCCGTATTTAGTGACCGATCCAAATAGGTCTTCCAAACAAATGTTCCTTCCATGGAACCCTTTGAAAATTGCCTTGATCAGCAATATTTGCAATAGCTTGCACAAGCAAAATTTCCTTCTCTCTCGAGCAAAAAAGGCTCACATCTCTGTAGACACTTTTGTTCTTAGCAAAAGGACAGAAAAAACGCAAAGTTTAATCGACCCACGTCATTTATATGTGTGGTCACTCAAAACCTTCATATATTTAAGGACCAAATTTCTTGGTTTAATTTTGACACAAAGTCACCTCCAAGGTAGTTGCAAAACACAAACCTTTTGATATAAAGACCTCAAAATAAGCACTTGTCCATCACAAGAAAACCCTCAAACCCGGGCATCAAGCCTTTAAGCCACAATACAAAAATCCAAGTTAAAATCATATTTTGGAAAAGACATTATTTCCAAAGTATACTCATACAATATCACTGGTCAAGAACCATCTTTCGTGACCATGTTTCGGACCATGATTGAAATCAAGTTCTTCCTTGAGAATATTTTCAAGAAGAAATATATGGTGCTTTAATAACAAATATGTAGCGCCTAAAGTTCGAACTTCGTACGTGTTCAATTCTTCACACGTCCAAAGTTCGGGGGGTATCTGTTTGCGGGCAAAATTTCACAAATTTATATTAAATCGAGATTTTGTTTGAAATAGTTAAAAACTAACCAAAATATTAAGTTTGGTTAATTTATTTTAACTTAGATGCAAATATGATATTAAAGTTGACAAATATATCATTCCATTTAATTTGGGCCCAAATTGAGGTTGATTTGGAGAATTACCATTCGGCCCAAATAACAATTTAAAAAGAAATTAAAATAAAAAAAAAACGGTTACTAATTGAAAGTTATTAAAGTAACTTCCCCCTACTCATTATATAAGATGAAGGGAAAGAAACCGTTCAGGGGGAACTCCTTGATGATCCGAGTAGTTGGATCCAAACAATTGGTTTTCTCCCACTTTGACACAAAAAGAAAATTATAATGAATTCTTTTCATTGATTTCTCAACTGTGTTGCATGCAGAGTGTGCAGAACGGAGGGATGGACATGAGTATGGGCCCTTACTCACAAAAACGAACAAGCAGACGCAATCGGCAACATATACATATATATATGGATTGCATTGTTGATCGATGACAATTACTTTCCTCCGTTATATAACCCTTTTGTTTATCTGATTATACGTATGGAAAAAAGACAGATCTCATATGTGACAACGGTGATTTATGAGGGAGTCATCGTGTCTTCGACCTTTGAGAAAGTCACACTTACGTAGAGATCTATTCATACGTACGAGTTACCAAGGCTCGTGGGGGATTGAAAGTAATCACTTTCGCACCCCTACATTTTGTTGATATTTATAGTGGATCTGAGAGTAATTACTTTCGGGTCTCTATACTACATTCGGATTTGTGGTTGACATGAAAGTAATTACTTTCGGGTCTCCACGTTAAGCAAAATGGTGGTCGATTCGGGGTAATCACTCTCGAACCACTACACCGGTTATCATCCTTCATAAAGGACTCAAATGCCGTCGGAAAAGGCTTTAAAGTGGATTAGTTAATTTGTACATAAACAAGACTTTTTAAGATCCTTGGAATGCCCAATTTATTCCAAAATTATAGAAGAGTTCCTGACCAAGAAAAATACAAAACACATACATAATCAACCAGGCGTTGCCCATAATTTGCCCACTAATATAAAACGGGTGTTGATACGTGTATATATAATGGTCATACTCATGTTGGTGTGTACGTGTGCGATCGCATATGTGCAGTCGTATATGTATGTACGTATATGTAAGGGGTCAAGTAATATATATAAATCTGGTGGACATAGAAACTGTTTTTATGAAGCAGTTTGCTACCTCTTGAAATCAAGTGGGTTGATATATTCAATTCATATAGAGGCTGGACATGTTCGTCATGTTATTAAGCCACTAAAATCCTATATTAATGGTGACACGATCAATTTTGTAGCAACACCAAAAAGGATAAAAATAATACCTTGTTAAATAAAACCCCTTTAAATTCATAAAAATGTTCATAATGAACTTTTGAGTCCGTGCTTCTAAGGCTGTGACGGTAGAAATGTGTATACATCTCGTGTAGATTTTACGAGTGTATATATTTACTCTCAAATATAGTTTAATTACTAAAACCACCTCCGAATACAAGATAGTTATAAATCTTGGCCAATCTTGATCGTGACCACGTGTTCAAGGTCAAAATGAAATAAAGTTTCCTTAGAACTACATGTGATTTGATCCCTTTTAATAGGGTATGTAGGAAACTTGGCATAAAGCACAATGCTCGTTGAGTTCAATCGCAACTTTAAGTTAAAATTAAACTAAGAACTACGTATGATTTGATCCCGTTCATACGGGTACGTAGGAAATTTAACGTAAATTTGTATGCGTTAAATTCAATCACGACCTTAAATTAAATTTTAATGGGTCCTTAAGAACTACGTGTCGATTTGATGCCTAATAAAGGCTACGTAGGAAACTCAATATAAGACAATTTGTCCATTGAGTTCAATCACACCCCAAATTAAATTAACATCTTTCAAAAGAACTACGTAAAGACTTGATGTTCTTTATGAACTACGTAGGAAACTTGATATTGATCATATATATATCAAGTTCAGTCGCGAATTTCAAATCAAATAAAATATACGTCCTAGAACTACGTTTGACTTGATTCCATATCATATAAATGGATACGTAGGAAATACGACATAAAAATATAAATGTATCGTATTCAGTCACAAATTAAATTAAATCAAATTAAAAAACATATATAAACTCTTAAGTCTTATGTTTGATAGTGGAGAAATTATACAACCCTTCCTAGAAGGTGGGTTTAATTTTATTCACATCATGCAGATGATAGTTGGTTTGAGTCCGAGTAACCCTTCCTAGAAGGTGGGTTCGGGTTTATTCCGCTGATGTGTGAAAATCAAACATAAAACAAAAATAAACAAACAAATAATTCTGAACTACGTAAGGCTTGATTCTCTAGAAAAGAGATACGTAGGCAACCCGTAAAATCGGGTGCAGCCCAAATCATAAAACCATCAAATATTTTGTATCGATATTGCTTTTAATCAAAAGAGTCAAAAGAGAGGGTCGAACTAAAATAAAAATAATTATTATATGTTTTGCAATTTTGTGTACATTTTTGCTCAACACTCATAAAAAACAACTTGTCATCACCCAAAATCATAAAATCGTCCCAAAACCCTTAAAACAAACTTGTCATCACCCAAATCCGTAAAACAAACTTGTCATCAGCATAACACATAAAAAACATCTTGTCATCAGGAAAACACATAAAAAACATCTTGTCATCACCCCAACCCATAAAATCATCCTAAAACACAGAAAATAATTCCAAAACCCATAAAACAACTTATCATCTCAAAACCCATAAAATTATATCTTTTTTGATAATATATCTTTTTATGTTTTATCTATAAATAAATAAATAAATTCAATCTATGATGATCAAGATTATTATGTCAAATTAGTTTCTCACATAATAGTTATTGTTAATTTTTGTATTAATTTATTAATACTTTCATTTATATTTAATTATATTCATATTATATTATATTATTTATGAATAAATAAATTACAACTACTTCAAATTATGTAATCCATTATTATGATTAATTATCTAGAATCTTTACAAAAATGATAAATAAAAATCTATTTTATCTAAAACAAAAAACGTTTTAATCATAACAATGAATTAAAGACAAAGGATATCAAGATTCAGTAAGATATCAAAGATACAAAAAATTAGATAAGATATCAAGTGAATATAAAAACTATTTGCAGAGCATACAATTAAAAAAATAAAATTATTATTTTATCCAGCTTAAATAACATGCGCAAGTTTAAAAAAAAAGACTTGGCTTTTTCAATGTATTACAGTAGATGTTTACTTTTTCTTTTTTTTTGGTAGAAAGATGTTTAGTTTTTTTTTTTGGTCGAAAAAGATGTTTAGTTTTTTTAAGGTATTGGTAAAAGCAAATGTTATTGGTTCATACTCCGTACTAGATTTCGTGGACCCTTCAACCCGGCCAATTTGTTCGAGCGCATTGACTGGGGTTCTCACGAAGGCAACAACTTTAGTGCCATTATGCTCAGTCAATTTCTATAAAGCATGCATAGGAATTTTCAAAAAATATATTTCTATAAAGCATGCATAGGAATTTTCAAAATAATATAACAAATAAGTGATTTTTAACTAAGCCATGAAACGTGAAGACGTATGTGGTACAAATATAAAATGTCATCAACTAAAATAATGTTGGTCACATTTATGATTAGGTGCATTTGACTAATAGATGTTAGATTACCTTCATTTTGACCAAACTCATCCTTAATTGTCTTTTGAATTGAAAAGAGATGAAACCAGGATATATTAATTGACATAATTAACCTACTCTTTAAGTAATGAGTCTTCTTCCTCAAAAAAAAAAAAAGTAATGAGTCTTCCAAAAATCATCTCGTATTCTTCCTATCTTCCGTGAAATTTGTTTATTTTTTCATCTTTCTATTTATATTAGAATTTTCTTACAATATTATGCTTATTAAATCTCACTTATTAGTTATTTCCCTTATTATTCAATTATTTATCTACTTTATTTTTTTCTAACTTTTATCTTAACTAAAATACAAAATTATCCTCCTTCCATCTTATATACTCCACTAAATTACAATATTACTCTTATCTAATCTCACATATATTATCATCATTATCTAACTTTTATCTACTTTTTCGTAATTACCATAAAACATATTCTTTCGGGCAAACATTTAGACAGGGAGAAAGTACTCAACTAAGTTAGCTAATCCATTGTTGCCCCCTTATTCATATCATTAAAATTATTTCAATCTTATAATCATATTAAAACTATACATTCAACCTCCTTGGAATATTGGGAGATTCAAAGCTAGTATGAAGCTCACCCTTTTCCCCACACGGTTGATAGATAGCAAAATTTTGATTAGGGCTGGGATACTTCGGTTCTTGGGTTTTTTTCATCCTACCCGCAGGGTAAAAATTTTTTTTTAGTTCGGTTCGGTTCCTACGAATTTTAGTGAGGAACCGTAATAACCGTACCCGAACTTTATTCGGTTCCTAACTTCGGTTAACCGAACTGAGTCACACTCCTTTATTTGGTTTAACGTATCATTGCCTCCTTATCCTATCTTTTTAATTCGATTTTTATACAATGCATATATATTACAAGCTCCGAGGACTACACAGATAGTTTTATACTTTTATAGCACAGTAAAGAAGAACCCAGCCTCTGTCTGTACACAATCTTTTCCTTGATTAACAAAATTAATGGCCAAACAAGCCTATACTTGTACTCAATGCATCTATGGATTCCACTTGATGCTATATCCAACACTGCAAAATCAAATACAAGTGAAACATAACACTGCATAATAAAGGTTTTAGCTAAGTTTCAAAGCATGAGTGACAAGGGTTATTGAGATTGCAACCTACCTGTAGCAGGAATATTGCTGCTTGGTCTGGAATCGTCGAATTGTCTGTGATATACCAACTCAAATGGCCTTCTTCCATCCTGTAATTCCCATTTTTCAGCAGAGATTTCATGTTCAATGCATGACCTTACAAAGACGAGCTCATTCATTTCAACAGAAAAAACTACGAGCGAACAAATTCATCAATCCAGCCAGGAGTGAACAACCACCAGCAATTGGAAAGAAACTACACACCAGCAAAGCTAGAAATTCTTCAAAATCTTGCAGCGTCCAGGTCTTCCCCGTCAGAGGCTCTGGCAACTGAAACATAAAGCAACAACCAGTCTAAATTCACTCTAAACCCTAGAATTCGGCGAAGAAAAAGCCATTTGCCTAAATTCAAAAATCACGACATCTGCGTAACCAGGATTGAACAACCATCTGCCTAAATTAAAACCGTAAATCATAAATTCAATAATAATTTGAAGTTGAACGACCATCTGCCCAAATTGCAGGCTAGCACCAATTCTGTAAATCGTTAATAAGTTAAAAAGAGGCAGCGGAGGCGTGTACCTGGAGGAGGCAATAGAGGCATGTTCGGCGGGACTCGCAGGCGAAGGGTCTGCTAGGGCTCGGGAACGACTCGCAGGTGGACGAGGAAGGGTCAGCTAGGGCTCGGGAATGACTCGCAAGCGGCGGAGGAAGGGTTTGTTAGAACGCAAGCGAATCTGTCCGAACAGAGAGGAGTTGGTGGCGTGAGGACTCGCAGGCGTGAGGACGGGAAGAGCCGAAGAGGGGAGACCGGCGACCGGCGAATCGCAAGCGGGAAGAGACGAAGGCTCTACTAGGGCTTGGGAGCGACGGGGAGGAGTTGGCGTGCGAACTGCTAGGGCTTGGGGTATTCTAAAATTGAAACACATAAAAAGTACGGGTATTCTAACAAATTTCGGTTTTTGTTATTTTTTTTTGTAAAAACCCGAAAACCGAACCCGAAAATTTTACATGAACCGAACCGAATTTAGTAGCCTGTTTATTTTGTACGAACCGAACCGAATCACGCGGTTCGGTTCGGTTCTTCGGGTCCAAAGTCCCAGCCCTAATTTTGATATCAATAACATTATAAATTACTGCCCAAAGTAGAGTGACAAAGATTATTTTATTATCCTAATTACAGTCTAAAATTTTAATTAATTTATTCAGAATTGCAGATTGAGTCAAACATTGCTTTAATTACTCTTCTTCATTTTTGAAATGCTATATTACCCCTATTAAATGTAGAGTTAATTATTTGTTTAAAGAAATATGAAAAAGTATAATGATTATTATAAAGATAATTATTAAGGATATAAATGGAAAGTGATGGGAAAAAATGTGAAATGGTCAAGTATTATGAAACAAGAAAAAGTGAGCATATGATCAAGTATTTTGAAACGGAGGGAGTATTACGTTAGCATGACAAAACCAAGCAATTCGTGGGTAATCACAAAACCGATATGCATTGCATGGATTAGGAATGAACCGGCTAATCTATACTGTCTATAGTATAAAGCGGAGACAAAGTCTTCACAAAAAATTGCGCCACGTGTCATATCTTTAATAAAATAATCAACCGGACTCTTGTGTATATAAAAAACACTAATCACGATAGAAAGATAAATATATATGATTTGATAAAAACAATCGGCTGGGCCCTCTATATAAATTAGGTAGTTAGAGTCTCATATAATTTTATCCCGTAAAATTCCCGAAAATTATGAATTATCCCGAAAATTGTGAATTATCTCTTACCAATCTTCAAATAAACATTATTATTTAATAAAACGTGATATTTATCGTAAAGTAATTTTTAAACAAATCCAACTTATTTATATTATGAGTTGATTTACTATCGGTAAAAAACACTAATCATAATACGAAGATACATATATATGATCTTATATTTTTAACGTGATCATTGACGTTACGTATGTAATTAAATTGGGTTTATAATCGCATCACCCGTACATGGTACGGGGGTTAAACTAGTTTGTGAGTAACTCCGTGTTGGGTTAGGCTAAGGGCCCATTTCGTGGAGTAAAATAAGCCCAATAGAAATGGAATGGAGAATTGTTTCAAAAATTATGCATTTGATGGACCATTTTTCAATTTTCTAACTCTCTTCCTTGCCCGAATCAAAACCAATTCTGTTTCCACTGGACAAAAAATGAAGTAACATTACGTTTCTCTCGCATTGACGTACTTCACTGACATTTTGGAACGTTATAGCCGACTTGGCCTGCGCTACCTTGCCGGCCTTAGCACCCTCACTGACCTCCTTCGCCCTCACCACCGCCATCTTCACAAAGGGTATGTTCGGCGGCATGTACATTATTCACAATAATAGTGTTTTGTTGGAAGAAAGTTGTAGATCCAAACAAGAAATTAGTATGAAAGAGTAGTAAATTAATAATAAAAAAATGTAGAGATGATACGGTGAGAGGAAAAAGTGTGGCAGTAAAAGCTCTTTTAAAAAAGGGAAATTGGACGAAAATAATCTCAAGTATGGACTTTCAAACAAAAATAATCTCAAGTTTAGAAATCACTACCAACGAACCAAACTATTACCATATTAACCAAAAACGATATACCGGTGATTTCTCCGTTAAAGTTGATGATGTGGCAAACGGAAATATGACATGGCAAATTAATATACAACACTTTTATTTTTTCTTTGACATGTCACTCAAATAAATAAATTCAAAAAAAATTATTATCTACACATAAGTGTAGTAAGCCCTTGGTATGTTATGTTATGGGACCACAAATATTCAAGACCCAAGAGAAAGTTCTATATGCAAGAGATCAATGCATATTATGCATGGCCACGGAAAGCTCGAGAATCGCAACAAAAACAAAAAGAGAAAGCTTAACAATTAAGGTCAGTAGGGAGTAGGGACCCCCATATCTACAGATTTTGTGCCCCATTTTTTGTTCATTTTCGGTGATGGTTACGTTAAATGCAACGGTATCGTACAATCCGGACAGGCACAGCCGCACAGAGATGTCTTAATTTGAGTTGGTAATTACTAACAGTACTTAAAATAGATCAGGATCGAACGTATGAAAATGCGATCGGTTCACATCCCGGAGGGATTTGGCCTCTTCAATCCCTTCAAAAGTCATTTGGAGAAATGTAAATGATCCCTTCGTGCAATTTACGGCCCATTAGCAAGTACTTACCTTAACTTGTCGAATTCCCTTCGGTCCACTAAAACGAGATATTTTAAAACTGGTCGAATTCCCTTCGGTACACTGAAAGGCAACATAATACTCTAGTAATTATTTTTGAGTACTAAGGGTCTGTTCGGTAAGGAGCTTAACGGAGCTTATTGAAGCTTAACTTTTTTTAAAAATAAAGTATTTTTGGTGTTTAGTGAATCATTGTAGCTAGAACTTGTCTAGCAGAATTCAGCTGAATTAAGTTGGAAATAAAAAGTTGTCTCCCCCAAGCTTAATAAAGTTGAGCTAAACTGAATCCAGCTCTTAATTCAACTTCAACTAGTTTTACCGAACAGACCCTAATTCAAAAGGCAAAAAGTTGAAGGAGAGTTTAGTAAATAGGAGAACGGTAATCAATAAATGAACAGTTTATTTCATGTGGATCATATGATAACGAAAATGAAATGAGAATAAATTTCAGTCATTTGACTTGATACGTTAGCGGTTGAGATCATACATGTATAATTTCTTCTTTTTTACCTTCCAAGGGTGCACAATTTGACTAATGGTTTTGTATTTTCACTTAATGTTTATGCATTTTCACTTAATATGTTAGTATCTTCTCATTTAAACGACTATGCATGCTCTTATCTCATTATGCGTGGTTCTTTTCATGTGAGTGTATATATAGTGAGTTTGCAATATGTGACGAATGATTGTTTGTTTTCACTTAAAATGATTGTACTTTTTCACTTAATATAAATATACTTTTTCACTTCACATGAATGTACATGCTTTTTATCTCATTATGTGTGAATTTTCAAAGTTAGCGTAAAATGATAATGCAATATGTGATTGTTTTAAGTCCGCCTCATCAACTTTCTCCACCCCCAACCGCCAATCACCTTGCTCACAATCTCATTCGTCTAGTCGTACGTATCCTCTAAAGGGTAGCCGTGCATTCATAACCAAATCGGAGCCCTTTCCCAATAACAACCTTTAAGGGTTTTCTTTGTTCGTGGATCCTTCATTTGTCAGGACCTTCATCTTTTCAGCCTCCTTTGCAAGCTCAAACAAGAAAACAAGAAAATTCGGTCTGAATTTGACAAATGATAAACCCCTTATGAAGAAGTCACGCCCCTTGGCTTTCATAGCCGAGCATTTAGGACGTAAGCATTAAACGACAGCGTATAGTAACGATCCCACCTATACTTAAAAGTTAAGCCCCGACTTTCATAATTCCCCCAACCACAAAAAGAAATAATCACTATAATGTACTTCTTGGCATCCATCATTCAAGACCCACTAGCATTAAGTGAATGATTAATTGTAGAGACACATACAAATACACAAAACCCCTTACTTGATGATGGTGAAGGCACAACCACCAACAAGCTTGCATAATCCTTGTTTTTTCCCCTAGCTTACTACTCCCTCCGTCCCTAAATATAAGACCCATTTGGGTTTGGGCACAAGTTTTAAGAAAAAGTTGAAAAATGGGTAATTTGAATGATTGAGTGAGGATAAAATGGTAAAAGGGGAGGAGAGATAGATAAAAAAGGTGTAATTTGAATGATTGGGTGAGGATAAAATGGTAAAAGGAGAGGAGAGAGAGATAAAAAAGGTGTAATTTGAATGATGTGATGAGGGTAATATAGTAAAAGTAGAGGAGAGAGGGATAGAAAATGTGTAATTTGAATGTTTGACGAGGGTAATGTGGTAAATTTATTTTTCCAAAAGTGGAAAGTTTACAAATGGGACTTATATTTTGGGACGCCCAAAACGGAAAATGGGACTTATATTTAGGGACAGAGGGAGTATTACTATGTGTTTGGGGATTTTTGATCACATGGAATACAAGTTCAGTGCACGTTAATATGCGATAAGCAAAAGTGTATAGTAAAACATCAAAATGAATCATAAAGAATTAAAAAAGTGCATTCCTAAATGACAATATCATAATGCAATGATGCATTGTATTTTTGTATAGCAATAAAAAGGCATCGTAAATCACTAGACATGCATTCTGATCGTTACGCCTTTCGTGCGGATTAGAACTTACCCGACAAGGAATATTGCTACCTTACGATCGTTATAATTATGGCTGTCTTTGCCGTTCAGGGCTTTGGTCGCCTGGCGGGCAAAACCTCAAGTAGGACAAGCAGCCCAGTCGAACTCATATTATTGAGACCCGTAAAGTACCACTTCTAATATTAATCTAGATCGTAGATGAAGTGTATCCAACGGTCAATAATATACCTCATATTACACAGAAAATATATATGATGCACCTGTTTCACACTTTGTATTTACCCTGACACGTTACCCAGTTTTCATGGCATACTGGAATTTCCCAGAACTGTAAATACCCTGACAAGTTATCTAGTTCTCATGACTTCCTGGAATTTTACAAAATGTATGTTACGGCCAATAATGCACCTTATCAACACTCGTATTATCCAACGTTCTTTGAACATATACTCAGCTAAGCTAATTTTCATTATGAAAGAAAACACAACATTCGTGGATGAATCTCAAATCCTTAATGAGAACGAGATTCTCTTGATTCCTTCACATAATCAATATCAATAAACCAAGCTAATTAAAATACGCATATTGTTTTTTTACTCTCTTGTATTTTATAAGTCCATACCTTTCTAGAGCATAGATGGGGTCTAGCTTATAAGGCTGATTTTTTTTTCAAATAAGAGTACTTGCATTAATGTCTAAAGTTTGTATTATATTAGTAAATTACAAGATTCTATTGTCATGTATGTAAACATTAGTGTATATATAGTCTCTTTGTAATAGTGAAAGTTATCTTTGGAAATAATAATCAAATTACCCTTTTTCCTATCATCTCTCTTCCCTTACTTTTCTTGTTCTTCTCACTCGTTCTTCCTCTTTCCCTGATTCCTAAACCCTTCTTTCATTAATCTCATCTTCTATCCCTAATCCCTCCTTAATTCCTCTCTTAATTCGTCTCAAATTGTTCAGGATATGACAAATTGGTATCAGAGCGGTACGATTCCGCGCTAATTCATGATAGAAATGCCCAAATTTTGACCTATTTTGTCAAAATTGAAGCTTGGCTATGGCAGAAGGTCAGCAATTAGGTCCATGGCAGTCGAGTTATTTGCAATGGAAGAAGATGTCGGCTATGTTGAGTGACATCCATGACAAGATTTGCAAGACCGGCGAAGGACAATCGCGATCGGAGATAACAGGGCTTGGATCCAGTCCGAGTTTGCAAGAACGAGTGACATCCAGACCGGCTTGGATCGGTAAAGAAGTTCACCGAGTAGTTGAAGGAACCGGAATTCTACCTTCGAGCGTGCTTGGCGCCGGACTTGTAGAAAGGGCTCGAGAGATTGCAAGAACGGGTCCAATTCCGAGTTCGATTCCCACGATTTCGAGCTCTCGTTTCTCGGCCATGGTGGAGGGCACTCGGTTGAGAACTCTCGAAGAAGGACAGCGGAAGACTGAACATCAGGTGATGCAAATTATGGAGGCGTTCGAGAAGACGAGCAAGAAATTGGATGAGCAACAGGTGAGAATTGAAAAACAGAACGCCAAGTTGCAGGAAATCTTGAACGCGCAGAAGATGAATGAGATCCAAATGAAGTGTATGGCGGCTGCGCTGAGCGACATCAGTCGAGAGCTACTCAGGCGGCCTGTTGGAGAAGCGCCGGCGGAAGAACACAGAGCCGGAGACGACACCGAGACAGAGAATCTTGATCCGAATTTGAGGATTCAAGGTGGACAGGGAGTGAATTCGGGTCTGAATTTTATAATATCTCCGGGAGAGTTGGTTTCAAACCAAGATTGGAACAAAATTTGTGAAATCAGTGGATCATCATCGAAGGAATTCCCAAGAGGTAACGAGTTGTCTTCAAAACCGGATTTCCAAACTCTGAGTGAGTTCTATTATCCTCTAGATTCTGATGTTGTGCAAAGTGCAATAGTTGAGTTGATGGGCAATTTCGATTTTGGAATGAAGACTATTAGGCGATTCTCAATAAGTCCATTAGAAACTTGCAGTGCATATGACTTGTTCGATGAAATGCCTGTAAGAGGTTTCAGTGCTAATCAGTCCAGTACACAACTGAAGAATGCTCCCTTGTTCTCCAGTAATCGAGTTTTTGATCCTGGTGGGAATGACTATAGTTGGTTGATAACAGACTAGAGAGTACTTTCATCAACATTTCTAGACAAAAAATTCACTGCCCAGGAAACCAATTTTGAAGAGCTGAATTTTCCTATGGTTCCACCCAACTGGCTATGAATGCGACTTCCCATGTTCTTCCTATAGTTAAAGATTTGTGTGGATAATGGCTTATGTTCATTTGGGTTGTCTAAATGTTGATTGGCTATCATGATGGTTGCATGTTGATCACGTGGGTGAGAGAAGTAACCAAGATATAATGGTGTTACTTGTATGAATGCTACTGTTGCCAGAACTTTCTACAACTTTGAGGACAAAGTTTTGAAGAGAGGGAGTAATGTCATGTATGTACACATTAGTGTATATATAGTCTCTTTGTAATAGTGGAAGTTATCTTTGGAAATAATAATCAAATTACCCTTTTCCCTATCATCTCTCTTCTCTTACTTTTCTTGTTCTTCTCACTCGTTCTTCCTCTTTCCCTGATTCCTAAACCCTTCTTTCATTAATCTCATCTTCTATCCCTAATCCCTCCTTAATTCCTCTCTTAATTCGTCTCAAATTGTTCAGGATATGACATCTATCTTGTTAAGTCCATCACTCTATCGTAACACTTTTGGATGAAATTATCATTCTACTGTATCAAATTAAAAAAGTGCATGATTAAAATATAATTCTTCAAACTTACAAAGCCATTACAGAATAAATTAGTTGTACTATTAGTCTAGCTTACAACTAATTTTGTTGAATAAGGTAGGGGACTTCCCTAAGAATAAAGCTAGGGTATATAACTATATAAGCCAGCATTTGATCCGTTATGTATAGCACTTATGTTTTAGAAAAACAAATTGAACAAATAAGATACAAACAAATATCCCTTAGAATATTGTTGAGTAATTCGACAAAAAGTAATGATCTAAGTTCGGTTAACGCCTGGAAAAAACCTCCTCCTCAATGGTCCAAACTAAATTTTGACGCATCTAGACTTAAAACTGGAACAACACATGCTGGTTTCATTTTACGCGACCACAACGGATTCGTTCGATCTATTGGACGTCAACATCTTCCTTCTATGACAATAGTACAAGCAGAAGCTACATCCTTACTTCATTCTCTACAGAGTATTGATTGTTCTCAAATTTGAAATCTTATAATTGAAGGAGATAATCTAAATGTAATTAATTCATTAAAACGTTTATGAAAGTCTCTTGGGAACTTCATTCTATTATAGCTGACATACGAAATCTTATTTCGGTTATCCCTATTGTTGTTTTTTTATCATTGTTTCAGGTAATCAAATGCTCCTGTTGATTTCCTAGCAAGAAGACACGTTAATCTTCAAAGTCTCAATGCATCCATTCCATTTCTATCCTCATCCTTTTCATTTTCTCATTTGTCCGTAACTCAGTCGAGGTGTTTGTTGAGTCAACATCCCTCGCTGTTTGATTTTTTCAAGATCATCCGTTGTGATTATTTAGGCTATCCTTGTAACTTATAGTGGCTTGTTTGAGCTAGTAGCTCTTCAATAAAAAAACACCTGTACAAATTGTACGATACCCACACTTTGATCGGATAACATTGGGTCATTCTAACCGATCAAACAAGGCAGTGTAAAATCCGTTACTTTTCATCTTTATTAAAATTAAATAAATTCATTCATTATGATGTGGATCAAACAAGGCGCTTGTCGCATCAGCTCATTGGTTGAGCACTCATGGTAGTACCATGAGGTCTCGGGTTCGAGACTCCAGGACGGCGGTTTGCCCTATTTCCTTTAGAGCTGGTTAGTAACCAGTTCTCATCCCTTGTGGATGCTCTAGGCGAGCCCAAGTAGTACTTCGGCGACCCTAATCCTTTCCTTATCAAAAAAAAAAAAAAAAAAAAAAAAAAAACAATTCCAGTACTACTCTCATCAGCTAAACCGTACGGCAACAGAAAATCCAATCCAAATCCCGACAAATAATCCGCTAATTTGGTAATTATCTCCTCCCCGTTAAGAGAGCGAGCCTACAAAAAGTAACAATAACGCCTCTATTTTATTTTTCCTTTTTTGAAGGTACTGTACAAAGAATAACGCCCTACGGAGTTACGGTTGAGATTTTGGTATATCCAAAATTTTGATTCCATACCTTCCCCCTTCAAAATAAAAAGCCGAAACAAACAACGTAACCGCCTCCCAAACCCCCAATTTCACTCACACCAATCGTACTCTACAATCCTCATGACTCAAGAGCTAAACGCTGCGTACGACGTCCTCGAAGAGCTCGGCAGCGGCCGATTCGGCGTCGTTTCGCGCTGCCGTCACCGCTCCACCGGCGCCTTCTTCGCCGTCAAGTCCGTCGACAAGTCCGCCGTCGCCAACGACGCCGCCGACAGCCAATGCCTCCTCAACGAGCCCAAGACCCTCCACCACCTCTCCTCCTCCGCCGCCTCCGAAGACGAGCACCGCCACATCGCCGCCTTTCACGCCGCCTTCGAAGACGACTCCAGAATCCACTTAATCATGGACCTCGTCCCCTTCCCGTCGCTGTACGCGGTGCTCTCCCACCGCCACTACCTCCCGGAGCGCGAATCGCACGCGATCTTCTCCAACCTCCTCTCCGCCGTCCTCTACTGCCACCGCCACGGCGTCGTCCACCGCGATATCAAGCCGGAGAACGTCCTCGTCGACGGAATCGGCCGGATCAGGCTCTGCGACTTCGGATCGGCCGAGCTATTCCGCGAGGGGGAGAAGGTGTCCGGAGTCTTCGGAACGCCCTACTACGTGGCCCCCGAGGTGCTCGCCGGTGGCGATTACGATGAGAAGGTCGATGTGTGGAGCGCTGGCGTTATTTTGTATGTGATGCTGGCCGGATTTCCCCCCTTCTACGGCGAGACTGTGCCGGAGATCTTCGAGTCTGTCTTGAGAGGGAGCCTTAGGTTTCCGGCGACGGCTTTCAGGTCCGTTTCGCCTTCCGCTAGGGATTTGATTCGGAGGATGCTTTGTAGAGATGTTTCCAGAAGGTTCTCCGCACAACAGGCCTTCAGTAAGTGATTGTTGTTTCTTCATTTGCATACCACTACATTCTTGATTCTGATACACTACATTCTTGTGATTCTGATTGCTGTGATGATCATGACTGGTGAGATTTGTATTTGCAAATGCATACATTGTTGATTTCGGAGATTGCTCTCTCTGTCTTTGTTTCCTCTGTTTTTTGGCCCATTCCTATATGCAATTAGGACATTGTGTTGTGGTTGCTGAGAAATTGCAACAGAAAAGAATTCTACCAAGCAAGCACAATGAATGTGAGGTCAAGTATGTGCGTAAAAGAATTCTGCATCCGTTATTCTCTTGGTTTGATGACTGAAACCTATCTTAGTTGTTATACTGGGGTCATAACTCACAAGAGGCCATTTGGATTCGTGTAATGAACTTGTTTTGTATAATAGCTGTGGATCTTGATTGGTGATTGTGGATTGAACTTTGCAGGCCACCCATGGATAACAAGTGGAGGACATACAACCACTTAAAAATACCAAGTTAAGCAACTCTTCACCCCAACTGTGCATTGAAGGGGTAAGTGACTCTTTTCCAAAACAACAACTCTTGCGCTTATTTCTGCATTGAGCTATGGATGATAACAAAGACAAAAAAAGTGGTTTGTTCTGATCAAAAAAAAATAAAAATGGTTTGTTTATAGAGTACGTACGGCCACTGCTCTGTAGAGATTAGATTGGCATCTAGTGTGATCTATTAAGAGAATTGTCCTTTCAACTTTCCAAAGCATGAACAAGGGAATTTCTTGGAGGTTTCCTATGGACAAAGCCATTCAAGGTCGGCCGATCAGAACAGCACTCACTCTGGTTCATGTTTTGTGAATTTCCTTTGGGTTGAACTGCTGTTTTTGTAAGCTTTAGGCCCTGAGGTTTTTGTATCATTCTGTGTGGCTTGGAGAGTTTTAGTGCACAAAGTTGACAAGTTGCAATGTAAAGAGTTTCATGTTTCTTTGCTCAAGTCTGTTGTGTTTGGATTAATACAACTTCAGACTTTGCTTGGTAGTTGGCTCGTGGTCATTTGGTCTGATACAATACTGCAGAAGTTTTCTTAGCAGCTAAGCTGATTGTTTTGTATGACATTTACATGTACTAGTTTCAAATGCTAAAATAATCTGTTTAGAAAGCAAACATGTCGTAAATGAGTACCTCTACATCATTATTTGGTTATATGCATTGGCCATACCATATAAATGGAAAAAGGAGAAGCTAATAGAGTAGCATCTAAGTGGTAAGCAAGAACAAGCTAAAATGGTGTAGTGTCAAGTTTCAAATCTATGAGCGGTTGAGAATAGAGTTTCAAATCTATTATTATTCGGAAGAAGAAAAATCAAAGCCAGCTTTCAGTTGTTACGAGCTCACTAATAAGCTATTAGGCGAACTGAGATCTCAAATATGCAAATGACAAAGAGATGGCCCTTAACTTGTTATTAGGCCCATGACCACTTGGTGGTTGGGCCAATTAGAAAGTGTGTTGGGCCTAGGCATGAAACCTATCCGATGCCCTTATTAAACATTCAATACACGTACCTTCCATCAAAATGGATATCAATAGTAATCTCATTCTTTTCAAAAAAACAAAAATCTAGCATCTTAAATTAGACAAACAATTTATATGATTTTTTCTTCTAAAAAACTGTTCTAAGAAAAACTCTGTCCATGTTATTTACGCCCTAGATTCGTTTTCGAGAGTCCATTCATAATTTATTTTCCAAATCTACTTTTGGAAAAAAAAAATCAAAGAAAATGATAGTTGAGAATCTTGCAAATAGGAGAGATTGATTGATGATTTGGTATATAGTATGACTTTTATGTTATGCTATATATCAACTTACAATAATGAAAGCAAAACCCTATCACTATATCCACTTACAATTTGGAGGAGATGGTATTATATATTATGAAGCTTCCAATTAATGTAGGCCAAAGAAGAGCATTCATTGAACGAAACCCTATCACAATAAGCCATTATTGTGAAATTTCAGGCATGGTTCCTACATCCTAATCCTTCCCATTTAACATCCACCATAATTTCTCTGTCAACATCCTACATTAAGTCTTTGGAATGGGAAATAATGTTCTTACTTTCTCATCAATTTCGGAAATGTACAAGAAAATTCGGTCACCGGTGAAATAGGAAACAAAATGAGCTCTCTAAGATGTACACTACAACAAATCATATATCATACGATTGAACGTGACTTCATTTTTTTTCCTTGATAAAGAAAGGGATTAAGGTCGCCACAAGTACTACTATTTGAGTTCGTCTAGAGCATTCACAAAGGATGAGAGACTTCAAGTTACACTAATGAGTGCTCAAACAGTGAGTTGATTCACCAAGCTATGAAAATTGCTTCATAATGCAGCTGAAAAGAATACCAAATCAAACTGAAAAGTGAAATTTCATTAAGATTGAGTTCGTTCGGTTTGATTTCTTTTTTACTCGATTTGAGATGGATAAAATGTTTTCCTCTAAAAAATTCGAACTCAATTGGAAAAACCAAAACCGAAACGAATCAAAGTTGAAATTTGTAAAATTTCTAAACCAAAAGCTGAACCAAATAGTATTGGTTCGGTTTGGTTGGTTTGGTTCAAATATTCGCGGTTTGCATTGCACTGTGATCTACCCTACCTAATCTTACCTTATTTTCCTAATGGCATCTTAATATATAGTCTAAGTTAGCTCCTTTTCTTCTGAAATTAAATGGTGTATTATTATTTTTCTTTTTATTTGTCAAGATTGGATGAAATTGCTTCGGAATAGAGTGTCATTTGGCATTGAATAGTCAGTCAAGCCAAATGGGCAATAGTCAATGGAAGAGGTTGCCCAGGTTTGGGCCTAGCTACTGTGCTCTGTATTGTGACTGGTTTTTGGTAAAAGCATTAACAAAAATGGTGGTTGTGGTCACAAAGCTTCATAACTTCGGAAAGCAATTCTCTACCTTATCTTGACCCTGCTACCTTGACTTGGATATATCCAAGATTCAATGCACAAACGACTGGCATCACCGAAATTTCGAACCATTACTAATTTATATTACTATGTCACACGTTCATACTGATCAACAAATTCTTCAAGTTTGTTTATCGGCCATAATAGGATCGTTCGATGGAGCTTCAATTGAGTTTATGGAAACTTCTTTAAGCTTTACATAAAAAAAAAACTCCCGTATAAGTGTTTTTTTTTAGTCGAGGGCACTGCCTATGAGAGTCGAACCGCTGACCTCTAGGTACTACCCTTATAGGCTTAACCGTTTAACTAGACGCTCAAAGGCACTCCCGTATAAGTGTTCGATATACGTACTCGATAAAAGTTTATAAAAAATTACAAGAGTTTAGTGTAGTTAAAATATTGTTCAATATATAAGTGATATCGCCCAAGCTTATGAAAGTTAAGAAAAGCTTATGATTTTTTTTCCATATACTTTCTTAAAATTGTAACTAAAATTATTTATTTATTCTATTTTAATATCATTTTTTGATAATTTCTATTTTTAATATATATAAAATAAACTTCAATCAACCTTATATACCAAATACTTGAAATATTTATACACCAAAATAAGTTTAGAATTTCAGCTACTAAATAAGTTTCGGCCTCCACTTCTTCAGTTCATTTCAGTTTAGTTTATTACGGAGTATAGTCTTATGAAACCGAAGGGACCCTATATGTCACCCTCGGAAAATCAAAATTATTAAATAAACACGTTTAAGAAGTAGGTACTATTAGCATAATTTCACTGCCAAATACATATACAGGACCCTGTACTTGTACTAATTAGTCATTTAGAACCCTATACTTCAAAGTTTGCCAATTAGGCACCTTTAACTCAGTAATCGTGACCTATTGGGTACCTGATGGACGATTTTGACACAAATTCTATGGCTTAAAACATATCTAGCCCTTCGAACTTACGCGAATTTGTCACTTAGGCACCCCATCTTTGATTTGGACCTATTGGGTACCTGAACTTATGTTTTTTGACCTATTTCACTTAGCCGCGATTGCGGTTCCTCAAGTCACGGTCACGGTTTTGTTCCATTATTTCGGTTCCGGTTTGAAACCGAGTCAAACCTTTGGTTCGGCAGTCCGTGGAACCCCCGAACCGAAATCGAAACCTTGAGTTGGCTGAAACGGCTGGTTTTTTGCGGTTCGATTTGCCGACTTCGAACCAGACGCATGATTAAGTCAGTCAACGGGACCAAATCAGACTGAAAAATCGATTTTTCAATTTTTTTTAATAGATGATTTTTTTTTGGTCGGATTTTTTTTTTTTTTAATAGATGATGATAGAGCGGAAACTTCTTCTGAACATTTCGGTCTATTCCAAGCCTAATCAGACCGTAAAATTGAATGCAGTGGGCTTACAGTGCGCCTATCCATTTGAAACATATCAAGGAAAAAACAGGCTGGGTCAAAATTTGGATCGATTAAGTCAAACATATCTATATTACCCGTTAGTGGTACGGATCTGCAATAGTTTATATTTACATCCAAACAGATTAACCTTCAAATTTGAAAGAAAGATGAACTATGTTAAAAGAGAGGATTCATGCATCATAACCTTTTTTTTTGGTTGAATATTTCATGCATCATAATTAGTTGCTAAGCGCGCAATTCACAATATGTTAGAAAACATGTGATATTATTGCCATTACTGGAGTGCTAATTGTTTTACATTCCGCTCTATAAGCACATTTCATCAAAGTTCCAAAGGCCTGACTAAAAAACATATACCTACACGTACGTTGCATAATCTAAACATTTCATGATAGCTAGCATCTTGAACACAATCTCTTAAACAACAGGGTGCACAACTTCCTCGTCTCCTTCATCCTCATTCTCCCCTGACATCTCCTCCAACGACCTCCCGTTCGATTCGGGCACCAAGAACGTAAACGCGAAACCTAGCGCGCAAATCCCGCCCAAGATCATCAACGAATTCCTCACCCCAATGCCAGGCGGGTATCCAGCATCCGTCAAGGCAGGGTCTTTGTTCTGCGCCAAGTACAAGAACCCGAACGCGCCCACGATCGCCCCTGCCTTCCCAGCTGCAGCCGATATCCCATGGCACGTGGACCTCAGCCTGGCCGGAAAGATCTCGGCGGGGACCACAAAAGTCGTGGCGTTGGGCCCAAAGTTGGCAAAGAAGAAGGTGAGAGCATACATTATGATGAACCCGAGGTGGTTCCCTGGCGTGGTCCAATGGTGGTAAGGAATCGCCAATGCGAACATGAAAACCGTCATCATAGCGAACCCCATGAGCTGGATCGCGAACCGGCCAACTCTATCGATGAGCGCGACGGTAAACCAGTACCCAGGAACCGTACCACAAAGAGCAATCAAGGTTTGAGCTCTTGCAACCTTGTAGACCTCTTCAAGGGCGCTCATTGTCTTGGCCTTAGGCAGCCATCCGACCGCGCTAAAGATGTCCTTTTGGAAGAGATTTTGGCTGTAGAAGGCGATGTCGAGTAGGAACCATGTGGTCGCGGTTCCTAGCAAGTGTAAGCCGTGGCGCTTAAGGAACCGCTTTGTGAAAAGCCCGAACTCGTTCGTATTCTCCCCCTGAGCCACCACCTCGGGTTTTTGTTCCTCGACAATGTCGACGTGGAGGACCTTCGACATGTCACTAGCGGCTTGCTTCGTGTTCTTGGCGACGAGGGCGGTGTAGCGAGCGGTTTCGGGCATCTTCATACGCCAATAGTAGGTCATCAAGGCGGGCAGAGCACCGAACATGAGGATTATTCGCCACACATAGTCGGCTTGGGGGACGGTGGAGGCGGCCTGGATGTCCTCGTATGGTTTCGCGGGATAAGCGGCCTTGAAGGCGGCCGAGACGATTAGGGCAAAGATCCCGCCCGTGAGATTCCCGAACCCTTGCATTGCGAAAACCGCCGCGATGAAGGCTCCTCGGGTTTTCTTGTTCGCGTACTCAGACATGATGGTGGCGGACAGCGGGTAGTCGCCTCCGATACCGAATCCGAGCCAAAACCTGTAGTATAGAAGACAAATTAATAATGAGATTCAATACCAATTTCCTAGTATAGACCTGTCTCGACCATGTTACCCAGGAACTCCAACGAGGCAGCGTTTCCCGTTTCAAATGGAAACACACAAACTCGGAAACGCGTTTTTACACTAAAAATATGGAAATCTTATATATATAAGTACCTGAAGAAGCAGAGGGTGGCCATGACTGATTTGGGGCGATGGCCGAAGGAGAGGCCCGAAGCGATGGAGCAAATGACCATGATCATGAGGGTCATGCCATAGACGCGTTTCCTGCCCATCTTGTCACCGAGCCAGCCGAAGAAGAGCTGGCCGGAGAGGGTCCCGCAGAAGGCGACTCCGTTGACAGCAGCCGAGACGTTGGGAGGGAGGGTCCCGGGCCTGAGGGACCCGGGTTCGGTGTAGTAGATACGGCCCAGGAGCTTGGTGACGAGGGAGATGCTGAAGAGGTCGTAGGCGTCGGTGAAGAAGCCCATGCCGGCCACCACGATGGCCGTGAAATGGTACCATTGTGTCTTGGCTGCATCAAGTGCATTTAGCACTTGGAGTTGCTCTCTTGCCATTTGCTAATGCCTTTCAATTGCGCCTATTTTAATGAAAGAGTATTAGGATGTTATTTTGTGCCTGATCAATAATGTGTAGTAATGTGTATGGGCGCCAGAAAATTCAAAGAAGGCGACGTTCAGATGACATAATCAAGCTATTGTTGTAGGCGTGTGAAACGAAAACAACTCAAACTGAACACAACTTCGCCCAAGAAAGAGTGAACTCTCATTTTTTTGTTTCCCTTTTGACTTTTACTAAAAGGGAAGTTTTTTCAATAAAATTCACCACTTTATTATCATTGTTATTTATTACTTTATACAGGCTTGGCTTTTCCAACATATTGGTAGTGGATTCCTCAAGAAAAAACTATAAAGTTGCAATCAAATTCGACTTACCTAACCTGAAATTCGCCCACCCATTTTGAACTAGCAAGATTTTACTATTATTCTACAATAAAAGGGTCCATTAATTGACAAGTGACAGGTCGCAATAGAACTAGTTGAGTCACCCAATTCAAACCCATAATAAAACTAGAGCTAGTTCATATGCTATAATTTAATTAATATGTGCTGTTTACACTATACATGAACAGTTTGCAGCATGAGAAACTATGAAAATCCAAACAACTTATTCAAGATTTATTATAGATCCTTTATAGCAAAAGTCCACCAGAAAGTAACAAGGGAAACAGTAAACATATATGAAATCTAAACTACAAAATCAGTGAAATCTAATATTTCATAAAGAATTAAGGGCTGGCAAGAAGAATATAAGATTAGGATTTTGAAAGCCATAAAATTAGGGATGATTAGATTAGGATTAGGATTAGTACCCGAGCAACCAAAGTGAACAACTCCACAACCATACATAGATGGATGATAGCGTCATTAGTTTCATGTGAGATTAATTATTTAAATCAATCAGTCAACGGAGAAAATTAAATAGGATTACTTTACGAATCGACCTTTCAACAAACAAACCAACACTCTAACTACTATTAGTATAGAAAATAGATGATTAATATCCAAATTCAAAAATACTTTACAAAATTCACTCCAAGGTCTAAGAAGGAGAAGAACTATGAAAAAGAACAGGCAACAGAATGGCGAGTGGTAGTAGCAACTAGAAACTAGCAAAGCTTGTTTGCGTTTGTTTATGCTATATTTATAACAAAAACAGAGGGAAATGAAGTACCTTATGAATGGACGGAATTGGAATTGGAATTGGAAGGCGATGGGGAGGAACCCTAGAATTAGAGTTAAGAATGATTGGAGATGGAGTTGCAGATACAGAGGAGGAGGGGGAGCTCTGTATTTATAAACTAGAGTGGAGAGAATTAGGGGAGGGGAGATGCACTGATGCAGAGAATTAGGTGTTAATTAACCCACTAATCGAATATTCGTCGCTCAGATACTACGTAGCTGTTAATATCACATTTCTCTGTACCTAGTAGCTACCAATTTTACTATACTACCCTGGTCAACGCTCTTAATTTGCTTCCAGTGGCCTACATTACAGAGCATGACTTGCATGATATTTTGACCAAAAGAAAAACCATACTGGTGACATGAAATCATTAGATGCTATCAGACGTCTCTTTATTTTATTTTATTTTGATGAAGAATGTTGTTGTTGTTTAAAAAAAAGTAAATCACGCATAAGGGTACAGAAATGACGCATAACTAATTTGTACGTGAATATAATAATCAGCTTGAACTTGCATCTCTTAATATGAAACGTAAACCACTAAAAGATGATCGAACCATCTTGCGATTGTTTGTGTGCATATATATGTACCTTATGCAATTATTTAACTATGTAATCGATAAGCTTAATTAGTAACATAGAATGTCACATGTGCTAAGATGTTGTGATGATTATTTACTTGAAAGAGATTACATTGTATTTCGACCAAAAGAGATTACATTGTATATGCTATACAATGATTTATGGTCCAAGTTCACAACAACAACAACATATACACAGTGAACTTCCGCAAAAGCAGGATCTGGGGGGTCAGGGCGGGGGCATTTCAGACCTAGATGAAATGCGTCCAAAAATGATCAAAAGGACACAGACCGGAACACTCAATACCCTACTTCGAAAAGTTTAAAAACCAACAGCTAACCAAAACTACTACGAAGGCTAAAATAAAAGAAGAAAGAAAACGAACGAACGACTCCATGAGCAAGTCCACAAAGCGAGAAACTGACGGTCAACAAAAGAATGATTTATGGTCCAAGTTATAAATATAAAATGATGGAATTACATACGTTAGTACGACTGTTGGACCCAGAAATAATCCAAGCAGGAGGCAACCCAGTACCAGAGAAGTCCCAATGCCTTGCAGCTACAAGGTATTGTTCGACCCAGGTTTTAGGCGAAGAAGTATCAATACATAGTCAAAGAAGTATCAAGACCCGATTAGTACTTCTTTGCTACCTCTTCAGAGTAAGACAAGACTTGTGGCGAAAGGAAAGTCGGTTAAAGAAGATAGATCCGAGGCAACAAGATAGAATCTTTCCAAGATATCTTCTAATATAAGATATATTCGCTTCCAGGCAGGATAAAGAGCATCCAAGATATAAGATAGATTTTCCGGAAGACTTGTTGGTTAAGATAGATTTTTTCCTTGTATAAGATAGAATTCCTATTTATTGTCTATAAATACCCATGTAACCCACGAAATTGGGGAAGAGAGCTAGAGGATCATAGCATATCACATCAGATCAGACTCCATAGCCCTCGTCGGAGGCATGCACTGTAAACCCTAGAGGGGGGGTCATACCTTCATACATCCATTGTAAACCCTAGAACGGGGTACCATGTTTTTACACATTCATATGCTTTTTTCAGCAATACAAACACGATTTTCGCCCTTCTCTTTGATTTATTTCGATCTAGGCCCGATTTAAGCCAAAGTTCTTCCTTGGGTAAATTTTGGTTCAAACATTTTGGCGCCCACCGTGGGGCCGAGGATCGATACAATCATCAAAGGACCAAAGTCTCCACCTTTCTTGATCGAAAGACACAATATCAGGACTGGAAAACACCCATCCTGACCCTCTCGCTCCGGGAACAACAGAAATCGCAAAAATCAAAGCACCAGATCGCGAGATGAGGAGACAGCAGAACTCTGAAAAAGTCCCAAAGAAGTTCCGAAGAAGTTTCGAGCGATCAGCGAAGCCAGGAGTGGGGCAATCATCAAAGCAACATCGATGATCATCAAACCAAAGCAGGGGATGATGCAATACTATGGTTTGATTTGCAAACATCAAAGCTCTGTGCTTCGTTATCTCCTCGTCAAATTTCAAGACAGGGAGAATTCTTCTTCCCATTCAATTCCTTATATTATGTTTCTATATTTTAATTATGAAAACCTCATGCTAATAATTGAGTAAACTCTGGTGGTTTGTCAAGGAAAGCAAGGCAAGCCAATCATTCGTTGTTGGTCGCCAAAGAACCGCTAGGCAGCAACTAGGCGGATCAGACCAGTACTTAGCACCTGGATGCAACCTGTCAAGTTGATCCACCCGGATCATGTTTTCCATCCTTCATATACTGACGCGTCATCCTAACTTGGATCGTGGGTGACGACACCAACAAGGAAGATTACGAAAGGCACAGTAGATCGGCCTAGACACGGCCATCAAGAAGAAAGATGCTGAGCATATAGGCGTCATACTCGATCAAATCACCAGGGACTGCAGCCCGTGAAACCCGAAGCATCAGACGACTTCGAAGAAACACCAAAGAAACACCAAAGAAATTCCAAAGAATCTCCATTCCAAGTAAGCCCACATACAACGGGACCACATATCCTCATGAACACGTGGCAATATACAAGCAAAGAACGAGGGCAAGCGCAGTCCCCTACCATTCCAAAGAAGCTATGATGAACAGGGGGTTCGACACAACCCTAGCAAGGCCAGCCCTGACTTGATTCATTAATTTCCCACGCGGGAGCATTCAGTCCTTTGCGGATCTCTCGGATACCATTTCGCTCTCAGTTCACCTCTAGTCGAAAGCAGTCCAACGATCTCTACAAGGTACTTCTGAAGTCCCAAAGATCCACCAGAGAAGTCCTGAAACCATTTCAACCGGGAAAAAGTCTTAATCCAGTCTTGCGACATCACCACCACCTTCGCTAGACTCCCTTAAGCTTAACATCTCTACGGACAAGCTCCTACGAAATATGACCAGGCTTGGGGAATACGTGAGGTGGCCAAGAAAGGATAAGGCTCCAAAGGCCGATAGAGATACCACCAAGTGGTGTGACTACCACAAGTATCACGGGCACCGGAATCGCGGCTGCATCATGCTATGAAAAGAGTTGTCTCGTTTAATCATCGAGAGGCGGATCAAGGACTTGGCGCCGGACGCCCAAGTTCCCAAAGAAGTACTGAAGAATCTCCAGCCCGAGCGCTAAGAAAGGCGAGATCCTCCAACACTAGACAGAGCGGTCAACATGATATCTGGGGATCAAACATATGTGGTTGACATACTCAGCAGCAAATCTTAGTGCCAAAGAAGGCGATTTCTGGCCGACCCCATCCATCGGGGCACGCTGTCAGGAAATCTTTAGGACAAGCCATCGTGTTCGATGACACCGATGTAGAAAACCTCCCTCATAACCGGGTTGGGCACATATTGCTATCACGTAATGCCCCTCAGCTTGCGAAACGCCGGGGCTACTTTCCAACGATTAGTTAATCGGATGTTCCATAATCACATTGGAAAGACAACGGAGGTGTATATTGACGATATGGTGGCCAAGAGCACAAGCGCTTCCTTACACAGGGGGCACTTGGAAGAAGCATCCAGAACCCTTGAAGAATACAACATGAAGCTAAATCCCTAGAAGTTCATCTTTGGGGTACCGTCTGGTACTTTTCTGGGGAACGTGGTGACCAAGCGAGGGGTTAAGGCTAGCCTTGACCAAGTTCGGGCGATTGCTCCCTTGAAATCCCCTCGAAGCGTAAAGGGAAAAAGCTGATCAACAAGATAGCCGCGCTTAGCCGGTTTATCTCCACATCCTCAGATAAGTATCGACTAGTTTTTGAAGTACTAAAGAAGTATCAATTCACAGATGCTCGCTGACTTCGTTGCCGACTTTACCCCAACCCCCGAGGAGAACGCGAAAGAAGAAATCCCAACATCGTCCCTCGACGAGCCCTTGGGCGAACGGTTACTGAACACCGAAGGAGACTCGAACGCAAGGGGGCAGGTCTCGGAGTCGTGCTAAAATCGGCAAGGGGGGCAACAACATCTCAAGCGGTCAGACGTAATTTTGACGCCACTATAAACAAGCCAGAGTACGAAACCCTTATCGTTGGACTGGAGTTAGCAAAGGATCTATCCATCAAGAGACTTAAGGTACGAGTCGACTCTTTACTAGTCATTAACCAAATATCGGGCATCCTCGATGCCAAAGATGATAGGATGGCAAGTTATCTCAAAACGGTCAAATCCTCGGCCGAGCAATTCGAGCAAATTAACTGCGAGCAAATGCCTCGAGAGCACAACACTTCGGCCGACGCCCTGACAGGATTAGGCATTACCCTAAACCCTAGGGAATACAACAAGATGCTTCTCGTTCGCCTATTGCAACCCGCAATGGCCGAATCACCAGAGACCCAAGCAGTCGAACCTCCACTAGGCTAGAGCAACTCGCCCCGGATATTCTCTAGACACCTACCATTCCATGAGTCAGTTCAGTTGACCACTGGACAAGGCAATACCTAAACTGGTTCCTACATGGCGAAGCACCCAAGGACAAGATCAAAGCCAAAGCCCTACGATCGAAAGCAACACGCTTCACCATCCTAGATGGGATCTTCTTCAACAAATCTACCTCATGCTTCCTACAGCGATGCGTAGAAAAAGAAGAGGCCGAGAAAATCATGTGCAACCGCGAGGAAGACTGCAGGATCCACACTGGGGGTCGGAGCTTAGCCAACAAGATCCTCAGGCAGGGGTGGTACTAGCTGACTATTCTCCAGGACTTAACCAGGTACGCCTAGACGTATGAAGCATGTCAGCACCACACACCTATCCCACACCAGCCGCTAGAGATTCTCCATCCCTCGATCACCACATGGTCATTCATGAGATGGGGTATGGACATTGACGGAAAATTGTCTCCATCCACAAGTCAAAAGATTAGGAGTACCAAAAGAGATTACATGTGACGATGGATCACAATTCAGAAGCAAGAAGACGCGTGACTTCCGCAAAGAGTGGAACATCGAACTAATCACACCACCCAAAGGGAGCAACGGTTCAAACACCATTCTTCCTAGCGCACGAATGTGAGGCCGTCACTCTGGCAGAGATTAGAATGCCCACTGCCGGGTACTGACTCACCACTACGGAAAGCAACGAACGAGAACTTGGGTTAGGTTCGGACACCGTCCAAGAACTCAAGGAAGCGGCCCACGCGCGGTTCACAAAGTACCAATTCACCACGAATTGGGGTTACTTGAACCAAGAAGCAACAAGAGATTGGCTTAACTATCCATGGTCAGGGGTTCACTCCCCTAGTTCAGAAAAATCAGGTTCGAGCAGCTTTCTACAGAGAAGATCGCACAAGTAGGCATAGCCCTAGACAATCTCTGGGCAATCTCCAAGCAGTCGCTGGAAAAGTTTCAAAGAAGTTTAGAAGATGGCCCCAAGACCAAACATTTTCGTCCGCGAAAAGATGTCAGGGGTGTAGCGACCTCGACATTAGAGCAAGCTACATCACCCCTCCAACATCCTTGCTTGGGCAACCAGCTAGGCCAGTCGCTCATCGTCAGCCTCTAGACAATGTCTAGGCAGTTGCTAGAAAATCTCCAAAGAAGCTGCGAAGACAGGTTCAGGGACAGACCTTGATGGTTGCAAGAAGACAACAGGGGTTGTCTGATCTAACTACGACACTCCTTGGTCCCATTCTTTGGGAACGATCCAAGCCGATGACTCACTGATTGATCGCTAGATAGCCGCCAGGCCGAAGCTAGAGAATCACTATCCAGTTAGTCGGTATCCAGGAACCTCAGGTGAGAAGACAACGATGACAACAACCATTGTCACTAACATGATCCAATCACTGGAAAAATGCAGGTTCATTCGTATCACTCCCTAAAACTATTG
Organism: Polygonum maritimum; assembly: GCA_963924305.1. Classification (NCBI taxonomy): domain Eukaryota; kingdom Viridiplantae; phylum Streptophyta; class Magnoliopsida; order Caryophyllales; family Polygonaceae; genus Polygonum; species Polygonum maritimum. Next base: position 13,739,842 of record OZ002737.1, on the reverse strand, counting down.
TTTTACATTTTGCTTTCCCTTTGCGGTTTCTTACAAAGACATTGCTAACTTAAGCCTTGGAGGATCATTGGGGAAAACCCGTGATCACCTATTTTTGACTTCATGATCATGCATTATCCAACCATGCAAAACGTCAATGGTCAGCCACGGCCCGAATACAGTCCCAAGGCGCTATACGCCAACATTGGCTACAAGACTAAGGTACTTACTTTTACTATCTATACTTTATTACTCGTTCTCATTCTTCCTACATTCTATAATGTCTTCCCGCTCATCCACGAGCCAACGCTAACAACAGTCGATCGCGACTCACACGCGTTAAGACACGCCTCACCTGAAGAAGCATCACTTCTGAGTCGGTTTGTTCTCATAAAAATTCTACTCAATACGTAGCTTTGTTTTGAGACTTCTTTGAAACTTCTTTGATTCTTATTTTAATAAGCGACTCTGGGGCGCAAGCTCCCATTGTCGATACATTGTCTTTAATTCATAGTTTAGAAGTTTTCCAATTTTATTTGTGATGTTTTGCGAGAAAACAACTCTCCCACAACTCAACTACCGCTTCAAACGCACCCTACGCGCTATTTTACGTCTTACCGACTAAGCAAATACGCGACAAAAACACACAAAAAACCACTGTATAAATACATGGTTGTACCGTCTAAATATGACGATGTTGTCACGCATACAACGTGATGAAGTAACCCATAAGTTGGTTACCCCCCATCTAAGTCCAATCAATGTAGTCACATTGGATTAGTACGGGAAGGGGAACGCTATAGCACCGATAACCCAAGGCCACATTCGCGGGACGCCGTGAAAACAATACATCCTAAGGACTAAACTTATGGATCCAAAGGATGCCTAATCATAAACAATTATGCACGGACCTTTGCAGTACACAAAGCGCAAAGACCTGGAAATCTATTCAGGGTCGAACTAATGCGCTATGGGAGGAAGCCACATAACACTTCCTCTCGAATGCTGATCTACTAACGCATTCATACACATATGGGCAAATACATCCTTGGAGAATCTCCGGATCACTGCCCTACACTAAAGTTTGCCACCTGACGCAAATGGAAAGGTATCAACAACATAAATATAAGCGCCATACCGTGGCATCGAAACTCAATACGAGTAAACAACACGTCCCGTACCAATGGGTGACATTTCCCTGGAAATTCTTAGATATTTCATTGAACTAACGTTATTGTAAAGTTGCTTGATTAAGTGCAGGTTAAATTCAGGAGGCCATAAGTTCACACCAAGCAAGAGCAACAAAGCGCAATAACCAAGTCTCCAAAGAACGAACATACACCCAATCAGGGGTTCGCATTCGTTCACTCAACGGAGTTAAGTCAAATAAGCGACAAGGAAAACAGTAAGAGCCACTCTTCAATGGCTGGGGTCTGAGAAGCCGCCTCGTCCGAAGGCTCCTCGCCATCAACTTCCTTAGTTGCGCCGGCATCAACGCTGGTTAAACGTACTTGAAGATTCACCAGAAATGGCTCAGATAAATTCGCTAATCACGCGTCAGTACTTCTCTGGTCATTTTTTGGTTAAATGACAGTTTTATCTAAGTCATGCCTAGTTAATAATCGATCAGCGTACGAAGATTGCACATAGATCCTGCGTTCAAAGAATCATTCTATCATCATGGGGTTAACTCAACCTCATGAATCAGACCCTTCATGACAAAGGAAGCTGGGGTCTATTACCGCCTAAACATCAGGTACGTCAATCACCATATCCTCATGATTGATCGTTCCGGCGTCATCTAGAAGTTCCACGTCCACCTAAAAGAAGATCCTATGCTGGGGTACCGTGTGGATAATACTTAACGAAGGTATCTTACTACGTCATTAAGTCCCAACGATTGTTCTTCGCATCAGAAAAGTCTTGAAGAATCTCCGATGCAGACCTTAAAACCGACCAAGTGTACTACCCTAAGAGTCACTTCGGAACACAGCTTCCACGACGTAAGCTCACAATCCGAGACATATATCTTAAGTTCCTCAAGCATCTCCTTTGCACGACAGCGAGTGTAAACTCTTGGTTTGTGACTTTAGCTAAGTCCATGCTATGGACTAACGACTTCGATCAGGCTCGGTTATTGTCAAGTTAACATGCCCAAGGCTACACAACTACGATCACACCAACGCTGGCGGTAAGAAGCTTCGATCATGTCCGTGCCTATAGCTGACGGCTTCGATAGAGTCCGCACCTCTTGTAAACACCTCTGTCACGAAGACGTCTGCTGTCTAGAAACTCAATTGCTTATATCAACGAACAACTCTTGCAAATAGCGAAGATTCGTATCAAAGGCGTGAAATCCATCTTGCCCGTCTTGTCGCCTCAACGACCAAGATGAATTTGGGGTATTGTTGGACCTAGAAATAATCCAAGCAGGAGGCAACCCAGTACCAGAGAAGTCCCAATGCCTTGCAGCTACAAGGTATTGTTCGACCCAGGTTTTAGGCGAAGAAGTATCAATACATAGTCAAAGAAGTATCAAGACCCGATTAGTACTTCTTTGCTACCTCTTCAGAGTAAGACAAGACTTGCGGCGAAAGGAAAGTCGGTTAAAGAAGATAGATCCGAGGCAACAAGATAGAATCTTTCCAAGATATCTTCTAATATAAGATATATTCGCTTCCAGGCAGGATAAAGAGCATCCAAGATATAAGATAGATTTTCCGGAAGACTTGTTGGTTAAGATAGATTTTTTCCTTGTATAAGATAGAATTCCTATTTATTGTCTATAAATACCCATGTAACCCACGAAATTGGGGAAGAGAGCTAGAGGATCATAGCATATCACATCAGATCAGACTCCATAGCCCTCGTCGGAGGCATGCACTGTAAACCCTAGAGGGGGGTCATACCTTCATACATCCATTGTAAACCCTAGAACGGGGTACCATGTTTTTATACATTCATATGCTTTTTTCAGCAATAGAAACACGATTTTCGCCCTTCTCTTTGATTTATTTCGATCTAGGCCCGATTTAAGCCAAAGTTCTTCCTTGGGTAAATTTTGGTTCAAACAACGACACTAAGTTTCGTAATAAGAGTCAAGTTTGAGCATAGAGATTAAGAACTCATTGGCGAAACCACTCTAGAGAAATGTTACTACCGTTGGGGAGTACTTGCGGGGCCTAACTCTCTTCTTCTTGGAGATGGAGGAGTCAATGGCGAAACCACCATCGAAGGAGAAGGCGTGGTTGAGGGGCTCGGGGGCTTGGAAGAAGCTGGAGGAGGAGGAGGAGGAGGAGGAGGAGGAGGAGGAGGCGGGGTCAGCACCGGGTTGAGAGGGAAGCGATTGTTGGCTAGGAAAGCAGAGGAATTGGGGCCGATCATCTGGGAGGAGGAGGTGGTGTTCGGGTGGTGATGGCGGTGGAAGGAATTTTTTTATTTTTTTTGAATAAATGGAAGGAATTTCCCGACGGAGGAGTAAACATCATCCCTGGGGGGAAATGGGGCGGGCCCTAGTTGTTGCGGTGGTGCTGGTGGTGGTGGAGAGGTGGCACCTGTGGATCGTGGTCCATTGCAGACGGAGGATTTGGTGGGGAAAATAAATACTCACTATTCACTATATAACATAAAAAATATCTAGATCTCTCTCTTCATCCGTTTCCCTCTCTATCTTCTTCAACCCCACCCCACCCCCACCCCTTTCTCTCTCTCTTCCTCATTTCTCTTCTCTCCCATCCCCAGTCTCCCTCTTTCTCTTCCTCTAGAGCTCTTAATAGTGGTGCAAGGTCTTGGCAACCGGCTTTTCGAGGGTGCCGCTGAAGATGGAGTCAAATAAGTCAAAGAAAGGGGTGGGAGACTTGAGTGTGGTGGCGAGCGAGGTGGTTTGCTGAGTGGATATCCCTGTCACAAGTGGTGTAGAAGTATAGATCTAGAGTCGATCCTCTTCCGCCGTCTTCCCACTGTCGATACTGTCAACCACTGCTTGAAAACAAGCGAAATCGCTTATGTACGTGCTGCCACATTTTATCACTATTGGGGGTTAGAAACGTGATAACAAGTTTTGTACATTTTTTGTAAAATTGCAAGTTTTGTACTTGGTGACCATCTATGTATGCGGTGACAATTTTGTATGGATGATGGAATTTTTTTGTACATAATGACAAGTTTTTGTATGAGGTGACAATTTTTTATAAGTGATGACAAATTTTGTACGTGATGACAACCTCGATTGCAATTTGAGTGGTACTAGTTAGAGCGGTGATGACAGAATTAGAGTGATGATAAGAAATCGTCATGATGAGTTTGACAATACGTGATAAATGTTAGACGATGACAAGATTTGATGATAATTTAACTGGTGACAAGGATTATGACATGTCGGGTGATAATAAATTAGGTGATTACATATGCACGATGATAAGATTTACGACAATTTAAGTGATGACAAATTGGATGATGATAAGATTGAACGACAATTTAAAAGTGATGACAAGATGAGTGATGACAAAATGGGTAATGACAAGATGCACAAATAAGATAGAAGTGACACGTACATGATTTTTTGACCAGGGGCAAAATTGGAAAATGGACTAGTTAGCTGATTTATTTTTGCTATAGCCCGATCTCCCCATTAATATTTCTCAAATGCCTACTTACCCATTTTCGTCGTCACAAAATTGTGAAGAAAATTGAAGTTTTTTTTAGATAAATCAAACAAAAAACAAACACTTATTCGAATAATGTATGTATACATGGACGGACCAGGCTGAGCTAGTCGGAGCATGTGCCCCCAATTCCGTCCGGGTTACAAGGGAGAACTACTAAACCGTTGGTCACTCGTTGACCATTATCCAACATATTCAATTCATTCGGTGGTGATTGCTTTTGAGCTATAACCATACGAGATTATTTTTAGAAGTCCAGTCAAATGTGTCTTGATTATCCTATAAAGGATCACCCAGAACCCATTTATCTTCAACTAAGCAATGCAATATAACCTAAAACTAACAATTATCTCTTGATCTCTATCTTTACCTTGTAACGAGATATAAGTCTTTTTAGCCTCGAGAACCACAAGGGAGAACTACTAAACCACGATATACACATGATTATTGTATATTTCACCTTCTTGCTTGTAATAAAAAAGCCAATATAGCTCGGATCGTCTTAGTGGATATCTGGTGTCTAAAGAGATTCTAAGACTTCTTATCTATCAAAAGATCGATGTCTCTATTTCGCTGATGTTAAAGTGATGAATGTAATACGTGGAATTAATATGGCGATCGAGGAACTTAAAACTTTCAATTAGCTACAAGATGATACATACGATCGATGTGATACGTAGCATCAAAAGAAAGCTGTAGTGGCTTCCAAATTGAAGTGAACCTAATTTACTTACCTTCCATATTGTAGGGCCAAAAATCATTCCTTGAGCATCATATCGAAGTGAACCTTTACGTACCCTTTTTGTGTTGCTTGTGATATTCATGAATATATGCTCCATCATTTTCTTCGTTGTCAACTTTTGATCTAACTCTCACGAGTCCTAAACATAATTCCTTTCTTGAACAAGATAAACAAGTACTAGAAGTCTAGAAAATGGACCGCACATAAACTCGATCGATCTCCTTTTTGGACTGATATATGTCTTTCAAAGAAAGTTTTCTTTTTTGGTCAAAATCTTTCAAAGAAAGTTGAAGAAATATATCGAACACTAATGATATAAATTTGAACGCATATTGTCTTATGCTCTCTAGACTTTTAGCAATATCTTTGTACGTTTGTGTTGTGTTCATTTCATTTCCTTACTAATCATATCATTTGATTCATTTCTGTACATTTTATAAGTTGTAGCTTGAATTGCTGCATAAAAGTGTAGGCATCTTTTGACCACGTGTAAGGAAAAATAGGAAGAGTACATGTATATACAATAATCGACACTATATACAATAATCGACATGGCAATGTTCATAAATAAAATGATGTAGGTTGGGATGAACCAGAATGCGAAATACAGTGTCTTTAGAGCATGCACTATGGAGGGGATTACTTCTCCCCTTTGCTCACTTTTTGCTCTAAGACGGGATCCCCTTGGATGTGGAATATAAGAGAGGATTACTCTCTTGAAGAGGAATGGGAGAGGAAAGGGAGAATTCCTCTATGGGTAGAGGAATCAATGCATAGGCTCTTGTGCACTCCTCTCCATATTCATCCAATCAAGTATTGCCATGTGTTTTCATCTACCAACTACCTTCTTTTATTTTCATTGTTATTAAGCATTAATAAATTACAAACACAAATATTAAACATATGATATTTTAAAAAATAAATAGTTCTTACAATTTTTTTTTATCTATAAATTAAACCTAATATTGCATACATTTTTCATCTATCACATTCATTTATTTTCATTACAATTAAGCATTAACAAATTACAAACAAAAAATTGTAGAAATATACTACACCCTCTTTTGGTCCAACCTTGCAAAATAATCCATAAACCAAATATACTACACCCTCTTTTGATCCAAATATTCATTATAGTCCCAAATTCTTATGACAACAATGTTGTTATATATGCTTAATATTTTCACTTTACATCTTATTTTATGTTGTTGTTTGTACTATTTTAATGTTAATCAAGATTTTATTATTATTAGTAATCAATTTATGTTGTCATAAATAATATGACTTATTAGTAATTATTAAATTAATTTATTAATTAATTAAGATCATTATCATGATTTTGAGAGAATAAATCTAAAATAAATTGATAGTATATATGGATATGTGGTAAAATATGTATAAAAAAATTGGGAGAGAGGATAGCAAATGATCCTCTTTGTTGTGAGTGAAAATAGAATAAGAGGAATAGAGAGAGGATTGGTGAGGGAAAAAATAGGGTAGGATGAGCTGTCAAAATGAGAGAAAGAGAGAGAAAGTTGAGAGGGGATTACAAATCCTCTTCATAGCACATGGTAAGGCGGCTCTTTCATTAGTTGACTACCTATATTTTAATTTGAAAGTACCGATGTGAGGGCAAAGTACAATGACGGTTAGTTTGGTGGCATGATAAACTATAGGGAAAAAGACATAAAACCACCCTTTATTTACACTTATATGAACAAAACCACCCTTTGTAATTTTTTTTGCACAAAACCACCCGTTATTGGTATTTGCTTGCACTAAACCACCCATTATAAAAAAGTTTGCATAAAACCACTTGTAATCACAAATGTTTGCGAATAACCAACCATATCTTGTATTGCTCATTAAATTTAATTAAAATAAATATAGAAAAAAAATAAAAAATGTCCTTATTTTTTTATAATTTTTTCGTTATTTGTGGTGTACTCTTATTCAAACAAAAAATTTTTTTATGGACCACTTATATCAATAGTTTTAAGTTCAAAAGAAAAAAATACTAAAATAACATATATTAATATGATTACATTTATATGAGATTATTCAGTAAAAAATAAAACTCGTAATTGAACAATTAATGTGTCAATTGAATATTTGAAAATGGAAGAGGTTAATATTTGTGAATCAGACAATAGATTTAAATTTCTTGTATTATTACCTTTCGTTGGATATGGAATCAACTACAAAAAGATTAAAACCATATACCAATCATCAATAAATTTAGGGATTTTTAGTGATAATAGATCTTGTCATTATCTTTATTAATTTCTATGAAGTACTCAAATATATTTAGCAAAAAAATTGATGAATAATATAATAAAGTATGATTTTTGGTGGTTAATTGCAAATAATCATAGATAAGGGGTGGTTTTGTGCAACTAATTAGTAACAGTGGGTGGTTTTGTGCAAGAATATATTTATAAGGGGTGGTTTTGTGTAACTAATTTGTAATAAAGGATGGTTTTTTGCAAAAACTTTTATAAAGGGTGGTTTTGTGAAAATAAGTAAAAATAAAGGGTGGTTTTATGCTTTTTCCCCTAAACTATATGAGATTTGCAATTATGGACGTATAAATCCACTTCATTGATTTTGGTTAATCGAATTAGTTAATTATAATATTGTTTCGAAGTTCGGCTAATCAACTTTTCAATTTGGTTATCTTGGTTAAGCAAGAATCGTTATGTAATCTCACCTCAAATAATCAAACACTATACTATGATAGATTTTGCATAAAAAACTTGATAGCTCATGTTTATTTTGAAAATGTACTTTGTATCGTTTTAATTGTTGCAAATAAAAACCGGGAGTATATATTATTACATGCGAAATCAAACACAAAAACTCTTTCTTTTTCCTCAAAAATTTTAATAAGTGAACTTCTTTTTAATGAGAAGTGGGAAAATAGTACATAGATTATCAAAATTATAGTTTAGAAGACGTACTCAGACTATGAGAGTAGACGGTCATCTTGAAAATCATATGTACTAAATACTAGAACAAAGCCAATCTAATTACTTTTTAAAAATATATTAATATATTTTTAGTTTTCGGTTAACTACTGTGTGTATCATCGTCAATTGAATAAAAACCAATAAACCGAAAAAATAATATCGATTCATGTATCCAAATCGAAACAAAAAATCTCGATTTGATTTACATAAAAGTTGATCAATTTTTTGGTTTCTCGATTCGATTTTAGGTTTTGTCTTTTCTTGGAAACACCTACTTATGAGAAATTTAGATAAAGCGGCAGGTTTTGCCCCCGTTTTTTTGTGTTTAGTTATAATATGGGTCATTTGCACATATAGCATAAAAAAAAAATATAAAACCCAAATCCTTTCTCTCTCTCCTCAAACACATCTTCTCTATCGTTCATCCTCCAATGGCGGCACCGGCGATCCACCACAAAGCCAGACCTTCCTCCCCTCTCCAACGGCGCGCTCTCCACCGTCACTCTCCTTTCCTCGATCCGTTCTCTGCCTTCCTCTCGCGCCGATCCTTCCCAACCTCTCACTCCTTCGTCAGATCCGGTGGCCAGTCCCGTGTACAACGCCGCCGCCATTGAGAGTGTGGACCGGCCACGTCTTCCGCCTCCGGCGTCGGCGGAAGGAGTGCGATTGAGATGTAGAGCGGGATTGAGGGAGGAATCGCGGAGATCTGGTAAAGTCAGCCATCTCCGACTCCACGCTGTCCTAATCGCTTGAATCGAGGCTCGGCGAAGGAATCGGAGAAGTTCTCTCCTCGTGACGCTGTGTAGGAGCAAAGATTTCATTTGATTTGGATCAATCTCAAAATCGTAAGTTCTCTCTCCTCGTTTAATCTCCGTCGGCTTTGATTACTGCTTTGAATTTCCGGTTTCCGGCTTAGTTTTAGTTGGATCTGTTCATTAGTGCTCGGATTTCACTTTATTCGAGCAATTTCTGTGCTCATTGCTGATTTTGATTGCGGATCTGTATGAATATCTTGTGTGGCACGACAACGTCTGCTGAGTGGAAGAGATGTTGGATTTTGCAATCTGGTGAAGCTGCTACTCTATGTTACAACTGCGAGTGACAGTTGCTGGTTTGTCGCTTTCTCTATTTAGCTTTGCTTTCTGTCACTTGTGATTATTTGCTAGTTAGAGTGTAATGTGATGACACTTCGTTTTGTCACTTGTGATGATAATTTAAGATGGTACTTAATTGATTATGTGATGACACTTCGTTCTGTCACTTGTGATGATGTACTTCATTGATTATGTGAGGACACTTCGTTTTGTCACTTGTGATGATTATTTAAGATGATACTTGATTGATTATGTGATGACAATTTGTTTTGTCACTTGTGATGATAATTTAGTTTTTTTTGATAATATGGTGATGGCAATGAGTTTTATTAAAGATTGTTTTGTCACTTGTGATGATAATCGTTTTGTCACTTGTGCATAAGTCTTGTTTTAGCTATATTTATCAGGTGTAATTACTATGATCTTCTAGTTATTTGTTGAATATTGTCACTTGTGATGACAGTTAGGTGTTATCAAGAAGATTTTTTTGATAATATTGATGATGAAATATATTGTCACTTGTGATGATAGTTTGGAGTTGCGTGCATAAGTCTTATACATTTGACATATATTGTCACTTAAGATGACATGTATTGTCACTTGTGATGATAATTTGGTGTTATGTGCATAAGTCTTGTTTTAGCTATACTTATTCGATATAATTACTATAATCTTCTAGTTATTTGCTGAATATTGTCACTTGTGATGACAATTGAGTGTGTGAATAATTGCTGAATATTGTCACTTGTGTTGACAATTAGGTGTGAATATTGTCACTTGTGTTGACAATTAGCTGTAAATATTGTCACTTGTGTTGATAATTAGTTGTGAATATTGTCACTAGTGGTGACAATTAGCTGTGAATATTGTCACTTGCGTTGACAATTAGGTGTGAATATTGTCACTTGTTGTGACAATTAGGTGTGAATATTATCACTTGTGGTGACAATTAATATGAATATTGTCACTAGTGGTGACAATTAGGTGTGAATATTGTCACTTGTGTTGACAATTAGGTGTGAATATTGTTATTTGTGTTGACAATTAGGTGTGAATAACAATTAATATGAATATTGTCGCTAGTGGTGACAATTAGGTGTGAATATTGTCACTTGTGGTGACAATTAGGTGTGAATATTGTCACTTGTGGTGACAATTGATGACAGTCAACGCCGGTCAACAATCGGTCAACGCCGGTCAACGGTCGGTCAACGGTCGGTCAACGCCGGTCAACGGTCGGTCAACACCGGTCAACAGTCGGTCAACTGGTGGAGAGAGGGGTTATGCTATGTGTGCAAATTTGACATATTGTGGTATTTTCATGCTATATGGCATTTTCCTACTTATAATAAAATAGGAAAATGCCATATAGCAAATCCTTCCCTACTTATAATAAAATTAAAAAGGAGAGAACTTAAAGTCAAAGTCTATTTTTCTCTCAAAAGATAAAAGTCTTTTTGAGGATTGCTCATCCCAACCTCATAGTATCCGTTACCATCTTCCTTTATATTTAAAATTAACTTTTATGTAAACGAACGGAAGTATTAAGTTATGTTGGTATACGATTAGAATCTCATATTTGAAATTGTGTATTGATTGATGTTGGGATCTAATTTTAGAGTTTTAGAAGAAGATTTATCTGATATACTCCGTATATGAATATGAGTATATGTCTAGTAAAATGTTGTGAGATTTGACACCGAGAGTACATGTACTGATAATAAATCTATCTACTATAATACAGTATAAAGCGGAACCCAAGTCTTGGTTAAAATTTGCGCCACCTCATCGAGACTGAATAAAATAATGATTTTATTTTTGTAATTATATTCTCTAAAAATAGTCTTTATTCACACTTTATATCTTACCTAATTTGTTATCCGAAGAAAATATAATTTCATTGAAATAATTAAAATATATTTTACTTTAGGTAAAAGAGATTTTTAAAATTATTCTTATGAAGATTCTAGATAACTAGTTAAAATAACGGAATTCCATAATTGAAGTGATTCTATTTTTTATATCTATAAATAAAAATATTTATATATCCATACTATTGAATATATACGGAAATCTTAATAAAATAATACCAAATATTATATTAATAACGATTACTTGGAAAAGTAATCTTATATAATAATTTTAATCAAATTGGTTGAATTTATTCATTTATAGATAAAGTATAAAAAATATATATTATCAAATAAGATATAAATTTATTTGGATTGTACATATCGAGTAAAAATCAAGTTCGGGTCAAAATTGGATCTTGGATCAATTAAGTCGGGTTTATATTTACATTACCCGTACATGGTACGGGATTTGTACTAGTACTAATTTATTAGAGGGATTGGAGAATCAAGGAATAGTATCGTTAACTACAATAATATGTGTAAGGAGTGGTGATTTTTCACAGAGGAGGAAGTGCAATTTTCTCTATTTATAATGAACATATATTTATTGGGAAAATTTGCTTTAAATATCTCAACCTTTTAGGCAATTGAGCTCTTTATCGTAACCTTTTTGAATTTCATAAACCTACTATAATACAGTATAAAGCGGAACCTAAGTCTTTGTTAAAATTTGCGTCATCTCATCGAGACTGAATAAAATAATAATTTTATTTTTGTAATTATATTCTCTAAAAATAGTCTTTATTCACACCTAATATCTTACCTAATTTGTTATCTGAAGAAAATATAATTTCCATTCAAATAATTAAAATATCTTTTAGTTTAGGTAAAAGAGATTTTTAAATATTATTCTTATGAAGATTCTAGATAAACAATTAAAAATAATAGAATTCCATAATTGAAGTGATTCTATGTTTTATATCTATAAATAAAAATATATATATATCTATACTATTGAATATATATGAGAATCTTAATAAATAATACCAAAAACTATATTAATAACTATAACTTGGGAATGTAATCTTATATAATAATTTTAATCAAATTGGTTTGATTTATTTATTTATAGATAAAGTATAAAAAATATATATTATCAAATAAGATATAAATTTATTTGGATTGTACATATCGGGTAAAAATCAAATTCGGGTCAAAATTGGATCTTGGATCAATTAAGTCGGGTTTATATTTACATTACCCGTACATGGTACGGGATTTGTACTAGTTCTATATTTGAGACAAAAATAAAAATGATCTATTTCTACCAAATATATATATATAATTTATTTAATTTATTGTATAAGTATATGATTTATTCAATGGGTTTTGATAACAAAATCCATAAACTTATATGAGTTTGATTCCGGTGAAATTTTTTCTTATCCTATAAATTGAAAATGTGAATAAAATATATAAATATGTGAACAACAAGAAGAAATATGTGAAGAAAATCAATTTTTATAATGGATTGTATCAATACATGTAGTAACACAATTTCTCAATATCATGTGTTATGAACCATATTAGTACACATAACATAGGGGTGTCCAATGGCCCGGGTCGCCCGTAACCCGGAACGACCCGACCCGTAAATTACGGGTCACAGGTTACGTTAATTACGAGTTACGAGCCGCGTTATGAGTCACGGGTCGACCCGTAAAATTAAAAAGAAAATTTTATGTTTAATTTTATTTTATATGTTTGGATTATAGATTGTATAATTTTTTTATTTTTTTCTATATAATTTTTTTATTTTTCTTTCTGAGACTCATTTTGATAATTTTATTACATTGGATATTAGTAAAATAGTATTACAAATCCAAAAGTTTTTTTAAAAGTGTGAAAAACGACATCATTAAGCACAATTACATAATCGGGTCAAACGGGTCGACCCGTAACCTGCTTTCGACGCGCTGGACAACCCCTATAATAACATAATAACACAAAATCATAAACATTCTTTAAACTTCACGTATTTATGTTTTGGGTTCATATGTCGATTCCATGTTCATATATTTCTACTTCGTGTTCACGGTTTACAATGTACAGATTAGGGAAAATTTTCATTTAATTCAAATTCTTTATCCCTAATGTTAAGTTGATGCACGTATGGTCTTTTGTCAAGGTGTGTCTCATTAACAGACATTACTGAACTGCATATCGAATTTCGTAGATGTGATCATGTGAATGGTCCAAAGTCAAATTACAACAGCCATCCAGCCAGCCTGTAGTTGCCTAGCAACAATACGAGAGTGACGTGAATGTTGACCAATTTCAGCTAATATAAACGGCCTATAGTTGACTTTTTTTTTTATTTTGTTTAGGCTATAAGCAGGCCAAATGTTCTTGTTCTTTCATTTCGGCTCCAGCCACTATTAATTAAGTTTTAAAACTACTTCTAATCTGAAAAGAACCTATTAATCACTATATAAAATAGTGTACATAAATTAAAATAATTTGATTACTTATATGAAATAATAGTTTGTTATTTAACTATTTCAACAAAGTTTAATGCTTATGTATAGAAACTAAGAGAATTCTTAGTTAACCACTATTAAGTATACGTACAATAAAAATCAAATATATATATATACTATCTAAAAATATTAGGCATTAAATTTTCAATTACTTTTTTCGCTGAGAGCAATGTCATATATGAGATTCGAACTAGTGACTTTTTTTTCTTTTTGATGGAAAACGACTTTTATTACTCTAAATCATGGTTGAGTACATAATAAAAGTCAGTGGGAAAAAAACAAGGATCAAAAAGCATTGTTCGGGGGAGAGGGACTTCGAGCTCCATTAACCAACCTCAAGGAATCAGCTTCCACTACTACTTTTCGAAGCCCCAACGATTGAATCACCCGTAGCCCCCAAATCGCCGCTTCAGCCTCCGCCACATCCACCGTCGAGCTCGCTTGAATTCTCTTGGCACCCGCAAAAACCACCTTTCCCGACGCCGACCGAGCTACAATCCCAATCCCATAGTCATCGCCCCTCACCGAAGCATCACAGTTTACCTTAACCCATCCTTCAATCGGCTTTTTCCAGGTCAAGGCTTCCACATTAACTGATTCCGCCCGCCCATTAAATCTCTCGTGCGCCCTTGAGTATTCATGTTGCATCCCCATGTAGAGATCGATCACCTCATCAGGCATGCTTTGAACACCTTCGAAAATCCTTCTATTGTGTGCGCGCCAAATGCCCCAACACAGCACATCCCACAGATGAACATCAGCAGGAGCGAGCCTTCTAATACCATCAAGCCAGCACAACACATCCCCTGCTTTTGAGCCTGTTTCCCGGAAGAGCGGAAACCTGTCCCACACTGCCACAGGCAAATTACACCGGAACAAAGCATGCATCACATCCTCCCGCCTCCCACAGAAGCCACAATAATCCGATTGCACAACTTTCTTGCAGCATAAATTGCTATTGCACGGTAAAATGGATCGACACGCCCTCCATAAAAAGAACGCACTTTTGGAAGAGTTGGGATCTTCCACAAGTGTTTCCAAACTGCTGCTTGAGAGCTACCATCTTCTGTCGCCCCGCTTTCATCTACAACACTCCTATGCATCAGCATGTGATAGGCTGATTTCACCGAATAAAGCCCATCATTTGAATAGAACCATTCAAGGGCGTCTTGGGTATTTGCCTCCAGGAGGTGAATTCGAGCAATGTATTCAACATCACACTCGACAAAGACTTCTCTCAACAATTCCTCTCGCCAACAACCTCTTTCCCAGTCAATAAGATAAACAACACGGAGATTCTGATCTGCACCAAAGAAGTTACCTAACGGCTTGAAAGAAACAGGTCTTGGTAGCCTTTGATCCCTCCACACCATGATCTCGCTACCGTTTCCCAAATCGAACCACAGTCCAGAACTTCCCTCACTTTTAAGATGCTCCTCCAAGTGTAGCTAGGATTGTATCCAAGCCTTGCTTCAAGAAAACTCGTCCTTGGATAGTACTTAGCTTTGAGAATCTGTGCAACCAAAGAGTCAGGATCCTGTAAAAGTCTCCAGCCTTGCCTAGCCAGTAAAGCTAGATTAAACTTCTCAAGGTCTCGAAAACCCAAACCACCTTTATCTTTCGGCATACACATCCTCTTCTAACTAGCCCAGTTGATCTTCCTTTCACTCCCTTGATCACTCCAATAGAAATTACAGATCAGCTGCTCAATCTTCCTACATAGACCATCCGGCATCAGAAAACAAGACATAGCGTACATAGGGATCGCTTGAACAACCGACTTAATAAGGACTTCCTTTCCTGCCCTTGACAGAGTAGAAGCCTTCCATCCTTTCAGTTTCTTCCAAACTCTCTCCCGGACTTGAGCAAAAATAACTTTCTTTGACCACCCCACCATAGTTGGTAATCTAAGATACTTCTCATGCTTATCCACTTCTGAGACGCCAATTAGTCGGTGAATCTGCTCCCTACATTCGGCCCTCACATTCTTGCTAAAAGACAGCTTCGACTTTGCCAAGTTAAATTGTTGACCCGAACAAACTACGTAATGTTGGAGAATATTTGCAATTTCTGTAACCTGTTGAGAAGTAGCATGAACAAATAAGACGCTGTCATCTGCAAAGAAAAGGTGAGAAATCCTTGGAGCCATTCGAGCCACTTTTATTCCTGATAACTTTCTGATAGACACATATTAGGTAGTATTTTAAGGCATGTTTAGTTAGGATTTTCATGGTTTTTGGTTTAGTTTTAGTTAGTATTACTAGTTTTGTAGTTTGTTAGGAAGATTCGGATATCTACACCTTGTTGTGGTTCTTGATTGTAGATGTGAAGACAACGAGTGTAGAGGAGGTGCAAGCCGAAGCATTGGAGATGGTGGAAAGAGAGATCAAGCCATGAAGCATGCCCAAGGGACGAACCGAGCCAAGAACGAAGGAAATCGTGCTCAGAACGTGAGACGCGGGATGGGGACTCACATCACGCGGCCGCGTCTCGTGTGTACAGACCGAGTTTCGTGTTTTTACTCGCTGTGGTGAAAGCGCGGGCAAGGTTTCGGAAACTCGACCGAGTTTTGGGGTTCTATCCCGAGTTTTGGCCCGCGTCTGCGAGATAGCCGAGATTTATTACGATATATTTGTGGGCCTTGTGGGTTATGTTTTTAGATATATTTTTGGAAGACATATTATATAGTTAGCCCTAGTTCTAGGTTTGATTATCTTTTGAATCTTGACATTGGTTGTTGGAGCTTTGAGAAGAACAAGAATCCTTTGGGAGAATTGTAAGCTTTTCAATGTCTTTGAACAACTAAACCTCTTTTGCTTAACTAGTTAATTGAAGTTGTGATCGAAGTATTATTGTGAGGTTTGATTGTTCTTAATTTTCCTTGACTAGATTGTTTTCTCTATGCTTAATTGGCTAATTTCAGCCTAGGGTTTTATTAGTTTGATCACCTAATATGATTTCTAAGTTGAATTACAACTAGATCTTTCTAATTACCGGTCGGTGTTAATTAGATCATAAGTAGAACCTTTAATCAATCTAGGACTGGTAGGACTAGTTGATTAAAGAAGAGAATTCAATTGCATGTTATTTGGATGTCTGGTTGCTCTGAATGCATGTTTCTATTGATGCTTGGATCTTAATGTTGTTGTCAAGTTGAATCTAGGAGGTCTCCTAGGTTATTTGATAATTAGGGTTGTTAGTACCGGTCGGGCTAATAGCTAGAATTGAAGTAGGATTAATAATTCCATGAAGTTGGGTTATTAGCATTCCGCAATAGAGTAGTCAATGTAAAAAGAGAATTTTGATAATCAATGATCAATAATCAAGTTCGCAATGGATATTAACTAGTTAAGCATACTTTTCTCATATTTGATAACTCAATCTTAGTTTTGCATGTTTAGTTTTGATAACTTAATTTATTAGTTAGTAGAGCAATTTCACAAAACCCCCTTTTTCTAACTCTGAGTAGCATAATAATAAACATTGAAAACCCGAGTCTCTGTGGGATCGACCCTTACTTCCCTACTACATTAGTTGGGTAGTTTGGATTATTTTGGTAGGTATTAAGGCGACTAAAATACCGTTATCACTTTCCTTCCATCTCACTCTTCCTGATCAGCGCAGAGAAACCCTCCGCCACTAACAGAAAAAGATACTATGAGAGCGGATCTCCTTGACTAAGACCACGAGACGGATAGAAAACCTGAGATGGACTACCATCCACGAGCACCGAGAAAGAAACACTGGAGACAAAGTTCAAAATCAATACTGTCCATCGGCTAGAGAACCCGAGAGCCTGCATACAATTCTGAAGATACCGCCATTCAACTCAGTCGTATGCCTTGGCCATATCCAGCTTTAGAGCCAGAAAACCCTTCTTTCCCATCTTCTTGTTCTTCATGAAGTGAAAGAGTTCAAAAGCCGCAAGAACATTGTCTGTAATTAAAACACTCTAGGAACGCAACACCACCTTGTGTAAGACCTGCTTCAACCTGTTCGCCAGAACCTTGAAAACAGTCTTATAGACGACATTACAGATACTTATAGGTCTAAGATCCTTCATAGGAGACGGATCCGAAACCTTTGGAATCAAATAAATAAAGGTGTGGTTAAAAAGCTTAGGAAAAGGTGCGCCATTGAGAATATCAAGGATGAAAGAAATGATCTCAGTCCCGACAATATGCTAATGTTGTTGAAAGAACAACGCCAACATACCGTCCGGATCCGGGGATTTTGTTGGATGCATGGAAAAAAGGGCATTACATACCTCCTCGCCGGAAAACGGTTGCAATAGCTTTGAGTTGTCTTTCTCCGTCAATAAAGGCGAGATTCCTTGAGGAGCCACATTTGTGTATATATCATGGTCAGTTTCTAATAGCTTTTAAAAATACTCCACTGCCACCCTCGTTTTGTTTTCCCTACTTCTCCATTCCAAACCATCCTCATCAATCAATCTCCTAATTTTATTTTGCCTTCTCCTGCCATTTGCTTCCTGTGAAAGAAAGCTGAGTTGTTATCACCCCACCTCATCTCGTTTGATTTCGCTCTCTGCATCCAGAGTAGCTCCTCCTTTATCATCAATTCACGCTCCCTCCTTTCCAGCTCTTTGCTTCTCGTAACCCAAGCTCCTTGCATACCCACCTTTTGCATTTTCCTAAGCTCTTCTCTCACCTTTTTCAATGCAGTAACAATATTACCGAACTCACGCCTATTCCACTCTTGCAACTCACGAGCACAATTGCCGAGCTTCATCATCATACCTTCAACGCCAGAGTTAGGATTAGACCCGCAGTTGTTGATCACTATCTCACATCCCTCATCTTGAACCCACATAGCCTCGAACCTAAAAGGATGCGGACCCTTCCGAGAACCTTCATCCCGATCCAAACACTAGAAGGCTTCAATAAGAATAGGAGTATGGTCCGAACCCATGAGTTCCAGATGCCGAACCTGACCACTCGGAAGCAAATCAAACCACTTCGAATTCGCCACCGCGCGGTCTAACCTCTCCTGCACAAAATCCACTCCTTCCCTACCGTTGTCCCAAGTGAACTTTACTCCTGACCAGCAAACTTCACTAAAACCACAATCATCCAGAATCTTACTGAATTCCATCATGGCGCCCCAGTCCGGCTCACGACCCCCCTCTTTTTCCTCACGTCTCAAAAGTTGATTGAAATCCCCAGTACAAAGCCATGCCTCATGTGTATCCTCAGACAATTTCCTCAACAAACTCTAAGAGTGAGCCTTCTCTTCCTTCTTAGGCCAACCATAGAAACTTGTAAACCTCCACACTTTATTCTCATTTTTCAGTCTTACTTCAGCATCAATATGATGTAGTGTATAGGATAAGACTTTGACATCAATGCTACCATCCCATAGTAAACAAACACCACCTGACTTGCCCAAATTATCCACCGCAAAACACCCCTCAAAAACAATTTTCCGCCTCACTTGTTCCATCCTTTTACGGTCACTTTTAGTCTCCATAAGAAAGACTAAACCCGGGGTCTCCCTTCTCACTAAACTAGTGAGTCTTCCAATTGCACGGGCCGTCCCCAATCCCCGACAATTGTAGCTTAGGGTACTCATTGGTCCTGGCAAGAGAGGCTTCTCGCCTCTCCCGCCGATATAGGATTCTTTTGACGTTTTCCACGCTCCACATCAATTTCCATATCTCTCACTTCATTCTTTCTTTTATTTGAAGGAGTACCTTCTTCTGCTTCCTTACTAGATGCACCCCTGGCTAGCCTCTTCCAAGATTTCCTTCCTCTCTTCTCTTTGGCCCCCTCTTCCTCACCAAATTTTTCAAAGGCCTTCTGCACACTACTACTCGAGTCTTGGACCTTCCCCCTATTTGCTCCCTTTGTCTTTGAAGTCTGCCCTACCTTCACACCCACATCAGCCTCCTTCTCTGTCCCTTGTGAGTTGTTAGGCCGGTCTACCACCCCTTCAATCAGACCCACCCTTTTTTCAAGACCCTCATCAACCCGTTCACTTTCTCCAATGGCTAACCCTCCCACACGTTGGCAGACTTCATCAATTACTTCATCAATTCACTTTCTCCAATGGCTAACCCTTTTTTCAAGACCCACGCATTCATTCTCGGTCAAGTGCAAATTGCGCCTTCGTCCCTCCATTCTTCAAAGCTATAAAAACTGACCACAAGCAACGACACAGACACGGTGAAGCACGCACGTTGACGGCGGGGAAAACCCTAGCTCTCATAACCGATCGCCGGAGAGAAGGAAAGACAGTCAGAGAGTTGCCACAAACAATCGCCGAAAGCTGCCTCGAAGCCCTAGGGTTCTTATTAATTAAAAGTTTGACGGAGAATTGAACCAGTGACTTCTGAATATTACCTTTAAAGATTAACCGCTTGACTAGATGTCCAAAGGATTTATAACTTATATTATAAGGTCTCATAATATTTTTGCATAGGCCCCCAAAACCCCTGGAGGTTGGGTTAGTATGAATAATTTGACAGCAACAGCAAACTTATCGAAAATATCAAAGGATAACCAGGAAAGAGCTTCAAATACATCAAGTCATATATACCTCCAAACTTGAAGATTTAACTCGTTCTTTTTTCATTATTATTTAAAGACATACCAGAATCATGTTAAGACTGCGGGTCCTTTCCATAGTGCTTTCAGCTTTGTTTTGTGTTTTTTTTTATCAGAATTCAGCTTTGTTATGTATCCGAGCCAAATGAATGATTTCTGTACAGATCTTCTCTGTCACCCCTTAAGAGATTTTCATAAAATATGCAAAAACTTACAGAAAGTTTGGAAAGAAAGAGACGGACTTTTCTTGCACAAAGAGGCCTGCCAATTTAAGCTCAGCCCAACTCCCCATTAATGCAAGTTAGTCCAATTCCACTTGCAAAAGAAATTCTGTGACTTTTGCTAGTTTTGTATACAAAAGTACAAGGATTTGAGTTTAAAAGTTGTGAATATTATTATGCTACCTAAACTTGATGCTGCTTAAAATATATTATTTAAAACCCTTTTTTTTATGTAAAGAAAAAAGCTTTTGCCAAAACTAGTAATGCTGAGTTCTGTGAAGTAGAGGTGAGGATCTGATACAGAGCCTCCTATTACAAGCAAAGATCAGCTCTCAACACTCTTCTTTACTCTTTAGCAGATAAAGTTCGACAACTTTACATTTTTTTTTTTTGGTTAAGTGACAACTTTACGTTTAAAGTCCCCATCTCCTACTACTAGTACAGTAGTACTACTATCACTCTTCCTATTTTCCCAGGAACACAAAACAAGCACAAGAGAACAGGATTCTTTTGAAAGAGTTTGAAGTTAAAGTTTCAAGACCACCATTGATCTTTCAAAGCTTGTAAACTCCTATTCTTCTTCTTCTCATCTTATTTTCTATCAACTCACACATTTTGGGTGTTTTGCTTTGTTTGTTAAATGTAAATGCGACGTCTGAAAGAAATGTACACAGTATGAAGTTGAAAAAACCACACAAAGTAGAGAGATTTTTTGGGGTTTCTTGTGTATGGTTTTCACTTTTCAGTGGGTTTGATCATAAATTTGTATTCTCAGGACAGGATGGATTTGCGTTTGGTTTTGCTAATGTTGTCTAAAGATGAGCTAATTGAAAACGTTTGCTTTAAATGATAAAGTGTTCATACAAGTTTTGTGAAGGAAAGATCTGTCCTTTCCTTTGGAATTTGTCTGGTGGGTTTGAAAGATGAGTTCAAAGAAGAAACAAAGTTGGAATCTTAAGCTAATCTTTAAGTGTTTGCAATGCTCTTTGTAGAGGAAGATCTAGTAGGTTGAAGATGGCGAAGAAGAAGATGCGTGTTGATTCCAGTTCAGAGGATGATGAATTCATGAAACCCCACTTCTATAAGATTATTGGCTCGACCCTTATGCTTAAGAAGCTTGTAAGCCCTTCTTCCTCTTTTCATCTATATATATGTCTCCTATTTTTTTCTACCAAAACTAAATAAACCTATCAATTGTTTTGCTCCTTTTTTTTGTTCTTATAAGTTGTCAATTGTCATATCAATAATTTATTCTTGTTTCAGATCAAAAAAAAAATAATTTATTCTTGTTTCAACTACAACTACTAGTTAGCTAGTTAATTCTACATCTACTAGCTAAAAAGTTTGAGTTTTGTACACTGGTTCTACACGTACAAGACCCACAACATTCCCTTTTTCTTTTTGAATATAAAGTTGTCATATCAGTTCATCCTTAAAAGTTAGTTGAACCTACTGGTTAGGAGTTTGTTATACACTGGATCTAAGTTAAAGTTTCAGTGGATATTGATTAAAAGTTTTGGTATGTATAATAGGGATATAAATATCATGCTTAAGAATGTAAAAAGGATTATTACACAGAGTATTTAGCTAGTGTTTACTGTTTACAGAAAGAGGAGGTATCCTTTTGGGTAAGTATGAAAAACCCACCCAAAGGTTGTGAATTCATATGTTCTATTAAG
Source organism: Polygonum maritimum (assembly GCA_963924305.1). Taxonomy (NCBI): domain Eukaryota; kingdom Viridiplantae; phylum Streptophyta; class Magnoliopsida; order Caryophyllales; family Polygonaceae; genus Polygonum; species Polygonum maritimum. The sequence continues at coordinate 13,717,535 of OZ002737.1, read as the reverse complement.
AGGAAGAAACTACATACATAGGATGACTTTCTGATCTTACTTAGAGCAATGTTGAGCATCGGTCTAACTTGAACATGGCATTCATATATACACATTTGACAGAGACTTCCTTCTGCATTCACAAAGGAGTCCGGAAACAGCTTGTCTAGCCATGCTTATATTAGAGCTCCAGGAGGCCCCGAACATAGAGTTCGTCTGCGAAAGCAAGGCCGCTACACATGGTTCACCAGTGGCTGGAAGGACTTCGTCGACCTCTACTCCATAACATTTGAACACTTCCTGGTGTTCAAATACAATGGAAAGTCTTGCTTCGACGTGTCCATCTACGACACGTCTTGTTGTGAAATCGAGTACCCAGACTTTGACATGAGCACCACGGATGAGGACGACACTGATTGGAGCACGGAAGACGAGGATGAGGATGGGGCTGCCTCACAATACGGTTGTTAATATAAGTGATCAATGATCCGGTTTATCGATCCTAAATTGGAATGCTTTGATTTAATCTGTATATATAATTGAGTAATCATTTGATTGTATGACATTTTTCTCTAGCAGGAAAGGTTAGCATGCCTAGTAGTGAAACAAGTATTGGAGCTGATGAAGTTTTTGAAAAATAACGGCACAATTCTTACATTGCATTCTGTGCCTTTATATAGGCTTTACAAGAAAACCTAATTAGCTACATCAGGGGACAAGTGTCCTGATTCTGGCAGTTGGAAGCGGTTTGGTGAGGGAGTCCGCAAGCTGCTCTTTGGAGGATATGAAGGCGACTTTCAAAGATCGATTTTGAACTCGTTCTCGCACGAAGTGATAATCCAAGGACAAATGCTTAATCCGATGGTGGAGAACGGGATTTACGGCAATGTAGGTGGCACCAAGATTGTCACACCACAAGATGGGAGCCCTGGTCAAGGAAATGCGCATGGAAGCCAAGAGCGATTGTATCCAGAGAAGCTCACAAGTGGCATTAGCTAGGCTGCGATACTCTGCTTCGGTTGTAGATCGAGCTACAGTGGCCTGCTTTTTTGATGACCAAGATATGAGATTGTTGCCGAGAAAAATACAGTAGGCGCCAGTGGATTTCCGATCAGACTGATCTCCGGCCCAATCGGCATCGGAGTAGGCGGATAGAGTGAGATCTGTAGAGGCTGAAATGTGAAATTGGAGTTTAGGTAACGGAGAACCCTCTTAACAGCCTGCCAGTGAAGTTCAGTTGGGTGTTGCATAAATTGGCAGACACGATTGACTGAAAAGGATATGTCTGGCCATGTGAATGCCAAATATTGCAGACTTCCTACAATACTACGGTAGAGTGAGGGATCCGAAAAGGCAGGGGATTCCAAAGGTATTTGAGATGTCGACATTGGCGTGGAGACAGCTTTGGAGTTATGCATATTGGCCTTAAGACAAAGCTCTTTAATGTAGCGAGACTGAGAGAGAGCGAAACCAGCTTTGGATCGACGAACCTCGATGCCAAGGAAATAGTGTAGTGGACCCAAATCCTTGACTGGGAAGCGAGAAGAAAGTGAAGTAATGAACTGGTCAGCAAGAGCAGAGCTGGATGACACGACCAACAAATCATCAACATACACCAGCACGAACATGACATGGGATCCTTGACGGAAACTGAATAAGGACGAATCTGCTGTTGACGGATTGAAACCAAGGAGGACGAGAGCATCACTGAGCTTGGAAAACCAGGCTCGTGGTGCTTGTTTTAAACCATATAAGGATTTGTGTAATTTGCAAATGAAATTAGGATAGAGAGGATTAACGAAACCTGAAGGTTGCTCGATGTACACCTCTTCGCTCAAGTCACCGTGGAGGAACGCATTTTGGACATCAAGCTGTCGGGCATCCCAGTCATATGAGGCGGCAAGGGAGAGGAGTAGGCGAATGGTGCTGGGCTTGGCTACAGGACTAAAGGTCTCATCGAAGTCAACCCCGTACATTTGATGGTAGCCCTTGGCTACGAGACGAGCTTTCCGACGCTCGATGGTGCCATCGGAGTGCCGTTTAGTTTTGAACACCCATTTCACACCAAGGACATTAGTGGAGGTAGTAGGGGGGACGAGCGTCCATGTCCCCGTGGAGAGGAGGGCGTTGTACTCGGTTGACATGGCTTGGCGCCATTCAGCGAATTTGGATGCTTCGGAAAAATTGTTGGGTTCATCAGGAATGGAAGTGGAGGAGTGACAAGCTGGTTTGGAAGGCCAAGGAATCGTGCCGTCATGCCTCGTAGTGGGTTTGTGAATTTGATTTTTGGAGCGAGTAATCATTTGATGGGAAGGGAGAGGCGGTGGTGGCGGCTGAGAAATTTGTGATGGGGATGAAAGTGGAGGTAAGGAAACAGGATTGGAAGAATGGGGTGATATCGGGCTTAAAGGAGGAGGTGAGTCTGAGGTGGAAGTGGGTTGAGAAGAAGAGGTATTATTGGGCTGAGAAGAGAGGGATATGTTGGGTTGGCCCATTTGTAAAGGTGGAAGAAAAGGCAACGTAGCAAATTGGGTGGGATTTGTTGAAGGTGGGATGGTAGAGGAAGATTTTTGGAAAGGAAATTGATCCTCATGAAAAATCACATCACGAGAGGTGTAATACCGGGAATTTTGCCAATCATAACATATGTAGCCCTTGTGAGTGCCACTATAGCCCAAAAAAATGGTAGGAGTGGAGCGGAAGGATAATTTGTGGGAGTTATAGGGCCGAAGGTTTGGAAAAGCAAGGCATCCGAAAACTCGTAGAAAGGAGTAGTCGGGAGTAGTATGGAAGAGACGATCAAATGGGGAGAGGTTATCGAGAATAGGGGTGGGTAGACGATTTAGGAGATAAGTGGCGGTTTCAAAGGAAAAATCCCAAAAGTATAGAGGGAGAGACGAGTGCTTTAAAAGTGTGAGGCCCATGTCAACAATACGGCGATGTCGAGATTCAACACTCCCATTTTGAGGGTGAGAGTATGGGCATGTGAGACGATGAGCTATTCCCAAAGTTTCAAAGAAAGATTTGAGGGGTTTGAATTCTGTACCTCCATCCGTTTGGATGTTAAGAATTGTGGTGGAAAATTGATTTGTGACCAGTTTTATGAATTTGATAAGGGTAGTGGGAACAAGAGATTTAGTAGATAGTGGGAACAGCCAAGTAAACTTGCTAAAATCATCAACAACGGAAAGGTAAAACCGGTTTTCCTTTTTAGATAGGGTGTGGGCCGGACCCCATACATCAGCAAATAAAAGGGCAAAGGGCCTAGTTGATTTTGAACTGGACGGTGGATGAGGGAGGCAATGGGCCTTGGCCCATGAGCAAGAGTTGCATGGAAAGATAGAGGTTGATGTAGTTGGGCTTGTTGGGCCTTTAGGTTGAAGCTTGCGGACAAGTAATTTGGAGATACGTTCGGATGGGTGCCCGAAACGATTATGCCAGCGAAGAAGGGAGGAAGAAGCGGCGGTGAGGTTAGCTTGGGGTGGTGGTGACGGGGCGGTCGACAGCTTGTAGAGTCCATCCTCAACGGTGCCGCGGAGCAGAGTGGTGTGCATCTGAGTGTCCTTCACCAAGAAAAAAGAGGAATGAAATTCAAAATAAACATGATTATCTTGACAAAATTTTTGAACAGAGAGTAGGTTTTTAGAGATGGAAGGCGTGTGAAGTAAATTAGAGAGAATGAAGGAGTGGGAAGAAGAATAGAGTTTTGTGGAACCGTAGTTTTGGATGGGTATGGTTGATCCGTCACCGAGAGCCACTTGTTCAGTTCCGCCATAAGGAAGAGAGTCAAGGCGGAGATTCGAGATATCTGGCGTAAAATGATGAGAGGCGGCCGTCTCAGGATATCAGTGAGACTGAACGGAGGTGTTATGAGCTTGATAGTTGGTGGGCGGTGGAGTCGGTGGAGACGGGCGGAAACTCTGTGGTGGGGACGCCTGATAAGCGTGATCAAAACGGTACCAACAGGTGAGTGCTCCATGCCCTGGTTTGCCGCAGACCTGGCACTGGATTCTAGTGTCGGGACCACCGGTGAAAGTTGTGTGGCCTCTGCCTCTGCCTTGTGGTGCTTGCTGCTGTGAGGGACCACGACCCCTGCCTCTATTTGAAGCTTGTCCCCTTCCTCTTCCAGCATTTGTATAGTTGGCTTCAGGGCTCTGATTTTTTGTGGTGGTGTTGTTGGCAGAAGGTGGGGGTGTGGGAAGAAGAGGGCTATTAGTATGTGTGAGTCGAGACTCGTGCACCAGGAGATGAGATAGAATTTGCTTGGAAGAGGGGAGAGAGGGTTGTGTTGAGAGGGATGTGACCACCGATTCGTAGTCGGAGCCCAAACCTGCTAAGAGGTATACACCGAACTCTGAGTCTGAGATGTGTTGACCAGCGGCAACGAGAGTGGTGACTAGGGACTTGGCATTGTTAAAGAAGGTGGAAATGGACTCGTTGCCTTTCTTGAGGGAAGCAAGCTTGAGTCGGGTTTGAACGACCTGTGCACTGGATCTGGCAGAAAAGAGCTCGTGGAGGGTGTTCCAAATCTCAGCTGCTGTCGTGCAGTCCATAACTTGGACGAGCACTGGTTCTGTAAGAGAGGAAGTGAGAACAGCCATAACAAGCTGATCTTTGACTATCCACTCGGCTCGAGCAGGATTCGAAGTCCCGTCTGTTAGGGTTGCGGATGGGCAAGGGAGAGAGCCATCGACGTGAGAGAATAGGTCTTGAGCTCGTAGGTAAGGTGTGACTTGTGTCTTCCACAAGGGAAAATTTTCTTGTGTTAACTTGACAGTAATGAAACTAGCAAAAGAGGGTAAGGAAGGAGAAAGAGGATTTGTAGCCATGGTATTTGTAGCAGGGGAAGGAGAGGAAGAGAAAGGAGGATTTTCTGAGTTTTCTGGGGTTGGGATTTGTATGTCTGGGGTGGGAATTGCTTCTGCAGAAGAGGTTTCTTCTTCAATGGCCATCACAAAGAGGCGTTTGCCTTTTTGGCTCTTGATACCATAGTGAAACAAGTATTGGAGCTGATGAAGTTTTTGAAAAATAACGGCTCAATTCTTACATTGCATTCTGTGCCTTTATATAGGCTTTACAAGAAAACCTAATTAGCTACATCAGGGGACAAGTGTCCTGATTCTAGAAGGCACTACAATACTCTAGTGTTTACACTAAAGACAAAATATCTTATAAAAATCTGATGCAAATGTATATGCTCTATTACCTAGTAATGAGGATGCACTAGAAAGAGCTCAAACATTCGGGTTTCACAATCTTCATTTCATTGTTTCCATGAACAGATCGTATCTGGGAAGCGAATGCCGTATGGTATGTGCATATTATACTTAAAATCTGTTTTGATGACAATGAGTTAGCTATCTTGTATGATGTGTTTTGTTTGTTTGCAGTGGATCCCTCAGCGTCATGCAAAGAAGTATCTGAAGACTGACAGGAACACAGCAGTACAGCTTGAGCGAGCTGGAAGTCTAAGAAGAAGAACAACTTGGACTGTGAAACTCACAAAGGGGAACCATTGCCTGAGGTTCGGTGGTGGTTGGAAAAAGTTCGTCGACCAGAATGGCTTGAGAGTCAACGACGTCTGCCTTTTCGAGCTCGCCGACCCAACAGCCCGAGTTTACAAGATCCATGTCTTCCGGGCGTCTTAATCAACAGCTTTAATTTATGGGATCGGATGTGGAGACCGACTTTGCTAGCTTAATTATGTATGGTGGGGATCAGTTTATGTGTGTTAGCTTTTGCCATGATAGCTGGATCAGTTCCTGGCTGTTGAAGGATTTGGGTGCTTGATTAAGTGTTTACTATTTGGCTATATAAATGTAGGTCTAGAAAGTCTGTCCAATGTATGATTTGGGAGGGTTTGAATCATATATATTATGTGCTTGTTTGGTTAACAGTCCAAGTCTCTTATGTCCTAATTACCCTTCTTGTGAATTTTATGTGCTTGTTTGGTTAACCGTCCAAATCTTTTATCTCCTAATTACCCTCCCTTATAATTCATAGTAATTTAATTATCCTACCATGTCTACTTTTCTACTTCCTAGTAATTTAATTATCTTATCTTAAAATTTGTTTGGTTAAATATTTTTTTCTTAATAATTATATGGGAAGAAAATCTTTCTTGAGTAATTAAATTCCTCTAAAATATAGAAAATGACAAATCTATAAAAAAAATTTAGTATAAACTTTAAACCGAATACATATATATATTGTGTCAATATCCTGGGATTTTTGTAAAAGAGCTTTGTATATACATCATGTGAGTTATAATCAAAATAGAGGTCCAACATAGGTTAGAAATATTGGTGATACTCATAAAACCTAAGAATCCACTCACTTTTATTATTTTATCTCTTGAAATCTACTTAAATATGAATGAAACCATAAAACTCACTTTTTTATGTGTTCCACTATCTAACAACTATTTATATCTCTATACATAATTACAACTATATCTTTTATTTTTTATTGTAAATATATCTTTATCTAATTAAATATCTCACATTAGTTTTAACAAATTGTAATTTGACTAATTTTATTAGATTTCGAACACTCATATACTATTTTTTTTTTGCTAACACACCCGTATACTATAAATTGCACACTTTCTACAAATTGCACTATCTACGCTATAAATTGCAAACTCATTTAATCTAAACCAACCCAAAATAACTAATTTAAAATTTTTTTTTATTGTTAAATTATAGTAAATTAATTTAACATATATTTTTTTATTATTATTATAATCAAATATCTACATAAAGTTGGAAGGAAGCCTAGAAACAAGCTGGGCCCCCACACCCTTCTGAATACAAAAACTCAATCTATGAGAAATAAAAGTACCACTCTAACAATGTTAGAGTGGCTCATAGCGAGGGACTTAATACGCGAGAGCATATCTAAAGCCTCCTTCTCGAGTTCCCCAAATGTAGAAAAAGCGAAGGGGATAAATTTGTAACCATGCTCCTCACATTTGGACTCATACTTCCTCCTTTTCTTCTCAGCAGCGTTGTGCAAGGCCAACCCGGGCGCCTAAGACCTCGCACCCATACCAGCAAAGGGAGAGACCCCGGTCACATCCACACACGCGTCTTTGCCCTGATGCCAACTATAGAGCAAAAGGTCAGCAGGCCTAAGATCCTGCCCATTCTCCGAAAGGAAACCCATGGGAGCCTCCTTCCGCACCGCGACCCCAACTTTGGCACAAATGTCAACAAGAATATCTCGCACCAGATTATGCATGAACTTCACCCCCACCTCACTAGTGCAATGGACAGCATGATCCCCCCAATTGTCCATTCTAGGAGCGTTGCAACTCGAGCAAATACCACCATCAGGAAATAGAGGAACCATAAGTCTGTAGCACAACACAGAACGAAATTGCCGATGGTTCATCCTCTGTCCCAAACCATCAATGGGGATAGTGAACAAAAAATCCTGAGCATGAGGAGTACGAATACTGCTAATAACAGCAACCTCCCTCGGGCCAAGCCTGTACCTATCAACGAGACTGTTATCAACAACACCAAAGTAGCACCTTGCCAAGGTTTTCATGAACTGGGGGGCAGGAGAAACAGTGGTGAAAGAGATAGCATCGACGTTGCAAAAGGTATTGAAATCATTAAGAGCATGCTGAAAGGAAGGGCCAGGAGATACTATACCCGAACTCAACAAAATCTTAGCCTGCAGATTGCTCGTCTGAAGCCGAGAAGCAAGTTATAGTATAATTTTTATTATTATTAGTTAATTAAAAACTAGGCAAAATTCACAAATACTAAATCAAATCTTTAACTACCCATAACAAAAATATGACACATTTTAATTGGATGCTTTTCATATTTATAAGAAATACTGTAAAAAATTTCAATTTAATATGGCATTGGTTCAAATGAAAATTGACGTTAACCTATAAACTAAAAATAAACATTGACCGTTAGATTATGTAAATGGATGATCAGGATTAAAAGTTGGTATCCTTTTAGTTTTTAAGGGCGCGGGGGTAAAATTATCAATTTAAGCGTTTTTTATTTTTTTCATCTGAACATCCCAATCGGTGCATAATCGCATCTCTTCCCGATTTCGCAATCTCACTCGTGAGGCCTTGGCCGTTTGATTCATGCGAACCAGATTTGGTTTCATCAATCGGAATCTGAGCAAGTAGGTCTCAATCGCAAGGCGAGGCGTTACGGAGACGGCGTGCAATAACTATGCCAATCGGGCTGCTACAAGGAGGAAGAAGACGAAGCCGTGTCGCCGGCACAGACTAAGGGAAAGGAAGAGCCGATGGGCACCAAATCCCTCGATCGCCGGAGCATCTTCGTCAACTGCAAGATCCGCGACGGTGGTCCTGGTGGCGGAGAAGACGGGCGGTTGCTTAATTAGGAGCCTCGGGGCCAAAAGAGAAATCCCATGGAACAGTAAAGATCTTCAATGCTTGAATCTGGTTGCTTAATTAGAGGTTTTTTGGGAGAGGAATTTTGCACTAATAGTTGAATTTGGATTTCAGGTATCTCCAAGTCAAAGTCCAAGCCCTGCCCCTAGTTCTGGCCATGAAGATCACAAGGATAAGCTGAGCAATAAAGCTCCTCTACAGGTACTTGCGAAAAAGGGCAAGGAAGGAGAGAAACAGAAAGACGGGACGAAGGGGAAGGCTCCTTCGCTGGTGCCTGTAAAGAAGGATAAGGAAGGAGAGAAAAAGAAAAACGAAGGCGAAGGTGATGAAGGCAATGAGGTCTGTGATATGGGAAAGCTGTTTTGCAAGGACACCAAGTCAATGGTTGCTTGTGTTCAGGCTGTTTATGAGGGTAATTTACTGCTGCTAATATTGACTGTCTTTCAATGCCTAATCTTTTGAAGCTGGAACTTGATGTATTGCATTATATTGGTACATTGATCTGCTGGATTGAGTGGTCTGGTATGATTTCTGAATTCGGTTGGTTATGGTTTAAGTTTAGTTAAGATGAATCAGTGCATTCTTCTGTTCTGTTTAGAAATGGTGTGATTTGGTAGATGCTTAATCAATTGTTAGTGTAGATGCAGACCTTTAGTTTCAACTAATGTTGATTAGCTTCATTGGACAAAATTTGCTGATTTTGCATTCTATAAGGTGATGGATGTGTGAGGGATACATAGAAAGCAAAACAAAGGACAAAAATCTGTCAACACAAATCTTTACATTCTTCTTGTTTTCTTATTTCCTATTGAATTGACTTGCAATTCATAGTTTGACTGATGAACTGAATATTGTTCATTTTTTATTGTTGGATATGAAGATTAGCTTAGCTTACCTGACCTTTTTGAGTGACCAATTTGGATCACCGTATCCCTCCAGTTATGAAACAAGTTTCAAACAAAGCTTTCTCAGCCACTCAAAAAGGCCCCAGAGGTAGCTTGTGCTGTTCTCTCAGAGATTCAACGCGATGGAGTGGTGGGCACTGCAAAGAACACAAACGTCAAGTACGAACCCGTGGCCAAAGAACACATACGTCAAGCCGTCGAAGAAGGCCCTGAAGACGACGACGATCAAGGAATCCCTCCTTAACGCCGAGATTCTACACCACCGATTTCGACGAGATGGAGAGGATGTTCAACGCCGAGATCAACAAGCAGCTCAACCAGGAGGAGTAAGTCAATAAGGAGGCTGCTGACAATATTGATGGGCCCATAAGACATATCTTTGTGGAGTTCCTTAAGAGATCTTGCACTGTTGAGTTCTCTTGCTTCTTGCTCTACAAGGAGTTTAGTGAAATTTGATTTGTTGAAATAATTTTAGAATTTTTTTTCACGTAGTTAATGTATAATTTGTTATCTTTCTATTGAGGCATGGGACTAAGTTTTCAAATATATGTACTATCTTTACTAATAAATTGTTTCTTCGTTCATGTACCATCTTTTCTAATATGTGAACCACGACATAATAGATGTGAACACACTCATCAAATATGTGAACACCCAAAGAAAATACATGAACATTAAAATAGACATAATAAATTGTTTCACCCATTGAAACTTATTTATACTTATTTAGGCGTCATATAATGCATGAACTTGAATGTATTAAAAATTTATCTTTGCACTATAGCTCAACTTGTCATTTTATAATTTTATATATAGAGAGATCATGCTTTATAATTGTACAAATTTGAAAGTTTTACATATATGTGTGCGAGAATTTGACTACTTCATATGTGAACATACGTCAAACATACGCGAACATGTTAATCAAATACGTGAACATGTTAATAAAAAACGTGAACACAACTTCTTCATATGTGAACGCAAATCTAAAATACGTGGACATAAGTACTTCATATGTGAATGTATATCTAAAATACGTGAACGTGATACTCAAATACGTGAACACAACTACTTCATATGTGAAAGTACATTTAAAATACTTGAACATGATACTCAAATACGTGAACGTAACTACTTTATATGTGAACGTACATCTAACATGATACTCAAATACGTGAACATGATACTCAAATACGTGAACATGATACTCAAATACATGAACAGTATACTCAAATATGTGAACGCACATCTAAAATACGTGAACGTGATACTCGAATATGTGAACGCACATCTAAAATACGTGAACATGATATTCAAATACGTGAACATTATACTTAAATATGTGAACGCACATCCAAAATACGTGAACACATATGTGAACATAAAAAATCGTTTGTGCACTCATATACCATCTTTTATTAAGATGTGAACGCCGACATGAAATATGTGAACAACTTCATCAAATATGTGAACATCCTAAGAAAAATGTGAATATAAAAAACCATTTCAAAATACGTGAACATGATATTCAAATACGTGAACATTATCTTCAAATATGTGAACGCACATCTAAAATACGTGAACACATATGTGAACATAAAAAATCATTTGTGCACTCATATACCATCTTTTATTAAGATGTGAACTCCGACATGAAATATGTGAACAAATCCATCAAATATGTGAACATCCTAAGAAAAAACGTGAACAAGATAATAAACATAAAAAATCGTTTTTACATTCATATACCATCTTTTACCACGATGTGAACGCCGACATGAAATATGTGAACAACTCCATCAAATATGTGAACATCCTAAGAAAAAACATGAACAAGATGACGAACATACAAAAATCATTTCATCTTCTACTTAGATGTGAACACCGACATGAAATCTGTGAACAACTCCATCAAATATGTGAAACCATGGGTTATATACAAATTAAATGGGCGGAATAGCCCATGGGTTATACACTAGGTCAGGGTACCAACTATATATAGACAGTGTATACCTAATTAGTAGATGTGATATGCTCTTAATTATATGCTTGAGTTTAATTTGACCACGTAAAACTAGCCAATGTGAAAATCTAACATTAATGAACAATGGGATAAATTAAAACGTACTCATGTAACGAAATACATAGTAATATATATACTAGTGCTATACCAAAAGGCAAGAGATCCCAGTTGTTTTGTTGACCAACTAAGCATATCTTTTGTTGTGTGTTTAGTGTCCTAGAACCAATCAAGTTAATGAATTACAAGCTATCCCAAACAAGAGAAAAAAGAAAGACAGTACACAGATTGTAACTAGAACACATAGCAAGTACACACATTGTGACCTTCTTCAGCAAGTTCCTTGTCCATTTGAACATCTACAAGATCTCTGATTGGCAAACTGAACTACAACAAGCTAGAAAAACAACACACACAAAAAAAAGAAAAAACAAGAGCCAAAATTATATGTGGCACAAACAGATCTAGCTATAAGCAACATTTGAACTTTCAACTTGAAGCATTATTATGCCCATATGTGGCTCCAAGAGCTCCAATTTGCATACATAATTTGCATACATAAACCAGACAATACAATCAGATTGAAAGTCACCGCCACCTATTTATTCAACACAATAGAACGGTTGACCACATCAACACTAGCAAATTACATTCCTAAAATGGAGCATTTTCCCAACAATTCGCAAGAGGTAGCTGAGAAATCAGCAAAGCCCATCTCCAAAAAATTTCCACCATTAACGAACCCGAAAGCAGCTGTCGTTCCTGTCATGAGCTGAAAGTTATCAAGGTCTCTTCTGACAGCTTACAGGAATGTGACTCCGAACAGAGCGCAGCTCACAAACGTGACCGAAAGAGGAAGTACCAATCGAGGAAGATCGGTCGCGTGCACCAGTGAGATCGGCAGGCTAGCTAGGGTCCGACAAATGCCGAGATCAATGCTGCCTTTACAAACTCCAATCGCGACGTAGATGTACCACGACGTCGTCCCGAAGGCTATATCCGATCTCAATTGCACGTTCCACGCCGATTTCGCCACAAGCAAAACGCTCATCAGATACACCATCGCTTCAATTCCCCTCACACACAACTAACTACGGAGCTCCGATCGACCGATTCAGAGCTTGCGATCGGAATGTCGGCGGCGACCTTGGTGATTAGTCTCTCAAGTTTTTGGGGTTTTCCTCCATGGAAAAACACTCAAATTCAAAGATGCGTAAGCTAAGCTAATACGCAAGACAGTGAAATTGCAGGTAGAAATGAGGTGGCGAGAGAGATTTGATTCAAAATTGGAGATGAGCTAGAGGAGAGAGATCTGAGAAGTGAAGAGGCTCCCAGAAGTGGACGATAGTGCAGGCGGGGGCAAAGGACGATTATGCCATAATCTTTCCTACAATTACAAATATACCACCGTGTCAATTTAAAACCTGATTCCCAGGTCTAACTTCTCCTTTGAATCTCAACCGTAGATTGTCCTAATCTAGTGGTTGTTATTTATTTAGAGTTTGTATCTCAAGGGACATTTTTATCCGAATCAGACCCATTTAATATTCATCCCATCTTTTTCTTTTTGGAGGAAGCTCCCAAATTACCATATCATATCACCATCGTAAAGCATTGTCAATTTGTCCTTCGGGGGATCCAGACGAACAAAAACGCCCAAATTCAAATGATAGCAGCAATGAATGAGCGATGAGGAACAATCGGTGGCTGAAAAATGTTGCCGTATCAGCGCGCTTCAATAGGAAATAGAACTCGACTCAACTCCGCTTGGAAGTAGTGTAATAGTGAGCCGGAAATGGCGTCCACCATTGCCGAATCGGAGGCGGAGCTCCCCTTGCTGTCACGTGACACCGTCGATGGAGCTGTCGATTACAAGGGCCGTCCGATCATCCGGTCCAGATACGGCGGCTGGAGATCCGCCTGGTTCATCATCGGTTGGTTACACTTACACACCACCTGATTTCATTTGAGACGAATTTCGGTTTGGTGTGTTAGGGTTTTGGTTTGTGCCTGTGTTTTGAAGGTGTGGAAGTTGCGGAGAGGGTTGCGTACTACGGGATTGCATCCAACCTCATCAGCTACTTGACCGGCCCCCTCGGTCAGTCAACGGCCTCCGCTGCCTCCAACGTCAACGCTTGGTCCGGTCTCGTCTCTCTCCTCCCTCTTCTCGGCGCCCTCGTCGCCGATTCCTTCCTCGGCCGTTTCCGTACCATTGTCTTTGCCTCCCTCATTTACATCCTGGCAAGTATTACCCTTTCACTCCTATATGACTTTTTGGTCTTCAATTCTATCTATCTATAGTTGAATTGAGTATGAATGAATGATAGGGTCTGGGATTGCTGACCATGTCTGCTATGTTACCATTTGCAAGTCCTTCGGACTGCGAAAAGTCCACAAAAGGCTCATCATGTGAAGTGTCTCACTTCCAAATGATAATGTTCTTCTTCTCCTTGTACCTGGTGGCTATTGGCCAAGGAGGCCATAAGCCTTGTGTTCAAGCTTTTGGAGCTGACCAATTCGACGGGAATGATCCGGAGGAATGCAAGGCCAAGAGTTCCTTCTTCAACTGGTGGTATTTCGGTATCTCCATGGGTCCTCTGTTTATGGTGGCAATATTGAATTACATTCAGGACAACCTCAATTGGGGACTTGGGTTTGGGATTCCATGTATTGTAATGGTAATTGCCCTAGCTATATTCTTGCTTGGTAGTACAACTTATCGGCATGTTATCAGTGGTGAAGAGAAGAGCCCGTTTGCTAGGATTGGTCAAGTGTTTGCTGCAGCAGTAAGGAATCGACATGCCAAGCCGTCGGCGGCTAATGCCAATCTTGATGCTCAGGGATTTCTCGCTGGCCGTTGCTCTGAGCAATTCAGGTATATATGGAGAAATTTTGCTATCTTTATTTTTCCAAATTCAGTTTATGTACTCCTGAAAGGTTTCTGTATACTGTTCTGCCTTTTTAATCTTTATATGCAGTTTACTTTTGTTTCCTAATTGTCAATAAAACCAGCCACTCATAGAGATATCTGACCTAATGAAAAAACATATATAGTTTTTTTTAAGGGTAAGTTGCACAAACCGGCCTTAAAGTAGTTGACTTTTCACTAAGCCACCTGTAAAATATGACAATATCATACAACCGTCTGGATCCACACTTCCGTACACAAAGGAGCTGGAGCCTCAATTCTCAGTAAACTTACTGAAATTGGTTTTTGGGTTTAAAGTTTTGTTTTTTAAGAGTCCTGAGGAGCATCCAAATCTAAGGAGGATGAACAGAGCTTGACTATCACACCTTTAACTTGCAGGCACGAGGATATAATCTTCATCCTAATAGAGTCAACAAAAATTGATAAAAATTAAGGCAAAAAGTGAAAGTTACAACAGAAATACCATGGTCTATCAAAAATTGAGGAATTATGGTTGACATTTTCAAAATGAAACCCCCTTGTGCTGATCCGCTTGTTTGTTGGTAAAAACCTGGTTGTACTGGCGGTTTACAGAAATTCACCTGATTTGATGGTGTTTTTGTGTAATTTACCCTTGTTTTTACTGTGTTTATACCAAAAAATGCAACTGGCATTTAAACTAGCGACTAGGAGCACCCCTGGAAGGGGTGGTGTGTCATTGTTGATTTTTCATTACTAATAACATGGTCTTATCTGCATTTCTCTTAACAGGTTCCTCAACAAAGCATTGATTACACCTGATGACTCGAAAGAAGGAAGAGCATGCAGTATCACCGACGTCGAAGAGGCAAAAGCAGTGCTAAGATTGTTCCCAATTTGGGCCTCCAGCTTGATATACGCAGTCGTTTTTTCACAGTCCTCTACCTTCTTCACAAAGCAAGGAGTAACAATGGACAGATCAATTACTCCCACTTTTTCCATACCGCCAGCTTCCTTACAGTCCTTTATCACCCTCTTCATCGTCTGCTTTGTCCCCATCTATGACTGCATCTTTGTTCCCATTGCAAGATCAATCACAGGCAAACCTTCAGGCATAACCGTTCTCCAAAGAATTGCATTTGGGATGCTGATCTCTATGGTCTCCATGGCAATTGCTGCAGTAACAGAAAGCAAGCGCCTCAAGACCGCCCTTGAGCACGGGCTCATTGATTCACCAGGGATCACTGTTCCAATGAGCTTTTGGTGGTTGGTTCCTCAGTATGCCTTGTTTGGCATTGCAGATGTTTTCACCATGGTTGGCTTGCAAGAGTTTTTCTATGACCAGGTTCCAGCTGAGCTAAGAAGCGTCGGTTTGTCCCTTTATCTTAGTATTTTCGGCGTTGGGAGCCTTTTGAGCAGTTTCGTTGTCTCTGCTATTGATAAGATAACCAGTGGGGATGGGCGGTACAGCTGGTTCTCTGATAACCTGAACCGGGCGCATCTTGATTACTTCTACTGGCTCCTTGCTGGTCTCAGTGCAGTGGGATTGTCTTTCTTCATGTTTTTCGCAAGGTCATACATATATAATACCAAAAATGCTTCATAGCAAGCAGCACCATTTGGAAGCACTGTTGCTTAGTATGCACTTGAATTATTGAATATGCTGTTGTCTCGTTGGATAATGCAGGAAACGGATCATTCCACAGATATGTAAGGTGTAAATTTGAGTTTGCAAATGGGTTTCATCATGAAGTTGGACGCGGTGAGCTCTTGCTCATCTATATCTGTATCTCTCTTCTATATGCATGAGTTGATTGTCAGGATTAAACAACGTTTTTCATCGAATTAATATACTTATTGTATAAATAATAGGTCTTGTCATTATCCTTATCGTTTTCCATGATATACATACGAAAAAAAAGGTAATTAATGACTTAACAGATTCGGGTTTTGGTTTGGGTGATTTTTTTTTATAAATAATCATAAATAAGGGTGGTTTTATATAACTATTTTGTGGTTTTGCCTACAATTTTAGAGAAGAGATGGTTTTCTACAACCCAAGAGTAGTTTTGTGAAAGCAACTATTTTGTAAAAAACGTTTTCTAAAGAATAGTTTTGTGAAAATAACTAAAAATAAGGGAGCGTTTTATACCTTTTCCCATATAAATATCCCAACCCAAGAGTCTGACTATGACTATGAGTAAATATTTATGCTTTTAGTTGGGGAAAAAAAAACACGAGACGGAAAATGACATGCAGGCGCACCTAACCCCTGGAAAATGAAATGATTTCAGCTGTCGGTCAAGATGTTGAAAGTTTCGATATAATAATAATAATAATAATAATAATAATAATAATATCTTACTAGTATTTTCGATTATAAAACATAACATATAATATGATGATTAGTTGCGAAGAGCATTATTTTCACCCACTATATATCTGTCCCTGATCCATATCCTTTATACTATAGCAAAGTCACCAAAGCGAGAGCAAAGCAAACACTAGCGAGAGCGAGCCATGGCAGGTCGAAAAGTGTACGGGAGCCTTGACTCGGCCGCCACACTCAAGGTGCTGGCTCTGCTCTTCGAGCTCGATCTCGAGTTCGAGTTCGTCGCCGTCAATGTCG
Organism: Polygonum maritimum; assembly: GCA_963924305.1. NCBI lineage: Eukaryota > Viridiplantae > Streptophyta > Magnoliopsida > Caryophyllales > Polygonaceae > Polygonum > Polygonum maritimum. Next base: position 13,700,723 of record OZ002737.1, on the reverse strand, counting down.
AAGCCGGAGAGAATATGCAGAAGCCCTTTCTGAGTATGAGTGTAAGTATAAACCCATACATTTATACAATATACGTACGTTGCTAATTACTGAAAGTGCTAACGGGTGGTCTGCTTAATTTACAATCGCAATTTGTAGCCATTTGGTGAGTTGCCCGTTTATGAGGAGGGACCTATCAGGCAATTTCGTAAGTTCTTCTTACATATACGCTACTTGTTATTCGATCTGCTCTATTTCGAACTCATCGGTTCGATCCCTTTGCTGAAAACAGCATGAAATTTAATATATGTACTATATATTTGTGTATGTAAAACTCACACTAGCAGATCTACGTACTTCTTGCACTCTGTACTTTTAGTACTTAAATATATATATTATATATATATATATATATATATATGCATCATTTATCGCGCACTTTGACATGTTAATTTGCGTTTTCACTTTTACTGCATAGTCATGTACTTAATCATGGCTAATGATTTTGATAAGCATGATTTGTACTTAATAGTGGTACTCAATTGTTAATTAATTTAATAATGGCTAATGATTTTATCTTATTAAACTTGGCATACTAACATCTAAAAGTTTCACTTTTTATTTCCTTTATATTGTATATGCGGTAGAATATGGAGCAATCTTAAGAAGCGTGGGGCATCAATACAGCAAGAAAGGGGAAGAGGTCATCTGTTGGGACACAGGAGAACAAGCCGTTGTCGCCCTCTGGGTCGACGTGGAGGACAACCAATTCCGTCCAGCAACCACCAAACTCATCGAGGAGCTCGTCGAGAAGCCCAGGAACGGATCCCCGATCGACGAGGAAGCCCTAAAGGGGGCCAAAGAGAAGATGCTCAAGGTGCTAGACGTGTATGAAGCTCAACTTGGCAAAAACAAGTATTTGGCGATGGGCAAGTACACCATAGTCGACATTGCCCATTTGCCATATTTGCAAACCCTGATGGATCTCCCCGAGACAAGGAAGCTTATCGTAGCCCGCCCTCGTGTCAACTCGTGGTGTCTCGAGATCTTGGCCCGTCGTGCATGGACCAAGGTGCTTGAGATGCAAAGAGCTCAGGCTTGATCGTCAATACTAATTGTCTACCTAGGGGGGGCGTGTGTGGGCGATCGCCCCCCGTAAAGAATAAAAATTAGTAGTACTGCTATATATCACAAAGAGGAGCCTGAACTCTTTGCATCTCCAACTCCACGTACTTCTTAATGTTATCTTATGAACAATGTATGCTATCTTATGAACAATGTTGAGTTCGTGATCATCAACTCTACCCTTTATTAGTCGAACTTTCACATAATAATTTCTAATGGAATTTTTTTCCAAGTAGGCAGTTTTAAAATTTTTATTTTGAAAATAGGCATGGATGAAAATTTATTTCGAGAATAGGCATTTTTAGGTTCGGAGACGCTGGCTGGGACAACGTCTTTTGCTTTTTTTTTTGCCTCACGATAAAGACGCTGGCCCAGAATAAATTTCAACGTTGGATTTTTTTTTTCAGCGTCTTTCGCTTTTAGGTTCGGAGACGCTGGCTAGCAATCACCCCTTACCTAAAAGTGCCTATTTTCGGAATAAATTTTCATCCTTACCTATTTTCAAAATAAAAATTTTAAAACCGACTCCTTTAGAAAAAAAAGTCATAATGTAGTGATACAAAAAGCTTCAATGTGGGTCACTGCCTCTATGTGCTCATATGCTCTATTCCACAATCTAGCAATCACCCCACCTTCACAAATGGATCACATCTAATTGCCAAAGATTCAACCTAGCAGAACTAATTAAGGTGGAATGCAAGTCCTTTGTTAAACGTAACGGGGCGAATCGGTGGAGTTTTTATGAAGCTTGTCTTTAATAATGTAGTCGGTAGTAAGTGGAACTTTATGAAGCCTACCTTTAAATAATGGCTTAAATTAGTGCATGTACAGAGTTTGGCTTTTATTAGGTGGCCCCAATCTATCTATAACAATTATGCACATGTGGGTCACAAAGTCCTGGTGGCCGCCAGGTCAAAGCAGGGGTGTCATGCGTGATACACCGATACGTCAATGGAAGGTTGAATTCAATTGAACCATATCCACAACTCACTGGTTTATTTCAACCAAAAAATGAATCATTAGATCATTGCCACTGGATGAAACAACTTATTCAAAAAATATGTCTTCGGCTGTCTAGTTAATGGTTAAATTCTTGATATGGTATCACAGGTTATCGTTTCGACCCCAATGATGACAGTTTACCCTTTGTTTTTAGAATTGGTTTGTCCATCAACAGTTGCCTTCGTTGTATGTAACTGCGCTTCCTCTAATCAATCGCATTGTAGATCAATAACTTCTTTTTGATTGAGGGCATTGTCCATATCGAATCGATAATCTTTGGGTGTTCCCTTATTGCCTAGTTGGACCCGGGTGCAAATTGCAACTACCACCCCTGCTCAAGGGGAGAGTGATGACGGTGATTTTATATGGTGGAAAGCGACGTCCGACGACAATTATTCAATCACATTTGCCTATAATTTGCTGTAAGATAACCAAATTGGTGTAATGTAGACTTCCAATTTTACAAACTTGTTTGGAAGATCAAAATGCCGGAATGAATCAAGTATTTTGTTTGGACCTCTAGTCATGGTGGAGTATTGTCGAACTGGGAACAACGTCGAAGATATATGTTTGTGTTTGGGAGTTGCGTATATTGTCCTAATGAAAACGAAACTTATGAGCACCTCTTTCGTGATTGTCCCAACACCCGCAATATATGGTTGGTTTTTATAGGTACTGATACTACTTTTTCTTATTTTTTCCAGGACGTACTCCTTTGCGTGCTGACTTAATGATGATGGATGTGGTGGAATGGAATACCCTCTTTGCCCCGACTATTTAAAGATGGATTTGGCGTTGGAGACATGCTAAGTCCTTTAATGAAGATGTTGTAATAAAAAAGAAGCCAAGCTTCATCCTTGAATGGGTTAGAGAATATCACATAAATTTAGGTTCGTCCCTCCACTTGGCTAGTTCTTATATTTCCCCTATGCAGGATATTGTGTGGTGCAAGCCCAGTGAAGGATGGGTAAAAGTAAACACCGATGGTGCAGTCAGAAGCGGAAACGAGGTGACAACTGGGGGAGTGATTCGTGATGATAATGGTTATTGGGTCTGTGGAATAGGGAGACATATTAGCTCGTGTACGGTGACGGGAGCAGAGTTGTGGAGGGTTCGTAACGGTCTTCCACTTGCTTGGGACAAAGGCTTCAAGAAGTGCTCATTGAGTCGGACTCTGAGGTTGTCATTAATCTTCTTAATACTAATATTAATTAATAAGAGTCATCCATTCTATAGCCCGGTGAAATTTTGCTAAGGCTTTTTGAGTAGGGATTGGTCCATCCAATTCCGTCATGTGTATCGAGAGGTGAATACAGTTGTTGATTGCTTTGCATCTTTTCCTCTTGGCTTTCATGTATTGTGTGCCCCACCTAAAGGGATTAAATTATGGTTGCGTAATGATGTAAGAGGTTGAGCTATATGTGATGTCTATTTAGCCTAATTTTTATATTAATAAAATGCTCCTTTGAGAGGTTAGAGAATGTTGTTCCTCCTTCGACAAAAAAAAGGTTTGACTACATGACCCAAGAGTGTAGACTAGAGGTGTCAAACAGGTTGGGTCGGGTGGATTCGAGTTCGGTCTTTTACGGGTTCGGGTTGAGTGCGGGTTCGGGTCTATCGGGTTACAGGTCAAGCCGGGTCGGGTCTTGACAGGTTATCGTGCGGGTTCGGGTCGACCTAACAGATCAAGAATTTGAATTTTTAATGATTATTAAAATAATATAATGATTAAATAATAATATTTAATAATAAAATATTTTTTAAATAGATTTTTATAATAATACTTTATTTATAATAGGTTTTATGATAAAATATTTTATAATATTTACAATATAATATATTTATTCTACATATATATAATATATCGTGTCGGTCTCGGGTTTCAACCCAATCGGGTTCGGGTTAATCGGGTTCGGTTTTTTTCTTTGCTCGCTCTTATTCGGATCGGATTTCAACCAAAAAATTTCCGGTCGGTTCGGGTCGATTTTTCGGGTCGGGTCAGGTTTTGACAGCTCTAGTGTAGACCAATAACTAGCATTATACATTTACCCCTCAATTTTCTTAGATCACCCTGCTTTATGATTAATTTAAATTTCATTGGAAGTTTTCAATTATGACGGAATTATAAAAATCTATAATTAAGCTTATGTATTGTTCATTTTTATTTTGGATTAAAAATGGAAAAATATCCCCCATGATAGTGTAAACATATTCATCATTGGCTCTTTTTCTTGATACGATAGATTTTTTTTTGATCCGACTTGATACGATAGATTAGGAAGTCTTCTTGTGACACGACCTAGAATATCCTAAATTCCTAATAAATGATAACAACAAGCTCTAGATAATTTATAACATATTTGATAGGGAGCTTGTGGTCCCATTTTGCGAATTTATCAACAATCGTGTTCTCCTATTCACATGTTTTTTTTTTTTTTTTTTTTTTTTTGAGGAGAAAACAAACTTTATTAGCTCAAAGCAATGTCATCAGCAATTACATTATAAAGGTCCACAGGAAACGAAAAATTACTAGTGAATAAAACAGGAGCAAAGGGCTTCCATTTGCTAAGCCAATGGGCAACACCATTAGCATCCCTCCTCACATGCCTCCACTCGCAAGCTTGGAACTGCAGACTCTTCTCCAGGGTGTTGCAAAGTGATCAAGCTGCACTACACATCAGCTTCTAGCCGTTTGAATTTCATGTTACAGAGTCAAAGAAGTCAGCAACTGCAGCTGAATTTGTCTTCGTTTATTAGCTTAATTTTAGGAGTTTGTTGAGTCAATTAAGTTAGCTATTTTATTTGATTAATTAGCAGCATGATTTGGGTTTGTTTGCCACGTTTCTAGGTGACTTTGTTAGTGGAAATCGTGAGCTGTCTAGTTTGTTATTTCAGCATTCTTGTACTGGCTATTTAAGCCATACTCTTTCATTCAATCAAAAGTGCAGTTGCATAGCATTCTTTTCTCTCAATTCCAACATTTTGGTATCAGAGCGAGAGAGTAATCTTGGGTTTGGAAGGGTGTTTCGAGTGAGCAATCAACCAGAGGGAAACACAAAATCAGTTTAGCGAGCCATTCATCATGCAATCAAATAATGGGAATGGAAACTCGCTAAATCAATTGCCCATCTTTAAGGGGGTGAATTATCATTTTTGGAGTCTTAAGATGAAGACTCTCTTCAGATCACAAGAGCTGTGGAGTACAGTTGAAAGTGGATTTGAAGACAATGCAACTGAGGATCCAGACCAGGCATTAAGAGAGAAAAGGAAGAAGGATGCCAAAGCACTCTTCATCATCCAACAATCATTAGATGATGAAGTGTTTCCGCGCATCGCAGCAGCTTCTACCGCAAAAGAAGCATGGAGTACTCTCAAGCAAGAGTACATGGGTGACAAGAAGGTGATCACTGTTAGACTACAGTCTTTGAGAAGGGAGTTCGAAACTGCTCAGATGAAGGACAAGGAGACAGTTCAAGAGTACCTCTCAAGAATGTCCAGCATAACACAACAGATGCGTTCATATGGAGAGGAGATTAAAACTCAGCAAGTGGTGAGTAAGGTTTTAAGAAGCCTTACAAAGAAGTTTGATCACGTAGTCACCGCCATAGAGGAATCCAAGGATATGGAGACCTACACGTTTGATGAACTCATGGGATCTCTTCAAGCACATGAAGAGAGAAATTCCAAGGGAGATGATAAGAAAGAAGAAAAAGCCTTCCAAGCAAAAGGAGAGTCCTCTGGCAAAGATAGATCTCAGCAGAATTCAGGCAGAGGTGGAGGAAGAGGAGGTTTCAGAGGAAGAGGTCGAGGGAGAGGCCAATCCGGTGAAAGAAGAGACGACTCCTCAAAAGGCAATTACAAAGGGCCTATTAAGTGCTATTACTGCAAGAAGCCAGGCCACAAAGAGGCATCCTGCTGGAAGAAGGAGGAAGACGAGCAGAAAGGGGATCAGAAATCCAATTATGCAGAACATGAAGAAAAATTGTTCCTTGCTCAACAGACATCAGGATGTGATGTAGGAGGTGTCTGGTACATTGACAGTGGGTGCTCAAACCACATGTCAAGCAAACGATCCATGTTCAAGCAACTAGACGAGACAAAGAAGAGCAAGGTCCGAATTGGTGATGGAAAACAATTGGAAGTGGAAGGAAAAGGTACTGTTGCAATCACCACAGAGCAAGGTAACACTAAACTCCTGTGTGATGTACAATATGTTCCAGACTTAGCCCACAACCTGTTAAGTGTGGGGCAACTTCTTCAATCTGGCTATTCGGTGAGATTTGAAAGTGAAGCTTGTTTGATCCTTGACAAGGCTAAAGAGATTGTTGTAAGGATTCCTATGGGAAAGAACAGAATGTTTCCGCTTGATTTGTCAGGAAATTTGAGCAGGGCATTGACAGTAAAGGGTGATGATGATGCAAAGTGCTGGCATCTCAGGTATGGGCATCTGAATATGCAAGGACTGAAATTGTTGAGTTCAAAAGGGATGGTGCAGGGGCTTCCCAAGATAGGAGAGCTCGAATTTTGTGAAGGCTGCGTCTACGGCAAACAGTCGAAAGGCTCATTCCCTACAGGCAGAGCGTGGAGAGCAAGCACTTGCTTAGAGCTTCTTCATGCCGATTTGTGTGGGCCAATGCAGACATCGTCGCTTGGAGGTAGTAAGTATTTCCTACTCATAACTGATGACTATAGCAGGATGAGTTGGGTTTACTTTCTTAAAACCAAATCTGAAGCTTTTGATAATTTTAAGAGTTTTAAGATTATGGTTGAGAAGCAATCAGGATTGTCTGTGAAGGCCTTAAGAACTGATCGTGGAGGGGAATTCATGTCACATGAATTTGCCAAGTTTTGTGATGAGCAAGGAATCAGGAGAGAGCTTACTGCACCGTATACCCCAGAGCAGAACGGGGTGGCTGAACGCAAGAATAGAACAGTGGTTGAAATGGCACGATGTATGCTCAAGGCAAGAGGAGTGCCGAATGCTTTCTGGAGTGAAGCCGTAGCCACTGCTGTCTATATCTTGAATGTCTCTCCAACTAAGGCGGTCATGAATATGACACCATTCGAAGCATGGAGGAAAAAGAAGCCCACTGTAAGTCATTTCAGAACTTTCGGTTGTGTTGCCTATGCTCATGTTGATTTAAGATCAAAGCTTGATGATAAGGCAGTGAAGTGTGTGTTCATTGGTTATGCAACTCAGTCAAAAGCCTACAGATTGTATAACCCCTCTACTGGCAAGATTGTTGTTAGTAGGAATGTGACTTTCAATGAAGATACAGGTCTGAATTGGGAAGAGAAGAAGTGTAGTGACAGCAGGCAGAGAATCGTCACATTCGATTGCTCAGGAGAGGAGCAAGCTGTAACAGATGTCGGTGATGATTCGTCAAGCACACCTTCCACACCTTCCTCACCTGCAACTTCAAGCAGCCCCTCAAGTCCCTCCAGTCAGAATTCAGCCAGCTCGTCAAACGACTCCACACCGATCAGATTGAGACCTCTGAAAGACATTTATAAACATTGCGACTTTGCACTTATCTCTTCTGATCCAACTAGCTTCGATGAAGCAAAGAAGAAGAGTGAGTGGCAAGGTGCTATGGAAGAAGAGATTAGTGCCATAAGGAGGAATGAAACCTGGGAGCTAATGGAACTTCCACAAGGGAAGAATGTGATCGGATTAAAGTGGGTGTTTAGAACAAAATACAACACAGATGGCAGCGTTGTGAAGCATAAGGCACGATTAGTTGCCAAGGGGTATGCTCAGCGAGAGGGAATCGACTTTGAAGAAACATTCTCTCCGGTTGCAAGGTTCGAAACGGTGAGGACTGTTCTTGCTCTGGCTGCACAGTGGAAGTTGACAATTTTTCAGTTTGATGTGAAATCAGCCTTTTTGAATGGGGTGCTTCAAGAAGAAGTTTTTGTGGAGCAACCACAAGGGTTTGCTAAGGAAGGAGAAGAGAGCAAGGTATATAAATTAAGGAAGGCTCTTTATGGATTAAAACAAGCTCCAAGAGCTTGGTATAGCAAAATTGATTCTTTCTTTCAGGAGAATCAGTTTCAGAGAAGTGAAAATGAGCCAACCTTATATGTTAAAAGAGGAGGTATGGGTGAATTCATTGTTGTGTGTTTATATGTGGATGATATTATCTATTTCAGTTCCTCAGAGAAATTATTGAATGAGTTTAAGCTCTCCATGATGGGGGAAATTGAGATGACTGATTTAGGAGAGCTGCAGTATTTCCTTGGGCTGGAGGTCAGGCAAGGAGAAGATGGGGTTTTCTTGTGTCAAAAGAAGTATGCTGAGGATTTGATCAAGAAATTTTCAGTTGACAGCCGTACAGCAGCAAATACTCCAATGAATGTCAACGAGAAGCTTCAAAGGGATGATGGAACTGGAAAAGCTGATGAAAAGGTATATAGGAGTTTAGTTGGAGGTCTGAATTATCTCACACATACAAGGCCTGATATAGCATATTGTGTGAGTGTGGTTTCGAGATACATGCATTCTCCAACAAGGCAGCACTTAGGAGTTGCAAGAAGGATACTGAAGTATGTAGCAGGCTCGATCGATCATGGAATTTTGTACGAGCAGGTCGATGACTTCAGGTTAGTGGGGTATACCGACAGTGACTGGGCAGGGTGCTTAGATGACAGAAAAAGCACATCAGGATCTGTCTTTAGTCTCGGCTCAGGAGCAATTACTTGGAGCTCGAAGAAACAGGACACGGTGGCGTTATCTTCATCAGAGGCTGAGTATGTTGCCTCTGGAGCTGCTGCAAGACAAGCCCTCTGGTTGAGGAAGCTGTTAAAAGACCTAAATTGTGAGCAGGAAGGTGCAGTGGAGCCGAGACCTAAATGGTGTGACAACAGATAGCAATTGCCATGACAAAGAACCCAGCTTTTCACGCAAGAACCAAACACATTGAGGTTCAACATCACTACATCAGGAAACTGGTCTCGGAAGAGAAAATTGCTCTGAATTTTTGTGGCACAAATGAGCAGAACGCAGATCTGTTCACCAAAGCCTTGGCACCAGCCAAGCATCAGTTCTTCATGGAAAAAATCGGTATGTGTGCACTTGGATCAAGGGGAGGTGTTGCAAAGTGATCAAGCTGCACTACACATCAGCTTCTAGCCGTTTGAATTTCATGTTACAGAGTCAAAGAAGTCAGCAACTGCAGCTGAATTTGTCTTCGTTTATTAGCTTAATTTTAGGAGTTTGTTGAGTCAATTAAGTTCTCTATTTTATTTGATTAATTAGCAGCATGATTTGGGTTTGTTTGCCACGTTTCTAGGTGACTTTGTTAGTGGAAATCGTGAGCTGTCTAGTTTGTTATTTCAGCATTCTTGTACTGGCTATTTAAGCCATACTCTTTCATTCAATCAAAAGTGCAGTTGCATAGCATTCTTTTCTCTCAATTCCAACACAGGGCAAGAGCAAGCAAAGTGCCAACAGTAGTTGCTGGAATGTTCATTGTCTTCGCCTTCTGCACAATCGAAAGGGCATCCGACTCCACTATTACTCTCTCCAAACCCAACTCCACACCTATCTCAACTCCCCATTTAACCGCCTCTACTTCCGCCTCAGCTACGCTTGAACCCGCTTGGATCTTCTTCGCACCAAAGAAGACCACCGCCCCTGCCTCGTCCCTCCCCACCACACCCACTCCGCAGTCCCTCTCCTTGACCGCAGCGTCCACATTTATTTTCACCCAACCAGCCGGCGGCCGCTGCCATGGGACTCGCTCCTGACTCCTTTCTTCCTTCGGACCAACAAACTTGACCGTAGCAATTCGATGCTCCTCCACCAAAGCTACACTCTCATCAATCAACTCGCAGGCTTCCACCCTTTCATTAGAGAAGACAAATCTGTTTCTTGCACGCCACAAATTCCAACACAGCATAGCCCAAATGCACCGATCCTCCATAGGAAGCTGCATAACTTGAGCAAGCCAGTCAAAAAAGGATTGCGAGGCCCGCCCAAGTTGATACAAGCTAGGAAAGAAATTCCAGACCTCAGCGGGAAGCCCACAATCACGTAAAGCATGCAGCACATCCTCTTCCCGACCACACAGGTTGCACCAAGGTTCAACACTCACCCGTCTCTTACATAAATTGCTAAGACACGGGAGAATTTGTCGCCCAGCCCTCCAAATAAAAGACTGAACCCTAGGCGCCACCTTAAGCTTCCAGACTCCATTCCACACCGAGCTACACCTGGATCCATCCGACTGCTCTCCCGACTCAGACTGCACATGTCTCGTTTGGCTCAGCAACCTGCATGCCGACTTAACTGAGAAACAACCATCCTCCGAATAAAACCAAACTAATTTGTCTTGCACGCAGGAGTCCACCAAATGTATGTTTAGAACCGCATCAGCATCCACGGGCATCATGATGGATCTAATAACCTCCTCCTTCCACTCACCTTTATCCCAATCAATCAACTCCCTCACCAAAAGATCAGGCCGACCACCAAGAAAATTCCCAAGCGGCTTAAAGGACGTAGGCCTCGGGATCCACCTATCACTCCACACACGAATATTGTCACCACTTCCAACCTGCCAAAAACTTCCTTCCCGCACCACAGATCGAGCTCTACAAATGCTTCTCCAACAATAACTTGGGTTGAAACCCTCCTTGGCCTCCAAAAAACTCGATCTCGGAAAATACCGAGCCTTATAAATTCTCGCTATAAGCGACTCCGGCTCCATCAACAACCTCCATCCCTGCCTTGCAAGAAGAGCCAAATTAAAATCAGCCATGCTCCTGAACCCTAACCCGCCTTGGCTCTTTGGTTTACACAACCGATTCCAACTCATCCAATGAATTTTTCTCGAAGAGTCATCACTGCCCCACATGAACTTACACATCAACTGCTCAATATCATCACACAAACTCGTCGGAAGGAGAAAGCACGACATTGTATAGGAAGGAAGCGCTTGAACAACCGATTTCAGAAGCACCTCACGCCCTGCCCTAGACAAAGTGCTCGCCTTCCACCCCTTTAACTTCTTCCACACCCTCTCCTTCAAATGGGCAAAGATCACTTTCTTTGACCTCCCCACCATCGTAGGCAGCCCGAGATACCTCTCATGCTTCTCAACCTCCGGGACATTCAAAATATCCTGCACCTTCTCACGCAGCTCCTCCCCCACATTCCTACTAAACGACACCTCCGACTTACTCAAGTTAACTTGTTGACCCGATGCTGCTCCATAACGATGGAGAATTTGAACAATTTCAGTCGCTTGTTGACAAGAAGCTTGAGTAAACAGGATACTGTCATCAGCAAAGAATAGATGGGAGACAACCGGCGCAGTCCGAGCTACCCGAATGCCATTCAGACGCCCACTCCTCTCACTCTCTCGAATCAACGCCGAGAAACCTTCAGCTACCAACAGGAAGAGGTAGGGAGAAAGGGGATCCCCCTGCCTCAAACCTCTCTCCGGCACAACATCTGCAGTCGGACTCCCATCCATGAGGACCGAAAAGGTCACAGTTGTAACACACTTCATAATGAGCCCTATCCACCTCTCAGCAAACCCCAGCGCTCTCATGCACCCCTCCAAAAAACGCCATTCCACCCTATCATACGCTTTCGCCATGTCCAACTTCAACGCCATATATCCCTTCCTCCCTTTTCTCTTGTGCTTCATATAGTGAAAAAGCTCAAAAGCCGACAACACGTTATCAGTGATGAGCCTGCCCGGCACAAAAGCACTCTGCGACTCCGACACCACCTTCTCCAAGACCAGCTTCAACCTGTTCGCCAACACCTTTGCCACAATCTTGTAAAGGACATTACATAAGCTGATAGGACGAAGATCCTTCATTCGAAAAGGGTTAGAGACTTTGGGAATAAGCGAAATGAAAGTATGATTGAAACGATCCGGAAATTGGGCACCATCAAGCACTCCAAGAACGAAGGAAATAACTTCCTGTCCAACGATATTCCAGTGTTGTTGAAAAAACAACGCTGGCATACCGTCAGGACCTGGAGACTTGATAGGATGCATAGAGAAAAGAGCGTTACGAACCTCGCTTATTGAAGATAGACATGAACACAGTGATGAATGCATAAAGAATTGATATGGACCATAACTTTCCTGAGAAATTAAATAAATTTGGAATAATCGACAGATTTAGTTACTAAAAACTCTACAAAGAAATAAATTGACACTTGTTTATAAATAAAATTTGGAAACCTATGATTCAAAAAAATAAAAATAAAATAAAATAAATTTATATTATTTAAGACATCTACTGTAGGATCGTTAGTACTTCGAGTTGTCGATACCTATGATGTCGGCGATCAGAGTCAAAATTTAGATTGCAACGGAATAAAAACACATAAGAAATATTACGAGTTACCAGATCAAACACACTGATTTATAGTGGAAAACTCTTTACAAACCAACTAGTTTGTGTAGGGAAAAACCACTTATATATCTTCCAAGCTTCTCACTTGAAAGGACTTTGAAAAGTACTTTTACTCGCTATATTGATTTCTCGGGTTTACAAAGGTGCTCCTGTTTCAAGAAGCGAATCCCACACTCTCTTACCAACACTCTCGCGTATGCAACTATCCTCATTCAATACAACTCTCTCGTACTCAACCACCCAAGAACGAATCCCTTGTTCTTCTTACACAACACACTTGAATACAAGATAATGTTCTAGCTTCTTAGTTCAAACAATAAGCTCATGAGAAGTATAAATAGAACTAGGGAGATTGATGTTCGATTCATTTCATTTGCACAAGGAATAAATCGCACACAATTGTTTACAAAATCTTTCCTTAAATAAACCTTAAGACACAATAAAATCATCTTGGGGTGTCTTCAATATACCTTGATGTTTTTCTCTATTTTTGAACTTACGATTGCCTTAAAAAAGACTCTTATAGCATCTCAGCGCTTGCCGTAAACAATTCACGTTGCGTTGCCTTTTATAAATTTTCGCTCATTCCATTCCTGGAAAACTAGTCTACAACCTCTGAAACACTATCTAGGTCAATGATCTTGGTCAGGTCGGCAACCTGTTTGGAACCATCAAAATATATCCATGCTTTATAATATCTACTTTAATAAAAGTTGGAGAATAATGCATTACGAGTAGAAAATCATATGTATATATAATATAATCGTGCATATATGGTTGAATTAAACCATCTGCACTAGTTAGTTTTCATGTTACATAAAACAAATTAATTTGAACAAAGGCATATCTAACCTAAAATCTTACCGTATAGTATACTATGTCCACCTATACCTAGATACGTGAGATCAATAAATCAATCTCCTATGGGTAGTTTCTAATACCCTTGGAAGCATTTATGACAATTAAATTATCAATCTTCTAGGGGTAGTTTGTAATACCCTTGGAAGCATTTATTACAATTAAATTGTCACCTTCGTTTTAAACTTTTTTACTCATTCATTGGCTCTCATAATCTCATCCTGAAGGATAAGTGATAGGACCCATCCCTTAGTCAAACCTAGTCCAAGGGAAGTAGAGGCACCCAAGGTCAAGGTCATGATATCCACCTTGTCGGCCTTAACTTTGACAACACATCTTTGACGCGCTCGTGCCTCGGCGTATCTCGTCTCAGCCTTGCACCTAGATGCTTATCTTTATTTATCCTATATTGGTTTAATTAAAGATGGGTGATTCCTTGTTAAGTCTGACATCATTGAAATTGTATCAACTATTAAGTCATCCTTTTTTTTGTTTTTCGTTGCTGGCCAAAGCCTTCAAAACCATTTATCTTTCTCTTAGCTACCGTTGGCCCATAGTCGGGTGTGTATGGCCTTTTACTTCTCAATCCCCTTCACCAGTCGAGTTCCAAAGCTTGGCTCGTGGCATAGCCACTCTTATCCCTCTTGCGACTCCTTCCCGGTGTCACATGCCTATCTTGATTCCTCTGACGTTTACGAGATCGGATCTTTGGAGAACCATGACCCAACCTCCTTTAGATCACATTAGTTTGTCTGAAGGATGGAGTTATAGCTATATTTTTTAACTTCAATAGACATTCCTATTAATTCCTGATCTCTACCTACAAATCATATCGGAGTTGAATCTACATAGAATTATGATCCATCAAAGTTTATCAAAACCATGTTCCGATTTGTCCCATCTTTTCTTATTAGGTGTTCACTTGATGTTGGCTCTCGTCTTTCTTTCTGGATCTTCATCTTATATTCACCTTTTTGAGGCTTTCTATGAATTTAATTTGGATTTTATATGATTTACTAGGTTTAGGTTAAAGACACTAAATGTTTGTTGAAAAACTAATTTGTTTTTTGCGGTTCTAGATACCCCAACAAGAGACAATTAGCTCAACAAATGTGGCTCTTTCTATTTGTTATAGTATCCGTCATTACACAAATCTCCGCCTTTAATGCACTAATTGATTACTCATTCCTTCAGCTTCCGCTCTAGCTGCTTCTTTAACCTAACCTAGAATCTGCAAAACAATGGACAAAGGGGGTGAGAACCCCTAATTCACTTCTGATGCCTAAGTCAGAAGAGCAATCGTCGATTGAGCGTCGTGGTAAAGAATAAAAAGACAAGAATTCCTAGAGGACTGAGCGAATATCAGCTTACTCAAAATATTAAACAGATAGATCCTTCTACATGGCGATGCCATGTATTTATAATGGAAGAAAGAAGGTTGGGGGCTGAAAATTCTATCCTTAAGAAAGTGGTATCTTACTACACACTCCAAGCGAGAAAGTCTTTTAAAATAATATAGGAACCTTCCATCATAACGGAGAACTACCATATTTAATTTAAGAATAAATAAATATTTAAAGATAGACTTGATGCTTGGTTTGAGATGAGTGTTCGTCCTCCCTCAATGTGTGACTTTGATTGAACAAGAAGTACAAACATCAACATTAGATGAAAAACTTCCTAGGTTAAAAGTATTTTGCATAAACTTAAGAATAGTTGGATATGGATGGCCAAGCTTGTGATTCCAAGAGGGGTCGACATGTTGGGCTGCTAAGACTTGAGGAGAAACCGAAAGATGCTAGGAATAGACAACATTGACACACGGGCCATTATGGAGAACCGTTCCCGAATGGAGATCCTTCCCAACAAAGCAAGTGGGTAAGAATTCAATGGATGGATTATTTTGAGAGGAAAGTTCAGACACAAACACAATATTCTTAGGGATATGAGAGACATGATCAAATTTAAGTGTATGGTTGTTTGTAGTTACACAAAAGTTCCCGAAGTTTAAGATTTGAAGACCGATAGTGTTACCAACAACAAGAGAGTCAGTCGACTTCCCAAAATGAAGTTTGTGACTTTTGTTGGTTTGGCAAGACCCACATTCGGCCTGCTTGAAAGAAATGCTACCTAAAGTAAAATTCTTGGAAACAAAGTGCATAACGTCGGTGGATGGGTGCCCGAGTTTGTGATGAAGAAGACTTGAAAGCTGAAACGAGTGAACCGATGGAGACGACCTTGAGCATAGGTAGACACCATCAATGCAAGGTCCTTTAAGTAGAGTTGCCCATGTTTTGGTATCCTTCACAAGAAAACAAGAAGGTAGAAATTAATAAGATACCAAGATTAGTTTGCTTTGTAAATTGAGAAGCTGAAAGAAGATTTTTGGAAACGTTAGGAACATGTAAAGCATTAGGTAAATGAAACGTGCAAGATGTAGTTGGAAGAGAGAGTAAACCTTGGTTTGCAATGTGCAAACCGGAACCATCACCTACAACGAGTTTGTCCGGGCCATTGTAGGGATAGTACGTGTTGGGCTAAATTGTTAAGGTCATTGGAGACATGGTGGGAATCACCGTTGTTCATAAGCCATCGGTTAAGGGTGGGATTGGGTTGAAGAAAGTTGGCTTGTGGTGTAGTTTGATTGGCCGGGAAGCGATTTGAGTCGGGTAAGGTTAGGTTCGGGTGTTGGCATTTTTGAGGTCCGCACACTAGGAGATGACGTGGCCAATGGTTTTGCACCACTAACAACGACCTTTAAAGGGGCGAGGTTGGTGACCGTGGTTCGGGTTAGGGTTGTATTGTGAAGGGGGTTGGGATCGGTTGTAGTTTTGTGGTTTGGTAGGATTTGATGAGAAAGAACCGGATTGTGGCCATGTAGACTGAGTTTGAGAGGACTTACCTTTGCCTTTTACGTACTTAGATTGTGCAGCAAGAGCTGTGATGGTGCCATCCGACTTGCTAGACTTCTTGATATGCAAATCCCGGACAATGAGTTTCTCATGTAACTCATCAAAAGAGATGGCGGTGTCTCATATGTTGACCCCATCAACGAGATGTTGATAGGAGTCATCAAGACCTTTAGGAACATATTCTGTAAGGTCTTCGGTGGAGAGAGGGGCGCTTAAGGACGCCAAGAGATCGGCCGACTCCCGCATGGAGTGCATGTTCTCCGCAATATGGTTCGGGTGCCCTTCTCAGCATGGCTAACTTTGTACTTCACATGTTGTATGTGACCATGACATGCGGAAGCATAGGTCGACTTGAGAATGTCCCAAACCTCCTTGGAAGTTTTGGCACTAGTGGTGAGCGAATGCACCAATCTTGAGAGTGTGCCCAAGACTGCCCCAAAGAAGAGCCGGTCCTGACGCTTCCAGGATAGATACGCCGGATTGGATTGAAGCCGGCACTCTACCATGATTTGTTCGGGTGGTGTTTCAAGTGAACCATCCAAGTACTTGAAGAGATCATATCACTCAATTATAGCCTAGAGTTGACACTTCCAAGCAATTTAATTAGTGGATGTGAGCTTGATGACGCTCGGGAGATGAACCATGATGAACGGTTCGGTAGGGACATGAGGCTTGGCCAACGTGATCGAAGAATCAACGGCCATGGAGGAGGATTTGTGGTGGATGTAAAAAAAATTAGGGCAAGGATCAGTGGAGGCTTATGATGCCATATAGAGAGAAGGCAATTGTATTAAACTTGTGTAAATTGTATTGAATGATAATAAGAGTATTTATAGAACATACTCATAACAAACATAACAAACCCTAATACAAAGATACTAGGAAAGATACAATATTCATAATAAAGATTATGGTTAACAGGGTCGTCATAGGGATAGTGAGAAACAAGAGAGTCAGAGGTCACATCTTTCTTGCGATGATAGTGGGCGATCCATTCGAACCATCCGTGGATAGACAATGCACGATGACTCGATGAGTGATGTGAAGCCAGTCTAGTAAATCATCAAGGACTAAGCGAGTGAAAGGGCAGCAATTCCAATGGTGGTGTGAGTTTTCATCAACTGAGTTGCGAAGGACGCAAGTTTAGGGGCCGTTAAGAAACCAACGATGAACTCTGTCCTCGGTGCGAAAGCGTTGATGAAGAGCAATCCATGAAATGCATGAGTATTTCGGTATACGGATGTCGTTCCAAAGAGTATTCCCCCTAAACCAATGGCTACCTCGATTACGAAGAAGGTTGTAAGCTTTCTTGGAGGAGAAGTTGCCCTCTAGTGAAGTGATATTTGAAATGATGACATTAGGTGTGAAATTCTAGAGAAGATCTCGAAAACAAAGCACGGTTCTCCATCCCTAGTTGTCATTAGGCTTAGCATGGACCGTCTAAATATCGAAAGATCCAAAAAGTTTTTAGAGACCGTTGGCTCCATATGTTGCGGGTTTGGTTGGTAATTTCAAGCAGGGTTCGCATGAAACATGCTCGGTTCCAAGCGAGTCATACTTTGAAGCCAAAACCACCTTCAATCATCGCGTGGTTTGCAAATATGTTGGCTTGTTTTTCTTCCAACTCTCCGTTACTTCATATGAGATTATAATTAAACTCAGTTCGGTAAATAATACCTACAACTCTATTGGCTTGTCTTCCAATGCCTCTCCGTTACTTCATATGAGATTATAATTAAACTCAGTTCGGTAAATAATACCTACAACTCTATTGGCTTGTCTTCCAATGCCAGTATTTAAATTGGATGAAAATAGACAACTAGCATCCTCCTATCCACCTGTACGTAGTGATGGCCAACAGTGCGGGCCGGCCCAGCCCAGCCCGTGTCATGGGCCCAAAAAGCCCGGCCCGGCCAGCCCGCGGGCCAGACGGGCTCAGCCCGGACGGGCCATGGGCTGGGCCCGGGCCGGAGTTTTCCGGCCCAGCCCGGCCGGGCTGGTCAACGGGCCAAGAGCCCGGCCCAGCCCGACCCAGCCCAGCCCAGCCCAGCTCAGCCCGGACCGACCCGGTGCATAATAGTGTTATTTTTTGTAAAAATAAAATTAATATGCACCCTATTAATTGTATATTTGTAAAAATAAAATTATTTGCACCCTATAAATTATATTTGTGCAAAAATAAAATTAATATGCACTATAATTATTAAAATTAATTACATATGCATCTTAATTATTAAAAATTTGATAAGTAATTATTAAAAATAAACTATCCGCCCGGCCCAGCCCGGTATGTGTGGGCCAGCCCGGCCCGACACCAGCCCGCTCCCAGCCCGCCCGGGCATATGTGGACCGGCCCAGCCCAGTCCGGTGATTTGCCGGGCCGGGCCTGGGCCACAGTTTCTTGGCCCAGCCCGATGGCAGCCCAGCCCAGCCCGGCCCGGTTCCATGACTACCGGCTGTACGTGGCATGTGCCCGCCTATATATACAAACATACATGCACCTTAAGCTTGGGACCAAGACCGAGTAAAATTTTTAACAAAAAAAAACTTGGCATCCTTGATATATGGGAGACCTCTCCTCGGGGGAAACCAAACAAGAGGAGCCTGTCCGGTATCGTGGGGTTCGCCGGAGGCCATGGGGGAGGTTCGCGGCAGAAATAAGAGACCCTTCGAAACAAGGAGCACGAGTGTGGCTCGGAACATTTGACACCGCAGAGGAGGCGGCGCGTGCCTATGACCGTGCCGCCTTCACCATGAGAGGCTTTCTTGCTACATTTAACTTTCCTAGTGAGTACATCTCCCAAGTTCCAACTTACTTATCTTCGACTTCGAGCTCGTCATCATCGAAGTCGTTGTTGACTTCGTCTCGGGTTTCGGCCTCCTCGTCGGGAAGTAGTAGAGAAAAGGGTTGGCAAGTGATTGAGTTGGAGTGCTTGGATGACAAGGTGTTGGAGGATATGCTTAATCATGATGATAGAGCAAATTAATAAAATAAGTTGTTCTTTACTTTTAGGCACTGCCAATTACTTGATCATGTAATAGCATGTAATGTTATGTTTGAACTTTGAAGGTACTTACGACGACATGTAGTTGTGTATATGTTACTAATGTTAGTGTTTCAAGCCATTCCAAACTGAATCAGGGAAAAACCAAACTCAGTGATAGAGGTCTTGAACTCTTAAAATGAGGTTGGCCTTCATCTTTGCTGTATCGTAATAGAGGACTTGAACTCTTAAGATGAGGTTGGGTCACACATGAAATAAAAATTATATGTATATATGCAATAAATAAATTAAGTGCATTCTAAAACATCCAACGTATATCGTAAAGTGTATTTTAATACTTTACGATGCATCGTATTATAGTCTTATATATGTGGGAATGTACTTTTGACATTTTATAATGTATTTTTGATACTTTCTAATACGCTATAAAACATCAAAACTGCATTCCTACATAAGACTATTACAGATAACTTTTATGTTGCTTCAAACTCGATCATATATAGAAGTCTTCCTTCATCAACTAATTTAGTTGGTCAACCGCTCCAGTTTTCGCTATAAGTTCTGTTTATTGTTTACATACGTATATGTTATACTCGTTGTCCCAGGGACAATTATTGTTCCTTGTATGAGTTTATAGGACACATCGATCCAATAAAATAGAAATATTGGCTTTCTGACACTGAGAATGTGATTTAAAAAAAGAAACACTTTGATAAGGTAGGGTGAGTAATTCGATTCACTAACATAACTTATCTCAATCTAACACACTTTGATCCATCAACAAGTTACTATTTAATTTGGTTAGCCATCTTTAAAAATGTATGGCTTCAATTCTAACTTATATTCTAAATGCATACGATAAGTATCTTACTTTAAAAAAATTATTGAAATTGATTTAATATCTAGTAAAACACCTTATGATGGTAGAACGTAGAACGGATATCATATTCATACTACTATTACATATATTCAATATGCAACAAAATATATATTTTTAACTAACTGGTATGTATATTCAAACATTTTGTAATTATACAATATCAAAATACATGTCTTCATATTTACTATTCAGTGCCAAACATTCAAATTCATGGTCACTTAGCTCGTGTTCAAAATAATTGATAGTTATATCCAAATTGTACAATGTTATATGTATACTTGGAGCCATATGCCTTTATATTCACTACTCAATATCAAATATTCAAATCATTGACCTTGCATGGTCAAACTAATTGATCGTTATATTCAAGTATTTTGAACTTAAATAATGTTATTCGTATATATATTTGAAACTTTATTTCTATATACTCCATAATACTCAAATAAACATAGAAGCAATTAGTTTGGATCCGAATATACATACATATTTACACACTCTAAATTCAATATACGTAGCAACTGGCCAATTGAATATAAACAAAGACACCTTTCCATTCTACGTCCTATTGTAAAAGGCGTTTTACTTGATCCTAACCCTATTGAAATTTATTGTTTTTATTTATTTAGTAACGAATATTTTTTCCATGGGTTTTTGATTTTTTATATATAGAATTTTAGCTTCTAAGTTCGACATGTTTATAATATACCTTTAAGACATTGATTATAAAGCTTGAAAAATGTATAATATGTGTGAATTAGACCGTTGCAATTGAAAATTTAACTTATTTCATATCAAGAGTATGATGAAGATATGGTGGATTCCCTACTCATAACCATAAACTTTTGGTTTATTTTTGAGGTCATATCATCTGTTCATATTATTGGTTCCACTTGCTGACAAAATGGGTTTGTTTAACTTGTTAGAAAGAGGACAAATTATTGTTAGAATCAAGTTAATAAGATTGGAAAATCTTTCGAGAATACAAACCACATACGATTGAGAATAATTATGATAAGAGTGTATATAGTACGGTCGAGGCAATGCCAATTAAATAGACGGGCCGTGTTTAATTTTACGAAAATCGATCACATTCACAAAATCACATGTGAGACCTCCAAATTAATCCTGACACTAGGCCAAATCTAATTTTAATTTAATTTATAGTAGTACATTTTTGTTTTGAGTAGAAGAGGACATGAAAAGTCTGGGGGCTCGTAAAATAACTAATTTCTAACACTCCGATTCGTCTACGTTTTCGCCGTTGGATATCAAACGGGTCTAAGAGGATATCTAATTCTAGACTCTAGTTTCAAAAATCAAGTGGAGGATTAATGGGCACTTGAACAGACATGTTTGTGTAAATGGTTGAAAATTCAACGGTTTGTAATACATTTGTCATCTAGAATCAATAAGTGTTGGCCGAACAACGAAAGGTAAGAAAACGTGTCTTACGAGATAGTTCTGTCAAAACTTGACCCGATCCGAGAAACCCACCAACCTAATCGACACCTGAAAAAGAGGGAAAAATGCGTAAACCTGATATTTTCTGACCCGAACCGGTTTGACTCGAATCCAAAATCAACCCGAACTCGAAATTAACCCTTAACCGATTATATCCGAATTTACTAACCCGATATTACCCCATATCCGAAGTAACCTGACCCGAAATCATCCAAAAGCCTGAAGTTAGCCGACCTAGTATCAACCGAAAAACCGAATTCTCCTTAGTCAAGAGCATTTGATCCGAAATAACCCATAACTTGAAGTTAATGACCAAATTTTCTTAAACTACCTCGTATATACTTGTAAAATAAATCCAATATCATTTAATAAAGTAGTTTAGATGCAATTTATATATATTTAAGCTCAAATAAATATATAAACTTTACCTGACTAATTGAATACCGAACCCGAAATGACCCAACCCGAACCCGACTCGACCCACCCGATTGACACCTCTATAGTAATAGACTATAAAATGAGTAACCTAAAAGGTTATATAATAGAAGGGATCCTAATATGATAATGCTAGGGTTCCCATATCAGTAATCGAACCACACTTGTACATGTCAAGCAACGGACGTGAAGGCCGAGGGAAGGAGAAGAGAGGTGAAGGGAGAATTAGGGGAAAGTAATAATAATCTTCTTATTACATTTAGACAATAATACAAGTATTTATACTAGTGCCCTATCGGTTCAATAAAAGCGACATGGGAAAGAACCGAAAAAAAGCCTATGAAGAAATTCGAAAACTCTATTTGAAAATGTACATTGATTAATAAAACACTATTAAGAATCATTCGGTCGACTCGGACCTCTTCGTTATCTAGTGGGACGTGGGACCCTAGCCGAAGGTTTGATTTGTGTCGTATCAGATCCCATCTCAATAAAATGTCTTAATGTGTCTTGAATATATTGTTAACCGCAACTCACTAGTGTTTTGGGGCAAAGCCCCCCGCTATAGAGTCTGAGGAATAATGTCTATTGGTGTTGCCCCTTGGACTCCAGCCAAATGGATTCCAGGTTTTAGGCTAAGAAAATTATGTTTATAAGTTGAAGAAGTCCTTATATGGATTAAAGTAGTCACCAAGGCAATGATATAAGAAGTTTGATAGATATATGGCTCAATTTGGTCACATCAAAAGCTCGTACTATTGTCCTAATATACCATAATGACTTGAGGAGTGCTTCACGCATTTACCTAGTTCTATACGTTGATGATATGTTGATTGTTTCCCCGAATAAACCACATTTAGAAGCTAAAGGGCTCACTCAACGTAGAATTTGGG
This sequence comes from Polygonum maritimum, assembly GCA_963924305.1. Taxonomy (NCBI): domain Eukaryota; kingdom Viridiplantae; phylum Streptophyta; class Magnoliopsida; order Caryophyllales; family Polygonaceae; genus Polygonum; species Polygonum maritimum. The sequence goes on along the minus strand of OZ002737.1, from coordinate 13,677,793 downwards.
ATGAAAGATCCAGTTGTTGTTTAGAAGATTCTAGGAGTTGAAATATACAAAGGCAGAAAGAAGAGAAAACTCTCTCACACAAGATCAGTACATCAAAGAAAATACTAAATAAGTTTGGAATGTTTTTAGCCAAACCTATAGTTACTCCAACGACATGTATCAACAAGTTAGGAATTTACACAATTCATACCGAGGAGGAGAAGAGGGACATGTCTGAAGGAATTTATAAAGCTGGATGTGATCGAGGGCAGATTCGCTCTGCTTTAAAAAGGGATGGCCAACAACAATAAAGAAGATTAGCGTATGCAGCAAATGTCATTGTTGATGCATTGAACAGAGAAAAATAGAGAACTTATATTATTTTCTTACAATAATACTAGGAGCCCTCCCGCACCAAACCCTCCAAGTTTTATCGAAACAAAACGATGATATAATGTTACACCACTTTGGGAGCAGATCAACAATCATCATCTAGCTAAGTTGGGTCCCAAAAGGCTTATTAAACCTTATTAGTTCGCTCCTCAACCGCTTGTATTCTTGTGCAACGATTTCCACTCATAGGCAATCTACATCAATTAGAAACTCTCTCGTACTAAAGTCTCCAAATTAATTTTATCGAAGAAAAATAGTGATGTGATGTTATTCCACCATGGGAGCAAACCAACAATCGACATCTAGATAAATTGGGTTCCAAAATGCTATATATAATTTATAATATGTATCAACAGTTCTGTATATAATACGTTCTCCATTTACATAACGAATCTAGTTAGTTAGACATAGTTTCTTTAAATATGAGAAATCTATAATTCAAATTTTTAAGAAAAGAATATATAATTCAATTGACAGTCCGAGTCAATTGGTTAGATTTTGATCGAGTTAGTAAAAAAAATTAAAAATTAAACCATTTTTTTTATCAAAACTAAACACAACCGTCTATCTAGTATGGTGTTTAGGATTGGTCATTCATGACTAGGCAAATCTGTTTGCTATTTTCATTTTTTGTGCTATATAAAGGTCGTGCATTGTGTATTCTTTATCCATATTCATCTCCAAAGCCTTTATTTCAAGATCAAAAGCCTTTTTTGTAATAGTGTACATTTACTACATTCCTGCATCCTCCTCCTCGCGCTTTCAACCCATCTCTTTTTAGGGTCGTCTTTGGCCACAATTCCAATGTAAACGCGTTTGGGGCGAAAGGAGACAGAGTGTTGGTTTTGAGGTTCTATATATTTGTTGTTCCCACCTAAGATCTTCAATCTGTCGGTGGGTGGTATCGTTCCCTAGGTAACAACAACTCTGTTGGACCACGGAACGGTTCTTTGATGTTATAGTAGAGTTCCTCTTCGTCGAAGTTGTTGAGGATGACAATTCTTAGGAAGACATATTAATATCCATGTTACCATTAATTATTTACATAATTAGGAAGTTACAAAGTAGTTTCACGTCAGTTACATGGGGGTTACACTATCTGATTTATAAGAAATGGTCATTGTTCCATCAAATAGAACACTTTGTCAGACATATCACTGCTCCTTCCAAGACACAAAAGTCGATGTTCCCTTCTAGGTAACAACACTTGTCAATGATCTTAGAAACTAAAGTCGTTGTTAGGTAAAAACACTTATCAATCGGCTTGACCATGATATCTAACACATGTCTAAGAGACATCGTCCATTTGTTCCCCATCACGTAACATAACATTTTCTTAATATCTTCCTTTTGACCTCAACTAAGCTTACACGATCCGCACTCCCAAACCCATGATATAGCGAAGTGAGTTCTCATAGTGTCGTATCAATCCCGACCACACTAAAAAGCACTTTTCCCTAGGTAATAATCAGTGTTCCTTATGTAACAGTCAGTGATAACACTAAAATCACCAACACGGAGCAACGGACTCGACGGACGCGTTCAAGAAGGCATGGGACAATGTATGCGGAGAGGGGACTAGATCAAAGATGTATATTCCCAAAGGAATATATGCAGTGCAACCAATGGTCTTGCAAGGAAATTTAGATGCCCCAAACCAACGATCATCATCGATGGGTCGGTGTTGGGCCCCACTAACTCTACTTTGATATCAAGTGCGGGGCATCTAATCCAAATTATTAGTGTAGATAATTTGGTGATTAAAGGAGGGACCTTACATGGTCTGAGAGAATACTTGATGTGCAAGTCTACTAGGTTTAATAAGCCTACGAACCCCACCGCAGCAAAGGTCGGTATATCTTAACTTCTACTATGCATATAGATTCGTCTATTGGAAAACTAAGAACTCCTTTGTAGGATCTGCGTTAGTACTTCAGAGGTCGTCGACACCTACGATGTCGTCGACCAGAGTTAACAACTAGTGTTATGCAGCGGAATAAAGACACAAGAAAGATTGATATGTTACCACGTTGAACACAAGGAGTTATAGTGGAAAACTCTCTACAAACCAACTAGTTTGTATAGAGAAAAACCACTTGCCTTCTAAGCTTCAACTTAGAAGGACTTGAAGAGCACTTCGCTCGCTTGTATTGCTTTCTCGGATTACAAAGGTGTTCCTACTCCTAGATGTGAATCCCACACACTCTAGCAAGTACTCTTGCCTTATCCCAATCCTCACTCAATACAATCTCGCTCAACACTCAACCTCCTAAGACCGAGTCTCACGATCTCACACAACACACACTCACAATTACAATGTTTTCGCTCTCCTCCTTCTTAGTCCTAGAATGTATGCACGAAATGTATAAATAAGACTAAGAAGATTGCTGCACGATTCAGCCAAATCGGCTAAGACATGAATCGTACACAATCTCTACAAGATCTTTCCTAAAATAAAATCCTAAGACACAATAAAATCATCTTCAATATCTTCCTTGATCTCTTGATGATTTTCCATCTTTATGATCTTGTCCTTGCCTTAAACGAACTGCTGAAGATGATGTACGCAGTTTCCATATCAAAGAGACACGCTATTTCCTTTTCTGAATTTCCGCACGCGCTTTGCTTCTGGGAACTGAGGTCGGCGACCTCTCGGCAACCTCTTCGGTTTGGAACCATCAAAACACGAACTCGGTTTTCTAACAAATTCCCCCTTTTTGATGGTGACAAAACACTCATCTTTTCTGATTTGATTCTGGGGTCTTCGTTAACCTGTTCAGCATCTCAAACACACAAAGTACAAAGGCAAGCAAAAAAATATTCCCCCTTAACTTTTCAAAAGTTCCCCCTAAGTTCAAGCAACTCATGACATTCAGTATATCCCCTTAATTAGACCTGCAGTCCCAGCTATTTTCCCCCTTTTGGCATCATCAAAAAGATTGAAAATCATAGAGAAATCAGCTAGGCAAATATAATAGATAATAAAAGCATGCAGCATCAATCAAAAGTTGTCAACCATGCAAGCATGGCAATGTCAAACAGAGCAACCAAACATAAAGTATTTAGGTTTACAACCCAATCGAACTTAGAAAAAAATATTTTTGAAATTGGGAATAATATGGTAGGGGTAGAAAGCAGATGGTGGCAAAAGTCATAAGGCAGCAGAAGTTGGCGACCTAGCAGAGTCCTTCCTTGATGTGGCTCACATCGTCAGCAATGGATTCAGCCAGCTTAGTCAGAGCATCAATCTTCTCAGATTGTTCCTGCAGCTCCTTCTTCATCAGTGCAATTTCAGCTCTCAGGAATTCCTCAGTCGGCGACTCCTCAGCCTGTGCTGCATCGGATTCAGCTTCCTTATTCTGCCACTCTCCATCAATTAAATTCCATCCCATTTTTCTCAAAGTATCCCTGTTGAGAACACGATGTCCAGGCGTCACTTCCTCTCCAGAACAATTCTCATCCCAGTTCTCATGATTGATGAAGATGTCGGTGACCAGCCTGCCGTAAGGCAAAGCATGATTAGGACTCTCCAAAGCATTCTTTAAGTGCAGCATGATCAATCTGGGCAAGCACACCTTCTCTCCCTTAAAGATCTTGTCAAGGACAAGGATCTCCTGAATATAAGCACAATGCCTCTTTTGCTCTCGGGGTAGGAGGTTGCTGATGAGGTAGGAGAACATCACCTTTTTGTCAATAGCCATAGAGTTCACAAGATAAGGACCAGTGCCAGTACCTTCATCACCAAGTACATTCTTCAAAGCACTACTGGCATCCACATTCTCTGGCCATACTCCCTTGTAATACTCAGCAAAGCCTTCATGAGGGATCTCTAGAAGGTCAGCGACATCCTGACTGGTGAATACAAACTCCTTTCCTTCCCAGACATACTTCACAACAGTCTTGTTGCCATAATCCTCTATGGTCAACGTCTCATAAATCTTCTTCACAAAATCAGCTATGAACTTCTCTTCTTCATAGAACAAATCCTTCCATCCTTGGGTTTCTATCCACTACTTCACGTTAGGCAACTTGAACTCATCAAGAAAATTATTCTCCCACAGCAATACTTTAGTAAAATCCCTAGATTGGATTTTCCTATTCTCGGGCTTCTTCTTCTTTTTGCTGGCAGAGGCCTTAGGTTTGATCAAGGTCGGCGACCTGGGTCGCTTAGCCCTAGACTTCCTAAGCTTTCCTTCAGATTCACTCTCATCAGGCAGAGGGATATTAGGCACATCTTCTCCAGTCAATAATTTTAATCTCCTAGTCACAGGCCTATGCTCAACAGTGGGTTTCCTAGCGGATCTTTTAGAGATAGGGGTATCCTCTCCAAACAACTGCTTCTTAACCTCTTCTTTAGCCTTAGATAAAGATTCTTTCTCAACAACAAGAGGATCAGATTCAGTACCTTCACTGTCAGACGGGATAGAAACTGGACGTTTGCCTCTGACCTTGGCAGAGTCAGCAACCTTGGCAGAGTCAACAACCTTGGCGACAACCTCTGAGATTTTCTCCAAGTCGACAACCTCTTCAGCCTTCTGGTTGTCATCTTCAACCTTCTCCTCTGTTTCAGCGGGAACAGTAACTTCTTCTTCAAAAGCGTCGACCACCTTCTCTGTGGCCTCAAACTCAGTTTCAGCAACGGGTTCCGCTTCTTCGTCCTTCTCTTTGCCTTTTTCTCCTTCAACCGCCGGTTCCCTTGGCGGTTCCTCCTTCTCCGGCTCGGGTTCGGGCTTTTCAACCGCCAGAGGAATGTCGCCTGAAACCGCCAGATCTGGGGCGATTTCCGACACATTCTCTGTCGGAAGGGGCTCGGGTTCGGTTATGGGCTCTTTTGGAGGGGATTTGGGCTTGGCTTGAGGAGATTCAAGGGCAATGGGGTCGGGATTTTGAGTTTTGGAGCTTTCGGCCATGGCGGGTTCTGGTTGGGATTTTTCAATTAGGGTTTTGGCAGCGAGTTTCTTCAATTCTTCCTCTCCGAGATGGGTCATGAGAAGAGATTGAAGTTGCTCGGGGGTGAGGCTTGACAGGGGGGACTGGTTTGGGGACGCCATTGATGCTTGGGTAAAGCTTGAGAGGGTCGGTTATGGCGTTTGGGGTTTTTGGACAGAGAGAGAGAGAACTCGAGATAAGCACAAAAGGGGTAAGAGAAAAGTACCTTTTGGGTCTCCTTTTATACAAGTACAACTTCTCAATTTATGGCAACTGCAGATACACTCGAGTACATGATCCCGTTAGAAGATCTTCCCTTTCCAAAAATTTCAAACTGAAAAACTGTCAAATATTTCGCCCCAAAATAGCACGTGCGCTTTCCGCACAAACTGGTCGTCAACCTTGTCGACTACCTCAACTTCAAACTTTCTTTCCACAAACCTGGAATCTGTCAAATCACCACTTCCAACTGCCACAACTGAAGTCGTCAACCTCAAACCTGTTTTCTCTTGAATTCTGAGTCTGTCAACAACCTTACTGCGCCTTGACTTTTACCGCATGAAGTAGCTTGGGGGTTGGGTTACACCGGGTGGTGTCAAAGCAAACCAAGCATAAAAATATAATATTTTGTGGAATTTGTCGATCAAGTTGATAAGTCTCCGTTTAAAAAACACACAAACAAGCAATTGGGCTCATAGAGACTCTCAAGCATGATAGGTCGGGGACGGCAGTAGAATCAACCATCATTTGGGCTTCTAATGAGGGTTAAAGGGTCATCAAGTTGATTCTTTTGGGCTCAAAGAAAAAGTTCAATTGAATATGCAATTTCAAACCCAATATGCAGGAAGTCGCCGACATGCACACAAGCAGGAGATTTCATCGATTAAATGCATACACACCTCATTATGCTGACACTATATAAGCATGAAATTCTCAAAAATGATAATCAATCAAGTTTCAACCAGTCATAAGAGGATGGCATAAAAGATTTAGCAAGTCAATCAAGTGAGATCATACCTAGCTCCATGCGAAGTCGTTCAAAGGGTTCACGATTTAGAGCCTTGGTGAAAATATCCGCCCTTTGTTCATCCGTCCCGCAAAACTTCATGGACACCATGCCTTTCTCCACGCAATCTCTAAGAAAATGATGTCGTATCTCGATATGCTTTGTCTTGGAATGTTGCACCGGATTCTTCGAGATATCGATGGCACTCGTGTTGTCACAAAGTATGGGTACGGACCCACACTCTACACCATAGTCCTTGAGTTGTTGCTTCATCCACAAGAGTTGTGAACAACATGCTGCGGCGGCGACATATTCGGCTTCGGCGGTAGATAGAGCAACTGAATTCTGCTTTTTGGATCCCCAAGAAACTAAGCACGAGCCAAGAAACTGGGCCATCCCTGATGTACTCTTTCTATCAACACGATTCCCTGCAAAATCTGCATCGGTGTAACCGACTAGGTCGAAGTCGCTGACCCGTGGATACCATAGACACAGGTTGTCACTACCCTTGAGATAGCGAATGATTCTCTTCACAGCTTTTAGATGAGATTCCCTTGGATCGGCCTGAAATCTTGCACAAAGGCACACGGCGAAGACAATATCTGGCCTACTAGCTGTAAGATACAAGAGAGATCCAATCATACCTCGATACACAGTAGCATTGACCTTTGGGTCCTTTTCATCTTTTCCAAGTGAAGTGGTCGTCGACATGGGAGTATCAAAAGAGCGAGAACTCTCAAGACCAAACTTCTTCACGCACTCCCTGAGGTACTTTTGTTGATGAATCTTGGTACCTTCTTCATTTTGCACGACCTGAAGTCCTAAAAAGAACTTGAGCTCCCCCACCATGCTCATTTCAAATTCACTCGACATGAGGTTAGCGAACTCCTTCACTAACTCTGGGTCTGTTGAGCCAAAGATGATGTCGTCGACATAGACCTGAACCACCAGAGTGTGATTCTTTTTCCTCAACAAGAATAGGGTCTTGTCGATCTCTCCTCGAATATATCCATGCTGGATTAGGAACTGCGATAGCCTATCATACCACGCACGAGGAGCCTGCTTCAACCCATATAAAGCCTTATCAAGCTTATACACGTGATCCGGGTTGGCGACATCTTCAAAACCTGGGGTTTGCTCAACATAGACTTCTTCCTTCAAATACCCATTAAGAAATGCAGTTTTGACATCCATTTGCTGCAATTTGAATCCATGAAAGGTAGAGTAAGCAATCAACAACCTTATAGCCTCGAGACGAGCAACCGGGGCAAAGGTTTCATCATAGTCGATTCCCTCTTGTTGATTGTAGCCTTTCACTACAAGCCGGGCTTTGTTCCTTACAACATTTCCTTCATCATCCAGCTTGTTTCTGAACACCCACCGTGTTCCAATCACTGTTCTTCCCTTCGGCCTTGAGACCAAATGCCACACCTTGTTGCGTTTAAACTGATGAAGTTCCTCTTGCATGGCAATGACCCAATCCGAGTCTTTCAAGGCTTGCTCGATATTCTTCGGCTCCAACATAGAAATGAAGGCGTTGAATGCAAAGAGATTAAGTGAGGATCTCGTTTGCACACCCTTCGTGAAATCAGTTATAATGTTGGTGACCGGATGAGCATTCTTCTGCTGATAATTCCTGATAGGTAGTTGAGTCAGGTCGTCGACCACTGGAGTCTGCGACGAACTACCTGGAATAGAACTTTGAACTGCTTGATCTGATCTTTGAACTACTTGATCTGATCCACTAGCCTCTGATACGTTCTGATTCTGCACAGCATCTGCAACCTGATCCTGAACCTGATTCTGACCTGTCCCTGCATTCTGATTGGGGTCGGCGACACTGTCACTGTTGGCGACCTCGGACGAACCTTCAGCACTGTCCTTGTCAGAACCATACTCAAGGCCTAAGAAGTAGCCTTGATCACCATCATCATGATCCTGAATCAGAGAACCTGCCATGGTGTTTTCATCGAACACCACATGAACACTTTCTTCGATCTTCTTGGTCCTCTTGTTGTACACTTTGTAAGCTTTACTTGTTGGAGAATAGCCAACAAAGGTGCCAACATCACTCCTTGGATCGAACTTGCCCAGACTGTCCTTCCCATTGTTATGAACATAACATTTACACCCGAAGACGCGGAGGTGGGCGACATTAGGCTTAACTCCTCTCAAGAGCTCATAAGGAGTCTTTCCAAGTAGTGGACGCAACATGGCTCTATTCATCACGTAGCAAGCTGCATGAATAACTTCTCCCCAGAAATTCCTTGGGAGACCACTAGAGATGAGCAAGGTCCGCGACATCTCTTCCAAAGCTCGATTCTTCCTCTCGACCACGCCATTCTGTTGAGGGGTTCTAGGCGCCGAGAAATTGTGGCTGATTCCACTCTTCCTGCAATATTCCAGAAATTCAGAGTTCTCAAACTCTGTGCCATGATCGGATCTGATAGCCACTATAGAATTTCCAAGCTTCTTTTCAACAGCCTTTGCCCATGTCTCGAACTCTTCAAAAACCTGATCTTTAGAAGCAAGGAAGATGGTCCAAGTATAGCGTGAATAATCATCAACAATTACAAAGACATATCTATTTCGTCCTCTACTTTGTATGCGCATCGGTCCACACAAGTCCATATGAATCAACTCAAGAGGCTTGGAGGTACTTACCTCCTTCTTGGACTTAAAAGAAGACCTTACTTGCTTACCCTTCACACAAGCATCACATACACCAGACTTTGAGACATCAAACTTGGGCAAACCACGAACTAGCTCCTCTCTGTGCAATCTGACCAATAACTGCGGGCTAGCATGACAGAACCTACTATGCCAGAGGTCAGCAACCTCTGTAACAGACTTCAAGCACAAACTCTCTTCAGGTTGGAAGCAGGGATCCACTTTGTAAACATTGTTTTTGCACAATCCCTTCAGAAGCATCCTACCTGTACTTATTTCAATCACCTGGCATTGCTTATGATCAAAGACAACTTGATTTTTCCCGTTAGCGCACAGTTGAGCAACACTTAATATATTGAAACCAAGGTTGTCAACCAGACTAACATCAGAAACTGAAACCTTACTTGAGATCTTCACTTTTCCCATTCCAGAAACCATACCTTTGCTATTGTTTCCGAAGGTAATATTACCTCCGTTGTGTTGTTGAAGTGAGACAAAATCTTCAGATTTTCCAGTCATATGAGCTGAGCACGCACTGTCGATGAACCAGGGGTCGTCGACACTCACTTCAACCTGCACAAACAAGATTAGTTTTTACGAACCCAGAGTTGCTTCACAACTCCTCTGGTTCGATCAATAGGTTTCACAGCATTAGTAGAAACATTAGCATTAGCAGGTTTTGGATTCTTGATAGAGTTGGTGACTTTAGGTTTCTTCCTCGAAGTCCTCGACTTCCTAGCCTTTTCAGAATCTCTAGTTCTTTTAAAACACTCATGTTGGTAATGGCCTCCTTTGCCACAATACCAGCATGTGATGTGAGATTTCAACCCTGCATACTTACTATATCTTGGATAGACAGGCTTGTTGTCAACCCGGGCCTGGAAGTCAATTCGTGAGGGGCCGGCTTTCTAGACTTGGTTTTCCCACATGGTACGAACCTTTTGATTAGGGTACCACTTCTGCTTCCCTTTACCCTTGGGATCCACCACATGTGATGAGCAACTTGCGTTGTGCTCATGCATAGGGGATTTTCCCTTAGATGTTTGGGAGGTAGAGGCGTTCCCCTTTTCAGTTTGGTCTTTCCCATAACCTAGACCAGGTCGCTCATCAACCTTCACAAATCTTCTTCCGAAGTCTTGTTTGACTTCTTGGACCTTGTCAACGACAAACTCATCCTTCCACTTCTGTTTTTTAGCTTCGTCATCTATCTTCACATTTTCAAGATCACTAGACAACTTAGCATTTCCCAGCTTCAGCATGAGGTTTTGACCTTCAAGACTAGACACCTGTTTTCCTAGGTCGTCAACCTGTTTCTGTAAGTCAGCAACTTGAGACTCAAGGTTAGGACATTCAGCGCAATCAACAGGTTTAAAAACACTTTTCTTCTCTAGATCTATAGCTTTTGAAGACCAAACTTTATTATCATCAATCAGATTTGCAATTTTCTCATCTTTTTCATCAATTTCCTCGCTAAGCTCAGAAATTTGAAGACCAAGTTTTTCAATGATAGCATAAAGTTGTTCACGTGTCTTTTTAGCTAAGAGAGAAGAAACATCATTATCATTATCATTTACCTCACTTGAGGAGTCATCACCCAAGGCCATCATGCAGACTTCTTTGGTCAGCGACTCGTCTTCATCCTCGTCAGACATGTCCCAAGTCGCCATCATGCTCTTCCCAGCCTCCCTCTTTGGACATTGTTTAGCAAAATGCCCTTTATCGTGGCAGTGATAGCATATCACTCCCTTTAGATCTTTTGCAGCTTCAGGGGCTTTGGTCGGAGCTTTGTTGCGATTCCAAAGTCTTTTCATCGCCTTAGAAATAAGAGCAACGTCGTCGTCGACGACCTCTTCATCATCCTGTCCTTGAGCAATGTCGAAAGCCTTCTCGACTTTCAGAGCAATAGTTTTGACCTTTTAAGAGTCAAATCTATCCTCTCTTCTCTGTTGGATACCTCCGAGCATGGTCAGTTGACCAATCACATCCTCCACGGTCATCGACTTCGTGTCCTTTTGAGACAAGAGAGAAGTCGCCATGCCGTCGCACTTCTTGTTGAGACCCGAAATCAGCTTGTTGGTTTGCTTCCATTGTAGAAGCTTTTCTCCAAGGAACTCTAGCTGATTGACCACCGATTGGAATCTTGAGTGGTATTCATGGAGGGACTCATTCTTCCCTTGGAATAGATTCTCATATTCTCGCTCAAGGGTTATGATTCTATCCTTTTTGACATCATCGTTTCCTTGATGGAGACGTTTGAGAGCATCCCAAATATCCTTAGCAGTGTCATAGCCTATGACTTTCTTGATCTCACTGCTAGTCAAAGCGTGATGGAGGACCTTCTTAGCACGCTCATTCTTCTCAAGCTTTTTGAAGTCAGCGTCGTCATACTCTGTGACTTCTTTTTCCTTTCCATCAGCTTTAAGGAACTTCTCAGGACCAATGGAAATCACTTTCCAAAGTTGTCCATCCAGAGAGCAAATGTGGGTTTGCATTTGTTTCACCCACCAATCGTACTCTCCGGGCTTGAGTACTGGAGGTTTCCAGAAGGAGTCATTGATAGCGGTGTTGGTGGTAGACATCTTTCCTGCAAAGTACTAGAAAAATCTAGAGCCAATGCTCTGATACCAATTGTAGGATCTGCGTTAGTACTTCAGAGGTCGTCGACACCTACGATGTCGTCGACCAGAGTTAACAACTAGTGTTATGCAGCGGAATAAAGACACAAGAAAGATTGATATGTTACCACATTGAACACAAGGAGTTATAGTGGAAAACTCTCTACAAACCAACTAGTTTGTATAGAGAAAAACCACTTGCCTTCTAAGCTTCAACTTAGAAGGACTTGAAGAGCACTTCGCTCGCTTGTATTGCTTTCTCGGATTACAAAGGTGTTCCTACTCCTAGATGTGAATCCCACACACTCTAGCAAGTACTCTTGCCTTATCCCAATCCTCACTCAATACAATCTCGCTCAACACTCAACCTCCTAAGACCGAGTCTCACGATCTCACACAACACACACTCACAATTACAATGTTTTCGCTCTCCTCCTTTTTAGTCCTAGAATGTATGCATGAAATGTATAAATAAGACTAAGAAGATTGCTGCACGATTCAGCCAAATCGGCTAAGACATGAATCGTACACAATCTCTACAAGATCTTTCCTAAAATAAAATCCTAAGACACAATAAAATCATCTTCAATATCTTCCTTGATCTCTTGATGATTTTCCATCTTTATGATCTTGTCCTTGCCTTAAACGAACTGCTGAAGATGCTGTACGCAGTTTCCATATCAAAGAGACACGCTATTTCCTTTTCTGAATTTCCGCACGCGCTTTGCTTCTGGGAACTGAGGTCGGCGACCTCTCGGCAACCTCTTCGGTTTGGAACCATCAAAACACGAACTCGGTTTTCTAACATCCTTTTTACAACACGTCATTTTTTTATCCAACCTTAAAATTTATGTTTTTCTTTTTAAACAATAGTAATTTTTTTTGTTGCTAAATGGACAATATTACATACTCGATATAACGAATCTTTGAAGTAACTTTTGCAATAATTATAGGAAAATGAAAACATGTTAATTGAAAATAAGAGTATGAGTTTGAGTCATTAAAACAAAAATAAGAGACTCTTTTATAAATTAAATCGAAAGCTTGGCCCGTCCGTTGGACGTCCAATTTCTTTCGTCGTATTTTTTTGGAAGATGAAAATAATAATCTTCATCATGACACAAAATTTTGGTTTGATTAATAAATTATGTAGGTATTTTGTATTAAATTGTCCAAAAAATAGTAGATAAAATAGATATAAAATATGGAATTACATTATTTGATTTGCCCGTCCGTTGTACGTATTATATACAGAACTGTTGATACATGTCTCAAGTTCCATATGCTAGTGTAGTTGAGAGTCTAATGTATGCTATGGTTTGTACTCGACCCAATCTAGTATTTGATGTTAGTGTGCTAAGTCGATACATGGTTAACCCTAGGAAGGAACATTGGTAAGCTGTAAAGATGATTATTATGTATTTCAAAAGCACTTCAAATGTTGGCCTCTATTATGGGAATGATAATCCATGCTTGGGTAGCTAGATTTTCAAGTTCTGATTATACAAGAGATGTGGATGGTAGGAGATATATGACGGGTTATGTCTTCACTCTAAAAGGCTCTACAGTGAGGAGAAAGGCAACCTTACAACCTATAATTACTTTGTCCACTATAAAGGTAGAATATATGGTTTTGACAAAAGCCATTAAGAAGGGAATATGGCTACATCGACTAGTTAATGATCTAAGTGCACATCAGGATCAAACTATAGTATATTGTGACATTTTGAGTGCAATATGCTTAACCAAGCATCAAGTCTATCATAAAAAGATGAAGCACATTGATATCAAGTACCTTGGTGTGTTTCGTACTCAGGTGGACCACAAGTTGCCTGATCTAGGTTGGACATGTTGGGATCTTCTCCAAAGGATGGTAATCGGGATAAGCACGAGCCAACGTGATGGCTCATGAGCCTCTTGTTCTCACGTGGGCAAGGAAAAGACGAGGTTGTGCTCAAAGTGAAAAGATATGAAGAGAATTGAAGGGCAAGGGAATGTATTTAGAAGGGTTAGATGTCGGACCGAAAGGGAGGAGGAACACTCATCTCAAACTCAAGCTTTGGTTTTTATTAATGTTGACATGGTTGAAAATAAATACAAGGCATTGCTTCCATAGAAGTGAAAGGTATCAGGTCTAACCTAAGGTCTTTAATTGTGGGCCTTATCCTAGCTTAATGAGCCGACCTTTTAAACATAAGATGACACACACCCGAAATAATAAGAAACTAGTTTAACCCCCATACCATGTACGGGTAATGCGATTATAAACCCAATTTAATTAGATATGCAATGTCAATGATCACGTTAAAAATATAGGATCATATATATATATGTATCTTCGTATTATGATTAGTGTTTTTTTACCAGTAGTAAATCAACTCATAATATACATAAGTTGGATTTGTTCAAAAATTACTTTACGATAAATATCACGGTTTATTAAATAATAATATTTATCTGAAGATTACAACTAATTCTTGGTAAGAGATAATTCATAATTTTCGGCAATTTTTACAGGATAAGATTATGGGTCCGTTCGGCAAGCGTTGATTATGGTGCTTATGGTGCTTATCATGCTTATCATAAGTACGATAAGTAACATAAGTCCTGTTCGGATAATTTATTTATTTTAAATGATAAGTACCTTATCGTACTTATGATAGATAAGTAACGTAAGGTCCCTCCCCCAACTTATCGTACTTATCGCAAATCATGAGTATCTATCCTAAAAAAAAATTATCGTTCTACCCTCAAATCCTACCCTTCTCCACAAATCCCATATCTGCCTCCTTCCTTGCTCAGCCTCGACCGAAGCCCCAGATCTGCCTTCTTCCTTGCTCGGCCTCAACCGAAGCCCCAAATCTGCCTCCTTCTTCCTTACCGACCTCGACCGATGCTTCCCCGATCTGCCTCCTTCCTTCTCTTTGCCGGTCCCGTCCGTCGCTACCTTGCCGCCGTTTGTTGCGGCCAGTTCCGTCCGTCTCCGGCCACCGCTCATCGCGGCCAGTTCCGCCCGTCTCCGGCCACTACAGAGGGGTGAGGAGGAGGCCGTGGGGGAAGTACGCACGCGCCCGAGATACGAGACTAGCTCAACACGAAACGGGGTGAGGGTGTGGATCGGCCAAGCCAAATTCACCGGACCCTCACGTGGATTTGGCCTTTTGTAAGGATCTATATATATATATATACATGGACACCAGGAAGAATGCTACTACTATTACTTAGCTCTGCCTTGAAGAGAATTTTAGCAACTAATTAATTACGTTGTTGAGAAGTGAGAACAATCCATGTAACACTTTTGTTCAAGGGAAAAATGCAGAAGGGGAGATCTAACCTAGTTAAGCAGAATGATATGATGAATAAATTAGTTATTGTACATGTGGAAACTGCGCCCATTTGGAGATTGGTGTTATGGTTTTCAACTTTTCATTGGCCTGAATGAGTTAGTTTCTAACAACAACAAGACTCAAAGAAAATGCATTTGCATTTATTGAACATTTGATGATGTGTACGTAGTGCAATCCATGAAATTGAGCAACTTACACGTAGCTCTTATATATATATGGCCACCAGGAAGAATGCTAGTACTAGTACTCAGCTCTGCCTTGAAGAGAATTATAGCAGCCAGTGAACGATATTACGTTGCTGAGAAAAATCCATGTAACGCTTACACGTTTAAAGAATACATGTTGATATATTAGTGGGTACCTAATGACGTAATCCAAGATCTTGATGTCGGCCTTGTCGCCAGAGCCTTCGTAGGAGTGAAGAGGCGAGATCCGGCCGAAGATGTCGATGGAGACGAGGAAGAGCACAGTGGATACAAGGATTGACAAGAAGACGTCGGGGAACTTGGAAGCGACCTTGACGAGGCCGAAGACGGCAAGGAGGAAGGCTCTGACCGGCGGATGGGTACGGGAACACCAGGATGTGGGTGGCGGACTGGCGGTCGTTGATAGTTAACTAGTTTTGTCAACTCGCTAGGAGTGACATACCACATGCCCTATTTTGTAATTTTACATTAATCTATAATCCCGTAATCAACGAAAGTTACCGAACACACGTTCTATTATCTATCTAATAAGTGTTCAGCTTCAGCACTATTGTCAGCATCTAATATAAGCATCAGCACCGTCAGCTATAAGGTTCAGCGTCAGCATCAGTATCAGCACATAATTGCCGAACGGACCCTATATGAGATTCAAATTACCTAATTTATATAGAGGAGGACGCGGCTGATTATTATTATCAAATCATATATTTATTTTTCTATTGTGATTAGTGTTTTTTTATATACACAAGGGCCCGATTGATTATTTTATTAAAGATATGACACGTGGCGTAATTTTTTGTGAAAACTTTGTCTCCGCTTTATACTATAGACAGTATAGATATAAATGACAACTAAATAGAAATAGAAACATGTCAAATAGGGAAATGTCATAAAACAACTAAATCGGAATTCATGATGAACACCAAGGTCCTGGAAGACGCATACCATTTTCTGAGGAATTAAAAGAGAATCCAAGTGAAGAAAGTAGAGACAGTTGATAAACTTGTGACATGTTCACTAAGCCAGTTCATCAAACCTAGTTTCAGCATTGTTTGGACTTGCATAATACCATAAGTCAATAATTTTAACCCTTGAGGACTACTTGAGCTCCTAATTAGGGGAAAGTTGAGGCACAACAACTTCAAGCCCTTGTCGGTACATCTATTTATAGGAGAATTCACGTCAAGGTGGAGATTTATTAATGTCACTTGAATTTGTCGATGAGTGAAATCCGTCAAGGTTCGGGGTCAGAGCACCCTAGCAGGGAATCTGACGGGTGATGCCATTCGACAATGGCTCCCCTGGTCAAAATGATATTCTATGTTTTTTGTTGTTGACCTATTGTGACCCCTTTGGCCTACAACCCATAATTTATATTAGTGTTTCTTAAGTATTTGTATACGCTCTCGAAATAATTTGTAATTTGTAATCTAAAATCAATCTCCATAATAATAAAATCTATCCTTAAATTTATGGACGTAACTAACACAACGTTAGTGAAACATATAATTTTTTGTGTCATCCTCGTTTTTACTATTCTTGTGACTACAAAATGAGTAACATAAAGTTATATAGTAGGTGTGTTAATTTGAGCTATTTTGCGGCCCAACCTATTCCAATCTTAAAGCGTTTAGTTGCTTGTAATATTTAAACCTTTTTACAACCCCCTATTAGGTCGATCTTTACCTTGATCTCTCATCTTGCCCAACACTTTGAAGTATTGTACCTAGCTCCCATCGAGTATAATTTTCTCTAAGATGATGATTCTTAATCTTGCATTATATAATCCATAACTCTACATCTCCCTAGCAGCCCCACAATCCGAGTCAGTTCTCATGAAACCCTCCATTACCAACCATGGCCACCCTACCTTACATTACACTTCTTCCAAATGCTCGAATAACGCCAACTATATTGGTTCCTCACTCCCCTACCGCAATTGTACGTCACCCTCTCCACATAGCCATACAATGACTACTTGGAGAGCAGAGCATGCATAACCGAGTCAACGCGCTTTTTTTTACCTAAATGTTATAACTACATCCTCCTCTTCCATCTCCCATGTATTGGGCTCCTATTAGTAATTGTTCTTATATTTTTGTTTTGGACTCTTATGGGGCGAATGAATGGTTTAGTGCATTGTTTAACCACACAAATTTCGCTCTAACAAGTCCTTATAGAGGTACAAACAAGGCTCGTCTTATTGCTAATGAGTGATCACACGAAACCTACTTAAATACAGTATAAAACAGAACTTATATCTTTCTTAAAATTTGCGCCACCTCATCAACATTGAATAAAAAAAATGTTATTTACGCCACATAAATGCATAATAGAATAATGCTTTTATTTTAACAATGGTAACTATATCTACTATAATATCTTATCCAATTTATAATATGTTAATTTATTTTACTAATATAAATCAATAGGAAATCTTGCTAGAATCAATAGAAAAAATGATTTTGGATATCTTTGATATCTTTCTTAGGTGGATGCTTAGGTGGATGTGTGGTCACACGAGGATGGACAGGATTAGAAATGAAGAGATCAGAGGCAAGCTTAGGGTGGCTAGCATAGGAGACAAGTTGCGGGAAGCGAGACTCCGTTCGTTTGGCCATATCCAGAGACGGAGCCCATATGTGACAGTTAGGAGGTGCAAACGTTTGGATCTAGGGGCTTACCGGAGGGATAGAGGCCACCCAAAGAAGCGCTGGATGGACAGGATAAGGCAAGATATCGGCATGTTAGGGATTTCCACGGATTTAGCTCAATGCAAGGAGAGTTGGAGGGAGAGGATCAGCGTGTCAGACAGCTAGGCAGCTTGTTGGTGGAGCCTAGTGGAGCCTTTTCATCTGGTGTTAGTCGTGGGTTTTTCGCATAGTGCACTTGTTTTGTTAATTAAGCTTAGTTTTTATATTTCTTTTATTCCTTTTCTTTTCTTTCTTTTTACCTTAGTAGTAGTTTTGTTTGTCGCCGGGTTTATAGGTTTTAGTTTTTAGGTAGAGTTTGTTGAGTGGTCTAGTCTGTGTCTCTTGGGTCGTATTGGGCGCATTTCATCTAGGTCTGGAATGCCCCCACCCTGACCCCCCCAGATCTTGCTAGTGCGCGATATCCCTGGGTATATGTTGTTGTTATTGATATCTTTCTTAATTTTGATATGAAAATATAATTTTCATTTAAATGTTTTTTATTTTAGGTAAAAGTGATTTTGTCATTTTTATTAAGATTCTACATAATTAATTAAAATAATAGATTTTAAAATTGAAATTAAAAAATAGAATACATATATAGGTTAATAGGTTCGAACTGGTATATCGGGCTTGAATTGTAAATTCTCGAATAAAAAACAGGCTCGGATCAAAATTCGATCTAAGATCAACTAAGTCGGGTTTAGATTTACATTACCCATACATGATATGGGATTTGTACTAAGTGGTTGTTAATTGTGATGAGACTTACCGTCTTCTGACAAAACCTGCATTATCTAGTCACGTATTTTTTTCATCTTAGTGATCTTACTATTTCTCATTCTTAGCCGATTCACATATAACATGACACTCTTCAAGAAACCATAAATATGTTTCAACTACCCAAATTCATTGACTCTATTCACGTGAAGCATACATACCACCTATACACAAAATTCTCTGTTTGGGCTGAAACAAACACCCAAAACTTGGTGCCTATTATTAGACAAAGGTATAACTTCCCGAGTTTAATTTATTGACTCTATTCGGGTCATGAATTGAAGTTCAGTTTCTTATTTAATCGTGAGATCTCGGATTGAAAATGGAGTGATCTACTGATCTCAGTGTTATATCGTTTGATTTTTATTTTAATTATGTTATTTTTGTAGCTCTTCAAGTTTTTGATTTCTTTTTTTTTTTTTTTTGAAAAAGGTAAGCAGACGATATATTATATACCAAAAACGGCTCAAGCAGAGCCTAATTACAAAAGGGCCCAAAGGACCATAAGCGTTTAACGCAGAAGAGAGGAGAAGGAGGCGCTTAGCGCGACTCGAAGCCTACAAAAGGGGTTAGAAGACCTAGGCTGAGCAACAGACCCAAGAAAATAAATTACAAGATTTGCAGAGTAGTAAACCAATGGGTTGTTACAGCATCTAATTTGTGAATCTTTGCCAGAAGAATGCTCTTAATGTGGTTAATGAGCTTCTCCGCACAAGTAGCAACAACTGGCTTTTCATCGTGAAAGATGGCTCGATTCCTGGTGTGCCAGATGGAATAGATAAAGGTGGTAAAGGCCATTGAGATGGTTTTCCAAATGATGCTCTGCTTGTTACGGGTAGAAGCAAGCCATTGCATCCAACTGCTGAAGAGAGGAGGTCTCCTTGTGATGCGAAGCCAATCCAAGAGCTTGTAGAAGACGGCTTGGACAAATGGACATGCATTCCAAAGGTGAGAATTTGATTCTGGGCTGGAACTACAGAGGACACAATCTAAACTGTCGAGAGGCCTCCATCTACCAACTTTGTCTTTTGTGGGGAGCCTGTGGTGGCTGGCCATCCATGCAATGAAAGAACACTTAGGCTTATGGATACCTTGCCAGAGAGGGAGCCAGAGAGGAGATTTTCTACCCACTTCACGCAATAGCTGATACACTTTGGCCGCGGAGAAGTTGCCTTGAGAGTTAACAATATCAGTTTGCAGTTGGTTAGGAAGAAGTCTCTCGAGGAGGAGGTTCCGAACCTTAAGGAGAGACTTCCAAGTCCAACTGTCAATGTCCTTCGGCTCCACCGACCAGATATCATTGTTGTTCATGAGATTGATAGAGCACCACTCAACCCAAATGTTGTTGTTATGGGGATTAGTGAGCTCCCAAAGGGATTTTGCGAGACAAGCCCTATTCCATGAAAGGAGTTCCTTAAACCCGAGACCACCTTCAATCTTGGGTTTGCAGACATCCTTCCAAGAGATGGGGCATTTAGATGAGCCCATGTCACATGTCCAGAGGTAGGAGCGTAGGATAGCTTCTACTTTGTGCAGCACATCTTCAGGGAAGAGGAGGATTGAGCACCAGAAATTTTGAATACCATAGAGCACAGATCTGACAAGCTCCACCCTGCCTGCATAAGAGAGGAGTTTAGCAGTCCAGGATCTAACCTTGGAAGTCATGTTGTCGATGATCGGCCCATACTCGCTGATTTGTAGACGCTTAGATCCCAAAGGGATGCCCAGATAACGAAACGGGAGGAAACCCTCTGAGAAACCAGTTGTATTCAGAATCTGCGTCTTCAACGGGTCTGAGATACCGCCAAGGAATATACTTGTCTTCTGGGAGTTGATCTGAAGGCCCGAGATGCCGGCAAACTCATCAAGAAGGTGTTGAATGGCTTGGATGGAACTTAGGTCAGCTTTACAGAAGATAAGAAGGTCGTCTGCAAAGCTGAGGTGGGTGAGTTTGGATTTCTTGCATGAAGGGTGATGCTTGAAGAGAGGGTTGGTCTCAAGCGACTTCAACATTCGGGAGAGGTACTCTGTAGCCACCACAAAGAGATAAGGCGATAGCGGATCACCTTGGCGAATGCCACGACACCCACGAAAGAAGCCTTCGAGGCTGCCGTTAACATTAATTGAGTAGGTCGGGGTGGTGATGCAGGTCATGATCCATCTAATGAGCTTATCTGGAAAGTTAAAAGCTTGCAGAGCATTCTCTAGGAATTTCCAATTAATGGTGTCAAAGGCTTTGTTGAAATCAACTTTCAGTGCACATCTAGGGGAGATACCTGTCCATGAGTGGTGCTTCAAGATGTCTTGACAAACAAGGATATTGTGGCGGATCGACCTTCCAGGGACGAAGGCACCTTGTTTGTTGTCGATAATGCCAGGGAGAACAGCTTTGATGCGGTCGGCAATGATCTTCGTGATTGTCTTGTAGGTGGTGTTGCAACAAGAGATAGGCCTGAGATCCCTAGCAACGGTAGGGTTGTTGACTTTGGGGATCAATGAGATGATGGTGTGATTCACCTGCTTAAGAAGATTATTAGAGTAAAAGAAGTCTTGAATGGCTTCACATGTGTCTTGGCCCACAATCGCCCAAGCCTTCTTGTAGAAAAAGGAATTGTACCCATCCGGCCCCGGAGATTTACAGTTGGCAATAGAGAAGAGGGATTGTTTTATGTCAGCTGGGGAGGGGATTCGGGTGAGGTCAAGGTGAGCAGAGCTAGAAACAAAGGGGCCTAAGCTGAAGTATAAGAGATTGAGGGGGGAAGCGGGGTGAGGGGAGCCAATGAGGTTGCGGAAGTGGCTGATGAGGGAGGAGGCAATTTCTTTGTGCTCGCTCAATCTGTTACCAGATTCATCATACAGAAATTTGATTGCATTACGACTCTTACGACTTTTGAGGTGATTGTGAAAGAGAGCAGAGCAATGATCTCCATATTTGAGCCACTTGAGTTTGGATTGTTGCCGAATCATCAAATTGAGAGCATTCATATCCTTTTTCAGCTCTGAAATAAGGCTACTTTCCTCAAGCTGCAAAGCTGAGTCGAAAGGCTTGATTTGAGCAAGGGCTTGAACAGACTCAAGCTTAGAGTTGAGTTCTGCGGTTCTGGAGACAAGCGTTTCAATAGAGCCAGAACTGAACTTTCTGAGTTTATTCTTGAGAGCCTTGAGCTTTGAGACAAGGCAGAACATTTTGTGGCCCCTAGTGTTGTCGTTGGTCCAAGTTTCCAGAATGCAGGGCAGGAAAGATTCATGAGAAGCCCACCCATTGTTGAATCTGAAGGAAATCTTTTTGTGAATGGTGGGTCCACCAAGGTTAAGAATAGCTGGACAGTGATCGGAGATACCGGGTGGAGGGAAGAAGGCGGAGGCATTAGGGAAGTGAATCGGTAGGATGTCATTGGTGAGAACGCGATCAAGCTTGCACCATATGCGATCGCCTTTAGAATTATTGTTGTTCCAAGTGTGGTAAGCGCCACCATAGCTAAGGTCAGAGAGCCCCGAAGAGGAGAGAAGGGTACTTAGCTCAGAGGTGTCATGGAGGCCCGACCGGTGTTGTTCACTGATTTTTTCGGTTTGGTCAAGAATGCAATTGAAGTCACCGACCACAGCCCAAGGGATAGAGATCGAGCTTGCGAAGCTGGAGAGCAGGTTCCAGAGCGGAGCCCTACTGGATTTGGAGTTGAAGGCGTAAACAAAGGTGAGGAGGATTTCTGAATTTGTGGTAGGGCAAGAAACGCGACAGTGAATGAATTGGTCAGAGAGGGTGATGGGAGTGAGGCTGATGACATGAGGGTCCCAGAAGACCCAGATTCTTCCGTTCACAGCTGGAGGAGAATTTGAGATACGGTTCCAAGAGGGGAGGAAGTTGTGGGTCGCTGAATGAGCATTGTGGGGGCGAATACGGGTTTCGAGAAGGGCAAGGATGGAAGCTTTAGAATTTTTCAGAAGGGTGGAGATGGAGGTTTTCTTGATGTTGTGAGGATCATTCAGACCTCTAACATTCCAGCTGGCAATAGAAACTCTATCCATAAATAAAAGGTGGCGGGGGGAAAGTGCTCCTTGAGCTGACATTATCAATTAAGAGGGGTTTGGAGTGAAGGGAAGAAGCCGAAGCTGGAGGATTAGAGTTTGAGGCTCCTTTGGAAGCTGAGCTGGGGAGGGGATTGAAATCGGGAATGTTGGACTCGACAGGAGAGGGTGGGGGAGGATTAGAGGGTAAATTTTGATTTGTGCTTGGGTTAATTTGAGTGATAGAAGGGAGATTAGGGGGAGAGGGGTTAGGTAAGACTTGGAATAAATCAAGATTAAATTGAGCGAGGGAGGGATCAGGGTGAATTTGTTGGGGGGTGACATTGGATTGGTTGGGAGAGAGAAGGGGAGCTTTTTGTGGGGAGGTGGCAAGAAGGGAATCAACAAGTGGGTCAGAGTAGTTCCCACCCGTTTTGTTGGAGGGAATATCCATGTCTAGAGAGTTGTTTTTGTTGCATTCACTGCTCTTATGTCCAAATGACCGACAAATTGAACAATGAGCAGGGAGCCAATCATAGCAAATCGGTTGGATAGTGGTAGTGCCATCAGTTTTCAGCAACTTTATTTCTCTTTTCAGTTGATCACTTGCGGAGATCTCGACCATGATTCGGGCAAAGGAAATTCTTTCCTCGTTTGAAGTGACTTTGTCGATGAATAAGGGGTTGCCCAAAGCAGAGCCGATCCTGCGGAGGATTCGCTCGGACCAAAACTCAAGTCCGAGACCTGGGAGGCTCACCCAAACAGGAACGGTTTCAAGACATGAGCGATCCATCTTGATCCCTTGGTGCCATCTTTTCAGAATAAGTGGTCTTTGGCCTCCCAAAAGCCAAGGTCCACCTCTGAGAATTTTTAGAAGATCATCTTCCGAGCTGAACTTAAAGATAAAGAGACCATTTTCGTTGAGGAGGATTTTTAGGGCTGAGATTCCAAGCCATCGAGCAGCAACGAACCTTTCCATCACTTTAAAGGGCACTTTGTCGCCAGTCGGGGCTCCGACGAGGGAAAGGTTCCAGATTTTTGTTTGATCAGCAATATCCTCCTCTGAGTAGGTGATAATTCCACCTTTGTATCCTTCCTCAAAATGCAAGGGAATGAGATTCTCAACCTTTCTGTTCCCGGCAACCACTTCACTGTAGGTTGTAGAGCCCCTTTTCTTGGTAGCATGAGGGTTAGCCCTGGGAGCCCATCGTTGGGGCTTAGCTGATGAGCGATTAAGCCCCACGAATCCAGATGAGCGGGGGAGAGCAGGGAACTGAGGGGGTGGCGGAGGGGGGGAAGGAAGCGGGAGGAGAGGAGGGAGGAGAGCTCGAGGGGAACGGGACTGCTCCTGCGCAGGCAAGGCGGCCGGAAGGAGCTGCTGCTCAGGCTCACTAGAGGCGACTGGAGGAGGAGGGGGAAGAGGCTCCTGAAATCGAGGGATAGCTAGGCCGGAAGGATGGGACGAAGCTTCCGAGCAGGCAACCGCCTGCGCAGCTGGGAGAGAGAGGCCCGGCGCTACCAGAGGCGGAAAGCTGGCCGAGGAGGGAGGGGGAGGGCACGAAGCCAGCTGAGACGAGAAGGGGGCGGGCGGGAGGAGGGGCAAGAGCATTGCTGGGGTGGAGGCTTTGGGCGAGAGGGTCGCATCCTTGCCGGAAAGGCTTGACGGCGAAGAGGGCAGGGTTTGCGGCGGGGAGGGAGGGGCGGGGGAATCAGGAGGAGAGAGGGCTAGCTTTTTGGCTTTGGATTTGGTTTTGGATTTGCGATTAGGTTTAGGCTTCGGGCGACGGGGCGGAGAGGGGGAGTAGCGGTCAGGCTTCCGACGCCCCATGGTTCTCCGGCTCCGGCGAGAGGCGCAGAGCCGTGGCCCAGGGAGGGCAGGGCAGCGGCGGCAGGAACCCTAGAGGGGTTCAGCCGGGAGAGAAGCGACAGCCATCTCGGGTTTTTTATTTTTACTTCTTTTCACTTAACCATTTCTTATCACAAACTTTCACATTATCAAGTTTTTGATTTCTTGATCAATCGAAGGTCACGCATTTTTCCGCACATAGAAGTAAAAACAACATTTCGTCCAAATACAAGGAATAAGAGCACATTTTGTTTGGTCCAAAGTAAAATAGCACACGTAATGTAAATAAAAGTAAAACAACAGTATCTTCTCATGCATATAGTACGTACACATGTGTACTAGTATTCAAGAAATGTCTAAATCCGATGGACCGAACTCGAGAGAGGAGATGATCATCATGTGTAAATGGGTCTAAAACAATTGGTAATATAAGGAGTAATCGATATATAGGCACCTGGCCAGTGTAAGATAACATTCTCGACACACACCCCTTCAAGTCTCAACTGGCCTGACCAGTGTCACTTGATGCATAAGCAAAATGAACTAAGTCTAACTCACGCCATCGTGGTGAACTAACCCAATAAAGAACGGGGTAACCTGGCCCGACCCAAATTTAACTCAAGGACCCAAGACCGAACAACTGGACCAATAATGATCGAGGGGGCAACCGTCTTGTACAAGTAGGCCTAGAACTAATTGATAATAGGATGACTAATTCATATACTTATATAGTAGGTAAATTAACTCTTAATTTTCTAACATTCTTCACAAGTTTACATCCATATATGAGATAGAATCACCCGTTAAGTTTATTGACTCAACATGATACAAAGTATATATATATTAATTCATTGTTCGCAAATGATATATCTCAATCGCTAGCTAGCTAATCGCTAGCCATATGCATAGTTTAACACCGGGACTACAACACTCAAATCATCCCTATACCCCTTAATTTCCTCAAGAAATGAACTCACATTATTATCAATCTCACCGTACAACAACAAGCATCAACACAACAGTAGAAACAATTCCATCGACACAACATCACGTTTTCTTGTACGCCCTCTGGTCGAAGTCAAGCATATCCTCCAACAACTTATCGTCCAAGTACTCGAACTCAAACACTTGCTTCCCCTGTTGCGATTCCGCGCCACTCCCCCTAGAAGATGAAGATCCCGGGGCTTGCCCCCAGTAACCCGAACCGCCACCTCCACCAACGCCACCTCGTGGCATATTATACTCCTCGGGGAAGTTGAGTATAGCAAACTGGCCCCTCATGGAATAAGCGGCTCTATCGTACGCCCTAGCAGCCTCCTCTGCCGTGTTGAACGTCCCGAGCCACACACGGGCCCCTTGCCTGTTCGAATCACGAATCTCGGCCGCATACTTCCCCCAAGGGCGGTGCCTCACTCCTCTGTACTTGACGTCTCCACCGCCAACTCCGCCTTCGCCTCGGCCCGCCATTTAGTTGAAAAGTTAATGTAACTTTGGTACGTACGTATGATGAATGTGAGCAAGTTTTAGTTTGCTTGTTTGTTTGCATGGATGAGCAATTATGAGGTGATGAAGACGGGCTTATATAAGGGAGGAAAAAGGGCGATTCCAAGCCATGCTTATTGGCATGTGTGGTGGGCCATGGGTGGTGCCACGTGGAGTATACCGTGGGCTGTAGAAAAGTAAAGCTCTTTTGTCACGTTTTGGTAAGAAGGTTCTATTGGGTGACAATTGTTTTCGTATAAATAAATGGGCAGTCCAGTGTATTTGGATGGTCAAGGGTGGCTTATTATGCCTTTTCAGAAATCAAAAGGCGAAGTTTCAACGTTCACTTTTTTTCAGTCTCTAATAATTAAGCGCTTCTAGCTAATTAAGTTTTTGTGTGACTACTTTCCGTGAGATCTAGTAAAGTCTTGCTCCTATTCACACATGTGATATCACTATTACAGGAGTATAATATTTCGGACTTGGTTTGACCGGAAATTTTCTATAATGTTCTCTTTTATACAGTCATCAAGCTTTTCAGTTTGTTCCACGTGCAGCCACTTTCACTAGCTTACTTGTTGACCAGAAATAGATTCTCGTCATTTTTGTTTTTATTTTGAAGATTTAAATGTTACCGAAAATTATTGGCCACCCTAAATTGAAACCCATTACTGATCCCCATACACAAAACAAACAAGGGAACATATATTAACAGAGATATTGACAAATAGCCAGCGTTAGTGTACGAGATGGGAGATCAAATGGCATTTTAGAAAATATCATGAACCAAATTAGCAAGAATGATATGGAAATTTGTATACTTGTTGTTGGGCTATTTAGTTCCAGGGGAAACAAAAAACATTTAAAGATGGTTAAGTATAACAAAGATATTAAAAATTTTAATCCGAAATAACTAAGAGATTATGCGGATTTAAAAAAATAACAATACTTTGTACCTAAAGAAATTATTGAGAGCAACACCGAGAGAAAAACAGTTATCAAACGACAAAAATCTCAACAATATTATTACATGTGAACTTCGATCCGTAGTTAGAAGCTCTTCAAGAATCATAACTTTTGATTCTGTTGTCGAAGATCATAATGTTTGCCCAGTACGTCACTAGATTTGCAAATGATTGAAACCAAACTACTTGAATGGTGGGAGCTTTGACAATTTGACCCCAATCAAGACGCTTATTTATTACTCTCTCGGTTTCAAAATAGTCGTTCACTAGTTGTACCCGTCGTGTCACGCACGACTCGTGTTTTTTATAATTTTTTGAATATATCATAAATAGAATCGTACGTAGTGTGATAACGTATAATAAAAAATTTGACATAATGTAAATTCATCGAATATTAGAAGTCTTTAATTGTTATATAATCGATTAAGAATATATTGCTATGCAAATCATGCACTTATATTTTATAGTCAATAATATACATTATTTTGCAAATTATATTTACTTATATTTAGTATGTTAATCACCAACTTGATATAATTAAATTAAACATGTAGTTATTTTATTCATAATATTTAATGAATAACTTTTTACCTCTATATGCGTGAATAAACCAAGAAAGTATCTTATTAATATATAATATATTTTCAACAATCAAGATATTCGATCAATTATAGAAATATCTAAATTAAAATTTGAAAAGTTAATTCTTATCTAATGTGATGACAATATAAAATATATTTTAGATTAAAAAAACTTAAAAACCACGTTGGACGATCAAGATAAATGGATAATATTTTTATCTAATGTTAAAAACCGCCTTTCAAGATAAAATATATTTTTTACATTGAAATATAAAATATATTTTACCACAATTAATTCTTATCTAATGTTGGACCATGAACTCATAGAAATTAAATATTATTTTTTACGTATTGTATTGTACGTGAACGTGATACTTGTTTTTTTGAGTCCTATTGTGCATTTGTACGTGATATGAGTACCTTATAACGTAGAAGAAAATCAATCAATGGTATATGTGAACGCATATTGGCGGGTATCTATTATAGAAGAAAATTGAAGATAAAATCATTTAAGGAATATAAAATTAAAGATAGATAGTATGTCAAAGGGCACTTGGTCTAACGGTAAGACCTCAATGGGGAGAACCCGAGGTCCCCGGTTCGATCCTCACTGGCGACGAAGCCACAAATTTGAATTTTCAGAGCATAGCTCTCACCTGTTCACAGGTGCTCTAGGCTAGGCCGAGTAGTACTCGGGCTACCCTAATTCTCACCCGTTCAAAAAAAAAAATTAAAAATAGATTGTATGGCCTTAAAGATAAAGTTGAAAATTAGATAATTAAGGAAAATAAAAAGATATACGGAGTAGGGTTGTTATTATCTATTTAAGTTGAAAAAGAAAATTAAAATCAAGCAGGGCCAGAATTAAAGTGGATGCTCGAAATTCTCCGGCTAATATATAGTATAGATATTGATTATTCAAACTTCACTCGGTCATAAAAAGATTTAGGATGAGGTTAGTTTAATCATAATTTCGATAATTCTAATCTAAGTTTGGATAGTTTTAATAGATGCTACAATTTAGGTTTTAAGTTGCGCTTAAAATCAAAAAGTGGTAAAGGTAATCACAATTTTGGTAATCGGTATATTTAGTTAATGTAAAATATATTAAAAACAAATCTCTATATAAAGTGCAATAAAAACAGTAAATTAAGTAATAAAATAGGAGATCATTCCAACCAAATCTTTTTTGATCGAAGTCCAACCAAAATATTTTCTAAGCAGTAACAAATCTTTTCAAAACAAAATTTTGCTATAAAATAGCTCCACGGATAAAAATATTTCCAAAACAAAATAGCAGAAAATCTTTTGTACTTTGAACCAAATCTTCATTTTCATAAATAATTTTTAATTTTCTAGAAAGTATATGATGTGTCTCAATATTATGGCGACACGTGGCAAAATCCTTGGTGGTATAATATGGGTGCGACATGTGGAAAATACTGACGTGGCGCAACGTGGTGGCTCAAATCCTTACTGCTTTTATATATACATAGATTTGGACATTTTACACATGCTAAATAGTTGTTTATTTGTTACTTCCTCAATTTGATACGAAAGCGACTATGCCCTATTGCCTTCGAGCCCTCATCTAACTCAATCCGTGAATTGGATTGCGGGTTGGGCTTTTAATTATTGTCCTAACCCCGAGCGTCATGCTCATCAATTCTCCCACATGTAGACCAACTCTAATTTCAATTCAACAACTCATCGGTTGTGGTAAAGTCCTGCCCTCAACTCAGTACTAAATCTAGTTGAAGCCATGCATAGCTTCAACTTCTTTAAGGTCACTACCTTAATCATCGTCCTAACCTCAAGCTCCATACCAAATAATTGTATGCGATCTAGATCGATCTTTAGGGTCCTATTCAATTGGATGCATATGTAATGCTATTGCACAAAAAATCTCCTTTTATGTCCTAGTTAATAAATGCTCTTCTTGATTCGCCTTTTCGTCTTCTCCTTCTTGCTTGCTTCGGTACCTAAGAAGGGGTGGGGTCTCCCTAATCCACCTCCGATGCTTGAGGCCATCTAATTCGCCTCTGATGCCTAAGTCAAAAGAGCAATTTATCGATTGAACATCGAAGTAAAAGGTAAGACTTGCAAGCGAATTCAACCATACATGGTGAATACATGTATTTATAATTTTTTTTATGAATGTATTTATAATTGAAGAAAGAGATAATATAGATATAAAATCTCATCCTTGGGTCGGCCGATCGAGTATGCCAGACTGTCAGTCACCCAACAAATGGTATCTTGTTCCTCAATCCATGCAAACAATTTATCTTTCGACTAAGATAGAATCTTTCATTGTAATTACCAAATTTAAGAAAATAAAATATTACCATAATAAATATGTCATTTACAGAATATGATAGAGAACTAAATAGAAACTAGTTTAACCCCCGTACCATGTACGGGTAAGTGATTATAAATCCAATTTAATTATAAATTTGATTTAGTAAATATTATTATATAATAAAGATTAAGATAAAATCGGAAAATACAATTATGAGTTTTCGTTTTTTTTTATAATTTTGAAAAAGTCCGAATTTTAAAAAATAAATAATTAGACTATATCTATATTTCTTTTTTTTTTTACAATAAAGATAATGTTTTATTAAATAATAATAAACATATATGTATATATTAGATTAGATCTTTCTATATATGATAAATCTTTGTAGGTGTTATATCTTAAATTATAGTATCTTTCTATAGATATCTTCCTATATGTTCTTTAAAATTATTAAATCATATATATTTATCTTTCTATTGTGATTAGTGTTTTTTATATACACAAAGGCCCGGTTGATTATTTTAATAAAGATATGACACGTGGCGCAATTTTTTGTGAAGGCTTTGTCTATACTATAAACAGTATAGATACCTTTCTATTGGAAAATAGCTTAAACAATAGGTAATTGTTATTTTAACCGCTCACATAGTTACATGTAGATAAACTATAGGTAATTATTCCCTTTTTGAAAAAATTGAAACTTACTCCGTATATAAGAAAATGTGTGAAATTGCAATATCTTAAGTTTCTTTAGGCTACAGTGACCTTTTTCTTTAAATAAAAACTAAAACTAAAAGAAAAAGTAGTGCGGCCCGGCCAATGCCATCAAACGATACAAGGAATATATGGTAAGTGAAACTAATAAAAAGATACTCCATATCCGAGGGAATATAATTAAGCATGCAGTTTTTGCAAGGGCTGATCATATTCATATATGATATATGAGCAGAAATTTCAAAGCAGCTACCCAACATTGAAATGCCATAAATGAACTTTTGCATTCGGCAAATTCGAGGCAGCAGCATCGATCGATCACATTCGAGGCGAATGAAATCGGGCATGATAACTGGATTGTGGTATCTTCTAATCTAATCGATTTCGTCATTAAATGGACGTGGGAATCAGATTCCTTGCCCTTCTATTTCTCTAATATAATCACACATCGATCTAGATGGTCTTTCGTTTTATACCTCAAGTCCACGGTATCAGAATATGATCGACAAACCTGCTTTAAATGTCAAATTTCTACAACGACAGAACAATGCTCTATATGTTGGATTCAACCAAAAAAAATGCTGTATATGTTGGAAAAATAACTTAATTTGTAACTCGTAGGGTTGTTGAGAGTGGTAATTCGTAGTTTTGAGTGGCACTTCGCAAAGTTAATTCAGCTATAAGTATTACAAATCTCGTACTAATGTGAATATAAATTAAAATAGATCTAATCGATCAAAAGCCCCATTTTGACTCGAACCCAATCTGACCCAAGAATATATGTTCCAAACACGACATACCCAAATCCAAACATATGACCTGATACCTGTAATTTTATTAAAACTAGGTGTACCCGTCGTGCATTGCACGACAATGACTCACACTTCATATTTTAAAATTATTTTAATTATAAATAAGATATTAATAAGTAAAAACATATAGTGAAAATGTTATTTTTTTCTAAACGAAAAAGATTATTTTTCAGATTTGTAGTACCACACATATCACATATGATATTATAAAAATATAAAACATATTGTAATTATAGAACAATTTATGTAAATAAAATTTACTCACTTTTTCATCCTTCAAAATTTCTCTCGAATGGTTATAATATATCATTATCCCGATTATCACAATTTTGAGACATTATAAGTCAATATAATATAAAATGAGATGTTTTAATTGATTATTTTGGTTTGATCTTATTTTTTATTTTAATACTATAATCTATTAGTATGAGATATAATTACTACGAATTGTTATTTAATTTAAAAATATTAAAATATAATATCAAATTTTAGAAATATAAAATGAGTCCAACATGATTCTAATGACTTTATATATTGAAATAAATAAAAATATTAATCAATAGTTATTTTATTATGTAAGATATAAGCTAGGTTATTATGAAAATGATAATATATAAGTTACGTAAAAAATTTTAAATTCAAAAATTTTTAATTACCTCTTACATAAAGAGATTAAAAATATACCTTGGCAGCGTGGATGGAGCAACGGAATTGGGAGGGTCGCCCCCTTCACAGGGCCACTGCAGTACCCGGTCCGGATGTAGGCGGGGTTTACTAGCCGAACCGGACGCGAGAGCAAAAAAAAGAGATTAAAAATATAAATAATATATTAAAAAGGATATAATATTTTATCATAATTCAAATAATATCTTTTACATGAATTGAAAATAAAGCATGTAATTTGATTAGTTAAAATAACATGAATGTTTTTTAATTGTTTAATTATGAGAGTAAAATATGAGTTAATAGGAACATGATAATATATAATTAAGTAAAATTTAATAAATATAAATTGATTTAGTATCAAATATAAAAATATAATTTATTTAAAAAAAAGGGATTTCCATTTTAAAATTATTTTTTAAATTCGATTTTTTTAAAATTATTTCGTACATAAATAGATTGAAAAGGTAATTGAAAAGATAAGTTAATTAATATGTATCTTTTATAGAGGGAGGTTTTAAAGATAGATCATATTGCTTTAAAGAAAGATATTAGATGAATAGAAAAAGAATAAAACTAAAGATTAGATAATTAGGAAATTTTAAAGACAAATATTATGCCTTCAAAGATAGGTATTAGATGGGTAAGAAAAATGATAAAATTAAAGATTAGACAAATAAGAAAAATAAAACATATAAAATTGTATATGAAGTGGGGCCAGAATTAACGTGGAGACTTGAAATTCTCCGACTTTAATATATAGTATAGATATTAATACAATTTAAAATTTTGAATTATTTTCTTTAGTTTTCATACTAATACCCTATACGAACTCGATTATGTATAGATAATACAAATAAATAAAAAAAGAATAAAACCTTTTTATTATGGCTTTATCATCGGCAACGCACGTAGTTCCAAGAATTATCAACAATGGATTTGAATCAAATGAAAACATTTCTTAACCTATAAACTGTAAACTGTGAACTTGAATAGAAATACGTGAACATGAGATGGATATACGTGAACCTAAAACACAAATAATTAAATTCTAAAAAATATTTGTGATTTTGTGTTATTATGTTATTATGTGTAGTAATCTTGTCCATAACACAAGATATTGAGAAATTATGCTATTACATGTATTAATACGATCCAAAAAAATTTGATTATGTTCACATATTTCCTCCCTGTGTTTACATATTTATATATTTTGTTCATGTTTTCAGTTTATAGGATAAGAAAATTTTGTATTGGAATCAACCTCATCAACAATTATCACCATTATCATTATGAGATTGAAATCTTTATCGAAGTAACAAATAGTTACAACTTTATTCTACATTTATTATCTAAATCGACCATAATAAAGTATAAAGCAGAACTCAAATCTATATTAAAATTTGCACCACATCATCTAGGTTGAATAAAGTAATAAATTTTTTTAATTGTATTTTCTTACAAAAATCTTTATATCTACTTGATATCTTATCCAACTTTTTATATCTTTGATATATTACCTAATTTTGATATATATCTTAAGAACATATAATTTTTATTTAAATAATTAAAACACATTTCATTTTAGATAAAAGAGATTATTTTTTTATTTTTTATGAAGATTCTGGAAAATTGATTAAAATAATGGATTCCACAATTGAAGTGATTGTATTTTATTTATGTATAGATAAAATACAAATAGAAACATTATTAAATATAAATTAAAATCTTAATATATTAATGCAAAAAAAGTTGTTCTTACATAATAATCTTAATCAAATTGATTGAATTTACTTATTTATAGATAAATCATACAAAAATATTATCAAATAAGAATAAATTCTTCATAAAATAACTTTATAAATTATTTTAATAAAATTGATAATTCTTGAAAATATTTAATCTGCTAAGATATTAGACGTGTCAATTATGTCGGTCTAATCGGTTAGGGTTTAATCATTTGAGGTTTTGAAATATAGAATTTCAACTCAATCAAATTACAGGACAAATCAAGTCAAGTTACAGAAGATTCTCATACAAGAATGGGAATTTTAATTATTACCCCTTACAAAATGCATTATACTATTGACTTCAAAATGCTCTAGTAAAACACTCTAAGAGAGTGTTTATTGACCAATATACACGTGAGTTTGTCACTTGTGCTGTAGATGAACAGTTAAAGAATGGGAATTTTAATTATTACCCCTTACAGAAACGGCATAATGCATTATTTGGGTAAATTATATCGTCGGTCTTCAACCTTTCATATGTTTTCTAAATTAGTTCATAACCTTTAATTTCTTCTATCTTAGTCTGTAACATATAATTTTGACACCATTAGTTCTTTTCTAACTTTTCTGTTAAAAGTAGTGTCAATTGCATTGCATGGATTTTATATGTCATCTAATTGTTTACTTGGCAACCACATTTAGGATGAAATCTTGACGGTCTTTTGGTTTTTATATTAAAATGACGAATATGAAGAATTTTCTTTTTAATTTTTAACGAACTCAATCAAAAACACATACTAAATCCAATTTTTTAGCTTTTATATAGTTTTTTTATTTATAAAATAATACGCAGCAAGTCATCAACTAGATGACATGTATAGTCCATGTTATGCAACTGAATGTTTTTTTTAACGGAAATATTAACAAGTGACTAATTGTGTTAAAATTTGATAAGTCAGAAACTAAGATAGAAAAAATTAAAGGTTAGGGACTAATTTAGAAAATACGTAAAAGGTTCAACAGCGTAATTTACCCAAATTATTTTCCAAAATCTTATATTTTAATCTGGCCTAATGTAATATTCATATCAATTGTGATAGATTATATGTTTTAGATCCACCTAAAATAAAAAATGCATACATAAGATAATGTTGATGGGACGTGGGAATCAATCTAGATTTCTGCTTGCTCATAGCCTATTAATTATATACGTATTGAATTGATTATGCATTGTTTTCTGCATGTTCACCAAAATATATTCCATTCATCGCATGTTGATTGTATTTGGATTTTGGATGCATTTCAATTGATAAATAACATGGCAAATAGATCGATCGTACAAGACTTTTTGGCAAAGTACATAATGCGAAATATTCTGGAAAAATATCGTGTTTCTAGAATGAAAAGAATCATATACGTTTGATCGAAGATCTAAACTATAACATAAACTATTTAAAAATTTATATGCCTAACGAAAAGATATGAGGCCGTTCGCATGTAATGCATGTTGGTGATTTGTGAAAGTCACCGGACCATGTTGTGCTTGTAATGAATGGGAAGTGCGAGACGTGTCTAGAGGGTATCATATGACTTTGGGTGTGCGGGAGGCACGACCTAGGTGAGAGACATGAGGCATGTCTAAGGTGTACGTCTATGGAGGTAGACAACAAGAAAGTGTAAAGGGAGGTAGAGTGTCAAAAGTGTCGAGTAAGGGCGTTGCCCGGTGCTCAACATGAGTGCGCTCGTGTGCGGGCGCACCTATGCGCGGCCGCATCCACGCCCGCATGTTTGGGAACGCCCATTGAACGATGCCTAGAGCACTTACGTGAGGTGTCTTAGCTTAGTTGAAGCTTTCCTAGACAATATGTATATGTCTTGGCCACTTTACATTTTGGAAGGAAAAAACGAGCTCGGAAAGCTAGCTTTGAGCTAGCTCGGGATCTAGGTCCGACCTAGCTAAAGTAGATAGCTAAAGTTAACTAAGGTAGCTAGCTCCATACTAGCTTGGTATCTAGCTATGCTAGCTTGGAACCTAGCTAAGTAAGCTAGCTTTGTGTGCTAGCTTGGCACCTAAGTGGACCTACCCTGGACTTGGCATGGGCCTTGCTTTGGATTGATGTTTGGCCAGTCATGTGGGCTGCATGAGGCCACACTTGGGCCTTATCCTTAGCCTATAAATCAGGCCCATGCAAGTGCTTCATGGAGGCACAAAAAGGCCCCCAATCCAACACTTATAGAGTGGATCAAAGAGAGAGTATGTGTGGCGCTTTCTTCCATGTTTTTAGGAGGGTTATTAGCCCTCTTGGTAACCGCTTCTAACTTCCATTTGACAACACATAACCTGGGATTTTCTCTATAAATAGAGGGCCAAGGATGCAAGGTAAAGGACATCCAATTGTGTGAAACACAAGGCAAATCCACATGAAATTTAAGAGCATTTGGTGGAGAGAATTGAAGATCAATTCGAGAAGTTTGATTGGGAAATCAAGTGGGCACTTCAAAGAGAACGAGGTATGTATGTGCATCAATGGTTCAGATTGCCACTTAATCATTGGTTGGAACGTTTTATCTCACAACCTTGTTGCGGAATACCCTTGACAAATATTGGGGCAATAAGCGTTGAAGGAAAGTGCTATGTGCAAGACTCGTAACTATTATCCAGGTCAAGCTTTAAAGGATTAAATAAGTCGGAAGTGACTACCCTTTTAGGGTCTGCACCCGGGATTACCCTTTTTCGGGTCTACCCACGAGATTACCCTTTTTACGGTCTACTCACGAGATTACCATTCGGGGTCTACTCACTACGCCTTGATTACCCGCAAGGGTCTACAAGGGTCGACGTCCTTCACCGTACTTAAAAGGAATCAACAAGACTAATATGTAATATCCATTTTTGTTGAAATTTTAGGGTGATAATAACTCATAGTGATTTATGGATATTACTTGGTGTGTTCTAGATGATTTCACCCGTTTTTTATGTGTGTTTTTTCAAATTCAGCATCATTGTCAAGTTTCTGAGATTCATCAAAACTCAATTCCAATGTGAATCCATCATAACTCATTCAAACATTTCTCCCTCCTTGGTTTAGGGTCTAACAACCAAAACACTTTCTAATAAGAATCCATCTTAACTACTCTACAATAAAACTCCTCCATATTCCCATTTTCGGGGATTCAGGTGTCTCTACTATTTGAATTTGGGTGTTGTTGCACCTAATAAGCTTCATTCTCGATCTTCTCTATTGCGTCTTCTTAGGCTACCCTTCTGATCGTTTAGATGTTTATGTCTCAACCTAGCCTCAAATAAGGTCATCCTATATCATCATGTTACCTTTGACAAGCAAATTGGTACCTATGATTTTTTGTCCTCCGATGACTCTGTTTCTCCCCTTTGTCTTCAACAATTTCTTAGCTCTCTAACCCCTTGTTTGGGAATAGGTTAATAAAGGGAAACTAAAAGAGAGGATGATAGGTGAAGAGGAGAGAAAGTATAGGAATTAAGTTATAGGATTTTTAATAAATATTGTTTGGATGGAAGGGAAAGTGAAGGAATGAATTTTACATACGTAGTTTGTGTACGAGAGGAAAGAAAAGGAAATTAGACCAAAAAAGTTAAAAACATTTTATCATTGTATTTTAAATTAAAACATGTTTCACAATTCATCCAAATCCCATCAGTTTTGGGGGAATTCACTTATAATTTTCCTTCCCTTTCCTGTCACTTCCTCTTCAAACTTTTTTATTAATTCAACCAAACACAGAATTATTTTTTTTTCTTTCGTTCTCGTCCCCGTTATCCTTCTCTGTTCCTATTTCTAAATAAAGGGTTCTAAGTCGTCTACACCTTGGACACCCATTCTGGCTGTCATGTTTAACATCACGGGCTACCCGTAAATTACCAGCCCATCGCAATCGTTATCTCCCCTGTCATGATCGTGATACCAAGATGAGACCCCGTCACGACCGTGATGCCCACGGTCATAGTCGTGACCGAGCAATGGCCGACCATCCTGACCGCTACCCGATTTCTTCCTCCATCATGACCCAACCCATCTTAGTTATGATCGTGCCTAGCTATGTTCGTGACAGCCCTCAACCACCTGTTCTATCTTCGACTACTTTCGTAAATCCGCATCCACCTTCTCCATATCCATTGAAGACTCGGTGTCATGCCAAAATTGGCAAACTTAAACATCTCTTTGACCTCAATACTCGTGGTATGTGATTCTTTCGGCATAAGCGTGGTTCAGATGGCACTCTTGAGCTGTTTAAGGTCCGTTTGATCGCCGATGGTTAGTCACATGAAGGTGGTGTGGTTTGTGATGAGACTTTTAGCCTGATTGTTCACACTTTCACTATGCACATAGTTCTTCATCTTATTGTTTGTCAGGGGTGGTCTATACGACGACTAGATCTCATGAATGCATTCTTGCATGGTTCACTTGTGGAAAACTATCTATATGTTTCAACCCCGGGTTTTCTAGATAGTTTTCTAGATATATGGCTACTGATCCCGTCCAATACCAACAAACCGAAAGTTTTGAGTTAGATTCACTTTGTTCACAAGAAGGTTGCACTTGACCTTATTAAGGGTGTTACATGTTCCCTCATATTGAATAAAAGGGTGATTCATTCTATTTGTTAAATAAGACAGGTGCAAAATTTTTCTAGGATAGCCTAGACAATTCATGTCATAATAAGCCATTCATTACATTTCAATGTCCAACTTGGTATACCATCTTCTTTGAGTCTCTGCTATGCTTCATATTTTCCTAGAAGGAAGTTACATGGTTGATGACAAACTCCGCACATTCTTCAACTGAGCAAACTTCTTGTTGCAACTTCTTTTTATTTTTGGAAATCGAGATGTAGTATATCGTTGCACAAGTGTAGGCGATCCAGAGCTATAGTTGAAACTTCCTTTCCTTGTAACCGAGCTCCCTACATTTGCCCAGTCATAAACATCATAGCACATTTTGCCTAATTTTGCCCTTTTTAAAACTTTTTTAAAAAACTTGTTTCGAATACTTGTACTTGAACCACAAACGTCTCCATGTTTCTTGCAAATTGTCATCACACAACTCACATGCATCTGCTTGGAGCCTTTCAATATTCTTCAGTTTGTCCTTTGTAAACATACCTTGTTTGAGCACCATCCATGAAGTGAAAGAAATCCTTGGGTGTTGGGAGCTCCCAAACTCTTCTATTCCACTCTATCAACCCACCCACCCCTTTCACTAAAGTTATCATACATGCAATGTTAATCAAATTTACCTTTTTTTATCATGATGATTACTTGCCATGCATCTTCCTCGAGTATCTCCTTGATCTCTTCTTTAAGTTGAATCAAACTCCTCCACATGGCACTTGAAGTTAACTTGGTGTTTGCTTCCCAAAAAGACTTCCCTCTAAGTATTACCTCTTTTGCCCAGTCATGCTGATACGTTATTATTATGATTATATTTAGTTTAATGGGTCGTTTGTTGGGACTTTAGGTTTATCATTAGCATTAGGGTTTTATCATTTACTATATATATTTTGTAATCGTGTTATTTGAGAATTATTGAATCAATGAACAAAACTCTTTATTCCTAAACTCTCTCCAACCCTATCTCTACCCTTATCCCGAGGCCTCGTGTTGCCTCTTATCCCTAGTACGATCGATTCCCTTGATACGGATCCGAGCTAGTCCGTATCAATTGTTGCTTTCATCCAGAGAACTCTTCATCACCATGAGCAACGAGGTACTCCAAGGACTCCGGAACCTTCGGGAACTCCTCCAAACTTTTCTATATGTCAAGATCCATACCCAACTCTATCGGGCTTCTGGTGAAGTCTTGGAGCAAGTGTTCTCAATCGCTGGCACTATCGTAGACATAATACCGCTCGATGACGTGAGTGAATTCCGAATCCGTTTTCAACATCCTGATTCAGCCCTCGAAGCGTTCATTCGCTTCAATGGACGAAACATCTATGACGGATGTTGTCGATTGGAGTTGTTCTTTGATGACCGGATCAGCATCATATCAAGCGAGATTGACACTCTGATCGACGATGCGAACCTGTCCGACGACTTGGATCCATACCAAGACGGTGACGGCGAAAGTTCGTACCAAGACGAACTGGCCCCTCCCGTCGATGACCCGCCTCTGCCTGCACAAGCACCGATCGCAAATCCCGATCCGGCGAACCCTAAGCCGGTGGGGTATCTTCCGGCGGCGGCGCGAGGACCCGTCACAAACCTTAATCCAGCGCAAGGCCAGGTCGGGCCTCCAAGGACGGCGCCAGGGACCTTTGCGAACGCGAATCAACTTCCACCAACAGATCCGCTCGCCCAACCTCAGGAATCGCCGCCAGCACACCTTGCGCTTGGGCGGCAAAACCCGAATGCCCTTTCGCTCAACCACCCTAATATAACACCGTCGGTTCCGCTGGGACTGCCGGGAAACGCGGACCTGACCGGACCTCAAGCGCTTGCCAATCTGAGGCCGCCACATCAGTAGTCCGCACATCAGCTCCCGTTCGCGCATCCACAACGGCAGTTCGCGCCTTTGGGACCACCACCAGCCCCACAGAGAAGCTCTGCCACGCTCGGGTTCACCGAATTGCCAAGCTCGAAGAAAGATTTTAGGGTCTCCTCAAATCTGGGATTCAATTCGGCCTCAATACAAGTGAGCTTTGCGCAGCCGCAAGAGAACCCGAAGATTGCAGATTGGGACCGAAATATCCGAGCTAAACCGCCAGAGGATTCAAACGAGTGGTTCATTTTGGAGAACAGTATGTACAGTTTTCCACCACTGGATTTTCATGTGCAGAATGCTTTTGATTTTTCTGAGAAGATGAGTTTTGAGATGGAACCCAATAAAAAATGTGAATTGGTTAAGTTGTGGATTAATCAACTTGGCATGGAGTTGAGTGGTTGTCGTATAACCTTACTGTGTTTCATGGCAAATTACTTACTTGATGAAATGCCTACTAGAGCATATATGGGTGGAAATGTTTTAGTTTTTGATCCTGGTGGCTATAATCTGGACGGTGAGACTGAAATTTTTGCTCAAAGGAGAAATAAAGAGATTATTGTTAATGAGTGGAGCCTATGCACACAAGTGAAGTTTCAGTTAATTTGGGTTGTTCGCAATTCAGGAGTTGGATTGGAAGTGTCAACCAGAAGAAAGTTAGTGGGTGCACGTGTCAAGGCGTGCCAACCAGTCGATCAAGTATTTCCGCCTCTAGGACGAGTCGATTCTGATTGGGGGAATAGTTGATACGTTACTATTATGATTATATTTAGTTTCATGGGTCGCTTGTTGGGCCTTTAGGTTTATCATTAGCATTAGGGTTTACTATATATATATATATTTTGTAATCGTGTTATTTGAGAATTATTCAATCAATGAACAAAATAAGAGAATTATGCAAACTGTTGTACGTATTATTGAATCATAAGAGAGCTTATATAGGGCTCTGAATTACAGGATAAGTGTATCATAACAAACCCTAGTACATACTTGCTAGATCAGAAATATAAGGCGTGAATATACTAGAATCATAACAGCTAAGATACATTATTTTATTAACATTCCCCCTCAAGACGAGCTGGCCGTCGAGCTAAACCAAGTTTGGCGAGAATGGTTGCGAATCTTGAACGGCTTAGTGGTTTCGTAAGAACATCAGCGAGCTGGTCTGCTGTAGGAACATGTGTGACTCGTAACGCTCCATGCTGAACTTGTTCCCTGACAAAGTGGAAAGCTAAGGCAATATGTTTCATCCTAGAATGGAAGACAGGGTTGGAGCTCAAGTACATGGCACCTAGATTGTCACAGTAAAGTACCGGTTTGGTGTGGAGCTGTATTCCGAGTTCATGCAAGAGTGAAATAACCCATAGCAGTTCTGATGCAGTGTCAGCTACTGCTTTGTACTCAGCTTCGGTGGAAGATCTTGCGACTGTCTTTTGCTTGCGAGATGACCACGAGATAGGAGTAGAACCATGGTAGATAATATAGCCTGTGGTTGACCTGTAGTCTGACTTATCTCCAGCCCAGTCAGCATCAGAAAAGGCATGAAGGGCGAGTGGAGCAGTAGAAGAGATTGTGATGCCATAATTTGTGGTACCTGCCAAGTAACGAAGCAGGCGTTTGAGAGAGTTCCAGTGCTCAGTGGTCGGTTGTTGCATTGCTTGAGCAAGCTTGTTGACAGTGAATCCGACATCAGGCCTGGTGTGTGCAAGGTATTGAAGGCTTCCTATGAGTGACCGGTAATCAGTAGGACTGAGAAGGGGTTCACTCACATGTGAGGGCTGCTGTATGGAGTCAACAGCCGGCGTGGCTACTGGTTTTGCAGACGACATTCCAGCAGTTTCTAACAAGTCAAGGACATACTTCTTTTGTGAGAGAAATAGGCCTTGTGGAGAAGGTAAGACTTCGACACCAAGAAAGTATGACAAGTTACCGAGATCCTTGAGCGAGAAGCGAGAAGCTAGAGCCTGTAGAAGAGCTTGAACTTGTTCGGGCTGATTTCCAGTGATGATGATATCATCAACGTACACAAGCAAAAATAGGGTGATGCCTGAACGTTGAAGATAGAACAAGGAAGTGTCAGCCACAGAATTCTTGAAGCCAAGGCCTAGGAGATGTTGCTTGAGCTCATTGTACCAAGCTCGTGGAGCTTGTTTGAGGCCGTATATGGCTTTGTTTAACTTGCAGACGTGAGTCGGATGAGTGGCATCTACAAATCCCGGTGGTTGGATCATGTAGACGTCTTCATGTAGTGTGCCCTGGAGGAAGGCATTGTTGACATCAAGTTGCTTGATGGGCCACTTGTGGGAGACAGCGATGGAGAGGATTAAGCGAATGGTGACCGGCTTGACTACAGGACTGAAGGTTTCAGAGTAATCGAGGCCTGATCTTTGATGAAAGCCTTTGGCAACGAGCCTCGCTTTTATTAATCTGACAGTCATGACAAGTAGACATGTCAAACGAACTAGATGATGAAAAACGAGATTGAAGTTGCTTGAAGATAGCAGTAGAAGGATGGCCTAGACGATGATGTAGATGATGCGGAGAAAGCACACTGGCATGATTAACTTGCGGAGAAGAGGAAGGCCACATGTAAATGCCATCGACACAAGGTCCGCTAAGCATGGTGGTGCCCATCTTGTCCTTCACAAAAAAAGAATGGGATGAGAAAACAAAACGGACAACACATTTTTAGTCATGTTTGGAACACAAAGAACATTATTGAGAGTAAAAGGTTGATTCACTGTATTTAAAACGATTGAACCAGAATGTGAGATGGATAAACCCATACCGTTGCCAACATAGAGTTCGTCCGGTCCGGAGTAGGGATGGTGATAGGCCATATTTTGGATGTCATTGGTAACGTGGTGGGAAGCGCCACTGTCAACTAGCCATTGTGGAGAGGTAGAGGTGGTAAGGGTGTGAGCCTGAGGTTGAGTTTGGGTGGGGAAGCGATTGGAGGAAGGCCACGTGAAAGTAGGGTGATCGGTTTTGAATTTAGAGCAGTGATTGACGACGTGGCCGAGGCCAAGGCAGTACTGACACCGCCCTTTGAAAGGTTTTTGCTGGTTATAGGAATTAGGATTAGGTGGACGTTGGTTTTGGTTTGGGTAGGAAGGTGTGGGTTTGAAGCTAGTGGGGTTTTGTTGGTTAGTAGGATATGTCCAGTTTTGTGGAGGTTGTGGAGGAAAGGATGGCTGCCATTGCAATGGAAAAGAGGATTTGTTTTTATTACCTTTCGCCTTGGACGCAGGTAGAGCAGTGACCGGAGAGGTATCCATGGGACGAGCATGCTTCAATGCCGACTCCTTGACAATCAGCTTCTCGTGGAGCTCCTCAAACGAGATAGGGGTATCTCGGTTTTGGACGCCATCGATTACCGATTGAAAGCTATCATCCAGACCCCTCAAGATGTAATCAGTTAGGTCCTCCTGAGAGATAGGGGCACCAAGAGAAGCCAACTGATCAGCATCAATCTTCATTCCATGCATGAACTCCGAGATGGAACAAGAGCCCTTCGTAGTGGTCCGGATCTTGGTTTTGATCTGCTGTTTGTGACCCCTAGATGCAGTGGCGTAAGTGGACTTCAGGAGATCCCAAACGGCTTTCGAGGAGCGGGCTTGTGTGACGAGGAACGACACACTGGCAGAGAGCGTGCCCACGAGGGCACTCTGGATGAGCCGGTCCTGCCTTTTCCATGCTAGATAGGCCGGATTGGCCACACTTCGATTGTCCCGAACAATCTCAGTCGGTGGTGTGACCAAAGCGCCATCTAGATAGGAAAATAGATCGTAGCCTTCGAGTGCAAGAGTGACTTGAGTACTCCAGGCTAGGTAATTTGTAGGGGTAAGTTTTTGAATGTGAGGGAGTTGGACAAGTAAGAATGGATTCTCAGCTTGGTAGGGGTTGGGGAGAACTCCAGGGAGTTCAGCCGCCATTGATGTGGTTTTGTGAAGAGTTTGTAAAGAGGAAAAAGTGCCCAGGAATTAGGCTGATACCATAAGAGAATTATGCAAACTGTTGTACGTATTATTGAATCATAAGAGAGCTTATATAGGGCTCTGAATTACAGGATAAGTGTATCATAACAAACCCTAGTACATACTTGCTAGATCAGAAATATAAGGCGTGAATATACTAGAATCATAACAGCTAAGATACATTATTTTATTAACACAAAACCTTTTATCCCTAAACTCTCTCTAACCCTATCTCTACCCTTATCCCGAGGCCTCGTGTTGCCTCTTATCCCTAGTACGATCGATTCCCTTGATACGGATCCGAACTAGTCCGTATCACATGCCATATCGACTCAAAGTCAACCAGAACGTCATGCATACGCTCTTCAAAGTTGGCCTTGCTCAAGATATCCTTCTTCTTTGGGCCTACACACACCTCCAAGTTATGGACCATCATTTCCTTT
Source organism: Polygonum maritimum (assembly GCA_963924305.1). Classification (NCBI taxonomy): domain Eukaryota; kingdom Viridiplantae; phylum Streptophyta; class Magnoliopsida; order Caryophyllales; family Polygonaceae; genus Polygonum; species Polygonum maritimum. Next base: position 13,633,140 of record OZ002737.1, on the reverse strand, counting down.
TCTTTGCAGCTTCTGACCATAGAAAGCTTTTGAGCAACCATATAATCCTTTTCACTAATACTTTTGGCATTATGAAAATCTGGCATCAATAATAAGGACCCCTTATAGAACTACTCTCACAATTTCAAGTCTTCCTATATATGAAAGCTTTTTGCAACCCATGAATTAATCTTCGAAGTTATCATGTCTAGCAAGGGCTTATAGTCTTTATTTACAATCATTGCTCCACAAAGGGGTACTCCCAAGTAGTTCACCGATAGCTCACCAAGATCCATCCCCATTAGTCTTGCAAGTTCACTAGGTGTCTGCTCACACCAACATAATAGACTTTGAATTTGCCATGATTGATGCTCAACTGCACAAAACTAATCAAGGACAAACTTCAACTTTGAAATGGTTTCTTGATCCCATAAGCTAAAAGAAAGAGGTCATCAACAAAAGTGGGATTGGCTAGATATTCCTCTTGTTATCAATATGCTGATACTTTTACTAAGGGTTTGTCTAGACAATAGAACGCTAGTTTTAAGTTTTTATATTATTTTTCATACTTGTTCTGTTTCATAAAAATGTTCTGTTTAGTTATTTTGACGTATAGCCTGTATATTTGTCCTTGTAATTATTAATACGTTATTAGTAGTGATTTTCAATAAAGTAAAAAAAGTTAAGTAATACAATTGATTAAAAAGTCATGTATTCGTGTTTTATAAAACTAGGAAGTAGAAAATAAATTATTTAATTTCACATACAGCATATCTAACGATCCTAAAATGAGCATGGATTGATCGGCACAACTAGATTAATAGATTAGCTAGCCATGACCAAAAAAAAACAAGATTAGATAAACCACAGGACCAGCTTACGTGTTAATTGAAAACCAAATTGGGCCCAGATTGGATTGGGGTAGTGTTCAATACTACCAAAAGCATATTTGACCTAGTATTTGTATGTGCTCTGGAATTGGGCCGAAATTGATTAATAACCTATTTTTTATTGGTTGGAACTTAGAGGGACCCAATCCACCCTTATGAATGATGAGTTATGTCCATCCCTAATAGTCACGATTAAGGCTCTCTTAGGCAAGTCAAATAGCGGGGAGTGGAAGAAGGAAAAAATACTAGTGAAATTTAGTTCCCTTGGAGGTATAATGAAGGATTTCGCTCCCGTTAGCAGAACATGATACCCATCCCGCTAGTATTGAACAAAGCCTAAAGCTAAGCACGTGGAAAGCAAGGAAGTTGGCTACTCAATTTACTTTCTAAAAAACTTGTCTTTCAAATTAGATAATCCAGTTTTTAGCCTAAAAAGATTTGACACTGAGCTATGATCCGAATGGCCCTTATCCCGAGTCGATTGCAACGCAAACAAAAATGTTAATATCCATAGTACATGACACGAACCAATTAGCCAACTCGGGCTATCAAAATTCTTAAGATTGAAAATCTGAATCGAAATCAACGAGTCAAAAAATGACTTGGGTTGAGCCTACTAACTCGTAGGGTTGAGTGAATAATCGTTAGAAAAGAATTATATCACATCATATTTATTTATTACCAATAAATATATTGAAATATGGATATGGGCCTAACAACATTCTACAATTGATTGTAATATTAGTCTAATGCAATTTTAATATTCTATTTGATAAATTTACATATTTAAACAATCATAACAATCGAGATTTGGGGGATTTGAGAGGTCCACTAATACCATAACCTATGGGTGAACTGACGAGCGTGAGCTAAGATTGCATGTCTTTTATGCTTTTTTGTGCATGGCCCGGTATTTACGCATATATGCAATCTTAGCTTAATTGTTTACCCATCACTTTGGCATTGCCGTATTTACGGATCATATATATGGACCTTAATGTATACTATTAATATTAATTAGTATGACTTGAGACTTATTAATTATTTTAACAATGTAGCAGATAGACAATGGAAGAAAATGCAACATTGTGGAGGGCTCTGACATCACGTGCCGACACGTGGTTCCGTCCAAATAATCAGTCGGTCCCCCATCCCGTTGACCATGCATCCATATGTTTGGGTAACCTAGCTGCCCTTTGACCCTTGTGCTTGGTTTTCTTAATTTCTTGTATACGTACATCATCTGTATATGTAATTAATACTCAAATAATGTAGCTAGTCTCACAACTCAAAATACTTACTCACACATGTTCGAAACCAATAACAAATTGCCAATGGTATCCTTAGTTAGATGCATTTGAATCAAATGAAAACTTTTGTTAGCCTATAAACTAAAAACCATGAACATGAAATAGAAATATGTGAACATAAAGTAGATATACGTGAACACAAAAAAAGAAATACATGAACTCCAAAAATGTATAAGATTTTGTGTTATTATGTTATCATGTGTAGTAATTTGATGCATAACACATGATTTTGAGAAATTTTATTATTATATATGTTAATACAATCCATAATAAAAACATGATTTTGTTCACTAATTTCTTCCTATTGTTCACATAAGTATTTATCTTGTTCACGTTTTAGATTATATGATAAGAAAAGTTTTCACCGGAATCAACCTCCAGTTATATTACTACCATCGAAGTCATGTTTCAAACAATATTTGTTAAAGAAAAACTTAATGTTACGATGGAAATCCTACCTTTGTACGTGACATAAATTAAGTATAGGAAAAGGGCACGTATACCTAATGTAATAATGGAAACAAATTGTCAAAATCAAGCATCATGATTCATGAATATGTTTCAGAGATTTTACGTGATGGCATTTATGCACGACAAAGAGAAATGAATCTAGCTAGGCACGTAGAAAGCATCAAACGAAACGGGGCCAACTGGCAAAGCAAAACAAACACGTAGTGAGTGCTGGTAGGGGGCATCACAAAATGAACTTGCACGTAAACTAGCTAGCTAGCTAGTATGTACGTACATATAAATGAAACATCAAAATTAATGGGTGCTAGGTAGCTTGTGCCTTGTGGTTGTGGGGGGCGTTCATTTGGCCTTGCCAGTTCATTGGCGCCTCACTTAGTAAGTTAGTACTCCCTCCGTTTCACAATAAGTGTCGTTTTAGCATTTAAAATTTGTTTCATATTATGTGTCGTTTTATGTTTTCAAAGTGATTTATTAGGGGTGAGTAATGATAATTTTTATTGGAATGTGTATTTGTTGACTAAAGTTGTTCATTCATTGGCCAAAAAAATGTAATGAGTGGTAAGATTAAGAAAAAGTTGTAAGTTTTAAAGTGAATGATTGCTTTTCTTAAAAACTGTGTTAAGAGCTAAAACGACACTTATTGTGAAACGGAGGGAGTATTGTTCTTGAGCGCCAGCAACGGACCACGGACACCGTGATTGTGCTCCCTTTTTCTGCGGCTATTTCATATATGATGTGTGTGGTCGATCTATTTAGGCTCTGTTCGATACTAGCGGAACGAGTAACGTGCTCCACTAACGGGGTTGGAATCCTCTCAAAAATAGCACCCTTGTACCCTCAAGGGTACTATAGAGCCTAAAATTAACGGCGTGTATACTATTTTTACTTGTTTGTTTTTTGGTGTTTAATTAAGAAACTCACTTTATTTGTATCATGCGCGTACGTCGGCAATCAAAATTTTACTTTGGCACCAACATACCTATCGCTCTAGGTGGCCTGAAATTAACTTAGTTTGTTATAGAGTACATTTATTAGCTCCCATTTCATATGGCCTACATACATATGCATATACATAGAGCTGCAATCACTCACTAGAATGGGATTGTGTAGGGTAAATTGTATATATATCCACGTATATGTAATTGCTATATATACTCCCGGCTAATTAAGTCTACTGAAACATTTCGACCAAAAAAAAAAAAATTAAGTCTACTGAAACATCCAAACAAACATGATTCGAATTTAGAGACATTTTGGAATATTCAAACCCATGATTGTTTAAGGCCTATATAGAAATTGGGAAGACCTTATTTCAAGTTAATCCCGTATACTTTGACTAAATACGTGCTGCTGTCTCATGGGGCGCAGTCGCACAACCAAGTCAAAAACTAATGTGGAGTAGTAAGAAAGCAACTAGACACTCTCATTAATTTGATTCTTCATACAAATATTTTATAAAAGTCATCTTAGTTCACAAAAAAACATAGATTTTAGTGTGTCTCCATGATAATTCAAGTTTTTCAGTAATTTTCTACCATTAATTTATAAAGGATATAGTGTAATGTATGAGTATGAATATTTGTTTTAAAGATATTACCTCAGAGTCGAATTAGTAAACTCTAATTACTATATTCTTAATGTTTTTAAAACACGCAATCAAGTCAAACTAATGTACAATATTTTAAAAAAGCAACCTTTGCACGTCCATTCATTTCATTCATACAAATACGGAGTATTTTATAAGGATAATTCTTAGTATCTTCACAAAAAAAATAAAGATTTTAGTGTATTGCCGTGGATGGTTCACGTTTATCATTAATTTAATTGATATCAATATTATAAAGGACTTTATTGTAAGATTTAATATGCGTATGTGACAAAATGCTTTGTATAAAACAAATTAAATATCAAGGGTTCTAGGCAAGTAATTTTCAAGTAAATTCAACTTTAGGAAATAGCATATGTTTACTTGAACTTTTCTAAAGAAAAAACATACTACGGAGTATAAAGTTAACTTTTACAAAAAATAATTTCCTCTAATAAAAAAGTAAGTGAAGTAAGATTTTCTTTGACTTTTGCAATCAATATTCTCATTCTGTCATTTTCTATACAGCTAGTTAGTAGACTTCCATGTGTTGAAGACCAAAAGAAACTAATAAGAAGTCGAAAAGGGGAAAAAAAATTAAGGACCACAAAATACAATTTATGCCAAAACTATAGTTGTTATAAAGAAAGCTAAGCACGTTGAAAAAGAGTGATAGACCAAGCAAGTCAAGGAAGTTAGCTTAATAAGGGCGGAGGCCAACTTTGACGGTGGATTTCTAAATTCTGGACGCGCCTGGGCTCACCTCTCAACATTGTTCCTACTGTACCCTATTATAAGGGTAAATTACACGTGCCCACACCTGAAATAAGACAATTTTAATAAACTACCCTTAATAGTATTTGTAAAATTTACACAAAACACCCGAAAACAGGAAAGTATTTTCAAAACCACCCCAAAACCGGAGAGGTTTCACATAAGCACCTATGAAATAGGATAATTTTATTAAGCTACTGTCTTTTGGTTAATGATTTAGGGCACTAATCGAAACATCCTTAAACACATGATTACCAACCTCAATTTCTGAAACATTACATTTTTATGGTTGATTTGTGCAATTCATCTCAATACCTCTTTCCTCCCTCCTAAGTCCTAAGAGCATCCCCAACAGTTTCTCTATTATAGAGAAAATGAGGGATTTGGGGGATTATAGCTATTTTTTTTACCCCAACAGCTTCTCCATCTCATTCTCCATAATGGAGATGGGGAAAAAATTTGCACTTCATTCTCTAAATGTAGGGGATTCTCTAAAATTGCACTTCATTCTCCAAAATACATTTATGGTAATTATTCATTTCTTCAAAATGCATTTATGCTAATAGTTTCAGGTTTATATAAATTGAGTGTAAAATTTAAGTTTTTCCTTTAGTGTTAAATATATAATGCAAATTCATCATATATATTATAAAATATATATTTTTAATTATTATAGTTTCTCGTGAATGCATGAACTTTTTGCTCAAATAAGTCCTAATTTTATTGAGTTTATGTGTATACAAGTCATAAATATTTTAGTCGATCGGTACCGACCCTAAAACCATTAAACAATAATATATAGTCTTTCCAACACCTAACTGTGAATGCATGTATTTTCTTATTTATGTTATGATTCTTTAGTATAATTACTTCTTTATTGTTTAAATAAAAAATTAAGTATCTTTAAAGTAAGATTGTATTATATTTTCATTTCTGTCAGTTAAATAAAAATAATAATTAATAAACATTGAGTTCTTCAAAATAGTTAAGTGATTGGACTTAAATAAGAAAGGTTATATTCTGTAAAATAGAGAAGCTGTTGGAGTTGAAGTAGAAAAATTTTAGAGAATATTATTTTTGCTTCTCCATTTTAGAAAAACTTTTAGCACATCTCTTGGGGATGCTCTAACAATGATACTGTAAAGGGGGAATTAAAAAGGAAAAGTGCACAAATGATTGATGCTTTGATTAACCCTTAAAAGGCAAGCTATAAGCTAAGATTTCACACCAATCTAGTGTAAACACTGAACAGCGACCGCTTATTTGACTATTCTTCTCCCCCAATCTACACGTTTGACGCTCAAACAAACAGCTCTGCCCATCCCTACAAAACCAAGAACGAATTTACCTGCATTTCATTCGTTGTTTTCCAGATCCTCCCTCCCCTATTTAATACCCCCCTCTTGTTACACACCCACATTTCTGTTAAAAAAACAAACCCATCTTCTCTCTGACTCCAATTCAAGATCCAATCACAAAACCCATCTCACCCATTCTCTCTCTCACTCATCTCCATGGGCTTCCCTCCGCCTCCTCCTCACTCGTCATCAGGCTCAAACTTCCCCATTTTAGTCATAGCCGTCATCGGGATATTGTCAACCGCCTTCTTACTGGTGAGCTACTACATCTTCGTCATCAAATGCTGTCTCAACTGGCACCGAATCGACCTCCTCCGCCGATTCTCCCCCTCCCGCCGTCTCTCCGTCACCGACCCATCTCCCGCCTACTCCCCAACCCCCATCTCCCGCGGTCTCGACGAGTCCCTCATCCAATTAATCCCCGTCATTCGCTTCCGAAAGGACGCCATGGGAATCAGAGGAGGAGGAGCAGAGGAAACAGAGTACTTGGAATGCGCTGTTTGCTTAAGCGATTTCAACCAAGGCGAGAAGCTCAGAGTGATACCCAACTGTTGCCACGCCTTCCACATCGATTGCATCGACGTCTGGCTCCAGAGCAACGCCAATTGCCCGCTCTGTCGCTCCAGCATTTCGTCGAACACCTTGTCTTCGATCCACCGGATCCTCAAGAGCTCCGATCGTTCCTCCCACGATCCGACCCCCGGAACTGATGAGGGGTTCGTGGTCATTGAGATTGAGGGCAATAATTTGGACGAGCCCAGATTGGTTACCACCACAGAGACCGAGACAGAGCAGAGGATTCCGCCATTGAAGCTCGAACAGGGGAAACAGAGGAGGGCGGATCGTGGCAAGATTCTTCCTCATTTGTCGAGTATGGATGATGAGTGTGTCGATATCAGGAGCAAGGATGATGTTTTCCATGGAGTTCAGCCCATTAGGAGGTCGATCTCGATGGATTTGTCAGGCCATCGACGGCTTTGTTCGGAGATTCGAGAGATGTTGGAACAGAGCAAGTTGCAGGGGAAAACTGAGGCCACGAGCGTGAGCAATGGCGAAGAGAGCAGTCACAGAGGAGGCATGAGAAGATCTTTCTTCTCTTTTGGAAGTGGGAGGAGTGGATCAAGAAACTCCGCTATTCCAATCTAATTGGCTGCTTGCTACCATTTTTGCTATTATTATTGTAGGGTGTATAAATTGGTAGGTTTGTTACATGATGTGGGTAATGATTGTGTAACAAGGGAATTAGGGGAGCTTAATTATGAGAAGAGAGGAGGCTATTTGTTTGATTTGAATTATTAGAGGTTAGCATTGGATTACAGCCATGATTATGATGATGATTAATCATATTACCTTTTGAATGGAAATTAGAGTAGTTGATGTGTCCTTTTCTCTTGAGTTGATTTATGTTTCCATGTTCAAACAGGATTTGAACTTTATGTAAATATCGAGAAAGTAGGTTTCCTCGTTTGAAATTATTGTCATAAACTGGATAGTGATTTCCAGATGATTGTTTAAATCATGACTACCAACTGCGTTAATTACCCATGTTCAGAACGGTGAAAAGTTCAAAAAAAAGGATAGAAAGACAGTAACAATCACCTTTTTGTTTTCTTGGAGATTCTTGTCACCTTTACCAAGTCAAAACTTCTGGTGCATTGCTACTGTTGGCAACAGTTATTACTTATTACTAGTATGTAATTTTACTGTATATTAACAGTGTTACTGCTCTAGTGAAAAAGTAGAAGGGAACAGCTTTGTAATTATTCTTGTTCACCTTACAAAATTTTCAAAGCAAAAGTGAATGAGTCTGCAATCCTCTGTGTTAAGACCTTCATTTGATTATACTAATTGAGCTTAGATTTGCTGCAACAATGAAACTTGGAAGAGCTCAAAGGTAGAGCATGTAGAATGGCACAAGTTTGTTAGGTAAGCAAGTACTACACAAGAATTGACAATTAAAAAAAGTGGGTCATGGTGAGCAGTGATGAAAGTTGAAATGTAGAAGAGGAGTACCAAGTCTTATGAAGTTCCATGTAGTGTCACATGAACAATTCATTGCAGAAGACACATTCAGTGATACAGGTTATCATGCTACTGTTATGTGCAGTAGTTTTCATTTGGTATCTTTGCCATGATCCATCCATCAACGGCTCAGATTGATGTTCATTCACCTGGGAATGGGATTGGGAGGACGTCAAAGTATACACAATAGAAGGCAGACTTAGGAATCAATCAGTTAAGGGCATCTAAGAGGTGTACAGTAACATTTTTGAAGGTGATGTGGGAATTGATTCATCCAAGTGGGAAGCTGAAAGTAATCATGGTTGAGATATACTTGAAGTACAGCAATTTTTGGAAATGGGTGTTTCTTGAAAGTTAGGGTAAAAGACAGACAGATAACATCTTGGAAACTTGTAAAAAAGAATAACAATTCTGAAGTTTGTAGTGGAAGATTTTAAGCTAGATTTAAGGTGCCTTGACAATTGTGTAGTTCATCTGCGTTAATTACCCATATTTTTGTTATGCGTGTATTCCTAGAATCTTAACGTGTAAATTATGATCTCGTTTTTTTTGATAATCAAGAATATGCATGATAGTAAACAAGGATATTAAAGCAAACTCCTTTACTTTTTTTTGGTAGAAGGCAAACTCCTTTACTAGGAGTAAGAAGCATTGGTCTGTTGAAGTGTTTGGCATAATTATGCAATTTTGGCACCTACAAGAAGGTTATTTGAAATTATTGAGCTAGTAAAAAATGTTGCGCTTTGATGTTTTATTTTTAAGATAAGATAAAAATGGCTTAAGTAGGGATCATTCGGAGAATGATCCCTACTTAAAAATAAAACATCAAAGCGCAACATTTTTTATAGCAATCCTAACATCACCAATAAAGATAAAGAAATCTGCTAAGGTAAGCCGAACCAGACTTAAAAACATATACGAAAAGAAAAGACAAAAGAAGCTAAATCCTCGACCACATAATTCGACTTACACTATATATGATGGAACCTAACATGGCATTCACATCTCCAAAAACATTAGTATTGACGAGGCTAAATAAAGGGTAATTAGTTTACATGAAATTGGCATGTTTTTAAATCATCTAGGATTTTTTGCCAATCCTAGATTTTTATGCCTTTCAAAAACATTTCACATTTTATTTATAGATACGACAAGGTTCATATTTTTTGTTCGGCCCACCGAAATCCTCTCGGTGGGCCGAACAAAAAATCTTACCTAAAGAAGAAAATCTTACCTAAAAACAAAATCAACCAAATTTCTCTCGTTCGTCGAAATCTTGTCGCTCGCTCGCCGAAAAAATCTTTTTATTGTGACAGGATATTTCGTTGTGTATGACAAGATGTTTACTCAGGGTGACATGATGAATTTTACCCTACTTTGTGATGAAACGAAGATAATCACGAAGAAGGTTGAAACGAAGATAATCTTCAACAAAAAAATCTTCCACGTTTATTTACGTTTTATATTTTCAAACAATATCTTCCACCATATATTCTACAATATTTCATTGTTTCCAAAAAATCTTAATGTTCTAAAACTTTTTTCTTATTTTATTTTTTATTTTTTATTTTTTATTTTTCTATTTTTTAATTTTGTATTTAAAAATAATTTCCTGAATTTATGCCTAAATATTTTTGTTGTAATTATAATGATTTTTTAATAAAATTCTATTTATAAGAAAATACAAAATAATGTAAATTTTATTGCAAAAACGCCCAAAACAGCATGCTTCGCTATTTTTTTTGTTTTAAGGGGCGTTTTTGCAAACCGTTTTTCTGGGTGGGGCATTTTCGCAAATTGCCCTTTTTTTAATGGGAAAACAAGGTGGATTTTTGAATTGTGATCGAACGTTTCTATGCATATGAAAGTTTATCATAGTTTGGAGCATGTGTAAAGCCATCAAGCATATCAAATTATTTTTTTAAGATCTGTACGTGCAAAACAGTTTCACTATTGTTTGTTGACATCATTATTGCTATTAGATGAATATATTATAAGCTAGTGCACAAAAAGAAAACGATGAATAATGTGAGTGCATGAGGGAAGAGATGCATGTTTTGGGCGGGCTTAAGTATGTGGCTGGCCTCCCCAAAACCCGGAAAGGCTGTTGGGAGTTAACAACCACCAACTTCAAATTACGTACAATGATCGGGAAAACCTCTCTAGTGTGTTGTTGGTGTTGTTCATGATGTGAAATCTTGATCGAGAAAGCATCACTTTACAGCTATGAAATGTTTTCTTTGCATTTTGTTTTACAATTCTACCGATTGGATTTGAAGTTTTTTTAATGAACATTTGTGTTGAAGCTTTTTTTTAATAATGAAAACGAGCTAAATAATAATTATGCGAGCTAGACACTAACAACACTGTCGTACGTGTCAAGCAATACATGATTGCTTTCCTAATCTAAAAGAAAAGAAACCGGGATGACCTCTCATCCCGCGTCATTTGCAAGTTAGTTTGCATATACGGCCCGGCCCATAAGGCGGGGCAGACTGGGCGCATGCCCCAGGCCCATAATTTCAAGGGGCCCATATGAATTTTTAACTTCACTATGTATTTAGAGTATAAAGCCCATAATTAAATACTGAATGGCATGGCCTGAGGGTGAGGCCCATAACAAAAAGCCTCAGTAATTAAAAATTACGTTGTTTAATTCCCACCTATGACCTACCTATTTATGGAGAATTCTCGATTCCTGCGCAATCAAAGAAAAAGGTGGGGTTCATTCAAGTAGTTTAAATTCTTTCTTTGATGTCTGCAATTTTACCCTTTTAAGTATTTTGTCTATTTCGACTAAAAAAAGTATATTCTCTATTTATCCCTAAATTCTATCTTTAGTTATCCATTTGGTTTTGCCGTTTTGGTGCTTTCAAATTGACCCGAATTTTCAAATCTCAATTTTTTTTTGCTTTCAATTTCTTATTTTGGAGATCATCAAATTGCTATGTATTAATTTCATATGTCTCTGGATTGAAGTAAGAAATCAAAACTGAACATAGAATTATATAACTAGTTTGTGGTTAATTTTTATTAGTTTGAACTTCTACTATTATTTATAATGGGTCCGAATCCGGTAGGAATGATTATTATGGTAGGAAATAGGAATGAATCATAGCCATTGGATGAGGAGAGATCAAGGGCTCAAGAAAAAAGAGGGGAAAAAACGGCACGGGCGTATTTTTCGGAAAACGGCACGGGCGCCCAAACTTTGTGCAACTCTATGGCCAATTTGTGCAACCGTATTTGTGCAACTCTATGGCCGATTTGTGCAACTCTATGGCCGATTTGTGCAGCCATATTTGTGCAACTCTATTGCTTATTTGTGCAACTCTATGATCAATTTTGCATTCATGTCATATTTTATAGCAGTCGAAGTTCGTATAGTTTGTTTCGCTTTGGCAATTTGTCAAATTTGTGCAACTCAATGGTCAAATTTGTGCAACTCTATGCTCAATTTGTTCATTCATATTTGTTCAACTCTATTGCCAATGTGTTGAATTCTATGATCAATTTGTTCATCAATATTTGTGCAACTCAATGGTCAAAAATTTGTGCAACTCAATGGTCAAATTTGTGCAACTCTATGGTCAATTTGTTCATTCATATTTGTTCAACTCTATTGCCAATGTGTTGAATTCTATGGTCAATTTGCTCATCAATATTTGTGCAACTCAATGGTCAAATTTGTGCAACTCAATGGTCAAGTTTGTTCAACTCAATGGTCAATTTGTTCATTCATATTTGTTCAACTCTATTGCTAATGTGTTGAATTCTATGGTCAATTTGCTCATCAATATTTGTGCAACTCAATGGTCAAGTTTGTGCAACTCAATGGTCAATTTGTTCATTCATATTTGTTCAACTCTATTGTCAATGTGTTGAATTCTATGGTCAATTTATTCATCAATATTTGTGCAACTCAATGGTCAAATTTGTGCAACTCAATGGTTAATTGCCCATTATGGCCTTTATCGCTTAGACAAGCCTCTAGAAGAGAACCTGTATGTAGCTCTATGTAACTTTTTTAGTTTCCAAACAAATCCAAGAGTTTAGACTATAAAAAAGACATATCACACATTCCGTTCCACTCATTTAATTCAATATATACAAGAATCGGTAAAAAAGAAGACTATATGCAAATGCTTCAAGCACCCAAACATGTCATTATTTCTGCAGGTCTACAGTCCGTGAGAAAAGTATCGAATTAGAGTAAGAACACCGAATTTGCCATGGCCTCCGTATGAATTTGTTCATCTGCAATCACAAGGTCATCACCTAGAACCAAGTCTCACAATCAAATCAAACTAGATCCGAATAGATGAAGAAAAGGAAGAAGAAACTCAACCTGTTGTTGAAGAGGATCTGGCGTGAACGACTCCGGCGGCCATCTCTTTCGGCTGGTTCCGAGGCCTTATGCTGCTACTCTCTGTCAATTTCTGATCATCCAACGAGCAATCGGACGACGAGGAGCACGACGACGACGAAATCGGCTTCGGAACCCTAGGGACACGGGATCGAACTGTAGCGGAAGCGGACGAGAGAGAACAAGAGTCCTGTTTCTTCGTCTCCTCCAACACCGACAGACTAGAGCTTTCAACGTTGTTGCTGGTACAAGTAGCGCCATCAACGGATCTCGCCGCGACCTTCTTCGCACTCAAGCTCTTCAACGGATTAACCGATTTGGCTGAAGAAGCTTCAATCGAGAGCCTCTGTGAAGAAGAAAGCTCGTCGGCCTTTTCGAGAAGCTTCCGCCTCGCCTCAGCTCGGCGACAGACTAGGGAATCCAGGCCGGAATTCGTAGTCCGCCTTGACGATCTTCTGGCACATCGTCTGGAGGCTCTCGTCTTCGATCTGAACGGAGGAGGATTTGGGGAGGGGTAGATTGGAGCGTCTTCGATTTGAGCGGAGAAGACGGGGAATGGTTTTATCGATCTGAGCTGGAGCCTTATTATCTAAACTTTTTTTTTTTTTTTTTGATATTGACCGTACAGATCGGGGTGTAATCAATGGATATGATCCATTCCTATTTCTCACCACAATAATCCTTCCTACACGACTCTTTCTCATTTATAATTATACATAGTATTTGCATTCTAAATTTCCATCTCTAATTGTTTATTTTCATATTGGATTGGCTGTAGTTTGTTAGATACTCCAATCATTTATTATGAGATACATCTTGTTGGGTTATATATATATTTTTTACTTTTACACTACCAAAACATGGACTACTTTGTTATGTTCTAATGGTTTTGTAATCTATTTTTTCAGGTACTTATGCTATATTAACTATTGTTGGTTGTTGCTTTTAAATTAATATTACCATAATCTAATTGTTAAAAGCTATATCCTTGGTATTTTTATTAAAAAAAGATATTAATACTTATGAAGAACCCTTTTAATTTCTATAAAAGGGTTTCAACCAAAAAAATTTTTTTATGAAGGGGCCTTTTAGTTTTTGTTTGTCCAGGGGCCTTAGAAACACTAGGACCGGCCCTGCATATATCGTTCTATTGTTCGCTCTAGCCTAAACGTTCCTCTCACACAAGGCGAGATCTTCTAGTTCCTCAAGCCTAATGTTCCCGGCTTCTCCATGCATCGTCTCTTTGGGCAGATGCATCACCATCATGGGAGCCAAGGATGACATCGATTAGGGCTGAGGAACCAAAAGAGACCGCATTGCACAAGAAAGGAACATTTAAGCTATATAGCGCGAGTAATAGAACTATATATGTAAACCAACTTGTAAACACAAAGATAATGTGGTATATATATAGTGCAAATTCCTGATAAAATGTGAGTACGTGATGATTTATACCTAGCTTGTGATTAGTTTTGATATTTGAACCCACCCAATAGTAGCTCCAAATAAGCAAATTTATCACAACATTTGAAAGAATATATGACGACACATTGTACTCAATGCAGCTAACCGTGTACGTGCCCAACCAGGCAGGCACGGATCTAGTGGGTAGGCTGGGGTGTGCTACAGTCCACCCCCAAAAAATAGAAAATATATACTAGGAAAGATAATATAGGCACAATGTAATTAATAGCACAGATGGCAAAGGGCATTTATGGCTTGTTTGTAAGCCAAGGTTCAAATCTCCATATTGATAGCAGTCCGGATCACCTATTGCTCCACGTGGAGATTTTTTAACCTAATTTAATTAACTTAATTAAAACAGATTTATCAAATCTAAAAAATTTACCAAATCTAAAAAAATCTAAATCTTTTTTACACCTTACTAGTTGTACCCGTCGTGCCATGCACGACTTGTATTTTTAAATTGATTTTGGATATATAATAAACAGAATATTAATGTGAAATGTATAATAAAAGCTTTAACGTAATTTGATTTCATCGAATATTAGAAATCTTTAATTGTTAAATGATTGATTGAGAAGATGTTATTATGCAAATCACATACTTATATTTTATAGTTAATAAAACACATTATTATGCAATATATATTGTCTTATATTTAGTAGCATGCAAAACACCAACTTGATATACCCAAATTCAACATGTAGTTATTTTAATCATAATATTTAATGAATAATATTTTGCCTCTATATGTACGAATAGACCAAAATCTTATTAAAAGATAATACAATTCAAAGATCATGATATTCTGAATCTATAAAACAATTGGTATAGAAAATATTAGGAAATTAATAAAATTGTTAAAAACAATTTATAAAAAAATATATATAAGGTGGGTTGAGATTTGAGAATAAAAAAATTTATATAAATTTAAAAATTTTATGATTTCCAAAATTAATTAAATAAATTTTAGTTATATGGATTCCAATTTTTTTATTCAATATTTCTTTGAGCAAAAAAAATTTAATGTGTTAGGCTATTAGTTGGGTTTTTGGCAAAATCTTTTCCATGCAATTCAGTATATTTAAAATTAAAATTTTATCTTATAATTAAGTTATTAGTATATTAGTTTCTATTATGTTTGATTGCTTATCATGACAAATAAATTGCTAAATGGATCTGTTACATAAATTGATTTAAAATAATAATGTACAAATTATATATATGTATATATCAATATATGATATAAAGCTTTATGTAATTTTTTAATCAACCCTATTTAATTATAAATAATTGAATAATATATCCATTTGTAGTTAGATTTTGTAAATAGACTTTTACGTGTTAAGATTTAAAAATATGTAATGGTAGTGGGTAAAAAAAGATAGTTAGCACATCATGTAAAGATAGAAATAAAAAGAAATAAATATTCAAGATAAAAAATACTTTTTTTAAATATGATATTTTGTTTAAAAACACTGGTAAATCTTCTATTGTATATTTATAATAGATAGATTTAAGAATAGATTATATTAGATAAATCTTAAAACAATGATCTATATATACTATATATTAAAGCCGGAGAATTTCGAGCCTTCATGTTAATTCTGGCCCCACTTCATTAACAATTTTATATGTTTTAGACTTTTAGTTTTCTTATTTATCTAATCTTTATTTTTTTCCTTTTTCTTACCCATCTAATATCTATATTTGAAGACATAATATTTGTCTTTAAAATTTCCTTAATTATCTAATCTTTAATTTTATCCTTTTTCTATTCATCTAATATCTATCTTTAAAGCAATATGATCTATCGTTAAAATTTCGCTCTATAAAAGATACATATTTATTAACTTATCTTTCCAATTACCTTTTGTATCTATTTATGTACGAGATAATTTAAAAAATTCGAATTTAAAAAATAATTTTAAAAGGGAAGACCTTTTTTCTAAATAAATTATATTTTTATCTTTGATACTAAATCAATTTATATTTATTAAATTTTACTTAATTATATATTATCATGCTTCTATTAAATTTTACTTAATTATATATTATCATGCTCCTATTAAGTAAAATATATAATTCATGTAAGAAGTACCTATTAAAAAAAATTCATGTTATTTTAACTAATCTAATTACATGCTTTATTATCAATTCATGTAAAAGGTATTATTTGAATTATGATAAAGTATTCTATCCTTTTTAATATATTATTTATATTATTAATCTCTTTATGTAAGAAGTAATTACAAATTTTTGAATTTAAAATAATTTAAAAATAGAACCCCTCTTTTATAATAAAACTATCATTCCTATCTTTATTTACAATATTTTACTTAACTTATATATTATCATTTTCATAATAACTTAGCTTATATCTTTCATAATAAAATAACTGTTGATTAATATTTTTATTTATTTCAATATATAAAGTCATTAGAATCATGTTGGACTCATTTTAGATTTCTAAATTTTGATATTATATTTTAATGTTTTTGAATTAAATAACAATTCATAGTAATTATATCTCATACTAATAAATTGTAGTATTAGAATAAAAAAATAGGATCAAACCAAAATAATCAATTAAAACATCTCATTATCTATTATATTGACTTATAATGTCTCAAAATTGTGATAATAGGGATAATAGTATATATTAACCATTAGAGACAAATTTTGAAGGATGAAAAAGTAAGTAAATTTTCATTTACATAAATTGTTCTATAATTCGAATATGTTTTATATTATAATCTCATACGTGATACGTGTGGTACTACAAATCTGAAAAATAATTATTTTCATTTAGAAGAAAATAGCATTTTCACATACTAAAATTTTGATTATATGTTTTTACTTATTAATATCTTATTTATAATTTAAAATAATTTTAAAATATGAAGTGTGAGTCATTGTCGTGCATGTCACGACGGGTACACCTAATTTCTATAATTTGTAACATACTATCAATGCTTTCAACCGGAAAAAAAGCATACTATCAATGCTCCGTATTATATTAGGATAAAATATAGTTTTCTGATAAAAAAAAATTAAGGAAAAAAAGATTCATAAGATATCAATTTGGTAAGGTAACATAACGTGTAATGTGATAAGATTAGTTTGTTCGGATGTAATTTGATAAGATTTTTCATTAGAGTTTGTCAATCCTTTTAGTTATAAGTTGATTGTAAAAAATATTAAAATCAAGCGGGGCCAGAATCAACGTGGAGGCTCGAAAACGGTCGGCTTTTATAATATATATATATTGATTGATTCTCCCTCTCTCTTGCCGCTAGGGATGTCAATGGGGCGGGGATTCCCCATTCCCCGTGGGGAATCCCCGTCATGGGGATGGGGACGGGGGGATTCTAATGGGGATGGGGATGAAATGGGGGGCAAAATAGATACCCGCATGGGTATGGGTACGGGTATGGGGATAGATGTCCCCGCCCCATTCCCCGACACGACCCGACCCCACCGGGGGGCCCCGTGGGGAATCCCCGTCGGGGGTGTGGGATTTTGTTTTTAGTTTGTCTATTTTGTTTTTATTTATGAGTTTGTTTTTAGTTATTTGTAATTCGACTATTTTTATTAGTTATTTTTTCTTATTTGATTTGCAATTAATGTTACTTTGTCTATTTTTTATTAGTTAATTGTCACATATAACTAGTTAATTTGAAATATTATTTTGTTTTATCTGTTGTTGGAAGTTTTGTTACATGTTATATAAGTTAGATCGTGAATTGATGTAGAATTTATATAATTTTAAATTAAAAATCATATACAAATTATGCGGGGAAACCCATGGGGATTTTAAATGGGGAAAATTAAATGGGTATGGGGAATACCCGATGGGGACGGGGACCCGATGGGTACAAACATGGGTACAAATTTTATTACCCAATGGGTATGAGGATGGGTATGGGGAATAAATTTTTAGATGGGTATGGGGACGGGGAGGATGTCCCCCGACCCGAACCTGCCCCATTGACATCCCTACTTGCCGCCGTTCAACCTTCTTCTTCTTCTCCCTCTACTCGGTAAAGTGGTTGTGGGAATTGTGGGATTATCTTCTTCTTCCTCTACTCGCTAAATTGGCTGTGGGAATTGTGGGATTAGGTGGCTTGAATTGTAATTAGGAGAAAGTTGGGGGAAAACCTTCAAAAGGCTCCAAGTGAACTGTAAGAGTAAATCAATTAATACCACAAACTCTTTTTCTCCACTATCCTTCTCTCTACTGTCTAGTCTGAGCCCTTTGAAGGTTTTCCCCAACTTTCTCCGGTAAAATGATCATACATAATAATTAAACTCCATCTAGGTATGGATTTGACCATCAATCACTAGTAATTACTTGTACAGAAAATTTTGGTATATTAAACTTACTGATAATTGCTTGAGTGGCCAATATACAACAATGAAGAATAACTGCTAGCACGTACTACAAGTGAACGGCGGCAAGAGAGACGGAGAAGAAAGTTAATTAGTAAACTCGCTCTGGAGAAACCTTAGGAAAAAAAGATTAGATTTTTTTTTATTTGGTAATTTTTTCCTGTATTAATAAATCTGTTTTAATTAAGTTAATTAAATTGGGTTGAAAAATTCTCCACGTGGAGCAATACTAGGAAAGGCAATAGTAGATGCAATACCGAATTACCGAGTGCAATAGGTGATCCGGACTGTATTGACAACCCATCCAATTTTTTTTTTCTAGCTCCGTGCCTGCAACCAGGTTAATTTCCCCGTATCATACATAAACTAGAGAACATGTAATTAAATTGGATATGGCAAACCAATTTTAAGAACATTACATTACAAGAATTATAAGAAGATTGGATCAGTCAACACAAATTAGCAAATTGAAAGACAATAGCTCGTGAATAATATTTTGTTAGTATATTAGATTAAATTAGGGTCCGGATCTGGTGAGAATGGGTGTTTAGGTGAGAAATGACTAATGAGAATAAACAAGAGTCATTGGATGAGGAGAGATCAAGCGCTCTAGAAAAACGGCACGGCCGAATTTTTGGCGGAATAAATACGGATGTAGCGCGCGTCCAAGATTGTTCATTAGTAATAAGAATTTGGTCAACTTTATTGCCAATTTGTTCAACTATCTTGTCAATTTGTTCAAAATATTTGATTGACATAAATTATGTGTTTGATGTATATGTAAAAGTAGAAAAGAGAAAACAAAGAGGCGGATACTCTTTGTTGTAGACGAAAATAGAGAAAGAGGGTGAGGATGAGGAATGAGATAGTGGGAAATGAGATGGATAAAAGAGAAAATGATAATTCAAGAGGAGAAAAGGAGAGAGCAAAATTGAGAGAGGATTGAACCTCCTCTCCATTGCACATGCTCTAAGTCACTCGTCTTTCAATTGTGGCAGACTCCAACGTTTCCTCCCGTTCCATAAAAAAGTGGATGCATGTTTAGATTATAAGAAAATGCAAAAAGTTGAAAATAAACTTGGATTAGATTTTAAGCTTACATATGCACGACTCCCGATCCACAACTTTCTTACACAATAAGAAACTATACACTCACGAAAGCAAGGGAAAAAATACAGTCCGTCAATGTGATGCTTTCTACACTAACAGACTAACTAAATATATGACCACATCAATCTCAACTATGGATGCAAAGCCATAACCCTTGGCTTCAGATTGTGCCTATAGGTATTGCTCCTCGTCCGTCAATATCCACGGTTAAGAACTTTATCAATCTATACATTTCTTTTGGGAGCCTACTTGGCCCTAATCCCCAATCTATTTGGAAACAAACTTCTTTTAGCACCCTTACCAATTTCTTGAGTTCATCAATGCAATCACCCTTCTCTACGGTTTTGACTTTCTCTGCAACATTCGGAAGACCCAACAAATGCCCTTTCTCTTGATAAATAAGCGAAGTATCTTTCGAAATACTTCCATGTAATCATCCTTTCTCGTGCAAATCAACCAATCTCACTATATAATCTCTAAATAGAGAGGAAAAGAGACCTTGTAATTTAACTTCTTGAAGTTATAGCATTGCAGGATATGAATATTGAATGTAATGTGAGGGTAAGAAATGGCTGATCTTGAGAAACTCAAAAAAAGTTCACAAAAAGTTAAATAAGATTAATTGAGCAAAATTGAAGATTGAACTTCATAGGACCGAATACAAACGTCAAACCACTATAAAAACAAGCATAGAAAACGCCAAATCACGTCGGATGATTTACACATAAGCACAAGCAATGATTTTTTACACACGAGCTATAATCTTTTCTACACAAAAGCAATGATCTTTGCATAGAAATGATTATGCACAAGCAAAGAAGAAATGCATCAACATGTGGAAAATACTCAAAAAGTTGACACATTTTCAGACAATTCCTTAATTTTTGTCTAGGAAGAAGAATACAGCACACAAACAAGAGTTTTGTAGGACTCACCATGCTTGAAGAAGAGGAGGTGACGGGAGATGAGAGCAGCGGCAAGGTGAGTGAGAAGCAGTGGCAAGTGATACTGTCGTTTTTTAGCAATATTTTTATTTTTTGAGAGGTGATATTAATTAGTAGGTGATGTTAATCGGGTTGGTTGGTTCGGGCTTGGATCGGATCATTTTGGTTTTGGGTTATTTGTCATGGGTCGCCTTCGGGCATTTAGTCAAAACGGTTAAGCCTCCAAGGGTAGTATCCAAAGGTCACCGGTTCGACTCCTATGGACAGTGTCCTCAACCAAAAAATTTGTCGTAGGTCAATGTTAGATATCTAAAAAAAAATGTCAAAATCAAGTTGGGCTATTTCGGGTTAGGTTTTTGATTGATTGGGTAAAATCCAATATTCGGGTTACATTAAGTTTGACCATGTCGGCTTTTCACCTAATCGGGCAAAGATGGTTTATCGGGTCAATTGATAAGATTGTTTTGCTAAAAGTAGATTTCGGGTGAGTACAATTTCAGTTAAGTCATAATTCGATTGAATTCGTTTAAGGAAAACCTAGCTTTTGATCGATCGTTTGTGAGGACTAAAACAAAGGTGAGGAAAAACTGAACAAGCTCTAATCAAGTAGGAAAAGGAACAATTGTGCGAGCTAATCAGTTCGCAACTCTGATACCATATGAAGATATGAAGATTGAGTTGAATAAAACTTCTTCCAGAAACTTCTCTCTCGACCTCTACTTATCTCTAATTGCAATCACACCTTACACTCCATGATTCAATTCAACTCAACCTTCAAATCTTCGTGATGTGGCATAATATGGTAGAAAAATTTGCTTCTGCTGTAGTATATAGTAATAGATAGATATTGATTGATTATAACATGTATAACCTAACTTGACTCAATTATCATGATACAAGTTGCAAAAAGTTTGGAGTTGATCGAAGAAAAGCATGAGGATTAATTGCGTCGAATGGTTCAAACTTCCCGCGGATTTGATTGAACAGAATAAAAACTCATATATATCGTCCTTGGAGTCAAGATTTAAGTTTAAGCTTAATCCATCTAGGAAACTCTAGTCAAAATTCAAGCTTCCATGAAATAGTAGAAGTACAAACAAAAACACATGCAAAATGTTGAATTCCAAATAATCCGGAAGCACAAAAGATCAAATCATGCACACGTACACTTCACACTAAACCATGTTTATCACATATCCCTAGCTCTAAGACACATATTTTCAAAGCTTCAAACCCACTCTACAATTGCTAGTCTTGATACTAATAAAACTACTACTAGTACTCAAACTATCCACCACCAAATCACACCTAACCTTAACCTTCACCTTCATCATCTTCATTCCCCCGAGCTTGAGCGCCACCGGGGCGTTGACTTTGAGGTCAAGCGGGACGTTCCCCGTTTGAGTCTGCTGTTGGATGGCTCCCATTAGGGCGTTCCCGTACTGGTTCTGCCCCGTTAAGGCCACGTCGAGCACCGTCTTGTTGTGGTGCCCTTGGTAGAACTCGGGTATGCCGCCTTTACAAAGCTCCGTGTTGGTGTACCACACGCTTATCTGCCCGCCTTTCTCGTAGTAGATCCCGATGTTGTCGTTTGGGTTCGTAGCCGTGATCTTTACGAGGAATCTTGCGTAGAGGCTTAGGTCGAGGTTGAGGCGAAGGTCGGTTATTTGAAGCTTGTCCACCGAGTAGGTTGGGGCCTTGGGTTTGAAGACGAGATAGAGGACGACGCCCGCGATGACCACCGCTATGATGAGGGTGAACATAAGGCAAATTGTCCAACATATGCATCTATATGGGTAGAACGGGACGTTAGTGTACGTGCATCCTTGTTTTTAAGGGGAAAAACTACGTACTAATTAAGTGACAATATATAAGGTAGGATGAACGATCTCATAGAAATTTGGTTTTGACTTGTCCTAGAAGGTTCTTTTTGTTATAAACCAACTTATTGATTACTCTATTAGTATGAAACCTTATCATTTCATATGAAGGGCTATATATATATATATATATATATATATATATGTAGTATGAAGATTTTCATATATTGTTTGTATAGAGATGAATGCATGGATTTATGGAGTAATACTTTTTGGTTGCCTACTGGTTTACTAGAACTTCATCGTAGCTATGTCCAGCTCGACCCAGAATTAATTCTTAGCTTTTGTAAAACATAATGATAATATTAATTTTATTGATTTCAGATTAACTATATCCGTATCCGTGGCTATGTTAACATTAGTGTTGATCACGTAGTTCCAAAAACATTGACCTCGGTAGGGAAGTTTGCATACATACTAATTGGTTAAAACTTCAACAATTGAATAGGTTAGACCTTAGAATTAAGATGATGTTTAGAAGCTAGATAATGATATAATTACCTGCAGCAAGAATTACTGCTACGCTTTGGTGGAGGAAATGGAATTAGGGGCGGCGGTTGGGGTCTCGATGGCGGTGGCCCTGATCGTTGACCTCCACTCAGATTGTTGTTGGCCGCTACCCCGACCGGAGTCTTCGCTGGTGTTTGTTGTGACGGCGGTGGTGGTTGAGGCAATGGTGGTTGAGCCTCCATGTCTGCGACCGGATGAATTCTTTTTGGGCTATCAGGCATTGATGCTAATTGATGATGGAAAAATTATAGCACTAGGAAATTTCTTAGTATTGGAAGAACATGTATGTCTTTATATTGCTTGCGTATTATGAGTCGATTAAATATTAATTGGTTGCGTTGTTAGGTGATTTGTTGACATTTTTTCCACTACAAAGCAATCAAGCCATGGGTTGCTTTTGTGTTGATCTTTTTTGTGGCCGGTTTAATGCTTCGTTGGGTTTAGGAGCTTAGTTGTCCCATATAGATTGTTAGGACTTGGAGTAGGTTGGGTTTTCACCTATAATAACATGTATATCAAGTTTTGAAGTTGGTTCAACTACACTCGATCCATCATTTGATTGTCGTTTTGCATCAATTCACGCGTGTAACAACGTACACGTAATTCCATACTTTTCTACTTACCTTGTTCCGAAAATATGGTCATATTGGCCTTATAATCTTGCTATGAAATATTGGTCATTTTATGGTTTAGGTGGTAATTTATTGGTGAGTTGTAAATATTTGTTGTTTTACATCTTGGATGGTAATGTCTTGGTGAGTTATCAGTTTTGTTGTTGAAAACTAACCATAGCGATTTTTATATATCTAAATTTTAATCATTCATTGACCATTTCATAAATTGTAAGACAATTTTAAGAGCTTTGGGCTGATGAATGACAAACCCAGCATAAAACTGACCCATGGAGTTCAATAGTTCATACATATATAATACAATGAACCAATATAAGCAAAATGAGAATTAAACTTCAATCAACTGAAGATGACCAGAATCATCATTAGTAGCTAAAATATCCAGCTTGTTTGTATCCGCACAAGATAATTATCATAGTACTAAAGGGCAGTAGGCTTAAAGGGCAGTAGGCTTGCTAACCGAGGACTCTTTATGTATATATATGGTTCTCATTATTGGCAACCAAGTACAAAGGGGAGTCAGTCACTTGAACCATGCCAATGAAGAGATTAAGCAACATGAGAGGCTGACCACAGATTTCTCTCATCCACAGAACGCATCAGCTCAGGAGGGATCTCGTCAAATGTTGACGTGCTAAGGCCAATGCTTGCGATATAGTCTACAGATTAAGAAAAGTAACATGAGCTTCTAAGTTCTTAGACTGTTGGATACAAAACCGTGTTGATGATAAAAAGACATTTGATGATGCAAATTCTTGCAATATGTTTTAACAAAGCATACAAAAGTATGTAATGATTTCTGAAACGGGTATGTGAGTAAACTATACCTGCTCTGACAAGGCTGCTGTAGGATCAATATCGCTTCTAGCTACTTTCCCAGCAATAACATTGCCATCTGTTTCAAGTACCATCCTGCAGAAAAGCATGTCATTAGAAAAAAACTGAAGTGGGCAAACAAACAAGAGGAAGGAGGCAAAGACAAAGCTTAGACAACATAAAGTAACGATTTGACAGATGTTAAGCATTTAAGCAATAGTGAAAAGAATGGGATCACATACCCTCCATCAACAATTTCATCAAGGCATAGTAGAATGAGATCCAAGTTCTCAAGTGCCTCGTACTTGTCAACCTTCTCCCTGAAGAAAACATGATAATCAGTTGCAGGTGGTGGGAAGGTAAATAGAAACGGATAGTCTTACCTTAAGAGAAGAGTAACTGAATCAACAAAGCCATTAAGGACTGCATCTAGAATCAGCTCGTTTTCATCGTCTCCTCCAGTGGCAAAGAAGTGGAGGTCTTGGATGAACTTATAAACAACAACATAGTTGTCAAACATAGTTACCTCTGCTGTAAAACCATGTCAGATGAGTAAAGGAATGAGAAAACCAAAAAAGTAGTGTTTTGCAAATGGAATAAAAATTGAAGTCGTTAGATTCCTTACTCTATGATGATGGATTTTACTTGCAAATTTGGATAAAAGAATCACTATGATTAGAACTCCCAAGACAGCCATATTACTGAAAATTTATTTAAAAGTCTATTTGACTCTTATGGTTCAAGGTGGTGACAGTACTAATGCACTAGCATCATGCTTTATACTTGCCAATAGTCTACTTGGGAAGCTGACATGAATAGTTGACATGTGGATACCGATTTTATATTGTACTACAGCATCAGTTCTCAAGGAAATTTCTTTTGCTTAAAAAATGGCTTCGTTTTAGCAGATTCACAGCCATAGAGCAAAATATTGGACACTTCAATATCATGTTACGTACCTTCACTTCTAGCATTTGTCTTTTGGGTTTTGGTAAATACTGATTTTTCATAAGCCAGCTTTGAGCTGTTTGTAGGCCAATCATCTGAGTAATACTTGACAGCAATTCGTTTGCCATCGGAATCCAAAAGAAGAATGTTTTTAACTGAAGGGCATAAATCCTGCGTAATATAGGAATAGAAGAATCAGCACAGTCGTCCACGAACATATCAAAGGAAGAAACAAAAGATAGCCATGTAGCACACTCATATAAAATAAGAGATTGTCCTCATTCTCAGATGAAGACCCGTTGGTCATCCTTCAGAGGATATGCCTAAATAATAATAAACGAGAGCCTCACGGAGTACACTACAACAACATCACATGCTTAGCCAAATTATAATTCCTGACAAAATAAAATTATTAAAAGACGATAGGTGCCAGATCTTAGGTAATGCTACATACACTCCACGCCTTCTATGAAGTTCAAGTGTTAAACAATCTGTTTTTAAATATATGCAAATTTTAGGCAGTATGCATTTCTGTCAGACTTTTGGATTTCTGGATTGGGAGATGAAGGAAAGACATCAGATTGTTCCCATTAAATTGCCCCCTAAGAATTTCATCATAACAGTTTGAGCAAGCTCCAGCTCATCAAAATATTCCCATGCACTTGATCTTATTTATGCATTATGGAAACAAGAATAAATGTCCTTGCTTCTTTCCTCTCCTTTCCACTCTCCAGCCCCATAACCCTTTACAAAATTGCAAACTACAGTGATAGAACATGAAAACGTCAAGTACATAGAAGGGCAAGCAAACACCGGTTATAGGAGGGTATTACCGTTAGGGGAGGGTAGTATTCATTCTAAAGACACTTGAATACATGTTGTTTCATAGATGAAAAATATTTTCAGAGTAATTCTATTAGAAATCCATCTAGAAGTATCACAAACCGGTCCAGTACCAACATTTTCAGACCAAAGACCCTCCAGGACTGGGAGCATGAAACTCTAGAATGCGCAATGACACATGATATAAGCAAAACAATAATTCTATTGGAATCCTCCTTGAAGGAAATCATCACTCACTCGTGAACCATAGTTCTATTGAGTTTGACTCAGTAACATTCCACCACAGAAACTTTGATTATTTTTCTGTGCTCCAACATGGAGAAAGCTACCTCAGACAATCATGCAGACTATCCAAAGCCAATTCACTACAATATGTGGCATTATTAAGAAAATTTAAGAGAAATAACTTCTACAGAATCAGTTCAAATACATCAATCTGGCAGCCCAGGGGTAAAAACTCCGCAAATAGGGTCCTGATCTACATAATTCGATAGCCACAACAGCAATTCAGATACAACGGAGTCAAATACCCTTGCCCTGATTTTCAGTATCTCATTGCAGAAACCTAATGAAACCATCAGGATCCAAAATTCAGGCATTTCCAAAATTTCTACCGCCAAATAACGCGATTCCACCGAGAGGAGCAATGGGATCGTAATTCGATTGAAGAAGCTTCCAGATCAGATAAAAGTTTGACGATTACATGTGTAAATATATAAGGTAACTGCTTCTACAACCAGATAGGGGAGAATAGGGGAAAATCTACATGAAGAGAGAGAGAGAGGACTGACTCTGTAGGCAGCCATGGATTTGAAGCCGGAGAAAGAAAGTAGAAAGACGAGACCGCGATCAGAGAGCTCGGCTGCGTTGGAAAGGCGGGGTTTGGGCCGACTGCGCTGATACTGATACCGTATATAAATATGAAATTACAAAACTCGGGAGTTTTTCTAGTCAAGGGTCCGAACCGGAACCCCATCAGCAACAATTGGAGGTTCCAATAACCGGGACCGAGCCGGCAGTTTCGATCTACCCCGGTTTCGGTTTTGGTTCGAGGAACTAGTGAACCGAGGGTTAGGTTTTACCCAGTTCACAGATTTAAAAAAAAAACAAACACAAGACGCAAACCGCGGTCGTGGTCTCGTTGTTTATTTTAAAACATCAGTTCGAGCCGGGACTTGAACCGGCTTGGACTCGGGAAAATCACCCGACTACATCCCGGTTCCGGTTCTGAAAACCTGACTCATGACCAGGGGCGGACTGAATGTAGGCCTAGAGGGGGCACCATGCCCCCACTGGGATTTTAAAAAAAAAAATTATATTGATAATAGTGTAAAAACCATTTTTCTTTTCTTCGTTCCAAACTCCATTACGCAATCAGCTCGGAGATGGGTTAATGAATGATTGTTTGTTTACTCATAGTGAGAAAGATGTAGTTAGGTGTATTGAAACTGAAGATGTTATTGTACGATTTCAAGAGATGGCGAATCAAAAAATGTGTTTATAAGAAACAAATTAATACATGTTTGATATTTTATATATTTCGCCCCCTCCGAGGAAAAAGTCTGGGTCCACCGCTGCTCGTAACTACGTTTTTCTCATACCCTTACATCTTACCCAAACAAATAATACCCAATGTAGACGAATAGAATACAACTGAACCGAATAGGGGTTCTTGACGTCAAATGCACTATAGAGCCTAGACTATAGGCGCGTGCTATGCACGGGAAAACAATTGAACCGAATAGAATGAGAACGAGAGCACAGAGCAAGGATTGAAGAGGAAAGCGCAGAAAAGAGGAAAAAGAAAAACTCCCAACTAAACCGTTGAATCGTCACCACCAGCTCTGCTAGTGCAAAGACACTATTCCAGTTCCGTTCATCTTCTTCGACGTCGCCATGGTATCCTCTTTCCCCTTTTACATCTCTTCCACAAACTAATTCTCAGTCCTACGTATCTAACACCCCTCCTCCAATGGCAGGATTATCTGAAAACCGTGGTTCCTTCCCAACTCGTTGCCGATCGAGGCTCCAATTTAGTCGTCATCAATCCAGGTCTTCTCAAAACCCTAGTTTCTTCACCTACTCTGCATTTACCAAATTTACTGACTTTCTTGTTAACAATGACAGTAGTATCGTAGTGTAGCTAACTTTTCTCTAATTGGCACTGCTAACTCAACACGAATTATGGTTCTTCTTCCAACTATTAGGGTTTTGCAAACTTAGTACACCAGTGTCTGATTCTTCAATTGCGTTTTGCCACATCTTATTAATAGGGTCTGCTAACATAAAATTCGGACTTGCATCCATGGAGGTACCCTTGATTATTCCTCACTGTATTTCACGGCGGACCGTTGGAGCTAACCAGCCTCCAAGAAAAACCATTCAAGATCAGGTTGTTATATTTTACATTTATATATTTCACCCTTTGTCTTCTTTGTATCTTTTGTATAAAACTATTTCTCTATTTGATGATGTTACCTTAGTTGCTGATATTGCTTTTCTCTTTCAGAAGCTTAACTCTCAGGTCAATACAGCTCAACATGTGGAACGTGAGAAAGCATATGACTCTGTGAGTGCTGTAAATTGTTTGGCTACAGCAGATGGCTTGCCTATTTTTGGAATTTACCATTTGAAACATTATATTGCTAATCAGTCAAAGTATTTGTTTTCTTATTATTTTAGATCGCATCCTACTTGAAGATTCCTTTGTTGAATGAAGAAATTGGCAACTCTTATTCAAGGAAGGTACATTGATGTTCTTTTTATTATGGCTGCTGTTTTAATTTTTTTTTTTTAATCTTATATCTAGTTGCTTTATTGGTTAAGGTCACTGATAATTTGCACTCCAAGGATGTTGTTTGATAGTCCTAAAATTTGCAGTATACATACAATTCTGTTATTCAGCTAAAACCTTATTTCTGTGTGGCGATCTTATACATGATTGTATTTTAGTTGGTAATGAAGGGGAAATGATCATCATTTTAACCTTTTGTCAATTTACTAAGGTGATGGTTTTGTTCAAAAACATGCTAGTGTAAGTTATTTCACCCAAGCTACTTACGTGTTATTATTGTTGTGTCGAAGGTATTTATGTTT
Organism: Polygonum maritimum; assembly: GCA_963924305.1. NCBI lineage: Eukaryota > Viridiplantae > Streptophyta > Magnoliopsida > Caryophyllales > Polygonaceae > Polygonum > Polygonum maritimum. The sequence goes on along the minus strand of OZ002737.1, from coordinate 13,603,750 downwards.
ACCATATGCTCACTCTAAACAAGGACTTGCGACCTCAGTTCGTAGGGTAAATGTGCACAATATTTTGTCTTTATTTTTATCTTCTTTGTGCAAGTTTTCACTATAACCCTACAATGCTCTTATAGGTTATCTCAAATAATTATTGATAAATGGTACGGGTTATTTTGGAATCCCTGCATATTTTGATATAGGATTACCTTTTTCATACAACAATTTGATAGTTGCATTTAGGGTAAATAAAGGCAATAATAATCTTATTTTCTTTCTGTACTTCACCTTCAGTTTGATTTACTGTCTAAAGATAATTATCTATTATAATGTTTCCTTATGGTGTCTGCTTCGGGTATCTAGTGGCTTAGATGAATTGCTAATAGTGAAAATGTCAATCTTATTCTCAGTCATTAATCTATGTAGTTTCCTGAGAAATAAATGGTTGCAGATGACACGAGTTGATGGATCTAATCCACATACTAATCCTCATGCTCCAGCACTCACTTGGACTGATGTATTGAAGAAGAACCCTAATATGTCTTCAGGTTTAGTACTTTATTTGGTTCTTTTCTGTGAAAATCTTTCCTTTTTTTTTTTTTTTTTTATCTGGCTTATGTGTCTAAAGGTTGTGAGTCAATCTGTGGCATATCTTTTTGCTCTTCCTCAATCTACTCACATATCATAAACTCTTACATAAGTTTTTTCAACCTTTTGTTGGATAAATTATATTAACTAGAACATTATTATAATAAATGTGCTAGCAGGATTACACTTTGGTAGAACCTAGAAAGGTAAGGGGAACATATATAGATTATAGTTGGAGCTGGATTTCGAATGCTTCTCTGCTAGTGAGATATTGGATGGTTGTGGGCTTGTATTTTGCTCCAAATGATAGTAGATGTACCCAAGCTTGATGTTGCAAATCTCATAATAGTAATGTACTAATGTACAGTCACTGATTTGCCTTGCACATTTGGTTCACATGACCAACTGATTAAGCTGAAATGAGAAGCTCGTCACACACTTATTTTTAGGGGCCTGACACATTTGGTGTCATTAGTTCAACCTCATTTCCGCTTATTGCATTAAATACCAGTAATGGGTATTGTGTTATCTATGTTTGTGCTTCCTTTTCAACTATCCTGCAAACCATGGTTTTGACTTGATAGCCAATATCGTGGAAAATGAATGGGTTAGTAGGATCTTATGACTTGTTATTTAAACCATTTAACCAATTTCATTGATCGTAAGCAGGGGAAGAACCAGGAAAAGGCGTTGAAGATCCTTCAGATGGGCACAAGATCAGTGAATCTATGTACAAAGAGGTTATTTGTGGTGAAGAAGCACTTAGAATATCTCCAAATGAGCCATATTGCTTAAGACGGCCGATTCGTAGAGGTCATTTTAATGTTTCTCAACATTATTCTGCCCAACAGGTAATATGTTGCTTGTACAACGGATAAATTCCACTTATTTTAGGCCTTCCATTCAGAAAACTGTTACAAGTAGACCAGTTTGAAAGACCTTTCCTTGTAATAACTTATTCTTTCTCTGCGCACTAAGTAGTATGCAAAGCTTGATTGTTTATAGTTTCATCATCATGGGATTCATTTGACTACTAATCCTATATTATCCCTTTTGAAAAAATGTTAGCAGCTCATTTGTTAGTTTGTTTTGTCAGGTTATTGAAGATCTGCATGCTATTTGGGAATGGATACTCACTGATAAGCTCCGTATTCCGTTGTGTCAAAGATACATGTATTCTGTGGTTCTAGTTGTGCCCGAGACATTTGACAATCGTGGTTCGTACATGTTTTTGTACCTTCTTCTATAAAACTTACTGTTGGGAAGCCTATTCAGGGATAGATGGGTGTGTGGATATGTTTTTGGAATTTAAAGAGGGATAGAAATAGAAGTATAGAAGGAGGTAATTATGTTTGAGAATTATGACCTTTACAACCCTAAGATACTGAGAAGGAGAAATATAATAGTAATTTTCTTTATGAAGTGGACTTATCTGTTAGTTGACTCGGGCCATAAAGTGACAATTGATTGAAGTTGATTATGAAAAATTCTGGAAGTGATGACAATTACTGCTTTGTTGAACAGAAATTAAGGAGTTATTGACAATTCTATTGCGAGACTTGAACTTTAGCTCTGCAGTGATCCACCAGGTGAGAACCTTCCTTCTAATCTGTTAAATTAGCTTTGATATTTGTTTTCTGTGCAATTTCTCTTCGTACATACTACTATTTAGTACTATAGCACTATCCTCCATAAATTATCAGCCTGGTGCTAAGTTAACTGTTTTGTGTTCCTTCCTTTATTTTGTGTAGTAGTCCTTACTGCTCTTTATTTTAGAATCTTTGTATGTAGCAACTCTCTAATATCTGTGCGTCTATATTTGCATCAACGTAAAGGAAATTTTTAGGGTTTAGTGTCGATGGCAGTGTGGGTTACTAATTTTGTTGTTCTACTTAAAATTTCATTGCTCCTTTTAGTGTATATACACACTTATAGCTATACTAAATTTAAACCAAATGTCAATAGATTTGAGGCCTAAAAACAGCTGTAAGAGGGGAAGCAGAAGTTTCATTTGGACAATTTTCCTTGTGCTATACTGCTACTCTGACATAATTCTTTAATGTCGTATAAGGTCATCCAGCAATATGATTTCTTCTTTGCTACTGTGAAATAGTCCTGATGGTCTTGCTTGAATCCATGTTCCTCTGATGTCAATAAATATTGCAATTTATGCAGATACAAAATTGTACATTATTGTATTTGATCCCTGTTTATTGCTTTGTTGTGTTAATCTATTCCCCTAATCATTTTCTAGGAAGGTTTAGCTGCAGTTTTTGGGACTGGTTTGTCAACAGCATGTGTTGTAAATATGGGTGCACAGGTTACATCAGTCATTTGTGTTGAGGTACGTTCTAAGGTTTTTTTTCCTTAAATTCACATTGATATCAATCCTAAGCTGATGTATTTTTTCAAAAGAAGTAATGATGATGGAAATGGCATTGATGTATCCTGGCTTATTCACATAATATCTCTCTTTTTGTATATATGCATGTCATTGAGTATATGAGAAATTATCTACATGAAATGCTTGACTTCTTTTTTCCATGGATGTGCAGGATGGAGTTGCTCTTCCTGGAACAGGGTTTACATTAAGTTTTGGCGGAGAGGTTCAGTTCTGCTCTTTGTTGAGATTAAAATATTCTTTTCTTTGCTTTCACTTACTGATATACCTCTGGTTTTCTCTTTGTGTTCATAATTTTCAGGATATATCAAGATGCTTGCTCTGGACTCAGCGACATCACCAAACTTGGCCACCTATTCAAACCGATGCTCTGGCAAAACCTATTGATTTGTTGATGCTCAACAGATTAAAAGAGGGTTATTGTCAGATTAAGGTTAGTTCTTTTAAGTAATTATGCAATTTACCTTCGAACATCCTGTTTTATTACTCCTTTCTAGAAAAGAACAGTTTCACTGCTTATCAAGCCATATGTCTTCTAAGGCTTATGATACACCTTTCTTTACTTATTGCTTCTGAATAATGAATAATTCTTTCTTCTTGAAATATATTTATTGGAATAAGGACCTCCAGGGAGTTTGATTGTTGTATTGATCTTTTCTTTTATCTCTTACTTTTGTCCTTATCTTTCTAGATATCACTGAACCATACTTTGCAATGACATGGTGGAAACATAAATATGGATTTGGGTATCACATTTGATAAAGTTCCAGAAATAGGAATCAAAAAACAAGCTTTTTGACAGATTTAAGCTATAGGATGGGATGTTGAGACCTCGAATAGAAGTATGAACAAGCAGGAAATTTGCCAAAACATGGTTTTGTGAAAATATATAATTCCAGTTTACTTAATGGGTTGGGTAGTCTGTTCTTGCTCATGTCTAGTTCACATGGTCCATGATGTTTGGTTGCATAAACTTCCTGCTGGTGGCAATTAGTGGTGCCATTTTCATTTTTTTCTTGGGAACCGTCCACACTACCTGAAAGTGATAATGGTAGAGGTGACATGGGCTGTACTGTTGGTGGAGGGGGAAAATGGTAATGAGAAAGTAATGCCTTCATTGCCTTGATCCTTTGAGAGTTCAAAAGGCATCACATTACATGTCATTTTGATCTTGCTATATATGCTTCCTTCCCACCAAAGAAGCCAGAACTTTAAAATCCAATTTAATGAGGCTCAGTTTCCATGTGAGAGTAATCCAATTATATGAGGCTTAGTTTCTACGTGAGAGTAAAGGACATCCTTTGCATTCTGCAACTTCTTTTTTAAACGACATCAGTTCTTCCATTCTCTCATATATCTGCAATTTCTGTTGGCATAGCAGTTCATGCTCTAATCTTTTATATTGGGTCTTTCATGTTCTGAATCGGTGATGTATCTGTAACTTGTGGACATTTTATGAACATAGATCTAACAACAAGACTATAAAATTGACTTTTTTTATTATCAGCTGCTAAATGTGCTCTATTGAATTGTGCAGGAGGGGGAGACAGATGCTGTTGCTGTAGTTCACTCTCATGAGGATGGGATGCCAGCTGGAGCACATAAGACAAGGCTAACTTCCCTTAATGTAAGCTTACACAGGACTCATATGCTTGCATTTTTCTACTTTGAACTTTATCTTGCTAATAACGAATTACTGTCCTTAAATACCAGATAACCCAATTTTATGTTTCACCTTCATAACCCAACTTTTATGTTTTGCATGTTGAACTGACATTCTGCTAACCATGCAGGAGATAGTTACTTATTTAAATGTAAAATCCTGATATTAGTCTTCTATATGACTAACCAATTCAAAAGTACTCTAGTAAAATTCTGAAAATTCTTAAACTAGGTTCCTCCTATGGGCTTGTTCCATCCAAAGCTTTTGGTTCCTGATGTTTATCCTCCACCACCAAGGACTTGGTGAGTTCTTTTGGAGTTTGTTTTAATGTCAATCTCTTATACCTTCCTTTTTTAAAGCCTATTTTGGATAAATTGTAATTTTATTTGGACTAATTTCTTATGCTTTCCAGGTTTCATGACCACGAAGACATGTTGGAAGATACATTGAATATGGAATACAGGAGACCTGATATGTCAGATGGGTTGTTTTATGGGATAAATCCTGCAATGCACATGTGGGAGAACTATCCTGTTCACACTACCAAGACAAAGAAGGAAGAGGGCCTTGGCCTAGCTGAAGCTATCACAAAAAGTATACTTTCATCAGGTAAACCAGAGTGTTGTCGTCAACTAGTTTCAATTACTATAATTGAAGTAGGAAACTGAACTTCTGGTCTACTTTTTGTAGGGCGTATAGACCTTCAGCGGAAACTGTTCTGTAGCATTCAACTAGTAAGTTTCAAAAGCTCATATAAATCATCTATTTCTGTCCAAAGTTAGGTCAAGCTTGATGAGGCTGAATCTGATTTATCCTAGGTTGGCGGAGTAGCATTGACAAGTGGCCTGGTTGCTGTGGTTGAGGATAGGTATTGACTGCTGATCTTTTTCCCCTCCATTGAGTGCATATGAACGTTTTGATACTTGTACAATTTGACAAGGATGTAACATGACCTCCTTTATATTGGTTTCACAAAGTTGGAAACCAAAATTAGTTAATGCACTGGCGCACTTTTTGTCTGTGGATTGTACTTGGATAGAGTCAGATGAAAATAAATGGGATAGAAGTGCTAATGTTCATGATGCAGTTGGACAATGTTGAAAGATGTTTTAATCTTATGTATCTTTGTTTTTGCAGAGTCTTGCATACAATTCCTTCAAATGAAGCAATTGACACAGTTGAGGTTAGTCCACATCTGCAGCCTTCCGGCATTGAATCTTGAATGTTCCTTTTCATGGGATTTATATTTAAGCATTCCATCTATTCAAGGGTACACGTGATTCATTTTGTTCATCAAGTATTTGGAAATCATTTGCTCTACATAGAAAATTTTACCTTCTTCAGGAAAAAGTTCAGTCTCAACATTGAATGTCATAGTAAGATATTCTTAACAAAAAGAACAGTACAAGGCGATTAAGTAAGATATTTGAGTGCTCAGCCAACTTTTGTAAGCCATGCTATCCTCAAAAACGCATTTGTTTTACTGATTTTGCTGAGCCAGTTCTATGCCGTTTCGGTTTGATACTGCAAATTTCAAGACAAAAAAAAGGTATCCTTTTAATCTAAAAGTGCTTTTTATGCAAAAGAGTAGCAAGGCCCTTGACATTCTAAACCACTTAAGGGAGGCGGTTAATGTGATCTTATATGCTTACACCATCTCTTCTTTAATTGATATAGAAAGAATTAGTTGCATACATTATGTCATCCATTTTTATATATCTCCACTCGAATCAATGGCTACTGTGCATGATCCTGGCGCATTTGATAATACTGGTTTTGCTTGATGCCCTATTTATCTCTAAGCTTATTTCTATCCGCATTAGGTTCTACAATCCAGAACAGACCCAGCTTATGTTTCTTGGAAAGGAGGAGTGGTAAGCATTACTTGTATTCTTCCACTGCATTTTGGTTGTGTTATTCGACTTGCTTGCTGAGATATATAAATTTGAGTTTATATCGGAACATGCAACTATGAAAGAGGAACTTTGTTTGCCTACTATTATCTTAGAGCTTCATATCATGCTATATTAAAGACGCTCTTGGTTTTATGTTCATGATGTATTCTTATTTGTTGTTTTCATTGCTCAACAGATTCTGGGCATTCTCGATTTCGGCCGAGAGGCTTGGATATACAGGGAGGATTGGATACGCAATGGACTTTATGTAGGAAGTGGAAGAAAATACAAGGACTCATATTATATTCAGGCACAGACAATGTGCTACATGAACTCCTGACCAATCTGCTCTGAAAAAATCAGTGTATGACATCTAATCTTCCATTGTAGCAACATTTAGCACTAATATGAATTCTACTTTTGCGGGAATGAAAATTTTAGATGAGCAGTGAAAACCCAATTTCACATAATGATCACTAACATGATTTTTGAAGGTAGAACCTATACACAATAACAAGGCCGTAAATCGGAACTGACTCCTCTTATTATACTTTTATCTCCTTTTAGGACAAATGTCATTATCATGTTGATGAAGCCCACCATACTGGTCCTAGAATAGCTAACCAATGGATTTCTAACACAAAATCACCAAACTGAAGTAGAAATGTTGTCACTTCGGTACATAAATCATACCCATATGGCCATGTAGATGCTAAGTGAGGTTGTCACATATGTATGTTGACACCATCTTGTTGCTATATGCAGTATCCAATGACTCGGCTAAAGTCGTCGTGCCAAGATCAAAGATAAATAACCCAAACTAACAAACTAGTATAGTAAGTAAGTAAGGGGTCGAACCCAAGAGAACTATGGCTTCTAGTATTAATACATTTATCAACTACAGAAAAGGGGGGATTTAGGAGAGATATCTATACTAAACTAATCTAAGAAACAAAGAATAAACAAATAAACAAACAAATATGGGAAACAAGTTCATTCAAAAGATCCACTCATGATATAATCCCTCGATCATAGATTCATCCATTGATTTCATTCACACCTATGGTTAATTCCTATCCTGATCATTAACAATCGCAAGTCCACGGTCCAAACAATTCTATAACCCTAGGCAAGGACGCTTAACCTAGAATTAGCATAGAGAACAAGGATTTGCAGGATATAATATCAAACAATCAAGCTACGAGTCAATTGTAAGATAAAACAATCAATTCTCTTCTTAATCCTAGTTGCATAGACAACAGGTCTAGGTTAAGTTGTTTTCACAGATTAGTTTTGTCCACGGTCCAAACCTAATCAAACAGTAGAACATAAATCACTTCAATAGGTTAGCTACTCCTAGAGAAACAATAAACATTCATAAGATGATGAAGCACAAGAGAATCAATATCAACCAAATGATAGAAATCAATTACCAAAACCTCACGAGTTCATACATCAGAGCTTCTCCCTTGAACAAACCTAAGGAGACTAGCTCTCCATAACTATACTAAAAGGGAAGAATTAAATTATGAATTAGAAGATACTAAAAACCTAAGGCTGGTTCCTCCTTATATAGCCCAAGGAATAAGCTCCACGAGATAGATAAGGAAAGAGGCAAAAGATAGAAAAGGAAACAAGATAGAAAGATTTCGGCCCGCTTCGGATTCGGCATCACCGCGGTCCCGTCGCCATCACCGCGCCCGCGCTATCACGACAGAACAAAATAACTCGTCTCGGCGGCCACCGCGGTCGCGGTGGACAATCCGCGGCCGCGGAATCTCGACAGAATCGCTGGTGTCACTTCGGAGGCTGTTTTGACCATCTTCGGCTTGGAATCTGACTTCGGTGTAAAAAGATGAATTGAAGCCCTTGAAGTTAGCTTTTCAATGGCACCGGCATCAGCTCAATCCGACCTCTGTAGCTCAAGATATAGCCTTTGCAAACAAGTGGTGTCGCGCAGACAGCTCAAAACGCCATTAAAACTCTTGATTCTTGAATTCTTGTGTCTTTGGTCTTGATATTACAATTACGCACAACTCTAACCTAAACACACTCAATAAAGCCCTAAAATACAAGAGTTAACCTATACAAAATAGCCCGAATCATCCAACTACCTTTGTTTAACATTGATGTACTTGCATTAATTTGTATTTGCAAATGGGGGTAAATATTGGCTAAAGATGTGCTAATCATGTGTTAATTATGCAGTTTCAACCTAGTCAGTGCGCATCTATACTACCTATAGTATAAAGCGGAGACAATGTCTTCACAAAAATTTGCGCCACGTGTCATTTCAATAATAAAATATTCAGTCGGGCCCTCCTTTATACTAATTAGGTAGTTACATTCTCATATAATCTTATCCCGTAAAAATTGATTAAAATTTACCAAAAATTATGAATTATCCTAAAAATTATAAACTATCACTTACCAAGATTTAGTTATAATATTCCCATAAATACTACATAGCACTATTTAATAAAACGTGATATTTATCATAAAGTAATTTTTAAACAAATCCAACTATTTATATTATGAGATGATTTACTATTGATAAAAAAAATAATCATAATACGAAGATAAATATATGTGATCCTATAATTTTAACATAATCATTGACATTACATATCTATATTAAATTGAATTTATAATCACAGGGTTAAACTAGTTCAAATTATATGTAAAAAGTCATCTACTAGATCAGCTTGTTTGAAACTCACTGTATTTCATAAAGGATCATCATACAAGCTTAATTTCATGCTGAATAAGAAAACGGTTGTTTTCTTCCCTAACCAATAAGGTTGTGAGAATTGTTGGTGTTTGAGATCTAATCCCAAGAAACAATAACCTGGAAAGCAAGGCAAGATATCGGACGACCCTTTTACCATGTTGTATTCTAGATAGGATCTGAATGGGTCGTCGAACACGGAAGAAAACTAATACTTACAAAAGAGATATTCAACGTAGCTTGGGAAGTCTTGACCAAAAAAACATTGCTTGGGAAGTAGAGGCTTGCTTTGTCGTCATACTGACTCTATTCTTCAACATTGTCGCCAGCTCAACTAAAAATGCTTGGAAAGTGGAGGCTTCGCAAACCCGTAGTCAGGCACGGATCTTGGGGTATGCTACAGCCCACCAAAAAAAAAATAGGATATATATATTCTCTATACTCACAGCCCACCCATTTATTTTTTTCTACCTCCGTCCCTGCCGGTAGTACAATTACAAAAGAGATATTCAACATTGCAACAACTATAGACACATCAAAATCCTTAGTCACACAACCAAGAATTGAAAAATGATTACAAAATTGAGGATGAAGAAGCTCATCCACTTGCTTAAAAACAACTTTGCTTTAAGTCTAGGAGGGTGACAATAGAAGCTATCAATTTGATGTGGCGTCAATAGGTACATTACAAGGAGAATAAGAAGAACGTGCATATCATTTTCATAGACTTGGATTTGGATAAAGCTTATGACATAGGGTTGAATCTGTTATATTGGGTTGTTTGGAGGCTAAGAAGGTGTTACGGATGTACATTAAGATAATAAAGGATATGGTATAAGGATGCGATGATCAATGTATGTAATCTATGTGGGGGACACAAAATGCTTCTAGGCGCATACCCTTTCCTCTTAAACTCAATTACAAATGGTGCAACATCAAACATTGATGATGAAAAAGATGAGGATGATGCGTTGTATTCGTTGACAAGATAATTAGAATTAACTTTTATCGAATTAGAATGAAAAACAAAATCATTATCACACCCAAATTACCCAATCCATCAAAACAGTCACAAAGAGAGTTAAATTTTGCTGAATTAGAATTAACTTTTACTGAATTAGAAGCAAAAATTAAAACAGTGACATACATTAGCAAACGAGCTAGCATGTAAGTATTTTCCAAATTCTTAAGTGTACTCAACTAAATTAGAGCAGTGCTAAAAAAAACTAAATTAGAGCAATTGCATATATTTTGGGTGAAAATTTGATATACAATGATTCATTGATTATTTTGTATTGAAAGAAATTAAATTCTCAATGTAATAGGGTATTATATTGCCTATATATTGTGTTGTAGTCTTTTTTTTTGGTGGAAATTGTGTTGTACTCTTTACTGCCATCGTCTTTTTTTTTTTGAGAAATCCATCGTTTCTTTTAAAATCACATTATCAAATATTTTTGGCAAAAATAAAAAGCATATTTTTAGCAGACATCTACTTGCTATATACGGAGTAGTAGTAAAAAAGATTGCTCAAAATTTTGGCCACCAACCTTTCGCGGTAAAAAAACAATGAAAAAGGTCAAAACGGAACTTTACTAGAAAGTAGAACCTATTCATCCCCTTTCACCGCGCCAAATCACACACTGGCGCCAGCAAAAGTAGAAACCCTTTTGGTGGGAATCAAAACAAATATAAAAAATTACCGCCAAAACACACATAAACTCCCAACATTCTTCCCGCCAAAAGAATTTCTAATCCTCGTATTAATACAAAATCCCCCCTTAATCCCCTCTCCATCTCCTTCCGCAACTAAAACAATCCCACCTCCCCAATCTTTCTCTCTCCCTCCTCATGCAAAATGTCGAAAACAAGGTGGGATCGCTACCTAGAGCTCAAATCCATGACGGCCGACATGGCCATCAGTCCGGAGGAGCTCCAAAAGGTATTCAAAGAATGTGATTTTGACGTCGACAAAGCCTTCGCCCTCATTCTGGAGAAGAATGCCCAATCTCAACTCGCCGCCGTCAAGCGCACCACCACCAGCATCGGCGGCGCTCGGATCAGCGTTGACGTCAATATGGAGGATCAGCTGGAGCCCCGAGTGTCGGAAACCGCTCCGGATTCCGAAACCCTAGAACGGGTCGAGGAATCGGAAGCCATGGTCGAGGGAAAGGGAGACCTCGAGGAGCACTGGAAGGATTCGGAGCCTCAAATCTCCGTTCCAATCGGGTCGGAGGAGACGCTGGTTCTTGTACCCGATTCGCAAGCGCATCTCGATTCTCAAACCCTAGAACGGGTCAAGGAACCGGAAGTGGTGGTGGAAACGGTGGAGGAAGAGCTTAATGTCCAATCGGAAGTGCAAACCGTAGAACGGGTTGAGGAACCGGTGGCGATGGTGGAGGTGAAGGAAGAGCCCTATGTTCAATCGGAAGCGCAAACCCTAGAACGGGTTGAGGAGCCTGTGGCGATGGTGGAGGTGAAAAAGGAGCCCGATGTTCAATCGGAAGCACAAACCCTAGAGCGGGTTGAGGAACCGGTGGCCATGGTGGAGGTGAAGAAAGAACAAGTTTCCGATCCGACACCATCGGATCCTCAAACCCTAGAGCGGGTTACCGAACCCGAAGCGATGGTCGTGGTGAAGGAAGAGCCGAATGTTGATGAACAAGGGAAACATGTGGTTAAACAGGAAGTTCTAGACGTGGAAATGGTGGACCTTGTGACGCCAAAGAAGCCCCAAACAGTGGTGTCAGTTGCGGATACAGCGAAGGCGGAGTTGGTGTGTAAATTGGAATCTGTCAGTTCCATGGAAGAGCCTGAAGTTCAGTCCAATGCTAAATCGGATGTTGAGATTGTGGACGGGGATTCGGATTTCAGGCTTAAGTTTAAGGCATGGAGAGACGAACGGGAGAAGGCTCGAAATGGGAGTCAGCCGCTGAAGAAGCCTGTGCAGGTGAAGAAGGAAGTAGCTAAGGAGGTGAAGAAGGAAGTGGTTGTGGAGGTGAAGAAGGAAGCAGTGGTTGAAGGGATGGAGAACGGCGACTTTAAGTTGGAGCCGGATTGGTTGATAGTTGGCGACGGGATAGTGACGGCCACTTCTACTACTAAGAGGAGAATAGAACTCAATGAGGTTGTTGAGTTTGAGTACCCTCCACCGACATACAGAGCGCCCCCGATTGTTCGTATCAGAAATAAACGGCTAGGAGAGGTAATTGTCATCTGTTGGTTGAATGCTTTATATGTTTGGAGATTCGGTTCATTTACTTCTGTGATGTGGAGTGTTTGTGGTTTTTGAGTTCATGATACCTTTTGATTGTAGATTGGTCGGCTTCCAATGGAATGGTCAAAGTGTTTGATCCCTCTTGTGCAATGTGGGGTAGTGAAGGTTCGTGGGAAATGCGTTAATGGACCGTTGAATCTTGATATGATGCGAGAGATAATGTTGTACATGGGGTATTGTTCTTGTACATGCTTTTGATGAGCACTAGTTTGTTCTGAAATGATGAGGCTCTTTATGTCTTATTTGTTCCTTTGTGTTTTTTTTTCTTTCTGTCAGGTTTTATGCCCATAAGAACTTCTTTGCTGAGAGAGCAAACAGGATATCAATGAAGTCCCCAATGTTAGAATCTACTATGAACCCTCTGGGATCATTGTTCCAATTGCTGAAGATTCAGCCTCTACAAGAGGTATGTTTAACTGTCATAAGTGTTAGTGCTGATAACTTTCTGTATATTCACGCTGTTCTGCTTACAAGTAGTATTTTTATTTACATTATCAGGCTTTGTACACAGCCGAGGACTCTGAGAGTCAGAAGAGAAGGCAATCACAAGATGTCAAAGTATGTAATTTGGATCTTGTTCATTTCAGTTTCATGTTGGTCCATAAGCATGCATAATTTGTTCTTGAATGTTTGGTTCATATGAGATAGCTTGTGCCATTGATCTGTGATTGTAATCGAAAAGGATATTTCAGCTCAGTTTTCACAATAGATGAACTACTTATATATATAACTTATGTGGCAGACTCGAATGGAAGAACTTGAATCATCTTTGGCAAAACGTAGAAAGGTCACGGCCTTTGAAAAGGTTGTAGAACAAAAACAAGAGGAATCTGAAAAGGCTATTTCTGAAGCTGCTTTGAATAAGCTTATCGGTACCGTAGAAGTACAGAATCTGGAGGAGATGGAGCCTCCAATTACTTTGACATGTGATCTCCGACCTTACCAGAAGCAGGCCCTCCATTGGATGTCGTCTTTGGAATCTGTAACAGAGGCTTCAAAAACCCTTCATCCTTGCTGGGCAGCTTATCGAATTAAGGATGAGTAAGTCATTACAACGCGATAAAACACTAACAACTTTTTTCAGTTCGATGATGCTTTTATGTACTAATTTTTACCCTGTGCTGTCTTGTAGGAATCCTGTCTATGTCAATGTATTTTCTGGTGAGATGGCTACCCAAATGCCTTCAGCTACTGAGTCTGCAAGGGGAGGAGTAAGTGCATTCTACCTTGATCATGTAATACTGTGAAGAGGGCTGGATTTAAAACTAATAAACTTTTCTCTTCTTATTGTGTTTTTGTATGAATAGATTTTGGCAGATGCGATGGGGCTAGGAAAAACTGTGATGACAATTT